>CM073141.1:0-600000 GCA_037039145.1 Fundulus diaphanus | reverse complement strand
GGGCAATGGAGAATTTCCACGGGTTTGTGTGCATGAAAACCTTTTTAGAAACACCCGGCTCCGTGTGTACAAGGCCTCAGACTCTTTGCTAGCAGCAGGTCCTTCAATCCAAAGGATGTTCTGGATCTTTGAACGTGAAATTTGAGAACCCAGCAGAACCTAAACCTGTTGGCCTGCAGCTTTATAAACACAAAATGGCTCCAGATGGTTTAATTTCAACAATAATTAAATTTTATTCACCCAGATTTCCCCCAGAAACAGAACCCTTCACATTTTCTTCAGCTTCACAGAACTAGACATTCACAAAAATACATTTCCCAGAATTCCCCTCATTTACAAAAACCAACAATAAACCTGACTGACGACGGGTTACACAGCGTCTCCATTTAAACACATTCAACACGGCAGCTCCAGTGTTTGTGACCTCTGACCCCATCCCACTGCTAGCTAGCTGAGCCGTCACGGCTCCCCGCCGCGTCACTCGAGCCGCACGCGGAACGCGCCGATCTCCATCGGACGCAGCAGAGCCGCCTGGTGGGCGGAGTCCGGCTCGTCGTGGTCACGGAGCAGCGTGAAGCCGGAGCGCCGCACCGAGCTGAACCGAAGAGGAGAGAAGAGGCGGTCCAGGTCCACCTGCAGGGCGGAGGCCAACAAAGCGAGTAAAGCAGCCATAAGGCAGCAGATCAACGAAACAAATAAAAATCTGATTAAATGAAGAAGGCCCACCTCCTCATCTTCACTCCATGAGCACGTTGGGAGAGGATCGGGGGGGGAGTCACAGTCAAAACCCTTCCTGTGGAGGAGGAGGGCCACTTCCTGTGAGGGACTGCCAGCTTCCTGTTCACAACAGAGATGCAACAAAGCAGCTTCAAGATCAGAAGGTTGACATGTTGGACCTGAGCTCAGGTGACTCCCCAAACGAGAACCAGTGAGAACCTGAGGTCCGTTCTCCAAGAGCAGCTGGAGAAACATCAAACACGGACCCCCAAGAAGAACATGTGTGAGGACCACAAGCTGGAGTCCAGCAGGTCAGAGGTCAGGAAGGACCAGCACAACATTAACTCGTAGCCTGATGGATCTGGTACAGGTAAAGGCTCAGTGTCCCGTTTGAACGCAGCTGTGGTCAGGAAGGACATCAGGAGCTCAACCTCTACCAAAGTTACTGTATGGGTGGATAAAATGATCTCTGGGTTAACAACAACCGCCACTGGTGCTGAGGGACCCACAGGGTACCTGTGGACACTGGGCTTCTGCTGGTCAGCACAGAGGAGGAGGAGGAGGAGGAGGAGGAAGACGTGTCCATAGGCTGAGAGAGAAGAGGAAGATGAGCGTCCAGGACTGAGGGAGACTTTGATTGTTGGGACAATGACAGGAGAAGCTGGAGAGGTGGCGGCCATGATGCCGAGGAGGAGGTGGACATGCTGGGTGTTCAGGAGGAAAGGTAGCAAGGCTGGAAGCTGAGGAGGTTCATGCTGGTCTGAGAGCAAAGGTGAAGGAGTTCTCCTGAAGGAGGAGCTTGTCAGGAAGGTTCTGGAGGTAAAGAATGATGAGTCTGAAGCTGGAAAGTGAAGGTGAGATGTTCTGTGTTGTTTGGTGTGATTTAGATGAAGAGATGCAGAACATCGTCAGCGAAGCCGATCGGATCAGAAACTCTTCAGTCTGCAGTAACAGACCAGCGCCCTCTGCTGTTTAGCTCAGTAACTACAGTCCACTTAAGTTCTGACGGGTCACTGAGGAGCAGCGGTTCTGATCAGGGCTTTGAACCGGTTCAAGGAACGAAAACGAAAACCGGGAACTTTTTGTATTTTACAGGGAACAGAAACGAAACCAGAAACGTTATTATTTTTTATGTTCTGGAACTGGAACACGTATTTAAAAATAATGGTAACCGGTTAATACAGGTTTTATTTCGTTCCTCAAAGTTTTCGTTGCCTAAATAACTAAAAAGATTGTAAAAGTAAAAAGTAGTCAAAGTAATTATTTTCCTGCGCACGTTTAACCTGACCCTAGCCAGATGTATGTCGCTCCGCCTAGCTCCACTCACATCCATCTGGGACCTCTCCCATAGAGAGTGATTTCTCCAACCAGTTTTATTGTCCAGCCAATCAGGACGCAGGGCTGGAGTTTCATAGATGTGACGTAGTGGAGACGCGACCGTGAGACTGTTTTGATAGCAATGGCGGCTGGCATCGAGGAAGCAAGCGTTAACATTGATGCTGCTATTTCTTCCGTGTTGTCCAATCTACCTAATATTGTTTCATTAAAAGAACATCAGAGAACGCCTCTGAAGGCTTTTGTTGGTGGAAACCATGTTTTCGCCCTTCTCCCCACCGGATTTGGCAAGTTTTGTTTTCCGGGGCGCGCCCGTGGCGGAGCGGTTAGCATGAACCATGTTAGGAGGCCTTTAGTCCTCAACGCGGTCGGCCCGGGATCGACTCCGACCCGCGGCGCTTTGCCGCCTGTCTTCCCCCCTCTTCCTGTCAGCTCACTGTCAATAAAACGCCACTAGAGCCGCAAACACATAAAAAAAAAAGTTTTTCTTTTCCTGCGTCGCTCTCACAGCGTCACGGGTTAGCTTCGGTGTGAGTGGTTGAAATAGCACGTCGATAAAGATGACAGACAAGTGGCTTATCCAATCATATGCAAGGAGTTTTCAGTAAAGGCAATTCCTATGGAGGAGTCCCAGATGGATGAGTGGAGCTAGGCGGAGCAGCTGGAGGAGTCAACTTAGCGCACGTTACCATGACGGCTGAGGTTCACTTCCTGTGTGACATCACATCACACATTCGCTGACTGAATGGAGAGAGAGCGGTGTCTCCACTAGAGCTACACATCTTAAATAAGAGGTAAATTACGATCCATCGTTAAGTAAAACGCTCATTCCAAACAATATCAATAGCTATATTTGTCAAACGAAAGGAACGAAATGAACCGTTCCGGGAACAGTATTTTTTTGTTCTAACCGGTTCGGGAACGTCAATTTATTGGTGGAACTCATAACCGGAAACGTTATAATTCCGTTTCTGTTCGGAACGAACCGATGGGAAAAAAATCGGTTCAAAGCCCTGATTCTGATAACTATCTGCTCCTCAGGGATCAGAGCAGTGAGCTGACCCAGCTAAACCCAGTAGCTGTAACCGATTCCACCAAAGACCCCCCTGTCTCTAAATAGGTCAGGAGCAAAACGGCTGATTTCAAACATCTTCTATTCTGTGAACCATGCACCATCAGCTTTGTCCCAAAACAAAGCTCAACCAGTGCCAAAACAAACAATAAGCCCAGTGCAGCCCGAACAAGCCAGAAAGATGACACAGAAAGAGGCTTCGTCAGAGCTACAGGAGGATTCATCCCAGATCTCAGCAGGACAAAGAGAGGACCAAGAACCTCCATCGTCACGAACACCGGTCCAGACTTCACCCGCCTCCCCTTCTTCTCCACAAAGCCCAGAGGTTCCTTTTCTGGAATTTTCTCCCAACATGAACAAAGTATCTAAGATTGGCCTACAGATGACATCCTCTCCACATACCCACAGCTCTGTGACTAAACCAGCATCTTCCAAAGGCTGCAGAGCCTCAGATCCTCCTACGTATCACAGAACTCTCTGGTGCTGAGGACCTCCAGATAACTTCTCTGTGATACAGATCGGGCCCTCGCTGCACGTTTATCAGACATGACAGTTCCCAGAATCAGCCGGGGTCTTTTGCCGGGGATTATGGAATATCTGTGATGATACGTGGGAGAAATAAGAAAAACAAAATAATAAACAGGAACAAATACTTAAAAGTCATAAACTGTCAGACGCAACCTCTCACAGAGACATCATCAACCACTAAGTCATATAAACTGGGTTTATTAAACATTAGATCTCTGTCAGGAAAATCCCTTTTAATTAATGACTTCATTATTGACAATAATCTTGATGTAATGTTTTTAACAGAAACATGGTTACATGAATCTAACGAAGCAGCTATTCTGATGGAGTCAACACCTCCAAACTACAATTTCCTTTGTGAGAGCAGACAGCAAAGGAAAGGTGGAGGAGTGGCAACATTGTTTAATGATTCACTAAAATGTAAAAAGGTGTTTTTGGGAAAATTTGACTCTTTTGAACATTTGGCTCTCCAGGTAAAGAGCCCGGTACGAACTATGTTTCTGAATGTTTACAGGCCTCCTAAGTCCACATCAAACTTTTTTAATGATTTTAGTGACCTGCTGTCTGTGATATGTGTTGATTATGACTGTTTCACAGTCGACAGGTTAACAAATCCTCCTGTGTCCGTGACTTCTGAACTCCACTCCACCAGGGCCTGCAATGAATTTGCTAATTTCTTTACTGAAAAAATCCTAAAAATTAGAGGATCAGTTTGTACATCCACACCAACTCCAGAACCAAAGCCGTATTCAGCAGAACTTATCCTGACCAAATGTCCCATTTCAGCCAAATAAACTCCAAAAGCTTAGAGCAGATCATTCAGCAGTTAAGTTCCTCCTCCTGCTGCCTTCATGTTCTCCCCACAGCTTTCTTTAAAAATGTTCTGCCTGTCATAGTGTCTGATCTGACTCAGATAATAAACACGTCCCTTCTGTCAGGTGTTTTCCCCCAGTCCCTAAAAACAGCAATTATCAAACCACTGCTGAAAAAGAACAATTTAGACAAACTTCTACTCCAGAACTACAGGCCCATCTCAAACCTCCTTTATCAGTAGATTATAGAAAATGCTGAGTTTCAACAATTAAACACCTTCTTAACAACGACCAGCCGCTTTGATGTTTTCCAGTCAGGTTTCCTCACCACAGTACAGAGACCGCCCTGATCAAGGTGTTTAATGACATCCATATAAATACAGACTGTGGAAGAACCTCAGTGCTGGTTCTGTTGGACCTCAGTGCAGCATTGATACTGTCGATCACTCCATTCTGTTAGCAAGCCTGGAGAACTGGGTCGGCCTCTCTGGTACAGCTCTCCACTGGTTTAAATCCTAGTTAAAGGACTTTTAGTGTCAGTAGGTAACTTTACATCAGAGATGACAAAAATTACATGTGGGGTTCCCCAAGGTTCCATCCTGGGTTCCTGGTCTATAAATCCCTGAATTAGCACCTAAATACATCACAGACTTGTTATCAGTGCATCAACCCTCCAGACCACTCAGGTCTTCTGGCTCCAGCCTGCTCTGCAGAACCAGAACCAGAACCAGAACCAGAACCAGACACGGAGAAGCAGCATTTAGTTCCTATGCTCCACTGATCTGGAACAAACTCCCAGAAAACTGTAAAAGTGCTGAAAGCCTGAGTTCCTTTAAATCAAGGATAAAAACTTTATTAATTTTATTGCCTTTGACTGTTCTAGTTAAATTGTTCTACTGAAACATCATTAGTTCAACTTTGTAGTCCAACTGTTTTTAAAATCATTAATATTTGCTTCTATGTTTTATTTTGTTTACATTTTTCTACATTGTATTCCTACTTGCTTTTATTCCGTTTTATTTTCCTATGTTTTAATCATGTAAAGCACTTTGCTTTGTGTTTGTACTGAAATGTGCTTAATAAATAAATTTGCCTTGATGTCTGTCAGGTGCGATCAGGTTAAAACCCGACAGCCTCTGGAATAATTACCATGCTGTCTGAAGCTGATTGGTCAGAGTTCTGCAGCTGAAAACTAATCTGACCAATCGTTACGGCTCCCAGCTGCAGGTCAGGGAACGTTTGCTGACCACAGGAAGTGACCTCAGCGCTCACCTGTGGGTCCTCCAGCGTCCTCAGGTTCAACAAGTGCACGTCACACGGCAGAGAGGAGCGTAGCGGCTGGAAGGGGCGGAGCTTCGGGAGCTGGCCCTCGCCCGGGTCGACCATGGTGATGGGAGGATGGCAGAGGGAGAGCGACGCCAGGTGGGCGAGCAGAGACAGGTGTTCCACCGAGGCCCCGCCCACTTCCTGTTGGATAAAACAGAGTTTATAAGCAAGAAGTGGAGCTGAAAGATCAGATGAGCGGTTTTTCTAATGTTGGTTCTTTTCAGTTAGATGTTCCCTAAATGAGGAGCAGTTTGCTAAGGTCCTGTCTTCAGCATCCTGTCTATGCTTTTACATCAGAGCTTCTGCTCTAGATGCGTCTCTGCATCACCTCCTCAGCTGCCATCAGGCGCACCAGAAGCCTGTTGAGTCACGAGGGACGGCGGTTCTGAGGACCAGGGTTCAGACCCCCGTAGAGCGATGCAGAGACTAACAGATTAATGTGCAGAACCACAGAGATCGGACTTATCTGATCAGAACCGGTCCTGCTCATGTCCGGGTTATACTCAGATTACAGACGGCGGCTCTGATCTAGCGCCCCATGCTGCTACCATGGTCAGAAGGTAAGTTTATTATAAAGCACTTTTTCAGTAACAAGATGATGCTGCACATGATCAGAGAAACATTACAGACAAAGGAAAAGGAATAAGCTAAATACATCCTTGACTAGAATTATTTCATACATTAACAAACACACAGAAAAAATTAATTCTTTCTATTCATAATAAGAAATATGCTTAATATATTCTTGGGGATTTGTGATCTAAAGTAATTTTGTCCAACCTTACTAATGTTACAACTAGAATAACTTCTTTTGTTTCATTATTTCACTGGAATGAGCTTCATCACTAAAAATTCAAAGCTTACTTGTTTATATTCATAAAGCTACAGCTGGAGGTTTCTGACCTTTCTGACACTGCAGCTAAAACAGAAAGCAGCAGAGTGAGGGAACAAAGCACGGTAGAGGCGGCGTGTGTTTTACTGTAATCATGCGTGTGTGAACAGTCCCAGATAACACTGGCAGCCATTAGTCATTGATTGTGATGGATCGTTATCAGGCAGTTCAATGCGTTCTGTTCTGATGTCACGTCACATCCAGGAGAAATTAGGATTGCAGGGAGCCGGTTTGGATAGCAGCGTTTGCTTTGGGCAGGCAGACTCTTGTTTTTCTCTCTACCTTAAACCTCACTGGTTCTTCTCAATGGCGATTCCCAAACAGAGTCCAGCTTCCAGCTTTTTTCTCCCAGATTGTTCCCATGCTGCCTTTTTACAGCGTCCTCTGTGTCTTCTTGGGGACGCAGATAAAACTTAGGGTTAGCAACATAAACACGAGCATAACGTACACAGCGGAGGCAGTGAGGCAGAGGAGAATGTATGTGTGAGCGTGTGTCTAGGCCCATGATTACCCAGTAACCCCCCCCCCCCGCTCCAGCCATAGATCTAGATGGTATCAGCAGTTCAGGAGCACTGTTGCAGGTGCCAGGTGCCATGAACAGGTGCAGGCGAGGGTAGAGCGTCTTGTCTGCATAACATCCAAGAGAGTTTGAGATAAACGAGTCTCTAAGGTCAGCGCCAGGGGGCGGAGTTTGGTTTGTCTCAGGCTGACTGTGAAATCAGCCTCCAAGTCCTTGCTGGTCCTCTTCAGGGCGACTTCAACAGCCTAATCTGTTGGTCTTTCCAGCGTAAATCAAGCTAGAGCTTCCTGGAGGTCTTTTCCATTTCACCAGTGAGGTCGGACCAGAGCCGGCATGCGATGCTGTGCCAGGATCACATCCAGCTTGTGGTTTTGCTCACAAAGCATCCGAGTCTGGTTGATCACGACTCACACACTCACCTGGCCAGATCAGCCGCTGAGGTCTTCCATATTTGCTGATATACCAGGTAACCGCCAGCTCCAACTACCAGAAATCCTGTTATCATAAATCCAATTATGTACACATCAACCATGTCCTCAATGGACAAAATGGAGACACACCATCTTCCACTTCCCCAGGAGTCCAGGGTGTTTCTGCCTGTGTATGTCTCCTCAGGACAGCTCGGCTCCCTTGGCCTAGCTTGTCATCGAGAAGATTTGATCAATGGGGCTGAGCGACCGGCTGATCAGATCCTTGGTTTTTGATTGGGATGATTTGCAGAGAGTTAAGCGGCACACAGACAAGAGAGCGCCAGCAGGAGAGCTTCATGGAGGAGGGAGCAGAAAAGCGTCCGGCTTCACCGAGAGCCGGAAGAAATTAACCTTTTCAGATGTTCACGAGGCTGATGTGGAGAAACTCTGCATCTATAAGCCCCACCCCCTCATCTTAGCCCCGCCCCCTCACCTTGGCCCCGCCCCCTCACCTTGGCCCCGCCCCGGCGGTCCTCCAGCAGCAGGTGGTAGAGACTCTCCGTCAGCTTGTTGTCTGTGACCCCCTGACCGAGGCCGCGGTTATCGTCCTGCTGCAGCCGCCGGTCCAACACCAGCTCCAGCTCACCTGCACAGGTACGCAAAGGAGGTGAGAAGGCTTCACACTGCTTCAAAGCGACCTGAAACACAGCAACATCAGTCGAAGCATTCCTGTTTCATTTTCTGTAAAGGTTGCAGGGTTTGGATCCTGCTCTGCTCCTCAGTCCTACGGCGTCCCCCAGGGCTCAGTGCCCGCCTCCTTTAGGGTCCGTCTTTAGAACGCACGCCTTCCTTTCATTGCTACGCTGATTACTGCCAAATCGATCAGCCTCTAGGGCGAGGGGAGGCCTGGTCCATTAAACAGCTTTTAAAATGTCTTCAGGATATTAAACTTTGGGATGGGCCTAAAGATCCAGAATTTTACTGAAAAAAGACGGAGGTACTTGTGTTTGGTCCTAGTAGAGCAGGTCAGAGCCGTCCTGATGATCAGAACCCCTGGCAGCGTATGTTGAGCCTTCAGTAATGGACAATGATTTTAAATAAGGGCCTCCGTAAAGTCGTTTTTATCATTTAAGGAAAATAAGGAAGGTAAAGCAGCTGGAAACATGAATCCTTGGCTTCATCCACCACAGCTGGATCGCAGTGATTCGTCTCAGAATGAGCCGGTCCCGGTCCCCTGCCTGCTTATTTCAGGGGGGCTTCCCTATCTGGGAGACCCCCCCCCCTTTGCCCATTCTACAGGACTCTGCTGTCCAGTTTTAAAACCTATTTTTACTTCTTGACCTTCAACCCAACAGACCCGACTTTACTCCACCTGTCGTGGTTTATTCCCTGGTTTTTAATTTATTTGCATTGTTGTGTGTTTAGTCATTTTATCTGATGTTTTCTCGTATCTCACTAATTTCTGGGGTCCAGCACCTTGTTTCAGCTCTGGCTGGTGTTAAAGCGCTCTAGAAGATAAATAAACGGACGGAAGGAAGTTTCACTGTGGTTGCATAACGAGTCTTGATTCCAGCCACCAAGTATCACTATGATGTTTTCTGGCAGAACACAAAGTTATTTCTGAGGAAGCCTCTGGAACAGCTAAGGCTTCACTGTGACTCCGTCATAGAGGGCAGAAAGCCACATTTACAGCTCAGACTGAGCTAAATTCTTCTGCCTTTGTTACAGAGTCTTCTTCAGGATGCTGGACCAGAACCCACCTGATCGCAGCGACGCCGCCGCCTGGCTCTGAGCCGACAGCAGCGAAAGACGACTGGAGGAGTCCTGGAGGAAGGAGGCCGACGTCATCGGGTAAAAGTTAGCCTGCAGGGGGAGCTTCTCCAGGGTGCGGCGCTGCTGCATCTGCATCAGCAACCAATCAGCTGTCAGTATCTGGCAATAACCAGTGAATGATCGAGCCAGACACCGGCTTCCAGCAGAATGGCACATCGCAGTGAAGGAAGCTCCTGATTGGTCAGGGCGGCTTCATGTTAAACGAAAGCCGACGTATAAGCGGTAAAAACCTGGAAACCATTGAGGTCGGTGTAGAAACGGTTGCCACTGGCGACGTCACTGACGAGTCGCATGGCGAGCTCCCTGTTGCCCTCCGACCGGATGTCCACCGTGTTGGAGACTTCCAGGGATTTCCCAGCATGCCCTGCAGGACAAAGGAGGCTCTCATTATGAAAACGCTGAAAAAAACAAAAGAGTTCAAGAAGTTTCTTTGTGTCCGTAAACACCGATACCTTCCAGGTGGTAGAGTCTGACGGTGTGAGTGAAGTGTGGGTAACAGGAAGTGATGTCAGAGAAGATCGGACCTCTGGTTACCCGGACCAGGGGGGGCTCAGAAGACGAATAGACCTGCAGCGAGCGAGAGACGTTCACCATGAACCAGAGGACAGCGAGGGAGCTCGGGTCTGATGAATCTGGCTTACCTGAGGCCCCTCCCCCCCAGGTAGAAACAAATACGCTCCACTCTTATCCCCTGAAGTTCTGGTTCCATACCACAGGAACTGGACCTGGACCTGACGGACCAGACCAGACTGCAGGCGGACCTTCTGTTCTCCCAAAGACATCATTTTGTGATTATATTCATCAATATTTTATACAATCATCATAATTTCTAACAGTTCGTGTCTCAGGAAAACGTCTCCCTCTGATCAGACTTTTATTTTGAAGAGTCTGACCTGCAGCAGCCCGGTTTCCGGGGAGCTCCATATCTGTAGGTGCTTGTTGGTAAGAGACAGCGGCGTGTTGACCTCTGCTCCCTCGAGCCGGGACACCTGGAAGTGCTCAGAGTGGACTGGAGGTGGGTTACCACGACGATGAACGATGTAGCGAGCCCGAGGGGCGGAGCCAGCAGGTGATTTGATCACGTGATACACAATAAGTGACAGAGGAGGAAGCTCAGCAACAAAGGAGAGCTGGAAGACAGGAAGGGGGGGGGGGGGTTAAAGAGCTGCTGTGATCAAGGGGCCAATCAGTGAGTCTCTCGTCACCTGGAATGTTTCTGCAGACGCTTTGCTTGGCTCCACCCACACAGCAGAGATCTGCGCTGCTATTGGTCGACCTGTTTTTGAATCAATGATACCAGCATCTGGAGAGTCGACGACCAGGTTGATGACAGTAGACCGGAGCTGCTCCGTCGGGTTATAAACAATCAGTGACCTGCAAGGAGCAACAATGATCAACACCTGACCCAAACCTGAGCCTGATGAGGCCATCTAGTGTGATGCTGTTGCCCAGCCTCTTCACCTGGGCTCATCACTGAGTTTCAGCGTCGTCTTCTCAGGCAGAGCATCCTGTGCTGAGATCACCTCATCCTGAAAAAACGTTGACAGCCTCAGAAACTGTTTTAGACAGTGAAAACACTTCATGTGGTCAGTTCAGGTCGGACAGGTTCAGGTGAGCACCCAGGGTAGCAGCCAGACTGCTGCACAAAGTCAGAGACTTTAAAGGTATACAGCCACAATACATACCCATAAAAAGACCAAAACCATTTGGTCAAGATCAAATAAGGTTACATACACAAAGTGTCCGTCCGGATAGCGTACTGATGGTCCTTTTTCAGCCTAAAAATAGCCCTTGCTAGTCTGTCATAAGAAATCTGTATGCAACCCGAGTGAGCTACTGATGTATACATTTTAAAAAAATGTCAAATAATGTGGCTATGCACCTTTAAAACCTACAGAATCATGAAGTTTCAGACGTTTGGGTTGTCAATAATTAAACCAATCTTTACAAATTCAAAAGGTCAAGTAAAGTTTAGGTCACCATTTGTAAGAAGGATTTTGATTGGTCTTTGTGGTACTGGCTCTTGTCCAATAGGAGCAGCCACTGGGCGGAGCTCAGCAGCACCTGCCGCAAGTTCAGGATGGCATGAAACAACCTGTAAAACAAAAACATTTTTCAAAATATAACTTCCCAAGCAACATGATAAATGTGATATTTCTACTGGTAACAACAACAGGTTAACAACTTAAAAACAGTAAATATAAAAACAGTAAAGTATTAAAAACAAGAGGTCAGCAACGTCACTACAGGCGCACATCAGGTTACAAACAGACCAAAACAACAGACTAAACATGCCAACAACAAGCTAAAAACATGAGAAAAAAACATGTTAGCAGATTAAAAACATGCTGAAAACGAGAACAAAGCATGCTACCCCCTAGGCTAAATACGTACAAACATTGGCTAACAATGTTGCCCCAGGCTTACATAAAAAATAGGCCTCAGACAGTCCGACAATAGTTTAAAGTAAAATAACAGACTGAAAACATGCTAACAATGGGCTCGCTGTTACAACATAAGTGAACCTATAAACAGGCAATCAAAGGTCTATAAAGGTGAAAAAGACTTACATCTTGGGAACAGGTTGCACAAAAGCCAAAAGCAGATAAAAAGATGCAAATAACAGGTCAACAATGTTACAACAGGCTCAAACACTAACAAGGTTAGAATTGCTGAGACATGCTATCTAAACACTAAAAATGTCATCACAGGCAGCACTAACAGCTGGTTTTGATTGTTTATGGCGGGAGAAGATGATTTCTCAGTTACATTCTGACCGTTACGTGAGGTCATGAGGTCTGGACAACGACCGAAAGAATGAGATCCCAGATACGAGCGGCTGAAATTAGCTTCCTCTGGAGGGAGGCCGGGCTCAGCCTCGCTATATATCTCATCTGGGAACGCCTTAGGATCCCCAGAATGAGATGGAGGACATCGCTGAGGAGAGGGATGTCTGGGTTTGTCTCCTGGACCTGTTGCCCCCACGACCCAATCTCAGATAAGTGGAAGATGATGGATGGACGGACAGATGACACTAAGAATGTATCAGCAAACTAAGAGCTAACTAATATTACATTAAAAATGAAAATATACAAATAGAATAATCAGAAAACAAAATAAAAGCAGCCATAAACAGGCTAAGGAGTAACAACAGGTTAGCAAAGTAATGTCATGCAAACAAAAAGCCAAAAACATGCTAATAGGCTAATGGCAAGCTAACAAGGTGACAAGCTAAGGATCGGCTAACAATGTAGCAGAAGACTAATAGCATGCTAACATCAGGCTGACTAGGAGACAATATATGTTGAATAAAATGCTAACAAAATGCATTAACTAAATAAAATGCAAATAATAATGATGGAAGTTAATGTTGATTGCTAAAGCCAACTGAATGGGGGTGATGGAAGTCTAACTGCTGGCAGTAACTGGGAAATTACCTCTTAGCATTTTCCATGTCGGCAGCATCTTCAACAGAGAGTGTGGAGGGAAAAATAAGACAAGAGCAGGCTAGTGCTAAAACAGGCTAACCATGGCAGAAAACATTTCTTCAAGGAACTATTCATCAGCAACGTCCAAATGTAATCATTAACAATACAGATTTAGAATAATAAAACAGAAGCTGAAGTAATCACCAGCAAGCTAATTTCAATATCCATTTTCATCTTTATTCATACTTTTTATGGGTGTTTAACTGAATTTAAAATGTTTGAAATTGACATTGACATTTAACTTGGGATTGCAACTCTAAAATATGATTTACGAGCTAGCAGGGTTGCCAGATCTGGCTGACAGTTTCCAGCCAAAGCACATTGTAAAACCCACCCAACTCTAAAAACAACCAAAATCTCAACATATCTTGAGTTCATGTTAGAAGCATAAAATTATTACATTACACACACAATAAAGAGCACAGCATTAGCAGACAACAGCACTAAAGCAAAGAAAAAATTCTGCACATGTATACGTATGTCCACAAAATGTGGAATAAAGCTCCACACAAAGATCATTGTCTCAATCACATTGTCATAGTAACACAAAAAGGTTATTAATAGCCTCCCAGCCTGAGCTGTGAATCTGACTTAATATAAAAACTCTCTTTCTCTCACAGTGTATAGATCAATCTAACGTTTCTGTTTCACACACAGCAGCCATGAACCAACTTGATCAGTTGAACTCTCACGGACCAATACCATTCCATGCTGAAACTTGATTACCCAGACTACTAATCCTTAATGATGTCAGGTTTGACGGATTCTAGACATTTTTAATTAAATTAACTAATGAAATGAGTGCAAGGAAACTGTTCTATTATTTTATTACAATGTTTTACATTCCTGCCACACAATGGCAACTATTCTGATAAAGTGTTCCTATGAATACGTCCTAGAAACCCGCCCGAATTTTTAAAACCTGCCCAAAGCTATTTTTTTCCAGCTAAATGTGAAAATGAAGCCCAGTTGGGTGGAAACCCACGCAATCTGGCAACACAGAGCAAAATCTGGTCAAAAAGTGCCTTAATCAAACCTTTTTCTGCTTGGTTAGAGACAACAACCTGGTGATGTTCTGATTTCAGTTGATTTGGACTGAACTGTGCAAGTGTTGTGAGATGACATCCGTCATAAACTGGAGCTGTACATATAAACTATATTTGACACGTGTATTGGTTTTCATTTTTATTGCCACCTTCTGTCAGCCTTGCTGTTGACAGACGGTGGCAATTTCCTCTCCACTGTCGCTTCATGCATGCTCAGTATGAGGGATTGCTGCAAAGCCATCAACAATGCAGACGACTGTCCACTGTGGCTCTACGCTCTTTCAGGAGGAGTGAATGCTGCTTGGAGAGACTTGATGCAACCTGCTGGGTTTCCTTAGAGAGGAAACTTTCTGACCAACCTGGAGGATCTGATGGAGTCTGACTTTGGAAAGAACCTTGAGATGATATTATGTGAATTGACACTATCTAAATAAAATGCTTCATAAATAAAGTGGGAAGTGAACAGCTGATGTAGCTCTGAAATCATATTTACTGTGAGAATGAATAAAGGCTGGTTTTAGACGCAAACACAACAGATTCATTTTAACAGCCGTTTTAATGATTAAGTTTTATCATTATCTTAAGCCTCTATTTAAGACTCGTTTCCTCATGAAAACGTCTCACTGGAGCAGGAAATGCTCACCTGGTTCCGTAGTCGATCACCACAGGGTCACGGCCGGTTCCTGTGACGGCGTCATGGTGCTGGAAGAGCGCTAGGCTCCGCCTCCCCTCTGTCAGGCGTTGATAATGTTCACCTGCAGGAAAACCTTCAACCCAACGGCCTTCGTCATGGAGACGACGCATTTCAGCCAACGTGAGAGTGAAAAGGATTTCAGTCGCCCTGAGGAAGGGAAGAAGGTAAGAGCAGGTACGTTTAGCTCACCTGAGGACTCCATGTGGCTGCCTACTGTCAGGCCACAGGTGTGAACGGCGGCCACCTGAGTGTGGACTCCAGGGTTCTGTCCAGGCGTTTGTAGAAAGGCCGAGATGTGAAGTATCCACTCCAGTAATGATCGTCCCGGTCGGCGTACGTGAAGAAGTCTCCACGGAGCGTCGGCAGAGATGTTCCTGCTGTGCTCAGCCGGTGATGAAGAGCAGCAAAGTAGTCCGACAGAGTCCCGAAACGAGCCTAGAACCCGACCAGAGAACACAGACAGCAGAGGAAGAACACACGCTTACTCCCATCAGAGTACAAAGCCTTACAACAGGCCGTGTCTCTAAGCCCGCCCCCTCCCAGGTGTCTCACCTTGATGTCCCGCGCCCAGGTGTCCCGCCCACTCCCAGGTGCCTAACCCAGGTGTCCCCTCCCCTCCCAGGTGTCCCCCCCCTCCCAGGTGTCTCACCTTGATGTCCCGCGCCCAGGTGTCCCGCCCACTCCCAGGTGCCTAACCCAGGTGTCCCCCCCCCTCCCAGGTCTCTCACCTTGGTGTCCCGCCCAGGTGTCCCGCCCACTCCCAGGTCTCTCACCTTGGTGTCCTGCCCAGGTGTCCCGCCCACTCCCAGGTGCCTAACCCAGGTGTCCCCTCCCCTCCCAGGTGTCCCCCCCCTCCCAGGTGTCTCACCTTGATGTCCCGCCCAGGTGTCCCGCCCACTCCCAGGTGCCTAACCCAGGTGTCCCCTCCCCTCCCAGGTGTCCCCCCCCTCCCAGGTGTCTCACCTTGATGTCCCGCCCAGGTGTCCCGCCCACTCCCAGGTGCCTAACCCAGGTGTCCCCTCCCCTCCCAGGTGTCCCGCCCACTCCCAGGTCTCTCACCTTGGTGTCCTGCCCAGGTGTCCCGCCCACTCCCAGGTGCCTAACCCAGGTGTCCCCTCCCCTCCCAGGTGTCCCGCCCACTCCCAGGTCTCTCACCTTGGTGTCCTGCCCAGGTGTCCCGCCCACTCCCAGGTGCCTAACCCAGGTGTCCCCTCCCCTCCCAGGTGTCCCCCCCCTCCCAGGTGTCTCACCTTTATGTGCAGCTCCGGGTGTTGGTCAAAGTAGTCAAACAGTTTCTGGTAATTGTTGAACTGAGCGTCCCACTCTCTGGACTCCACATAACGGAAGTCATCTCCGAGAGGAACCAGGAGCACCGGCGAGCGAAAGAGACGGGACTTCTGCCGGTACTGATCCAACAAGAGGAGAGCTCTGACAAGAAGAGAGACCAATCAACACCACCCATAGTCCCCCGACCCCCTGAGCAGGAGGTCCCTCCTTGTAATCTAATTTACTGTAATCTACAAGCTGTGTGCAACGAAATGTCGTTCTGTACGCACCCTGTGAAGTTGTCTAAGTCTAAGTGTACAGCAGGTGGTGCTGGGCACCACCAAGGGTTGTAATCCAGCCAGAGGAAGGACTTTACAGAACATCCACTTTAATGTTTATATCAGGATGGTTTATGTTGCCTTAGAATTATACTTTTATTCAGAGACTCCTTTTTAGACTCACTTTATGAATGAATTAATGAAGTAATGGTAGTTAATGGCAGCAGTAAGGACCAAACCTCTCCCTGAACGCTGAGGTAATTGCATCAGACCCAAACAGAGACATCTACATCTGCTATTTCTATTCAATTCAGTTCAATTATTAAAAATCTATCATTAAAATTCACCTCCTGGAGTGGAGGCTTGCGTGTACTCTGCGACCTTTGACCTTTCACAGTCGAGCGTACCTGTTGCCTCCATTTCTGTGACATTCCCACACTTTTTACCAGCAGGATGAAGTTAATCTTTAGGAATTAATATGAGAATCGATTCATAAGTGGAAACTCCATTTTTAACACCGCCCTAATGGCAACACGGGTAGGGTTTTAGGCTAATAAATTACATTTATTACAGTTTTGTAATTATTATTATTAATATTATTATTACATCACCATTCCTCTGAATTCATTGAAAAATAAATGAATAACTAATTACTATTACATATCAACAATGAATCATTATTATAGCTGCATGTTCTTCTGGCTCCGCCCCCGCTCACCTGTCCTCGATGTTCTGGTCTGTGATTGGCTGTGGGGGGATCCTCCAGGGACAGGAGACACGCCCCCCCGGCAGGCGGTGGAAGTCGAACTGACAGCAGACCGCCGGGTTCGGGCCGCAGGTGTGCGGAACGTCGTAGCTGTAGAACGGCATCATGTGACACGTGATGTCACTGCGGGAGGAGGAGTCTGGAAACGAGGAAGCGGGCCGGGTCAGAACCTGGTCTGGTCTCACCCTACCTGGACCGTCCCTCGCCGTCTCTCACCCCAGCTCTGCCGCCAGAGGAACTCCAGCGTCCGCTGCCGGGCGAAGTGCTTCTTGATGGAGTAGTGCACCCTCTGCACCACCATGTTGTTAAGCCCCGCCCCCTTCAGCAGGTACGCCATGGACGGGGAGTGCCCGAAGGGATCGATGGCCCAGCCGCTGCTCGGCGCCACGCCTGCCGACGAACAGGCGTTAGTGTCGTGGACTGCAGGGGGTGGAGCCAAACCTGTGACTCAGCCAGGTGAAGCATTACCCAGGTGAGTCTGCAGCCACTGGTGGCCTTCCATCAGCTGGTCCACCAGCGCGAAGTAATGAGAGTTGGCCTCGTCCGCCATCACCCAGCCGCCCGTCACCAGCTCCAGCTGCCCCGCCTCCACCAGGCTGACCAATCACAGAGCAGCATTCAGTCACATGACAGAGGCTTCATTGGTTCTGCTGCTAGAACGACCAGGGTGATGAAGAGGAGGGGAGTGATGAAGAGGAGGAGGAGGAGGTGAAGGTCAGGGTGAGTGATGAAGAGAAGGGGAGTGATGAAGAGGAGGAGGAGGTAATGAAGGTCAGGCTGAGTGAAGAAGAGGAGGTGATGAAGGTCAGGGTCAGTGATGAAGAGGAGGTGAGTGATGAAGAGGAGGAGGTGAAGGTCAGGGTGAGTGAAGAAGAGGAGGTGATGAAGGTCAGGGTGAGTGATGAAGAGGAGGTGAGTGATGAAGAGGAGGAGGAGGTAATGAAGGTCAGGCTGAGTGAAGAAGAGGAGGTGATGAAGGTCAGGGTCAGTGATGAAGAGGAGGTGATGAAGGTCAGGGTCAGTGATGAAGAGGAGGTGAGTGATGAAGAGGAGGAGGAGGAGGTGAAGGTCAGGGTGAGTGAAGAAGAGGAGGTGATGAAGGTCAGGGTGGGTGATGAAGAAGAGGGGAGTGATGAAGAGGAGGTGAAGGTCAGGGTCAGTGATGAAGAGGAGGTGAGTGATGAAGAGGAGGAGGGTGATGAAGGTCAGGATGAGTGATGAAGAGGAGGGGAGTGATGAAGAGGAGGAGGTTACCGTCTGACCAGCGCCCTCTTCTGGTCGTCGATGTCGCTCCACCACCTGGAGAAGTAGCTGATCTCGGCCCAGATCATCTTCCTCCTGGGGTCAGTAGAAGGTCAGAGGTCAACCATTGACATTATATATGTAGAGGCCTCATTGTGTGCTGGAGGGCATCCTGCGGCGCCGCCATCTTGGATGGGTCTCTCACAGTAACCGGTGATAACCACTGAAAGTGGACCACATGGTGGAGATCAGCGTTCTGGGCTGAGATTGGTTGAAGATGAGTTTTGGTGAGAACACAGCAGAAACCCAACAGAACCATGATTTTATACTTATTGATTTGCTACGTCAGCGTCAGTCCATGGGGGCTGGTGGATGAAGGTCAACATCATTTTTTCATGTTTTATACGTAGTAGTGAGATATATAACTGTTATTCCTCACAGCTTGGCGGCTCCCACAGTGAGTAAAAGAAGACGGCTTTTCAAACGTACGTAAAGTGGACATTTAAAAATGGACAGAAGGATCTAAGGTCAGTCTGCCTCATGTGCTCTGAGGCGGATGGAGTTATTAAAAGTGGAAATCTATGGTGACCTTATGAAACCAAGCATCAGAACCTCCACCAAACCCCCGCCTGGGTCCGACGGTGGGACAAGCAGAATAAATGAGCGGCGGGGACGGCGTGAGCGAGCGACACGGCTGAAAACGCCGTCTCTTAAGGCACAATGTTCTCTACGTTGCAGCGGCTTTTAGGAAAACACTGAACGCATTTTACTGATTCTGAAATGACCGACGAGTCGAGCAGGACGGTGCAGAGCGCTGATGAATCCAGACGTGACCGACCACATTTATCATGGAGAGAGAAGACGTGTCTGAAAACACACCAGAGGAGGAACTCAGCAATAAAACCCATGTGAGCTGAAGAGGGTCCGTGTGAAGATGTGGTACCTAGTACCACTGATGGGGCGCCTGCAGAGACGGGACGAGAAACAGGAGCAGTTACTCGACCAGAGGAGGAGCACCGGACTCGTTATGGGCGCTCTGCGTTATCCACACGTTCCCCCAGAGGAACGTGTGGATAACGCCATGGCGTACCTGCTTCTTCCTCCTTTCTAACAGCAGTGATGCAGCACGGTGAGCGACTCTGTAGGCTTAGACGGCTAAACTGCCACGCTGTGGCGCTACGGCATGAAATCAAACCGCTTTAGTCACAACAACTCAGTCCAGGACACAAAGTCTGTCTATACTTTAACCATGGAGCCACAGGTCGGCGTTCTCAGCTCTAAACATGAAGAAACAAAGTTGTCTCCCTCTGACTGCTGACGATGCTGACATCGTCTGCATGTTTACGCAGTTCCAGTTTAACATGCTGGCTGCTAACTTCCCCCGCGGAGGCGAGGTCAGCTCTGCAGCAGCTCACTGCGCTCAGTCACAGACACCGACGACACGGTCCACACAACTTCATTAGTGGAGGTCATAGGTGAAAGGTCGCCTGATGGGTTTCCTTGTGAAATAGTTTGGTGTTTATTTTTGGTGCTTTAATGGCGCATTTGTTAAACGACGTCACATTTTTCCTGACAAGCAGAGAGATTGGACCACATGGACCACATGGACCACATGGGCAGCACTGATCATTCAGGCAGCTGACGACGTCCCAGCAGCTTCATTTCTAGCTGCTTCAGAGGAGAACCCCAGCAGAGAACGGCTGAAACGTTGGTAGGAATGTAGAGGGATCAGAATGAGCAGAAAGGAAGCAGCGTTAGTAATAAACCAGTAATAAGCCGTCCTCTCCTCTCACAACGGATCAAACTCAAAGAGGAAACCTGCTGAACCCACGCAGACTTACAGCTGATACTGAGAAATAAGTATAATTACAGGCCTGTGTTTTCATTTATTACAGAGCTGAGTGCAGAAAAGCGTAAATGCTGCGTCAGACCCCAGATTGTTCGTATGACCGAGGTACCTGACCTCTGGCCGTTTTAGTCGTCCTGGTGACACGTTCAGGGGGATTTGTTACCTGAGCACACAGCGTCACACCTGCGGACTCTACAGGTGCCGGCTCCAAACTGTCCACCCAGGTGGTCTTCATACGTGGTTCTACACTGGAGCCACACCCAGCTGCACTCACCAACCTTCATACGCCGACACACACACCGCTGCCTTGCCCTGAGGCACATCAACATGCAAAAGGAGAAGCTGTGGGTTCTGCGATCAAACCCGGAAGCGTCAGTAGCAGGTGCGCTGAGTTTCCTGCAGGTTCTCCTCAGAACCAGGACGGCTCAGCTCAGCGTTCTCACTAACGAGCAGCGCCGTCATGATGGCGGCTGCTTACTGGATGTTTAGGGACAGAAATGGCGGCAGATCAACGCTAAGCTCTGATTGGTGCGTCTCTACCTGCAGTGACGCTGCAGGGACCACCAGGTGGCAGTAGTGCAGCGGTTTCTGGTCACTATGCTTCTGTCTGACCTCTGCTGACCTTTCCCTGATCTTCTCGCCTCGGGTCACGAGGAGCAGCAGGTGTTGCCTCCTCAGCTTAGTGCTGACCCGTCTAAAGAGAGGCGGATCGGGTCTGGACCGGTACCTGCTGTCCTCGCCCAGCTTCACCAGCATGTTGTCCAGGATGTGTCGGGTCTGGTCCTCGTAGTAGCCTTCAAACGTCTTCAGCCAGCCTGGAAGAGAAAGCAGCCGCTCACACACCTGAGGCGCCACCAGGTGTCACAGGGCGTCAAGCTCCGCCCACCCACCTGGGTCGTTGTGGGAGTGGGGCACCAGGAAGAGCTCCAGAGGCTGCTCCGCCCACTCGTCTCCATGGTAACTGATCTCAAAGCCCTGCTTCCAGGCGCCACCGTCGGGGTTGTCGAAGGGCAGGAGGTCGTAAACGTCCAGCAGCTGACCAACAGACACACAGGATCAGCAGCTGATTGGTCCACGTCAGACGCAGCTCTGAGCACGCTCCGATCACCTGCACGCCGTCAGCGCCGTCCTTCATCTCTTCGGGTTTGCGGCAGCCGAGAGGCGGACCTGCAGAGCTGGCGTTGGCCCCGCCCCTTCCGTCAGGTGACTCTCTGACCAGCAGCGAGTCCCGCAGCCGAGCGACCAACCGGTTGTTGTCCACCAGGAGGCGCTCCAACCTGTCGATCTTCAGCTGGAGGCGGGACAAATCCTGAACACAGACATCTGATTGGCTGACCGATCAGGACTGGTTTCAGACTTTCCCAGAAACAGGAACCTACCTCCTCCACCTGTCCCACAGGTGCGTCCCCTCGTCCACCGCTCTCCACCCCCTGCATCAGCTCCAGCATGCGGTACAGTGACATCACAGCCAGGCAGAAGACTCCGCCCACCAGGACTGCCAGCACCCGCCCCCTCTTCATCACTATGGCAACCAAGAGACAAAGGGGTCAACACGAGAATAGGTGCATGATGGGAAACGTAGGCAGGACCCGCTGCAGCAGAGCAGGGCTTTATTTTTAGAAGATTGGAGATGTTTGGTGATGACTTGATGTCAGGAGATCTTCAGCAGACGTCTGTGGATCGGTTCTGATGTCACAGCGAGACCTGAACACTTCCTCTAGCTACGCCGTCCGTGAGACAGCGTGGACGCCGAGGGACAGGAGGACAGCAGAACTTCAGAAGGACCTCAGTGGTCTGGCTGTTCTGTTTTCTTCAGGTCAGGAACTTCTGTGGACCTGCAGCTTCGTCCGGCTGGTGGTCCTCCACAGATCTGCTGCTGGACACATTTCAGGGCAGAAGATTGCAGAGACCAGCCTTCACCGATGGTCCAAATGGACTCCGTCTTCCCGTCCGTAGCTCAGAACCGAGGGCTCACAGCTGAGGACGCATGGACTGATCTTCTAAAGGTTCCACCTGAAGACATCCTCAATGCTCTAGTTCCATTTCAGGAGGAGGCTCCTCCCTCTGCAGGTCAGGTGAGCTGGACTCCAGGTGAGATGGTACCAGGTTGACTCCGGTTCTGGGTTCCGGGTCACATCAATAAGACATGAAAACCTGTTCTGTGGGTGAGGAACCTTTCTGGGTTCTACTGGTGGGGAAACTTCTGGACCTTTTCAGGAATATTTCCTGAAGAAGGATTAGAGATTTTAGTTGAACTTTTTATCTGCAGATATTGAAATGGAACAGAACCAGAACCAGAACCGGAACCGGACCCAGAACAGAAGGCCCTGAGGGCTCCAGGTGAAGGTGGTCCAGTTCTACAGAACTCCGGGTTCACAGCAGCAATAATAGAACACCTCAGAACTAATCTTGACCCATTTATTCTCATGTAAAATTATTATAAAATTATTTTAAATGTCTTCTAAACTATAAACTATTTTTTTTTTTCTGAATTGAACCTAAATGTATAAAAAGCTCAGAGAAGTGAAACCGTCGGATCACTTCTCTGCTCAAAGCGCAGAACTCTGCAGCGTATGTTCTGGACAGGACCGGTTCTGGTGCGGTTGGTGTTTGGACCTCCAGTCCATTAGTAGCAGACCAGCACATCGGTACCAGCTTCGGTTCAGTTGATGCTAGAACAGGTCCAAATGCTCTTCTGGTCATTTAGAAAGTTGAGGAGCTTTCATCCGACAGAACCTCCGGGTCACCGCCGTCTTCTTGGGTCCAGAACCCTTCTGGTTCTGAATGGACCGGACGTTCCTCCACAGGAAGCTTACATGTTTATTTGGAGTCGTGTAAATTTCTGCAGGACAGATGATCTTCAGCTTCAGTTTCTCAGAACCAGCTTTCACGGAACCACTGCAGCCTTTTAAAGCGTTTGGACCGCATGAGGCGCGTTCTGCTGGGTTCTACTGGGTCAAATGCCTGGTTGCATCAAACTGTCCTCAGGTGTGAGCAGGTGGAACTGAAGCTTCTCCACCATGAATCTAATAATATTATTAATATTATTATTATGAAGCCGTTTAGTTCTTCATTAATTCTGATTTCTAATTTAGTCTCATAAGAACTGACCCAACTTTACCTGCCGCTGCAAACCCTGCTCCCTGACTTCCGGTTCTGTCCAGACAGCAGCAGCTCTCGCGCTCCTGCACCTGTGTGATGACGTCAGGTTAGCGTAAGTTCGACACGGAAAACAGAGAAAGGGAAAATGAAACTTTCCATAAATTTAAACGAAAGTTTAAAAAGTTTTAGCCATTGAACGTCACGAGCGACCCATGCTGCTGCGGCTGCGCCCTGCGCTTTGTTTTGCTTCCGCTTTTGCAGCGCTGAGTCAGCGCAACAGACGGACGGCGCGTCCTCGGTTGAGAGGCGTGCCCACAGACATATATACGTAGACGCGTCATAGGGCGCAGGTTCGCACGTCAACGTCACCGCCATATTGTATGTGGCAGAAAAAAGTTGAGTTCTGTTATTGTGAACGTGGATCAGAGAAGATGCCTCATTCCTGTGGTGCAATAAACACACACACACACACACACACACACACACACACACACACACACACACACATATATATATATATATATATATATATATATATATATATATATATATATATATATATATATATATATATATATATATATATATGTGTGTGTGTGTGTCTGTGTTATGAATATAAGGATCAATTTGTTAAATCTAAACATTGTGGTCTTCATTATTTCATAAAACCATGTCACATGTGAACCTTTAGGAACAGACTTTTTGGGTGAGTATTAAAGAGGTAAAATTAATAATATGAGGAACTTTTACTCCGGTTATGGGTGCGCAAATAAAAGGACACTAGGAACCAGATCCTGGGGAATTACCTTCCATAAGTAAGATTTTATGATAGATCATCCTCATGCTTTACAGTTACAGTTTTTCTGGCATAAACACAATATGTGCTAATGGTAGCAGGGATGGAAGTAGAGAAAAGTACATTAAACACCAAAAACAAACAAAATGGTCCTAAATTACTGGATAGACATGGGGGTGGGGGGGGGGGGTGGGTAAGTATTATACAGTATTTTTGGTTTTGCTATGATTTTGTAATGTATTTGATTCTAAGATGCGTTATTAGGTTTTTTGTTGATTTTTTCCCCAGATCGCGGTTTGTATTATATCATTGTTATGAGCACCTTTGCTCTCACTTGTCTGTATATAGTTTTGCTCCTATAGATAAGTGCTGTTGTCTGTAGATCGGTGTCTGTATATATATATATATATATATATATATATATATATATATATATATATATATATATATATATATATATATATTGGAAGAGAGAGAGATTTATGTGTGTATAATTTGTGTGTATATTAGATTAATATGTAACTGCAAAATATGTAAGTGCGTGTACATTTTTCATCCAGTTTGAATTCAGTTTAAATAGTTTTGGTTCTGAATAAATATGTGTAATCTGTCTGAAAGGTCACCAGCATTGTGAACATATGATTAAAATGAGATCTGAGGTGCCTCCTATTCATTTTGACAGCAGCTGTCTGATCTGTGGTCTGACCCAAGATGGCCGCCCTGTAGGCACGTCATCCTAGTGGCCGGCAGCATACATGGGGCGTCTACGTATATGATGTCTATGGTCAGCGCAGCGATGACGTCACCGTCTGACCAAAAACAGCACATCATAAATAAATAAATTAATTACAGAATACTCAGAAAATGGTTTGAGTTTGAAACGTGATGAACTTTATTACCATAAAATTGTATCTACAAAGGAAAATGAGCAAAATCAATATTTGACATTCCCCATTATGTATATATACAGTATATATATACATAGGCCTATATATATATATATATATATATATATATATATATATATATATATATATATATATATATATAGTGCTGCTCTGTGGAATTTTGAGCCTCGTCTTTAAATTTAGCTGCACTGCTGCATAATCTTCGTATCTCCAAACACATATTTTGACAATTAGAATTATATAAAACTGTTTTATTGTTTATTATACAATTTCCTTAATAAATAATTTTCTAATAATTGTATTTTTACTTTCCCTTTAATTGATAAGTTCATTCTCTGTTGCTCTAGAAGTAACTTTAGATTAGATTAGCTGTTTTTTTCTTACTGAGCTTGTGTATAACTATGTTTTTATCATTGTTACACCCACATTTCCTCACTGTGGGACAATAAAGGAAAGGAAATAAATAATTATTACTGACAACAAAGATTGACAGCATTTGTAAATCCTCACCTGTCTAGCTTGTAACACACCTGTAGACCATTTATTTCAACGTAACGTCTAATGTCTCTGCGTTGGCATTTACACAGAATAAATCCCCACCAGCTGGATTAAAAGCTGAAAAGCCTGATTCTGTTTCTTTTTTCTCCTTCACCAGCTTCATGAATCCAAAACCTTCTCATCTTCGGCGCTCACGCCAACATCTTTCTGTGGCCTACCTCACCTGTGACCCTCCTGGTCTCTCTATCACTCCTTCAAATCTCACCTCCTTTTCTTCATTCATCACTATTTCCTAAAGAAAGAGGAAAAGTCTTTACTTTTACATTTCCTTGTCACTGAGGTCTGTAATCTGCCAACATCAACGTTGTCCTCCTTATTACCAGAAGACAGTCTGAACCAGATGACTGATCACATTCTCCCTGGTCCCAGCAGCAGACGTCTTCTCCTCATGGCAGCCCAGTCCTTGTCCCTGTTGGACAGTCTGGACGTAACGAGCTCTCATTGTTCCTCCTCGGTGCTGTTCATCATCTGGACCCGTCAGTCACCCCCGACCCAAACAGTTTTTCACAAACTCATGTTTATCAGAAACAGAACTAATGCAGGAAGTTTGCTAATGCTCCAACCAATCAAGGTCCACTCTGTGGGCAGCAGAGCGGCAAACCGCCGTTGTTACGTCGGTGTCTGCAGACGGAAGAGGGAGGCAGAACCATGGAGGTTTTTCATGGACTAAGATTATACTTGCAATTTTGTAATTTGGGTGATTTAATATTTAATTTGAAGGCAAAAGGACCCTCCTGGACAAACAAGCAGTAAGTTAACGGTATGATTTTAAGAACATGAAAGTTATTGGTTCAATGCTCATGGGCAGCAGGGGGCAGCAGCCCCAGTTTGCCCCCCCCATAGATCCGCTCCTGCTGCGTTTATTGAAAATCATCTTTAATCCCAAAGTTGCTTCGTAGGAATTTGACTTATGTTCCACTTTACTTTCAATGATTAAAGTAAAATATACAAACAAATAGAAATATTCTTTCTTGTAAATATGAATTTTCCTGCTCGGTACCAATCAGCCTGGTCTGGATCTGGGTCCTCTGACTGTTCAGGGTCCATCAGAACCAGCCTGCGGGCAGAACCTGTCTCCATGGAGGCTGGTTAGGGTAACAGCGCTCTGCAGCGCCCCTGGAGGTGAAAATCGGAACAGGTCGTGTGGCTCTGCAGAGATGTTACCTTCTCCCTGTATAAAAAGCCTCATTAACCTGATGTAATATTAAAATATTAATATTAGTTTTCATTATCCTTAAGACAGACAAATTCTAATTTAATGAGGCACTCTTAGGTGTCGATTGGCTGGAGAAGAACATGGACTGAAGGGAGACATCCATCCATCATCCATGCAGGGTCACAGGGTGAGAGGTCAGTCCATCAGAGACACACCTGGGCCAATCAGAGACCAAGGTGTGGTTAACAGGAAGTCTTGTGCACACCTGACCTGCCAGTCATCTGTTACCATGACAGCCTGAAATTCATTTTTCTGCACAAAACCTTCGACGGTGCTTTCAGGGTCTGGAGCTGTTTGTTCCACATTCTGATTGGTCCTCGGTTCAGGTGCTCAGGGCTTTTCTCAGTAACACACCGGTACCTCACGTGTTACTTTTCAGCTAAGGTCCAGTCGGTTCCCCTCAATCAAATCTGCTGCCCGGCCACAGGAACAGAACCCCAGAGCTTTGTGTTCGCATCTTCAGATGTGCCACAGCATTTAACCTCTAAGATCAATCAATCAACCAACCAATCAATCAACCAACCAATCAATCAATCAACCAATCAACAGAATCACTCAGGTACAGAAACAGGAAACACTTTATTCAGATACAAACTGTGTGCAGGTGTGTGTGTGGTGGTGTGTTTGTGTGTCACAGCAGAGCGCTCTTTGTGTACGACAGCAGACACAATGATTGGTTGAACGATGCTTGAAGCTCCGCCCACCCAGACTCCAGTCTGGAGGAGAGGCGGAGCAATGCCTCCATAGCAACAGCGTCCTTCGACAACTCGCGCAGGTGAAGCTGAAAAGAAACCAAACAAAGCAGATGATGAACAGGAAGCTGGGACTCTTTCACAATAAAAGTTCAACGCTGTGCGCTGATTGGCTCACCTTCAGGAAAAGAGCCAGGTAAGCATGTGCCAGGTCAAAGTCCCGCCCGCTGGCCAGCATCCTATCAATCATGTGAATGAAGGCGAGCAGGAGGTTGTTGGCTCCGCCCCCTTCTGATGTGAGGCAGGTGAGCTCCACAGAAACTGCCGCCGGCCCACGATCCTTCAGAAGTTGCAGCGGCCGGTCATCTGGGAGCGTTAAAGGTGAGACAGGAAGTTAACTACAGTTTGACTAAATAAAAGCTCTGAGCTGCTACAGATTTATTATCACTAACTAAATTGGACCAGAAAATATATTTATCTGTCTTTAAGGAAACATAATTTCAGAATTTATTTACAATAAAACTGATTAAAAAACACAAACAGTTTTGACAACTGAAATATTACTTAAATGTAATTTATATTAATTTTATCATATGTAGAAAAATATCTGAAATAAATCGAGGTACTTACAATTTTTCATAATTCTTTAAGTAAATTGAAAAATAATATGGATTGAAATACATTAAAGTAAAATTATGAAATTATTAACACTGAGTATTTACTAGGAAGACTTAAAAATAAACATTTAAACAAAATAACCCTAACTCAAATATTTTAGATGTTTAAAATTAGGCTTTTATTTTGAAGGGCAAATGTGGGCTCACATGATCCGGACTCCAGAGCAGACTCCAGAGAAGAACCGAACTCGGACCTCTGAGTCAGCGAACCCCATGGCAGCACCTTGGACTGACGCACAGGAACCACAACCATATTTAGACAGTCACATGACCCTGAATGTGGGCGTGTTTCAGTGCTGGGCTCTGATTGGCCCTACCTGTGTGTCCTCCTTGGTTGCCGGGGGCAAGGCAAACTGAGGCGTCAGACCAGGAACCGTTGGCAGGAAGAAGGGGGCAGTGGGCGGAGCAGCGGGGGGCGCAACAGGCTTGTTCCTCTTCTGTAACGACAACAGCAGCAGCAACAGGTGAGGGAGGGGTTCACCTGTCTGATCACACCTGCAGCCGTCACTCAGCTCACCTTGATAGTGTCCAGGTGCAGCAGACTTTTCCATCGAGACTCCGGCATCAGCGACAGCGTCACAAGCTCCGCCCCGAGTTGCTCCGCTGACTGGTAGGCGTCATCCTCCTCTTCTGATGTCACTTCCTGTGTTGCATCCTCTGCCGTGACGCCGGGCAACGTCTCCTCAACTGGTTGGTAGTCCGCTGGGAGGGGGCGGAGCCCCACAGGCCCACACAGGCTTCTGTTGTTCCTGAGGAAGGAGAGCTGCATTGTGATTGGCTGATGGAGGGCTGACACAGAACCACACCGACGTAACCATAGCAACAAGAGATTGCTCTGTGATTGGTTCAGACCAGAGGTAAACGCCCAGGCTGTCAACGTGAGCGGTGGCCAGGAAGTCTCCGGTCGGCGACATGGAGACTCCCACCGGGGCCATGGCCACCAGGAAGCAGTCGACCAGACTGAGGAGAGAAGAAGAACGATTAACGAAAGGTGGGCGCCTCCTGCTCCCAAAGCGATGATGTCACAGCTCACCTGCCAGAGGGGAGGTCCCAGGTTCTGACGGTGCAGTCCATCCCCGTGGTAATGAGCCACCGGCCGTCAGGGCTGAAGGTCTTAGGAGGAAACATCCAAGATGGAGGTCAAGAGAGAACTCAGCAGAAAGAGGGCGGATCAGAATCAACAGGTGAGAGTGCAGGTGTTACGTCTCATCTGCAAAGGACTGCTGGGGGACCGTAGCGGGTCCACTGCTGGTTAGAGGGACCCCTGCCAGCAGGGAGGCGTCTTCCTAGACTTACTGACCTGGAGTCTCATTTATAAAGATCGCGTACGCTGGTGAACCATAACGATAATAAAGATACACACACTCTTACCTTGTTTCCAGGTGTTTTTCTGTAGATCGCTGTTACCTGTCTGTTTTTTTACATGATGCGAGCGCTGGAATACAAAGTCTAATTCCTAGTTTGATCCTTCAAACCCGCTAAGAAAGCTGGTTCTGGATTGTCAGTCAGAACCTCAGAATTTTAGCCGCTCTGAGAAAAACCTGACGTCTCCATAATTCTTCCTCTGTGGTTTTTAGTTATATTCACACCTGGATCACGATCAGACAGAACCAATCAGAGATCCGTCACCATTAGCTGCTCTACCCACCATGCCGGTGATGTTGCCATGGTGGCCTGCGAACTTCCTGACGACCCGTCTGGTTTCGATGTCAACGACAGCTAGCGTGAAGTCATCCAGCGCCGTGGCGAGCATCCCGCTGAGTAAACACAGGTATGGCTCAGCGATCAGACACACCAACTGAGCACGCTCAGTCCCTCACGTCTTACCTGTCCCTGTGAAGTTTCATGCCCGCCGGTGCAGCGCTAAGTTTCAGCACTTCTTCCTGTTTCCTTGTCTTAAAACGCCAGAACTTCAGTAGCCAATCAGAGCCGCAGGTGAGGGTCAGCTGGTTCAGTGTATCCGTGGCAACACCTCGCACCACACCGCTGTGAGCTGAACAGGAGACGGTGTTAAAGTGGGACAGACACAGGTGGACCAACCAAATGAACAAGTTAGCTCACCTTTCTCATCATCACCGTAGCAACCACGGTGCAGACCAGACTGCAGGTTGTAGACGTCCACACGACCACAGGACGAGCCAATCACAGCAAAGTTACCACAGGAAGTGATGTCAACGGCCTGGAAACAGACAGGAAGTTGTTTGACAAATCCACCTGGGCGGGCCTTACATGTCCTGTGTATAAACGTCATGTTGTTACCGTGGCAACAGCACCCTTTCTGACAACCGGCGGTTTCAGGTGGTGAGCTCCCATGGTGCACCGCTGGTAGTTCCAGGTAGTGGCGGTCAGGCGGCCGCGGTGGCAGGCCACGATCCCGTCCCAGTCCGACTGACGTGTGACGCCTGAGAGGAGGGCGGGGGGGCGGGGGGTGGGGTTGGGACCAACAGGGAGAAGCTTCAGCTGCTGCTTCAGTCAGACCTCTGAGGACATCTGGACAGGACGTTCCTCTGAGTCGGCGTGTTGGAGAACCCACCTGAGGCCAGCGCTGTGATTGCAGGAAGACGCAGCTCCTCGTACGACAGGCCCTTCTTCTTCTTCTTCTCCTTCTTCTTGTTGACAGATCCTGAAAAACAGGCCATCCTCATTTAAAACGGAGCTTCGCTGGGCTCTCAGGAAACCAGAGGAGCAGAGAGAGACCCACCGCGGCCCAGGTTCTTGTTGAAGCGCTCGTGTACGGAGGAGAAAGACTGCAGTGTCCCATCCTGACCTGGAGGGGGCAGCACAACCAGGTGATGCTCTTACTGCGGAGCGTCACTGAGTCTAATCACATCAACGACCCGTTACCTGCGCTGAGGATGTTCTTCCCATCGTTGCCATGGTGCTGGATGGTGGACGGCGGGGCACTGTGGCCCTGGCGACACCTGAGCAGCCTGGCCCCGCCCCCCTCCTGGTCAAATATCCAAACCTGACAAAGACAAAGATCAGCGTACCCAAACACGTTGATTGGCTGTTTGGTCGACTGTTTGCCTGCTTACCTTGATGGCGTTGTCGGCGCCGTTGGTGACCAGGAGCGGCTCTCCATGCAGGAACGTTGCGGCGGCGACCGCCGTTATGTGGGCGTGTCTCTGCTGGGCTACCAGCTGCCGGCGCTCCAAGTCCCAGAAGGCAATGTGTCCCTGAGGACTCCCGGAGGCCACGATGGGAGGGCCGTCTGAAGGAGAGAGCAGGTGTGAGCGGGAATACGGAACCGCTCGGTTCTGTCTGGGGTTCCATCCTCACGGGTCTGAGGAACCACGAGCACCGCTTCATATGAACGGTGAACAGCTCGTAGTCGTTTAGCGCTTTAACGAGTCTGACGACCCCATCATTCCCACCCATCTACCTGACTCCTCAGGTAGATCCAGAGTCAGAACATTCAGAACCAGAGCTCCTCCCTGATGAGATTCATACACCTGTACTCTACCACACCTGCACAGGTGAGACGCACTCAGGTCCAAATTACCTGTCCTGAAAGCCAGAGTGCTGATTGGTCCCCAGTCCTGCGTGAAGCTCATCAGCGTCTCATCGAGTCGGATGTTGTGGATGACGATCCGCCCCGTCGCCGTGCCAACGCCGACCACGTCTACCGCTGGACTCTGGGAAGAGAAGTCGACGTGAAACGGCCTTTCACAATAAAAGCCCGACCGTTCAGAGCAAATACCAGAAAAACTCAACGACGAAGCCAATTAACAACTTCGCTAATTGAGACACAAACGCTGGGACTGACCTGCTGCAGCACGGTGACGGCGGCCGACCAGCCAGGAAAGGTGAACAGCAGCTTACTGAGGAGGAGACAGCGGTTGGTAGCTGTAGTTTAACAGGTTAGCATGATGCGGCGCGCGGCGGCGCCCCCACCTGGTCTTGATGTTCCACAGCTGCAGCGCGCCCTGGGAGCTGCCCAGCAGCACCTTGTTCAGGTATGTGCTCGGGTGCATCATGGCCGACACGTCAAAGGTGCCAGGGTCAAAGTTCAGCCGCAGGTAGATGTCTGTGGGATGCACAGGAAACCACGTTAGATTCCAGCACAGGTGAAACTGGCTGAAGCCCCGCCCCCTCTGCTCACCTCCTCCCTTAACGTCCCACACGATGACATCACCGCCGCTGTCTGCAGAAACCAGCTGATCCCCCAGCGGCAGCAGCAGGCGCACTTCCTGTTTGTGGCCGTGGTAACGCATCACCACCTGGGCGGGGATTCAAACCAAAGACCTTTATTGAGTCAAAGAGAACAAATGAGAGTGGGCGGAGCTTCGGCGGAAAGTCTTCCTGCCTCTTTGTTCCGGGCGAAGGCGCAGATCAGCTTCCCGCTGGCGGTGAACACCAACATCCGGTCAGCCGCCAAACTCGTGATGTCATCTGCCAGACTGTTGCCTAGGCAACCAGAGAGCGTTACGCCGCGGCACAGGAGCCAATCAGAGAGAAGCATTCTACAGCGTCATCACATGAATAAAGTTTAAAGCACTCACTGACAGAGACGATCCCCAGGCGGCTCACCTGCAGGCGGTGGGACAGGTGATCAGTGACATCATCGTCTGTTCCTCCATTTATCCAACCGCCATCCAACCATCCATCATCCAACCACCATCCATCCAACCATCCATCATCCATCCATCATCCAACAACCACCCGCCATCCATCCATCCATCCATCCATCATCCACCCACTATCCAACCATCCAAAAGCCTTCCATCATCCCACCATCCATCCATCCATCATCCATCCAACCATCCATCATCCAACCGCCATCCATCCATCCTCCATCCATCATCCAACCATCCATCATCCAACCATCCATCATCCAACCACCATCCATCCATCCAACCATCCATCCATCCATCCATCCATCCATCATCCATCCAACATTCAACCACCATCCATCCATCCATCATCCATCCACCATCCATCCATCCATCATCCATCCAACCATCCATCATCCAACCGCCATCCATCCATCCCATCCATCCATCATCCAACCGCCATCCATCATCCACCCGCCATCCATCCATCCATCATCCACCCACTATCCAACCATCCAAACGCCTTCCATCATCCAACCATCCATCATCCAACCACCATTCAATCATCATCCAACCATCCAAACGCCTTCCATCATCCAACCACCCATCATCCAACCACCATCCATCCATCCACTCATCAACCAGCCATCATCCAACCATCATCCACCCACTATCCAACCATCCATCATCCAACCATCATCCAACCATCCAAACGCCTTCCATCATCCAACCATCATCCACCCACTATCCAACCATCCAAACGCCTTCCATCATCCAACCACCATCCAATCATCATCCAACCATCATCCAAACGCCTTCCATCATCCAACCACCCATTATCCAACCATCCATCATCCAACCACCATCCAACCATCATCCACCCACTATCCAACCATCCAAACGCCTTCCATCATCCAACCATCCATCATCCAACCACCATCCATCCATCCACTCATCAATCATCCATCATCCAACCATCATCCACCCACTATCCAACCATCCAAACGCCTTCCATCATCCAACCATCCATCATCCAACCACCATCCAATCATCATCCAACCATCATCCAACCATCCAAACGCCTTCCATCATCCAACCACCATCCAACCATCATCCACCCACTATCCAACCATCCAAACGCCTTCCACATCCAACCATCCATCATCCAACCACCATCCATCCATCCACTCATCAATCATCCATCATCCATCCATCATCCACCCACTATCCAACCATCCAAACGCCTTCCATCATCCAACCACCAATCATCCAACCACCATCCAACCATCATCCACCCACTATCCAACCATCCAAACGCCTTCCATCATCCAACCACCCAATATCCAACCATCCATCATCCAACCACCATCCAACCATCATCCACCCACTATCCAACCATCCAAACGCCTTCCATCATCCAACCATCCATCATCCAACCACCATCCATCCATCCACTCATCAATCATCCATCATCCATCCATCATCCACCCACTATCCAACCATCCAAACGCCTTCCATCATACAACCATCCATCATCCAACCACCATCCAATCATCATCCAACCATCATCCAACCATCCAAACGCCTTCCATCATCCAACCACCCATTGTCCAACCACTCATCATCCAACCATCCAAACGCCTTCCATCATCCAACCATCCATCATCCAAACACCATCCAATCATCATCCAACCACCATCCAAACATCATCCAACCATCCAAACGCCTTCCATCATCCAACCACCATCCAATCATCATCCAACCATCCAAACGCCTTTCATCATCCAACCACCATCCAACCATCATCCACCCACTATCCAACCACCCATTATCCAACCATCATCCAACCGCTCGTTCATCACCCATTGACTCCAAATCATTATCCAACCATCCTCTCGTTTCGGTCTTACGTTGAATGTGTGGAAACTTCGGCTCACTGACGTCACCACGTAGAACTCCCGGTGCTTCAGATGGTACCGCAGCGCGTGCGGCACGTGGTTGGAGTAGAGTCCCAGCACGCGGAACCCGGAGAACAGGGAGCTTCCGGATCGCGGCATGTTTACAGGCCGCCAGCAAACAATAACCCGACAAAGAGCAGCAAGAACCGCCGAGAGCGGAGCGCGAGCTCAGCTACAACACATGGAGGAGCGCCGAGCAACACTGTCCGACCGGAAACACCACCGGACAGAACATAGGTTCCGCTCCGAGGAAATTCAGCGGAAGGATTTTAGTGAGACACCCAAATTCCATCTCATCCGAAAACTCGGTTCTTTTGGGTCCATTTCCGGTTCTGATGGGTCCGCTGGCTTCCTCCGTCATCAAACTATGCAACTAATTACCTTCACATATCAGCCCGACTCGCTTTCTGTTCTTAAATCTTCTCCTAATGGCACCAGTTTTATTATGTATGTATTTATTTATTTTCATGAGGGGGGACATTTCGACCATTTTTTGGGGGCTGGTGGTCCTTAATAAATTAATAATATATCTTCCATAAAATCTTACCCTACCCCTGAAGCCAGATCCAGGTTGGCCGGAACCAGAGCAGCACTGCAGGGTTGGTGCTAAACTCTATGGGGCCATTTGTAAAGTTACACAGTGAAAAACTGACAGCAATATTTTGGGTTATTTAGCGTGTTGTAAGGCTAAAAATGACGGTTCATTTTCTATCATCTGTAGCATAAACAAACTGTTCCTTTAACATTCAAACATCTGAACAAATATCTAAATAAATATCTACGTGTGTGTGTCCTTGTACTTGTAGCTGAGTGAGACATTTTTTGTTAATTTTACTAGAAAGCGAGGATCTTTGATGTAAAGCGAGGATCTTCGGTGGTCCTCATTCACTTCAAGCAGCACCGATGGTCCCAGGTGTTCACTGCTGACATCACTGACACTAAAATCCCTCCAGTACCGGATGGCGGAGCCGCAGAGTCTCCAGGAGCTCTTAGTGAAATGATGCTGAAGTAACGGGCCTCTGATCAGCAGCAGGAACCTGAGGCAGCTGGAGACTGAGATCATGAGCGTATCTCCAGTGTTGCAGCGATTGCTAAAGAGAGAGACAGACCCAATGACTGCTGTGCGCCTCCTGGAGTCGCTGCACATGATGCTGTAGCACTGAGACAATTTGCTGAGACGTCTGTCCGGCTTCCACAGACCTGCCAGATGAGGAGCCAGGGGACATAATTTGTCTTCAGGACAGAACAAAGGCTGGATGCCTCAGCAACGATCGTTCTGACGTCCTGTTAGACGCAAACTGGGACGACTGATCTCTGCAAACAGGCCGATGCTCTGATCTTCAGGCCCATCTGAGCTGGATGCTGCCTTCTCTGATGAGCTGACACCTTTGTCTGAGGACTCCAGCCTCCCCAACATTTCTGGCTTTTTCTCACGTCCAGCTGTGAGGGAGGGAGGACTGACATGAATAAAAACTGAGGTCAGGACAGCTGTGGGTCAGCAGAGGCTCTGGGGAGGGAGCCGCCATGCCTTCTGTGCACTGAGCCAATCTAAACTAAATATCTAAGGCTGAAACAATTCATTACTGAGATAATCTTCAGCCATTTGCACACCGTGTCTGAACTCTGAGCTGCTCTCACCAAACATTCATGACGGAGACATGATGACAGTTAAGACTCTAGACAAATAGAACTGGATTAAGACGGGATTTCACTCACAGATCGTCTTAAGATCCACACAAACACATCAGTCACCTTCTGTCAGGACGTTTGTTCCTCTGGTCCAGTCCAGTTCTGCGTTGACCTCAGGTGTGAAACCATCCAGGTGTCCAGCAACCTGGGCCAGACAAGCCCGCAGAACTTCAGCAGAAACTAACCAGTTCCTAGTGGGAATCCAGCTGTGAAGAACTTTATTTAAACTCCACAGAGAGACAAACTAAACTGATAAGCTTTAATATTTGGAAAGATAAACCCTTACTCAGAAAACCTTTACAAGCAGTGCGTGGTTAGCATTTTGTTTTGTTTTACTTTAAGGAATCTAATGTTGACAATAAATATGATTACTGAAATAATCTGATAAATCTTCTCGCTTCATTAAATACGTGGCAGAGAAGAGTTAATTTCAACAGCTAATAACAACAAAACTATTTCAAATCATTCCCAACATTTATTCAGTAAATTCTGCATTTATCAACGAATCACAAATAATTTAATCTGAATCTACATTTTCAAATTTTCAAACACAAAACATTTCATTTAGATACAGTTTTATACAGAAATCTGCAGCTCGGATGAAGTCAGCTTTATGCTTGCATTCCTTAAATTTCTTTGCTTACGGCTGTTTTTCCAGCCAACCAATAGGAGGGCTACGTTTAAACGAAGAGGAAGTAGTTTCCGTGGCAACATATGACGTGTGGCAGGAAGTGGAGGGGATGTGGAGGTCGTCAGGGCTTCGTTGATGTAATCAGTCACACGATCACCTCGAGTACGCAGATGATCCACCGATTACCACCTGACCAAAGTCTTGTTACCGTGGCGACAGCGTCTCGGAGCCTCAGCAGACCTTTGCGTCCAGCAGCATCACCCTGAGCAGAGTCCTGGCGGCGGCGAGCAGCGCCCCGTGCAGCGAGTACTGGGTCACCAGAGCCCCGAAGCCGCGGTAGAAGCCGGCCGCGCCCTCTTTGCGGCGGATGGAGTGCAGGCAGTCGGAGAAACCGTCGTACTGCGTGTTGACGGGGAGGACCAGCGGGCTGCCGCTGCCTCCTGCTGCCAACACCCCATCGGTGGCGTCGATGATGGTGCGTGTCCCTTGCAGGCTGAGGCGGTGCAGCGCCGTCTCCAGAGGGAACAGAACCACGTCCGCCACCAGAGACCCCGCCCACGCTGCCGCCAGCTCAGGGAAGTAGGCGTCGAGGGGGTTGGAGGATTCGAGCCGATTCTTCCTGCTGCGCTGGTGCAGCCACATGGCCGCCCGCTGGGTGGAGGCCGCGATAGCGTACCGAAGGACGGCATGCAGAGCCACAGGAAGGAGCAGGCAGCCGAGAGGAAGCAGACGGCGGCTGTGAGGAGCACCCACCCCGAGCAGCCGGGTCAGACCTTCACGAATGCAGTCCAGCAGCCCGGAAGAGGACTCATCCCGAACAATCTCACTCTGAGGAGACAAAGCGGTCAGAGTAGCTCTACCTGGAGGACGTTAACAATCTGCTACGTTAACAATCTGCTACGTTAACAATCTGCTACTTTCAATAGCTTTGGAGGGTTTACCGGCCTGCTATTGGATAGATCTGTTAACGACCTGCTACGCTAACGATCTGCTATGCTAACAACCTGCTACGCTAACGATCTGCTACGTTAACAAACTGCTACGTTAACGATCTGCTACGTTAACGACCTGCTACGTTAACGATCTGCTACGTTAACAACCTGCTACGTTAACGATCTGCTATGCTAACAACCTGCTACGCTAACGATCTGCTATGTTAACGATCTGCTACGCTAACGATCTGCTATGTTAACAACCTGCTACGCTAACGATCTGCTACGTTAACAACCTGCTACGCTAACGATCTGCTACGTTAACAACCTGCTACGTTAACAACCTGCTATGCTAACGATCTGCTACGCTAACGATCTGCTACACTAATGATCTGCTACGCTAACGATCTGCTACGCTAACGATCTGCTACGTTAACGATCTGCTACGCTAACGATCTGCTACGCTAACGATCTACTACATTACGATCTACTACGTTCAATAGCTTTGGAAGGCTTACCGGCCTGCTACATCTGGTCACGATCTGTTAATGATCTGCTACGCTAACGACCTGCTACGCTAACGATCTGCTACGCTAACGATCTGCTACATTAACGATCTACTAAGTTCAATAGCTTTGGAAGGCTTACCGGCTTGCTACATCTGGTCACGATCTGTTAATGATCTGCTATGCTAACGACCTGCTACGTTAACGACCTGCTACGCTAACGATCTGCTATGCTAACAACCTGCTACACTAACGAGTTGCTATGTTAACGATCTGCTACGTTAACGATCTGCTACGTTAACAAACTTCTATGTTAACGATCTGCTACGTTAACGACCTGCTACGTTAACAACCTGCTACGTTAACAACCTGCTACGTTAACAACCTGCTACGCTAACGATCTGCTACGCTAACGATCTGCTACGCTAACGATCTGCTACGCTAACGATCTGCTACGCTAACGATCTGCTACGCTAACGATCTACTACGTTAACGATCTACTACATTCAATAGCTTTGGAAGGCTTACCGGCCTGCTACATCTGGTCACGATCTGTTAATGATCTGCTACGCTAACGATCTGCTACGCTAACGATCTGCTACGTTAACGATCTGCTACGTTAACGATCTGCTACACTAACGACCTGCTACGTCCGATCGTCTTGAACGAAAACGAACTGCTACGTTCAATCGCCTTGGAAGTTACCGATCTGTTATATCCAAACATCGTGGAGGACATTATGACTTGCTACATCTGATCGTTAATGTTATAACCATCTGCATGAAATTGTTCTGGAAACTACATCTGATTGTTCGAGGCTGCATTGACCTACGTTGGAGGATCTGCCTATTTAGATAAGTTGAGAGGCGTTAATGACCTTCCACATCGTTTTATCTCACAGGACGTCACCAACCTGCTTGGGTGTATTGTCCAACAGGACATCTACAACCTTGACGGGGTAATTATTTAGTCACTAAACAATCACCTGGACAGTCTCGATGAGGCTGGCGCAGTAAAAAGGGAGAGCCACTACAGCTGTTAACCTGTGGAGAGAGACGTTGACAGTCAGCTTGGGTAAGTCAAACTGACCTGAGAACAGTGAAAACTTTAATGAAACCAAACAGACATGATAATTAAGGCTTCTTTCACTGGTGTTCTTTTTCATATATGAGCTGATCTTTCATGGGCACCACCAACCTTTGGAGAGAGATTAATTCAGCCAACCAAGGGTTAGAGGACCGAGTCAGAAAGGTGTCCGCTTTGAACGCAGGGACCAGTTAAAGTCCATCACGGTGCTCAGCTTAGTTCTGGGGACTGAGGGGATTTGGGTTTTCTGGGTGGAGGGATGTGTTGCAGTAGGGCTGGACGATATAGAAAAAAAGCATATCGATAAAATAGAAATATTGATCGATATTGATAATTATCAACAAATCATCGATATACGGTTATAGATCGATATAGATCGTTATTGAATTATCGTCCAGCCCTATGTTGCAGTGAATCTTTTATGGTGGAGCGTTTCCTTAGATGCATGGGGGGGGGGGGGGGGTGAGGATGGAGACGTTGTATTCAGTCCTAGCAGAGAAAGAAGTGAGCGGAGAATAGGAGTGACGTGGTCGGACTTTCTCCCTCTCATCAGGATCTCTGCTGCTCTGTTCTGAACATCCTGAAGTTTCTGCAGACGTTTGTTAAACGTCGTGTTTTTGTAGCTTTGGAGGCGACGGTGTCAGAACTGGAGACCCGGCTGTTAAAAAGCAGCTGATAGCCCCTTAGCTAGCGCGGAGCCGCAGAGATTAGCTTCATGTAGCGGTCCTCCAGCAGCAGCAGCTGTGGCTCCACCTCATCCAGGAGGGAATGCTGCTCAGTAAGCAGTAAACTCTTCATCAGCTACATTACCAACAATTTAGGTCCCACACGGACCCCAGAGGAACCCAGGAGCAGCGTCCAAACATTCAGAACCAACATCTCCGAGTAAACACATGATTTATGGACAGATTGTGACGGATGGACACAGGTGTCTGTCTGAGGTCCAGAGAACCTCCAGAGAACCACAGAGAACCTCCAGAGAACCTCCATCGGCCGCCTCCTGTCCCCGCTGGCAGCTTCCTGGTCTCAGACTGGAGGACGTGATGCGAGCGCCGAGCAGAACTCACCCTTTGAGCAGCAAATGTCCCGCCAGCTGTTTCCAGCTCCAGCTGTGAGGAAGCTCCCTGCAGGAACACAGAGCCGCTGCTGCGTCACAGAACCAGAACCACAGACGTTCTGCCGGGAGTCTCTGCTGACGGCCCGGCGCTTACCGGGGTAACGGCGTGAACTCGCTGATGATGCCCTCGGCGCCCAGAGCGATGCCGTGAACGATGAAGGTGCTGCCCATCCCCTTCCACAGCGCCTTCAGCCCCTGGAACCACAGAGCATCGATCCGATTGGTCGGCCGGCCCGTGCCCGGCGCTCAGGTGATCGGCGTGTGCTTACCTGGGCCTTGGTGATGGCGTACATGACGCTGACGGCGCTGAACGGAGTCAGGTGGTAGCAGCGGGCGTGGTAGTCCACCTGGGACAGAGAGCCAATCAGAGATCAGCAGGAGAAACGGGACACCGGGCGGAACGGATCAGAACCGCAGGTACGATGGTTTATACCTGACACTGTCGCCGGAAGACGATGCAGGGGTGAGCGAGGACGTTCTCTGTGAAGAGACTGAAAAGACGGCAGGTCAGTCCTCTGGGCGCCGCTTCCCTCAGCCTCGCCTGACAGGCTCAGAAATCACCTGACTGTTCTGTTAAATCACTTCAGCCGTCTGATTGGCTGACAGCATCATCAGCACCAAGTTACTTTGTAAACCAGAAGAAAGCCAAATTATACGGCTTAGTTCTGACCGCTGTGTCCTGAGGCCTCGTGTACGCAGCGCACCTTTAACGCCCAGTTTGGAGGCACCAACCTGAACGCTGCTGTGCTTCAGGTGTGTCTCTGCTGCAGCACACCTGAGTCACATGACGTCCTCAGCCTCAGGGCGGGGAATCACCTGTTCCGGTCAGGCAGGTGTGTGGAGGCAGGGAACACCTGAAGCGGTCCTGAGGACCCGGGTTGAAGACCCTGATCTAAGGGGCTCTTTCATTCACACTGGAAGGGAAACCGGGTCGGATCAGAACTCCTGAGCAGGCGGTTCTGGAGGTGGAGGCGACCAGCAGCTGCTAAAACTGCTGCAGCTGTGGATGGATGGCAGCGTCGGCGCTGCTGGAAGAACGTGGAGGGAGCGGGTTCTCAGAGGTTCTGCTGGAACATGATGAGGAGCTGATTAGCCGGTTCTGATCACCGTAATTGTTGAACTGGACCCAGCGTTACAGAGGGGAACCAGGAGGAACCGGTCCTGGGTACAGGTATAGCCGTGTCCTCCCCAGTACCGGCGGTACCACCCGCGGTGACCCGCTCAGGCCCGGTTTCATTCATCTGAAGGAGTTCTCGCTACGTTTAGTACAGGAGGCCCCCGGATCAGAACCTCAGATACGCAGCAGGTCCAGAACCAGGTCCAGAACCAGGTCCAGACTAAGCAGCCAGTTTGCTCAGGCCCCCTGTAGGACGCTGACAGAACCAGAACCGGACTCAGGACTCTGGAAAGCGGATCAGAACCGGCCTGGGCTGACTGGAGAACATCTGAGCTGTTCTATTGACAGGACTCCCACTCCGCACAGAAACCCACCGACCAGAGATGTCTCACCTGACCAGCCCGATCCCGAAGCCCGCGAAGCGGTTCAGCTGCTCTGCAACACAAAGAACCCACAGTGACGTCATCACCACGTCATCCGGCGGCTCCGTCTTTACAAACAAGCAGTCGGAACCAGGTCCACCCTGGCAACCTGACCTCTGTCCGTCATGGCGGCTCAGACGTGACGTCATGCTGCGTTCAGGGACCAGACACGTAAATGCACCAGCTTACCTGGAGGAACCCCCGCGGCCGGCGGAGCCTCCCAGCGGGCTCCGGGCTCCCGCTGCTCGGACTCCTCAAACACAGGGGTCCGCTCTCCGGGATGCAGGTTCCGGCTGCCCGGGATGTCCGGCGGGGTGGTGACCCACTGGTGGTGGTGCAGGTCCCCCGCCGCCCCGGAGCTCCGAGCCGGGTATCCGGCTCCGTACAAGTCGTCGCGGCCCCGGAACCCGAACCCGTCGAAGCTGTCGGGCCTTCTGGAGGCCATGAGGAGGAGGAGCGAGAGAGAGCCGCGGATCAGGGAGCAGAGGCGGGCATGGAGCAGCACCGAGTCCCGGTGGCGTGTCAGAACCTGCAGGAGCTGCTGGACCGAACCGAGCTCAGCCGCTGCAAAACACTCAGCTCCACCTGGAAACAGTCCGCTGCTGCACTTCCGGCGGCTGGCGGGCGGCCTGAGGGAGGTGCTGCCCCCTGCTGTCAGGCAGAGGGATTGTGGTCTGATGAGCTGCTGGGTTCTGACCGCAGATGGGTCTGTGTATGAAGGTTCTTTTGTTCCAAAACGCAGTGATGGGCAGTAGCGCCGCTACATGTAGCCAAGCTATTAGTTAAACTACATTTTCCAGTAGCTTGACCGTAGCGTCGCTGCTTTATGAATCAAGTAACTTTCCTGTAGTGACGTTATTTTTTTGATCAAGTAGCGACGTAGCGTCCGCAAACGCTACAAAATCCAGGACATAACTAAGAAATGAAACCAGGTTTGCTATTTTGAAACAACATTCAGAGTGAACAATCAGTCAGAGTTGTTGGTTGGACATGTTCATGCGCGAGCTTCTACTTTGCCTCTCCTGTCTGTATCTATCGAAACATGCGCATGCATACGGCAGTGGAACTTATGGCAAGCCGTTAGGCAAATACTCGCCCTTACAATAACGTGCAGTTCCAACCCGTATTTTACGCGAGCGCGCGTTTTTTAGTCACCGCGCGTTTCCAGCCAGAACGCGCGGTGACGTAAAAAACGCGCGCTCGCGTAAAATACGTGCGGTGGCGTTAATAACGTTTGGTGGCGTTTTTTGCATATTATATCATCAGGAGGTTGTCTTTTATGTGCTCAGCCACTAGATTTAAAGGTTTTTTACCCGATAAGAACACTGCACCACCAGACACAACCAGGAGGTCCCTGATCGTTGGGGAAAGGCAGAAAGAAGATGCACCTTCCTTTCTGATCCTGTCTAAATCCTGCTTAGTTCAATAATAAAGTCTGATATTACACAAAACTCACTCTGCTTGTTCTCCCTACTTATGCCCTTGGTGCAGAAGATAAATGAAATCTTTAACAGAAATGTTATTATTAATTCTGAAAATATTATCATGTGAATATAAATACAAAGCATACAGAAAATGCAGCTTTATTAAGTGACCTAGTTTATTTTATTTAGCTTTTAATTTCTTTTCAACATTTAGTTCTACTACTTGGCTTGTGCTTTGGTAGTTTCATGTTTAAAATGACAAAAGAAATATGAAAAAGCTTATGGTGCATCTTCTTTCTGCCTTTCCCCAACGATCAGGGACCTCCTGGTTGTGTCTGGTGCTGCAGTGTTCTTATTGGGTAAAACACCTTTAAATCATGTGGCTGAGCACATAAAAGACAACCTCCTGATAATATAATATGCAAAAAACGCCACCAAACGTTATTAACGCCACCGCACGTTTTATTTCTAGCAGTAATTACTTCAGTTTGTATTTTATTATGCTGCTCATAAAGCAATGTCTACACTGTGTTAGGTCATTGGCTGATCTTTAATAAGTTTTAACCAGTGTATCAGACTCATTTTGAATTGATCTGACATTAGGTTGGTACAACGTTAAGTAGCTTCTGATGTAGTTAAGCTACTTTTAACACATTTGTGTAACTTAGCTTGCTATATTTCTATAGGTGGTAGCTTTTGTGTAGTGAAGCTTAATTTATTGTTGAGTAACTGATAGCTTAGCTCACTACACTGGACAAGTAGCTTGCCCAACACTGCCAAAACGATTTGTACCTTGTAAGCATGAATTTGAAGTTGTAGAGGGAGTTAAATTCTAAGTTTTGTATTTGTAGAATTAAAAAAAAATCACAAGTACAAATTTTTTTTACACCTGTTCAAATTTTAAGTACAAGTACACAAATTGTGTTCTGTGAGTCGCACATCAAAAACCTCTTACATTCTCAGTTTTGCTCCAAATGGTCCAGAACTATTGTTGCTAAACTATTTGTGCATTGTAACTTTGGTGTTTTGTAATTGTAGATTTTTTTTTAATCTGTCACAAGTAAAAAATAAAGTTACACCTCTTCAAATTCTTGAGTACAAGTACACAAATTGTGTTCTGTGAGTTGCACATCATAAATGTCTGTCATTCAGTTCTGCTACAGTTGATCTAAAACAAATGGTGCAAAACAAATTCAAACACGTGTATTAAAATCTTCAAAAAAAAAATTTATATATATTTTTTTTCCTTAACACAAATACAAATCAACGAGTACAACTGCATGAATCTGCTGCTGTGAGTCACAAATTCAACTTTACAAGTTACGCCTTCATTTTGACTTTTGACACAAATGTCTCACCGGTAAAAATGATCTGTGACTTGTGGATAGTACCCTTGATCAGACAGCAGGGGGCGCTGCCTGCTCCGTCAGTCTGTACCAACCGGAAATACATATATGGCCTACTGCCATGTTGCCATCCAAGGACCCAGCACACATATGCCTTCATATCTGTGCTGCTGGGCTCATGTGGAAACCAGTAAACCTGAGAGATTCTGTGCAGGTTCTGGTGTCAGAGTGAAACATTAACGTTCAGGTCCGCTCATCCTCCATAGATGATGGAGCGAAGCCTGAACCCTGCCAGCATCATGGGATGCCTTCCAGTACCGCTGACTGAACCAGAACCAGCTCCTGCTGCAGCTCTTTGGCTTCTAACTGGGTTTTATTTAGGAGTATCAGATTAAAGGGGCAGAAAAACACACACCACACTTTTCAGAGTCACATTCTCACGTCTTTATGCTGGTTTGTCAAATAAAGTCCAATAAAAACTCTGAAGGTTGTGGCTAAAACATGAGCTCTGTGTGGGTCAGAACCAGGAAGCAGTCCGGTCATGTGGCAGCATTAAGGACTGAGGTGGGTTTGGTTAAACAGGAGAGAACAGGTGTTTTTAGCAGCTTAAAGGGCAAATGTCACAGGTTTGTATTAAAACTCTGTGATAATTCCAGGGTTAGGCTGAAGCTGCCTTTAATTATGAGCAAAAGAAGAGGACTTTCAGGTCAGGAAAGAGAAGAAGCAACGATGAAGAGCAGAGAGAACAGCTACAGGAAGAAGATGGAGGATCAGCTACAGCAGTGACGTCTGGAAAAGCCTGAAAACAAACAGAACAGATGTTCTCGCACAGAACATCTCTCGGTTCCCAGCGTTCCCACTCCTCTGCTTAATGACTCCTCTAATCACCCCCCCCCCCCCTCCACCCTGTCCTCAACGCTCCAGGTGAGGAACATCCTGAGGAAGATCAAACCGAGGAGGGCTGCAGGTCCAGGTGACGTCAGCTCCAGGCTCCTGAGGTGCTGTGTGGAGGAGCAGTGTTGCATCATGGGATGTTTCCCATCATATGCCTGAAGCAGAGGAGAGAACCAGAGCTGTGGAACACCTCCGGTGTGGTACCGGTACCAGAGAGCGCACACCTGCAGACCTCAGGCTGGTCCTCAACCATCTCCCCCTGCTGAGGTCCTCACTGCAGTTTGCCTACCAGCCTGACATCGGGGTGGATGGTACCATCTTCTACCTGCTGCAGAGTTCTGACCCACCTGGAGAATCCTGGCAGCACCTACTGGTTGACCCGGTATGTGAGGACAGGGGTCTGTGGTTCTGATAGGCTGACTTACGGTAAGCTGGAACTAAAAACCTGTTTAGCAGAGCAGAAAATATAACATCATCCTGGACCTTCATCTTTTGTCTCATCAGTATTAATATTCAGTTACTAATACTGTGTTAATAAAGTGGTATCTGTGCTTATTTTTAATTAAACTGTATCTTTGTTTGGTGTGTTTATATAATATTACACATGTTGTTCAGAAATATAAGGAACTAATAAATCTGTGATGGTTCTTTGCATTTGTGATCAATTGTTGGTTCATTTCTTTTTATTCCTGCACCTTTAAACCACCCAGAGCTGAATGTTTTGAACCAGAACAGAAAATGTTAGTTAGTTAAAAGGCTCACTTTTAACTAACTGTAGATGTTATATTTTCACAGTTTATTGTGTAAAACCTTTTTCAAAAGTAATGTGTTCTAAATGACCTTTTAATGTTTTTATCTAGTCCAGGAATCAATGCTTTGATCCAAGCAGAAGATCATTTTCACACCTTGATGCAAAGCTAGACGCTCCCTGTTGTTTTAATCACAGCCAGAGCTTTTAGGTCACCTGTTCCCCAGAGGATCCTGCTGATGCGTATCAGGGTAAACCTGCACCTCATGCTGGGTGAATAGGGGGTTTTCACTGACGTCACTGGCCAACTTCCGGTCCGCCATATTGGGTGGTACACTTCCTTATCTCTAGTTGTCCTACACGTATTTTCGTATCGAGAATGGATAAGTACGCCAGCACGCTAGAGCGACCAGATAAGGACGTATATCTGAGGAAATGTTCCGTGATCGACCATATGGACTCCTATGCCCTCCACGGTGCCTTGTTTAGCCGTAATCCTGATGATTGGCCAAATGTAGAGCACGGCGACATAGTGCATTACCTGGTGTTCAGTGAAAACCCTCTGCACAGTCTTGAGGAAATGAGAGCTTACAAGGGTCTAGAGGCTCACAACCAGTTCACATCTGGTTGGGTACGAGATGTCGAAGTTATGTACATCAAGGAAATCGCCATCATACGTGGACGGGTGAGTTTTAATAAGATGGTAAAAATGTAAACAATCCGACGCAAATGCGGCGCATGCTTCTGCGGTGGCTGACTGCCGGCGGTGCGTGAAGGCGCTTGGCTGCAGGGCTGATCGACGCCGCTCGCGGCTTTAATTATTTAAGCAAAACAATGACCAGTGCAAAATTAAGTTGTATTTACCGTATTTACGCCGGCAAAAGCCTACCGGCATAACCCGGAAGTAGCGCGGACGTCACTTTCCATATCAGACGTCTTCGGCTACCTTGTTTGTGGTGTGAGCGCCTATACTTCAGAACAGTTCTGAAGCTACAAGTCCTTGGAGTCTCATGTGCAGTTTACGAATGGATGGGTTCAGGAGCTGCAGATCATAAAGCCAGCAAACAGTGGGAACACAGTAACTCGTTCAAAGGTAAGCTGCGCTCAGACGGGCTCTGGCACATGCTAACCGTTAGTGCTAACAACCACTCACGCATGCAATGTACTTTTAACTAACTGCTATGTGTTTCAAACGTTTAGAACACACTCTCATTGACATCGGGATACTGTGGAAAGTTATGTTCGGTCGTCTTACAGCCGCGATCCAAGCGGGCCGACGACTCTTTGTTATCTCTAACACTTGTTCTCCGTGGTTGCGCCTCCAGGCAGGAAAGCGGTGGAAAATTAACCTGTTTCTATGTTTTTCCCATGGCGATCATGTGTTGCGCTGTTACAGCCCACAATACAGCAACGGTTTACATGTTTTAAATACTTAACAGTTAATTACCTGTGACAAAGTGAGCACCGCAGACTCTGGCGTATTCCAGCTTAACACCGTCCAAATCGGACCTGGATATCCGTGTCAGCCATAGGTGACGGCGTTGTTCAGAGAGCTGTTTTGTTTTTTCACACTGATTCACGATTACGGCTGGTAGGCGAAAGAAAGAGCGTTGATCTCCACCTCCACGGGCCGTGCAACCAACCATTAAACACGTTTTCCCCATTGTTCACTTCCAATACTGCCTAAGGCGTAATACAATGCGGGTCAACGGTGCGAAACGACAGACACCCAATATGGCGGACGTGCAGAGTAGTCACGTGAGCGTGACGTCAGCTGAAAACACCCTATTTAAGAATCAAGAGTTTTTATCGTCATTATGTAACCATAATGACATTTTTAATCATTTAAAGTGATTAGCCATAACTTACAATCAGCCCATTCTGGGCCAGCATTCAGGTTGTACCGCTATCTTCAGCCTCTTGGCTCCTGCAGCTCTGAAATCAGCTGCGTCCCTTTTTAGCCAGGCCATCGCTGCCTGTGCGCGGCCGCGCGTTATTGCGCAGCTCCGGTGCGCCAATAACCATTTTCCAGCCTTCTTTTTCTTTTAACTGTCAGGTTAAGGTGGAGCAGGTAGGTTTAATTAAGCGGTCCGTTTGGGTCACTCTTGGCTTGTGGCCAGCGGCCCCAGTAACGCAGTTTGTAATCCGACCAATCAGATCGCTCGATAAAGGAGCCGCTTTTTTTCTACTAGACCTGTGGCGCAGATCCAGGACCAGTTTGACAGACATGAGTGCAGAGAGCAGCCATGAAAGCCGCCATCTGGACTGACTTTGGATCAGATAAACAACCAACCATGAAAAATGAATCAATAATCATCATGATGATAATCATCAATCATTTCTGTACAGTAGTTTGTCTTCTGTTACGCCTGAACTTCTCCGCTGAGGGACAATGACCGTTTATTCTGGTTTATTCTGTCCCTTTTCCTCTGGCCAGCCATAAATCCTTTCTCCAGGACTGATGGAAGGAGCGCAGACGCAGATCTGATGAAGCACGATGGCCTCCTGCTGAGAACCTGAACTCACCACCACGAGGAGGAGTCAGCATAAAGCAGGGGTTAAAGCAAAAATAATCAGTTTGACTGAAAATTTTTCGAGTCAGCCCATATATTCCCGGGCCGTAGACGTCATGCCACCTTAGTAACCTCATTTGCTTATTGTAAAAAGTCCACTTTAACCAAATCTGACAGTTCCATTGACAATTCCTGTATCTCTCCCACCTTCCAGGTACAGAGCCTTTGCACCATCCTGGACAGCCCTCTGCATAATCTCCTTCACTTTCCACATCCAGAACATCACCTGGTTAACTTTCATATTTACAGCATAAAGCAAGTTCTTCCTTCACACTTTTGCCAAACCGGTCCACAGTCCACTTATCTTTCCACTTTACAATTTCACAACCCTCCATAAACTGCAGCTAATTCAAAAGACAGCAGCTTCATCATTACATCATCTTCTTCACACCTGCACATTAACTCTACTGTAACATTCAATATAAATCAATCCTATATACTCTGTGTCCCCACCTCTCGCTCATTGACTGCTGGAGATGGTCAACAGCCCCTCCACGACCTTCTTTGTTACAGAAAAGCGCAGGTGGAATAATATTTATGATTTTTTTTTACTTTTTCCGAATCAGACCCAGTCAAACCGGGACATCGTTTCACATTCCGTTCCTCCTTCTTCTTCTTAAAAAAAGCGCGTCATGCTAAATTAGCCGAGCTACAGCGTTTAGGGTGACCACCTGCTAATAAGCCCAAGGGGGGACAAGGGGTATGTTTCTGAGGGACAAAGTGGGACACTGCTTGGCGCGGCGGTGCCCCCACCTCACGGGCAGACTCACTGATAGGGGTTTACACATTTCTAGCACATACCACCTTACATGGTATATTAATAATGCCCTATTCCCATAAATATGTGTAATTGCTGATGTATGCTCATGAATAGGCCAACCAATGTGTATTTCTTTCTAAATAAAGATTCATAATACGTTGAACATTCAATGAACAGATGCACTTCCAATTCCGATTTACTTTAGCTATTTAATTTTATTTATTTTTCATTACAATTTATTCACTTTAAATAAATTATAATTTAAAATTAAAGGATTAACAGGAATTGTAGTTGCTCTACACCACAGGAACTGTAAAAAAGTCTTAACTCACGACTCCAGAGGTTAACAGAACGAGAAGGGGGAGGAAGGATGGTGAACTTGGATGTTGGTAAAGGCAGGCGCAGGAAAAAAAAAACTGTTCAACATCCTGGGGACACCTTTAGGACTTTGGGGTCACCTTTAGGACTCAAACCTTTTCAAGCCAAAACATGAAGTGGGCAGAATGTTTAGATGTCCACTTATAACATCAGTTTAATCCAAAACATTACAAAATTAACTGACCAGCAATCTAATCACAACGAGCCAACAGCCAGTATGTTTCTGAATCAGACCATTCATTAGCCTACCTTCCATAAGGTCGCCGCTGCATGACTGAAGGCTTCTCCTGGAGCTGCAGCACCAGAGCGCTTCGGTCGTCTCGGTAGAGCCGGTTGATGCAGTCAGGATCCAGCAGCGTGAACGTCGGACTAGTTTTGGCTTGAACGGCCAACAGCCTCCATGAATACCAGGTTATCCTTGTTGATATTTATTAACACCGATTCAACTTTTTCACTGCGGAGGTTCGCCTCGGTAAAGTCGCACTGCCCGCACCAAGTGACGACACGAAACGTTATATGAGGCACTTCTTCATGTCATCCTCTCAGTCATGAATAGTTTGAAGCTGTGGCCATAGTTACTTCGTCGTTCGAAAATAAGGTGGATAGAGCGACCAACTTTTTTTTGAGAAAGCATTGATTATGCGTGACACGGTCTCAATTTGCGGGACGCATGAATTGGGCTTCAAACGCTGTGCGCGCACGCGCTACGCGGGACAGGTGGTCACCCTAACAGCGTTACTCTTTCAGTTTTAAATAAAACATAACAGCGACAGACAAAATTACCGAGGGAAGTTGTTGTCAGCTGTTTTATGCACTGAACTTTCTGACCTGCTGGTTTACATAAATCCAAAGAAAACCTTTGACTACCGCTACTTTCATTCATGCATCTGTGGTCAGTTTGAGATTTTCTTTTAAAAGATAAAATGATTGAACACCGATAAACCTCAGACTGGTAGATTTCCGCTTTGCAAAGACCCGCCCCACTCTCCTTCTGATTGGCTAATGTCCTGGCTCTGCCAGATTTCATTGGTTAAGCGCAGCTTCTGTTTAAAATCTTGAAAAAAAAGTCTACACGGAACATTTTGCGCTCATTTTCCAAATGAACATTAAACCCCTGATAGTATTACTTATTGAGATCAGAAGGGGGAGGAATGTATCCCCCCCAGGGATAAAACACGAATGACCAGAGGGGGGGACGTCACAACCAGAGGGGGGGGAAATCCCCCCCAGCAAATCGCACCCTGCTTAAATCTTAGCCCAGTGACTGGAGACCTGTCCAGGATGGACGAGCCCCCACCCCCCACGACCCTGTGTGACGTCGAGCTGCGTTTCCCCATCAGATACGGCTTGACGTCACACCTGTAGGGAAAAGCCGGTATAAATCGATGAAGGATGGGATGTTAAATTTTTTAAAAAGTTTAATAAAATTGCTCAAAGTTCATCAGAGAAAAAAGAACTTGCTTTTAAATATGACATTTTTTTTAATTAGAAAGATTTTAAACTTTTGCGTAAAGTTAAATAATGTTGAAGGTGCTGGTGAAGATTCTCAGTCATCAGGTCATGGTCAATCCAAAAAAGGTAAAAAACAAAGCAACTGGACTTATTTAAAATAAGATAAGATAATCTTTATTGATCTCACAATGGAGAAATTCACTTGTCCCATCGGCTCAATAATCAACAGTCAGAAGAAGGTGTTACACACAGTTATACAGCTATTTACAATTCTATACAATCCTATGTATAAATAGCTTATTGCACATATGTTATTATACACTTTATACACGGTTATTGCACAGGCGTATTGCACAGGTTATAGCACCTTGTATAAATAGCTTATTGCACATAAATTATTACAGTTATTGTTGCATCTATGGTGCATGGTTGCAGTAATTACTATAATGGTTACAGGTATAGAGCAGCGAAGTATGATCAGGTAGCAGCAGGAATGAATGACCTTTATGTTGACAATATACCACAGCTCATTATTGCACATAGTTACTGCAAAACACTATACGGTTATACATATAATCCAGAGATTGAATTCACATGAGTTCCACATTATTGTACGTTAGTTATTGCACATTACTTATTACGGTTACGGTTACTATTATATAGCAGCGTTATATAATCTGGTAGCAGCAGGAATGAATGACCTGCGGTAACGCTCCTTTTTACAGACAGGATGTCTAAGTCTGGCACTAAAGGAGCTGCTCAGCTCCTCTACAGTCTGGTGCAGGGGGTGGAAGGTGTTGTCCATGATGGATGTGAGCTTGGACAACACCCTCCTCTCAGCTACTTCCTCCACAGAGTCCAGAGAGCAGCCCAGGACAGAAGTGGCCTTCCTCACCAGCTTATTCAGCCTCTTTCTGTCCCTCTCTGTGCTGCCAGGAGCCCAGCAGACGACAGCATAGAGGAGGGCTGAGGCCACCACAGAGTCATAGAAAGTTTTTAGCAGAAGCCGGCTCACTCCAAAGGACCTCAGCCTCCTCAGGAGGTGGAGGCGGCTCTGGCCTTTCTTATACAGAGCGTCTGTGTTATGAGTCCAGTCCAGCTTATTGTTGACGTGAACACCCAGGTATCTGAAGCTCTCCACAGTCTCTATGTCCTGCCCCTGGATGTTCACAGGTGAGTGAGGTGGGGGTCTTCTCCTGAAGTCGATCACCATCTCCTTGGTCTTACTGGTGTTTAAGCACAGATGGTTCTTCTCACACCAGTCCACAAAGTCCATGATGACCGACCGGTACTCCAGCTCGCTCCCCTCAGACACACAGCCCACAATGGCCGAGTCGTCAGAGAACTTCTGAAGGTGGCAGCTGTCCGTGTTGTAAGTAAAGTCCGAGGTGTAGAGGGTGAAGAGAAACGGAGACAGAACGGTGCCCTGGGGGGCCCCGGTGCTGCAGAGGGCCACCTCTGACTGACAGCCGTGCAGCCGCATGTGCTGAGGGCGGTCAGTGAGGTAGTCTATGGTCAGTGAGGTAGTCTATGGTCAGTGAGGTAGTCTATGATCAGTGAGGTAGTCTATGGTCAGTGAGGTAGTCTATGATCAGTGAGGTAGTCTATGGTCAGTGAGGTAGTCTATGGTCAGTGAGGTAGTCTATGGTCAGTGAGGTAGTCTATGGTCAGTGAGGTAGTCTATGATCAGTGAGGTAGTCTATGGTCAGTGAGGTAGTCTATGGTCAGTGAGGTAGTCTATGGTCAGTGAGGTAGTCTATGATCAGTGAGGTAGTCGATGGTCAGTGAGGTAGTCTATGGTCAGTGAGGTAGTCTATGGTCAGTGAGGTAGTCTATGGTCAGTGAGGTAGTCTATGATCAGTGAGGTAGTCTATGGTCAGTGAGGTAGTCTATGATCAGTGAGGTAGTCTATGATCAGTGAGGTAGTCTATGGTCAGTGAGGTAGTCTATGGTCAGTGAGGTAGTCTATGGTCAGTGAGGTAGTCGATGGTCAGTGAGGTAGTCTATGGTCAGTGAGGTAGTCTATGATCAGTGAGGTAGTCGATGGTCCAGTCAGCTAGATGTTTGTCCACCCCAGCGTCCTCCAGCTTCTCCCTCAGCAGCACCGGTCTGATGGTGTAGCAAGCAACTGGACTTGTTATCCGTAGTTGAAGACGTTTCTCTTCCTCTCCAGGAAGCTTTCTCAATTCAAAAAGTCTGGAGTAATGTGGAGTACCAAGCTTTATACTACTGCCCAACAAAGGCCTGTAATGGCTTAGATAACCTAAGATGAGCGGAGTGGTGTCTGCAGTTCAGTCAGTGAGGAATGTTCTGATCTTTATATTGGAGAAACCAAACAAGCTCTCCACAGACGCATGGCTCAACACAGGAGAGCTACCTCCTCAGGACAAGACTCTGCTGTCCACCTACACCTTAAGGACAAAGGACACTCTGTGAGGACCAACATGTTCACATTTTGGACAAAGAAGACAGATGGTTTGAAAGGGGTGTGAAGGAAGCCATCTACGTTAAGAGAGAAAAACCCACCTTAAACAGAGGAGGAGGACTTAGGTTCCAACTCTCAAAAACTTACAATCCAGCTATAGGATTAATTCCAGCCAATCATCACCTTAACTCTCACCCTCATACAGGTGATCAGAACATCGTTCCTTTAAGCCAGGCCAATAACAACCCTAACGACTCCTCGTTACAGAGGAGTGGACCAGTTTAGGTTCAATCTGCTGGTTTAATGGCTTTAACGACCGCCCATTACTAAGGGGTGGACCTGTTTCTGTTGAATCTGCATGTTATCTAAGCCATTACAGGCCTTTGTTGGCAGGAGTATAAAGCTTGGTACTCCACATTACTCCAGACTTTTTGAATTGAGAAAGCTTCCTGGAGAGGAAGCGAAACGTTTTCTACTACGGAAAACAAGTCCTGTTGCTTTGTTTTTTACTTTTTTAGAATTGTTGAAGGTCATCTTGGCTGCAGTATTGTCTGTCTGGCAGGTGTTTTGAGGTTGGAGTAAAATGAGTCCATAGATCCACAGACAGGAGGTTTGTTCAGCTGGTTCTGGTGCAACTCGCTTCTATAATGTCGCTTCACATCGCACTCCACTGCGTGTAAAAATAAAAAAATAACTTCATAAAAGCTCTCTGAGAATCTCCTCTGGCCTCACCCAGTTAGAACCACGCTCTCCAGTCCATGTAGCTGCAGTTTATTTTTTAATGTAGTTTCCTTAATAATCTATACACATCAAAATCTTTGTCATTTTATTGAGATGTCCTGGTTCAGCGGCTCATCAGGTGGAGCTGCTGCGTATTGACTGACAGCCACTCTGACTGCAGCTCTGCCTTCGTTGGTTCAGAAAAGCGCAGGTGAAATTATTTATTTTATTTTGTTACTTTTTCCAAATCAAATGCGGGACACTGTTTCACATTCTGACCTTTCTTCAAAAAAAGCGCGTCATGGTAAATTAGCCTGAGCTAGCGCTTTACTCTTCGAGTTTTAAATAAAACAGCCAAAGTCTGAAGATGAACTCTGAAAGACCTTTAGGAGAACCGCAGATCCAGACCATGTGAGGCACGGTCGACCTGCGTCCAAACCGTCCCTGATCGTAAACTCTGAAGCGCTGCTGCACAGTTCTGTTACTCAACTGTTACTCAAATTTCCGTTTATTCTGTCTGTAAAACTCAGTTTGAAGAGGATTTATTTGAATTCACAGATTAAATATCTTTTCATATGAAAGTGTCAGCGACTACATCCATCCATCGAGCGCTGGCCGGTTCTGTTGGGAATCGGATCAGGAATCTGTTGTCTGGAAACGGTTAACCGAGTTAAAAGCAGACAGACACATGGACTCTGCTTCCACAAACATTTTATTATGATTCCAGCATCCGAGGCATTAATTTCAGACAGTAAAAATTTTCCTTCACAACATTAAACATCAAACCAAGACGACAGCTGTTCACGGTGGCCTCGCTCACGCCAACGCTGACATGATCCACCACAACGTTCTGATCAGAAAAGCTTTGATGAAAACCAATCAACGACATCACAGGCTGTAAAAAGCTGCTTGTTTTACGTCTGATAGCAAATTCTTCACATTCATCATCAACAGCTTGTTTCAGTTTTAGTGTTTTAATCTGATCTTCCTCCGTCGTCGGGGTCTCGTCCGGGATCCACCCCCCTTTCATCCAGCCAATCAGACGCTCCCTGGACAGGACTGAGGCCTCGTTAACGTAACTGCAGGATGTGACGTCAGTCTAGAAAGGAACCCCAGGAACTAATCCAGCCCTTCAATCTCATTGGACCATTTATGACTCCGCCCACCTCAGAGTCGGCAGATCGAGGTAACAAAAACCCAACAACTCTAATAATTCATCCTTACATGGCTAAAGCTGCAACGCTGAGGCTTTCCGTCTCCGTGATGGCGGGCATCATGGAGGTCGTCAGAGTAAGGCAGTGGGCGGCGGCGTTAAGGCCGGCGGAGGTTTTAAGGCCGGCGGCGGCGTTAAACCAACGATCAGGAGAGTCAACCCTGACTGCTGGACTTCACCACGAAGGAAAAACCATCAGAAAAAGTAATCTTTATGATTTGTTGATGTATGATTTGTCCTGTAAAAAAATTATGATTTTTTTTTCTTTCTTTAAAAAAAACAGGTTTATTGTGAAAAATGTAAACAGGAAATAAAATTAGAGTAAAATGCTTCAAGTGATTTTCCTGTCATAAAATCAGTTTGCTGAGCTGATCTACGGGTCCCTGATGATTGGCTCTCTGAGGACCACGTCCTGTTTGCTGATTGGTGGCTCCCCTAACAAGCTGCTAACTGAGAGCCACGTGCGCTAAAGGGTCTCATGGCACTAAAAAAATAAACAAACACAAATATAAGGAATTCCTGAGGTGATCCGGGCTCTGATTGGCTGCCCGAGTCACCTGCAAGACATTAAATTTAAGAAGGAAAACGCCACAATAGGGCCTCAGCGTCTTCCAGGGTTAATAGCTAACCTACAGCATGACGTTACCATGGTGATCGCTACAGAGGCTAGAAGCTAACCGGAGCGCCGGCTAGCGGCAGTTAGCGGAGGCTAGTGGCAGTGCTCGGTAATGTCCACCACCACCGCCTTCTGCCAGCTGAACAGGAAGTAGCCCATGCCGGCACCAGCGGCCACGGCGATGCACAGGTAGGCGTTGTAGGTCATGAAGACGAGCATCAGGACATAGCTGACCACCACCTGGATGATGTGGAGGAAAGTCTGCAGGAAGTGGGCGGGGCTTAGCATCCTCTGCCTGAAGACGAAAGAACAATTAGCTCGTGTTAACGTCTTTATTTGGGAGAAAGTAAAACGTTAAATGTTGCCAGATAACCAGCAGGTTAGTTTGATCCTGACATCTTCTGTTAATACACACAGGTAGCTGCTGCCGTTACGTACACCTGACCACACCTGGGTCAGGAATAAGCTCCGCCTTCTACCCACACCTAGCAGACAGTTCCCTGTAACCGGATCAGCAGCAGAACACCTGAAGAATCTCCAGGAACACGCAGCAGCTGCAGGAAGACAACATGGCGCCCCCTACAGGCCAAACAGAAGCCCTCCACCCCACTTCTGTTCCTGTGGTGAGATCCCAGAACCTGTCAATGCTCTGTAATTGGTTCTCAAATCAGAGCATCTCAGAACAGGACCAGACCCAGACCTGCATAAGTTACCTGCACATTGACCCACAGAGGATGGACTCCGCCCCCTCTGAGCAGTTCCTGTCAATCACTGAGCTAACAGGAAACACCACAGGATCACGTTAGCTCTCAGCCAAGCCCGCCGCTGTCGGCGCTACTTCCTGTGTGTGAGTGAGCGTTGGGGACGCCACCTACCCGACCGTCTTGTGCGTCTCCATCAGCATGGTCCCATCGGCTCCAGGTAGCGGCATGGAGTTGTAGCGCACGTTAACCTGACTGCGACGCAGCAGCACCTCCCGACCGATCTTCAAGCCCTCGTAGAGAACAGCCAATAGGAACACACCTACACAGGCCCCCACCATCTCTGATTGGACGACACGAGGGGGGGGGGTTGGGTTAACGGGTTGGAGCTGGTCACCTGACCACTTCCTACAGGTAAGAAGTCACGTGGCGCCTACCTCCAGGTGAGTTGATGACCAGCCCGGTGAACAGCAGCTCCACGTTTTTGTAGCCAAAGTAGAAGGTCATCGCCTGGGCGACCAGAACAAGCCAGCATTACATCATGACCCCGTGTCACATGACCTGCAGCCGCATCACTCACCATGCCGCCGTGGCCTTCGTGTCCGCCGGTGTCTCCTCCCCCGTGGTCGTGTCCGGGGGTGGTGGCGTGTTGACTGTGGTCCATGGCGCTGTGGTTCATGTGGTTCATGTGGTCCATGGCGGCTGTGAAACCAACACCATCATCATCATCATCATTTCCTGCTAAAGCGCCTCCTGCTGGCAGAGGTCAGGCCCTGCAGGCGGCCTCCGCCCCACATTCTGACAACGCTGCTCTGCCCGGGTTTAGTTTGAACTAAAGAACCAACAAACTCAACATCGTCTCATCAGAGCCGAAGCAAACAGATGGCGCCGCCACCAGCAGGCCACCCTGAGAACCACAGGTCACCTGACCACAGGTAAGATCTCACCTGAGGAGCTGCGCTCTCTTACCTGCTGCACCGATGCTCGCTCGTCCAACGGCCGGCAGAGACTGACCGCCGACGAGCTCGCCGGGGCGATGAGCTCGTCCAGGAGCCATCGCCATGGTAACGGCTGACATCACAGGGCAGATGTCTGGCTGTAATCTGATTGGCTGTCAGGCCCCAAGGCTACAGCAGACAGAACCGGCCAATCAGAGCTTTACTAATTAGATCCTGAGGTCGTTAACATTAACAGGAAGGTCAGGGGTTGCCGTCGGCAACACTTACAGCCGCTTCCTGTCTGAAGCGTAGAGTCTGAGCAGCTTACACAGAGCAGCAGGCGGTTCTGCAGCCAGAACCAGGCCCAGAACCCAGGAATCAGGCCCAAACAGAAACAGAACAAAGCTGTAACCCAGATAATAACCCGGTTGGGTCCAAACCCGGCCAGAGTTTGACTCCAGGTACCGAATGAAGGGCGAGTAGAACCTGAGCCTGCTCCAGACCCAATTAAGACCACTGAAAGTCAGCGTGACCCAGTTAAAGCCAGAGAAACTACCTGCAGCAGGTGTGCGTGAAGTCCCGCCCCACACACAGGTGTGCTGTGACCCAGCCGGGTGTTTATTTAAGGCTTCTTTCACTTTCTCTCACCTGCCTGACCCGACCCGTCTGAGGAGTCGGGCTCGTTCCTCAGCAACGTCTGCAGCTCAGTTTGGTACCGCCGGCCTGCCGAGCTGCACGGAAACCGGTTTAGCAGAGCGTCTCTTCTCTGCTGCCGACTTTTGGACAGGAAGCGGTTTCCTGCCGGGACGGCGAGGACTGCAGATGTGAAAACATGACACACCTCCACAGGTAAACACTGGGCTATAAATAGCCGCTTCGCCTCCTTTGTTCTCCGTTCACTGGGCTCCACAGATCGGGTCTTCATCAGAGACAGGCGCCGCTGGTTCCTGCTGATAAACCCTGACAGAGGCACACTGGGCCTCTCCCACGGGTCACAACCGGATCCAGTTAGAGATCAGAGCTTCTGTTCTCAGTGGGACCGGTTCTATTCGACAGGCAGGCGTGGAAACAACAGCAGCGGATCAGGTTCTGGTTCTGAACCGGTCCGCTTATGTGTGACAGAACCGCAGGCTCAGCAGCAGGCGGGGACGGATCAGCCGCAGGTGATCAACCGGGCCTGGAGCTCAGGACGGTTCTGCTCACGGTCCAACGGGATTCTTTAATGTTTTAGAAAACATAAAAAGAATAAAAGACGAATAAAGCAGCCGAACGTGAGGAGGAGTCTGCAGACCTCACCTCATTACCTCTGTGGCTTTATTCAGCTAGAACTACAGCTGGGGTCAGCCTCCATATATGGTCCTCACTTCCTGCTTACGGTATCGGCCCATGGACTATACAGATATCCTCTGTAACCAGGGAGATGTTCACGCCGGAGCGCCATCTAGTGGTGCGCTAAATGAACAACAGCCGACCTCGCTGTAGTAAGGACTACGGAAGCCTCTGAGGATCATAAGTGTGGCGATGTCACCATGTCCTCCGTGTATGAGCTCCTGCTAACAGCTATTAGCTCCTGCTAACAGCTAACAGCTACTAGCTCCTGCTAACAGCTATTAGCTCCTGCTAACAGCTAACAGCTACTAGCTACGGTCATGGTGTGAAATGTTGCTGTTTTTCTGGCTCGTTGCTGAAGGTGCAGTCGCTTATTTGGGCTCTAGAATTAGCGACTATAAACACGAGTAGTGACGCGGCCTCACTGCGCGCTACAGACGGTGAACGGCTGATATCCCTCCGCCTCCGCGTACACATCCTCCCTGAGAGACGAACACAGCGGCCGTCTCTGCCGGAGGACAGAGTAGCTGCTGCTCTCTTTCTAACATAACGGTAGAAATAACGGTTTTTCATTCTAACTGTTATAATGTTAGAATGAATTAACTCAGCTGTCCAGCAGGAAGCTGCAGCCTCAGCATGCGCTTTAAATGCCGCTCCCTGATGAATTATCTCCACCTGGTAATAGTAGCTGGGCTGATCTAGACTCTAGTTCCTCTGGTTATTCCTACTTGTTCTTTCCTTGGTTCCTTTCTCTCTCTGGGCAGAGAGTGGACGGTCCTCCATGTCTACAGAGAACAGCAGGTAGATGATCTACGCTCGTCTTTGCTGGTTTCTTCAGACAGATGGAGGGAAAACGAGTATCGCTGACAAGTTTGTCCCTTTTCTGCTGCTGTAGTCAGAAACAGTGACGCAGCACGGCGCCCCCCAGTGGTGCAACACCACCTATGTGTTTATAAACTACTAAATAAGTTAGGAGAACGATTCATTTTTGATGTGAGGTTATTAGACTTGGGCAGGATATATATTTAGTAATTAGTGACACTCTGTCCCTTTGAAGAAAATTCCTGACTTCTGTGTCGGAACCAAGTTATTTGGAGCAGCAGGGCTGCAGGGTTCTCCTCAGGTTCTCCCAGTAAATTCAGCTGATTGTGGATCTAAGACTCGTCCTGTTTGATGCTTTAGAGCAAAAGGTGGATTTCAGTTCTTCAGAGTTCAGGTGGAGCAGCAGGAGGACTAAACTGGACCAGGGGGGGTTCTGTTAGGTGAGAACCCGCCTCAAGACTAAGAAAATGATCTTTAGTTCTGATTTTAAGACAAAAGGATAAAACCGATTTTTTTTAAATAAGGATTTCAGAAAACAATTAAACGCCTTTTATTAATTTCCGCTTTAGAAATGAAACTAAATGTTTGGTGTTTAGGGTCAGAAAGAAAGATTTTAAGTCGCAGCAGAAGATGCAGCCCTTTTATTTCCTGTCTCTGTATTTAAATCCCAGCCGGGCTGTTTCATGGGTTTGTTTAAGCCCGGGTCCAAACTGGAACTTTGGTTCTGATTATCCATGGAGAACCTGGAAGATGAATGAGAATTTAATAACTTGTTAAATTTACTGAATTTACATTTAAATTCTTGCTGTTAATCTTCTAGGAAACTTTTTTCATACTCGGTTCTGTTTTTCTTCCAGAACTATTCAGAACCGGAGAAAATAAAAGCAGCTTTCCAGGATTTTCCAGGACAACAGAACAAAAACCTGGAAACACAGACAGGTTACAGAACCGAGATTCCTGGGAAAGAAACCAGAACCTGAAATTATCTAGGCCCAGAACTGTGGACCGGTGCTGACCCAGTTTGATCCAGACTCTGGGTTAGCCCAGAACCGACTGACAATCGTGGACAGATTCAAACACACCACAGGCCAGCAGCTCCTCACAAAGCATTATGGGTGATGAAGTCCGTGCAAGTTCTGATTATTGACCAGAACCAGAACCTTACCTGGAGGAGGGAGAGACGGGCGACCGAGGCACTGGAGAGAGAGAGCAGCTACAGCCAATCAGAGGCTAGCATGATTCCCCATCAGCCAATCAGCTGCAGCGGCCCGAGCTCAGGCCAGTTTATGGTTTCTGATCTCAGAGCCACAAAGACAAGGTTCTGATTTAGACAGAACCAGAACCGGGTTTAAGCTGCAGCCACGAGAAGGAACCGACTGGTCAGTCAGAACCAAACCCAAAGATCCTGTGTGGGGCCGACGCTCCACTCTGACAGGGTTTCAGCGGACCGGATCAATCACTGACCCAGAGCCGGTCCGTTTGTCGGTACCGATAAAGCCCGCAGAGCCGCCTCCACGAGGCAGGAGAGCAGGCAGCGTCTGCAGACTCTGCTCTGTGGCTCTGTGTTCTGCTGTCACACCGGTTCTGATCGGATCAGAACCACGCACTGACCCAATATGGTCACGGATCCCAGGTCAGAGGAGCATCACTCTGAGGGGTTTACCTGCAGAACTGAGCTGCTGCCGTGATCCGTTAATGGTACCGGTCAGGAACCGCCGAGTCCGCTCCGATCCGCCGGACCTGAACCGCCACACTTCAGGAACCGCTCCGTGGTTCTGACCTCCTCACTTCTCCAGAGGAACCAGGTGGAGTCTGGACTTCCTGCAGGTTGGTGCCAGGAGCCAAACCCAACAAACAGCCCAGACAATAGGTGGGGGAGGGGGGAGTGGGGGGGCAACGGCAGCAGCTTCAGAACCGACTGATCCTGGGAGTCCAGATCAGCGTCAGTACTATAGTACTACGGCCCAGTACTATAGTCTAGTACTATAGTACTACAGTACTATAGTACTGTAGTACTGGGCCGTAGTACTATAGTACTACAGTACTATAGTACTGTAGTACTGTAGTACTACAGTAGTACTGTAGTACTGGGCCGTAGTACTATAGTACTATAGTACTACGGCCCAGTACCAGAGTAGGAACTGGGTCGCTGATTTCGTCCTTCATCCTCCTGATAACTGAACCACCATCATCATCATCATCATCATCATCAGCTCTCTCTGGGTTCTGAGGGAGACTCGGTCCAAGTTAAACCCGGTCCAGGCTGATCCTGGTCCAGGCGTCTCTCCAAGGCTTCAGCCCTTCGGAACCACAGAGTCTCCGTGGCGCTCCTCCTCCGCAGCTTTTGGGATAATAAGCGGTCTGTTCGCTGCGGTCTGAGCGGGTCCAGAACCTCTGCTGCTCCCAGGTCCAGTACGCTGCTTCTGGGTTTGCTTCACAGAAATAAGCGGACACCGAACCAAGCTGCCGCCGCCATGCCTGTAAGGCGGTGAGGGCTGACCCGGTTCGGTGGGTTCCGCTCACAGAACCCGCTTTAAAATCAAACGGTGCGACAGCAAAGATGAGCTGAAAACCCATAAAAGAGCTAACAGCTGGGTTAGACGGAGCCGAACCGACCGCGAGACCTGTCCAGTTCTAAAAACGTAGAAACTACCAACCGGTCCGACCCAGAACCGGAACTGGAACCAGAACTTAGAGAAATTCAGATTTTTCTCTACGGAGTCTGGTTCTGCTGCCAAGGGTCAGACCAGCGTGAAGCAGCAGAGGTCACTGACGCACAAACCGAACCAGAACCAACCGCCAACTCACCTGGAACTAAAGCCCGAACTCCCGCTGGGTCTGCTCCGGGATTCTGACCCGCAAACACGGAACCAAAGCCGGTCCAAAGAACCAGAAGACCGAAAAAACACCAGCCCGACGCTTTCTTAAACTTTTGTGCGGAGCCGCTTCCGTCCACTGCGTCATGACGTCAGGAGAGACCAAACGTGGGAGGAGCTAAAGTGCAGGAATGTGTTTCACCCAATCAGAAAGGGGCATTCATAGTCTGGGGGCGGGGCCGCTTTCAGCCACGTCAACGGCCTTCTCTGTCAGGAGAAGTCACGTGACCGTCCACGGCTTGACGTACATGTGATGAGCGCGTGGAAACGGAAGGTCGAAACGTTTAAACCCTGAGTTACGTGAAAACCATCACCCCTCACCCCCCTTCATCCTCCATCACCCTCCATCACCCCCACTCATGCCCCCATCATCCCTCCATCCCCCCCCCCCCCCCCCCCCACCGTGACCCCCACTCATCCCTCCATCTTAGGTGGGGCGCTCCGGCAGAGAACCAGACATCCTTCTCCCCAGCGACCTCCTCCAGCTCATTCTCCTCCATTGAATTTAAATAATAACATTAAACTGAACATTTTAAAGGAATATAAAGTGATAAAATTTAATTCAAATAAAAATTAACAATAATATAAAGTACAACGTTAATGAATCTCTTCTGATGCTGAGGAACCAATGCAATGTGAATAAAAGTAAACAATAAAGATGAATTCATGCTTAAATCAACTCGTTTGCTTCTAAAATCAGAATTCTGAATCAGAATTAAATCTAAGACAAAAACACAACATAAACATAATAACTGCATTAGAAAAGGTGAGCGCTCACAGCAGAGAGGGTCACACAGAGCAGCAGACGAGTCGTCCAGGTGAGTCGTACCTGCTCAGGTGTTCTTATCTGTAGCAGAGATGCTGGACACGTGTTTCCAGGTGTTCTTACGCTCTGAGCTTTTACTGCCCTCTGCACGCAGCGTCGGCACGTAGCACAGCTGTAATCTGCCTGCAGCACCTCCTGCAGCACCTCCTGCAGCACCTCCTCAGCAGCGTGCAGGCTGGACCTCCTCCATCTGCAACGCTTCGTCCATCAGGACAGAAGATGCTGTTCCTCAGCAGCAACGCCGCGTCACAACCCAAAGAGAGCTGCAGAATCAGCTTCAGTCAGCGCGACGTATGAACTGCTAATCATTCTGGGTCAGAAATAAGGAGAACATCTCAGAACTTCCTTTTCTCTTTGGACAAGGAACACAGTGTGTGCATCACTTGTTCTGCGATTAAAGTTCAGATTATGTGGCGTTATCAGGAAAAAGTTTCCTCCTGCTGGCCTGAAGCAGCAACATGGTTTATTATTATTTATAGAAATCTGATAAGGCTTTTATCTAATTTAGTTGAAACTTGCATGTAATGCATCAAGCAGTGAAACCAGATACAAGAATGTTGGTAAATTAGTACAAAATGAATCTTGCAGGATTTGGATGCTTATCAGACAATAAATGACAGGAACTCCACAAACATGATCCTCCGCAGACAAACGTAAAATCAAGCTTATATAAGTGGCCATCATCAGTGAAACTAAAATAAAACCAGAAAATAGTTGTGGCGTCACAAATGTACATAAACTACAACAAGATCTGAGGCTAAAATGATAAAGAAATGCATGAGGGCACAAACAGCGGGTGACAGACGGCTTCATGTGATGTTTAACCACTAAACAGCTCTTCTCTCATCATTTTCACCACAACACATAAATGATAACAGTTACTGCACAATGCTTCCTAACATCGAGCGTACGCTTTCTTCCCTGACGTGTTCAGAGCCTCCTGACCAGCTGCCTCTCACCGTCTGGCTGCATTTCTAGCTCTGTGAAGCCTGAAGGAAAGGAGATGCAGACATGAAGCTCAGTTCAGCTCTGATCACAGAACCTCTGGCCAACTTCTGCTCTGTGCAATTAACATCGTTTAACATATGAAAAACATATACGAAACATATGTTAACATGATTTACTTATATTCAACATGCATATTGTACAATTAATTATATTTTACTGTATATAATAAATGCAAAAGGGGCCACTTTCAGGAGTAAATCATATAAGCCTTATGTGATGTGCAACATGAAACATGAAGATTGTTTTTTCTATTTCTTTCTCATACGGGATGTCGGAGGAATGTTCTCCTACAGATGATCCAGCCGGTCTGACCCTGTTTCTGTCTGTGTAGCATCAAGAATTGTCTTAATGCCAAAAAGAACCAACAGGTTTTACTTTGTGGAGAATTTCTGCTTTAGAGCTCCACTTGGTTTATATCTGCAAGAAGCTTTATTATAATTTATTCTGGGAATATTTCATGTTCAATGGACACAGAAACAGGCAGAAGAGGAAAAAAGGAGAGAAACAGACAAAATGCTAAAAGGGAGAAAAGGTGAAAGAGAAAGAGGAGGGGAAAGGGAGAGAGTGATATAACATCCTCTGAGTCTGCTTCTACACCTGCAGAGAGATAAAGAACAGCAGAACCAGCTGATAAAGTATTACAGGTACAAACAACCAACGCCTTGATACCATCACTGAGGAATATCCAGGATTAATTAATACGACATGTAGAAAGTGACAGCTGGAGATAATAACAGGGTTTATGGATAGAAGTGAGTCTGTAGCACCTGGATCACCTGTAGGTGTTGGTGAGAGTGAACTTGTGTCTGTGAGGTTCATCCATGAGAAAAATGCTCAGCAGTGGCTGTGAGGAGCTAAAGACCCCCAGAGCACCGAGGCAGACGCCGGGGAACCAGAACCCCAGATGCCCAGAGGGACCCCCAGAGCAAAGGAGCCCAGGAGGAGCCAACACAGGAAAAGCTGCCCCCCCCCCCCCCCCCCCACCTGAGGGAAGAGGAGGGCCCCAGGAAACCCCCCAACATCCACAACGCCAAAGCCCCCAGGAGCTGCAGGGAGGAGATCAGCCATGGACCCAGAGACCCGAGGCCCAGGGGTGCCTTGCTCCCCGGTGGGGGCCCTGACAGAGCCAGGGAACCCAGGCATGAGCCCCCAGCCCCGACACCGAGGACCACCAACACACCAGCGGGCCAAGGCGCCAGCCAATGGAGGAGAGCAGGACGGGGGGGGGGGGGTCCACACTTAGTGGAGACCTGAGATCTTCAAGGAGAGTGGGGGGGGGGGACAGTCCAAACCCAACCTGACAGATAAACAAACAGAAAACCAGGTACACAGTCACATTCACGCGCTCTCAGCCTAGTGCCCCCACATGCTGACACTCTTACCCCCCCACACTGGTACTCACCACTCCTACACTCCCAGGTCCAGGTACCAAAACCCCAGGGGGGGTCCAGACCCGGCCGGGAGGACTTCCCTTTCACCAGGGTGGAGGACAGCAGACCGTTTTGGCCACAAGCTGAGAGCAGGCCCAAGCACTGCTCCCCCCCCCCTCCAGAACCCTCAATGTCTAGATGCAGTTTGACAAGTAAAGGCAGGGCCTGGGGTGGAACTTGTGTTCTGTCCTAGATAAAGCCACCAAAAGGAACCCGTCTGCCTCCACCGTTCTGCTTTTCTCTGACATAGAAAGTTCTCCTGTCCTCTTTTGTGTCTCTGGTCTGCATCGACCCACTGGAGGCAAACCCCCAGTGGTTCTGGTTCTGCTGGAGGGTTCTTCCTGTTAAAGGACAGTTTTCCTTTCCACTGTCACTACATGCATGCTGGTATGAGGGATTGCTGCAAAGCCAGCAACTGTCCTCTGTGGCATGTTCAGCCAGAGAATGCAGCAGATCAGTGACTGGATGCAACCTGCCGGGTTCCTGAGAGAAACTTTGAACCATGGTGGATATAAACTGAACTTACTGCGCTGTTTTATAACTGGGATCAGAGGGACTGGATGTGATTGTAATCTGTCAGGATGACTGGACTGTAAAGGTTCTTGAGACGACGTGCTGAATGAGGAATCCGAGCCTTTATGACTGGGTGAATGTGGCTCTAGTGTAAAGTGCTCTGAGGGGTCAGTGTGACTAAAAAAAACGGCGTATAAATTCATCCCATTTCCATAATAATAACCCGAAGTGAACGTCACAGGAACGTTCTCCTGATGCATGCTGATGGAGACATTCTTTGTCCACAGAATGCAGAAAACATGAAGATGATGGAGGACACCAGGGGGACACCAGGGGGACACCATGAGGACACCAGGAGGACACCAGGGGGACACCAGGGGGACACCATGAGGACACCAGGAGGACACCATGAGGACACCATGAGGACACCATGAGGACACCAGGGGGACACCAGGGGGACACCAGGGGGACACCAGGAGGACACCAGGGGGACACCAGGGGGACACCAGGAGGACACCAGGGGGACACCAGGGGGACACCATGAGGACACCAGGAGGACACCATGAGGACACCAGGAGGACACCATGAGGACACCAGGGGGACACCAGGGGGACACCAGGGGGACACCATGAGGACACCATGAGGACACCATGGGGACACCAGGGGGACACCAGGGGGACGCTGACCTCGGTGATGACCCCAGGAACTAAAGCACAGCCGTCCCCTCAAACATCGGCCAGGTTTAACAGAAACACGGTTAATCCTTTAAAGCAGTCTTGATCAGTAACCTCCAAAGTTTCTGAAGATCTGTCAGAGATTTTCTTTGGACCTTGGTTCCCTGAGTCCTTGGACCTGTTTATCGCCACTGATAAGATAAGAACTTTGCTTGTCATTGCACGCTGTTGTCTGGCTACCAGGCCATCAGCTGTAACTGCAGACTTTATTAGCTCTGACCGCACGTCTTTCAGTCAGACGTTCTCCTGACAGGAACCACAGCCCCACACGGCTCCATTCACTGCAGCAGCAGAACCGGGGGGCCGCAGAGAGCAGGGGAAGTGAAGTTAGCGGTAAAACCTGAATATTGATTCAGAATGACCTCATTCTGAGTTAAAGCTCGTTTCTCATTCATCCAGCAAGACGGCAGGTGCAGGATTAGTTTTTAATTATTTACATTTTATTAGGATGGGTGTTGAAATTTAGTTTTACTTCTCAATATTGAATGTTAAAGGACAAATCCTTGTCCTCTTAAGACCCGCCCTCCTCATTTGCATAATGAGGAAGTAATGCATACAGACAGAAAAGGGACAGGCAGAAATAGGAGAAAAATATTGAATGAAGAGTAAAATAAATAAATACATTTAAAAAACAAGTAATTAATAAAGTTGACAATTAGAATGAAGAATAACCAACTATTAAAAAGAGGACTAAAGGAGTTAAAGGATATATTTACATTTGTCTCTTTGTATAATTTAATTACTGCTTACATCTATTTGTTGAATTTTTGCGCATTTATTTCATGCCTATTTATTTATTGGGCATGTATTTATCTGTAATTATGTCATGTTAATAAACCAGGTTCCTGTAACTGTTGTTCATACTGGTGGTTTTGTTCTGCTTTCTGAAGCTCAGAAACTTTGACTCATTCATTTTTGCTCTGATTCAGATCTTCATGTTTTCCAGCCTCAACCGTTCTAGAAATATAACAATGTTTAATTACGATCAGTCGCAGCTCCTCTAAAATGGTCAGATCAAGACGAAACCACCAGTTCTAGATCAGCTGTTCTTCATCATGTTCTCACCGATGGAGTGACAGCCTCAGATCCTCTGCGCTAATTTCATAAATATAAACATTCATAAACATAGAACGACAAACCAAATGGACATTTGTCCACCCATAAATGGACTGTGGACAAATGCACCTTTAAAACGGCGATGTTTCTTTAATCAGGTGAACGGGTCACAACTCACTGATCTCTATTATCCACTGGAGTGCTAATAGCCGCTGTTAGAACGAGTCACTGTGAAGCCACCAGCCGCCATATTGGTACTCCCTATTTTTCCTCAGTAACTAGGGAATATGTGCGCTACAGCATCGAATAACGAGGATTTTCTCATGTTCAGGGGGGCTTAAAACTTTTAAAATGTCAAATGCCATATACTTTTATGTTATGTTCTAAAACTATCAAGTACTGAGAAAGTCATGTGCTGAAATATTTTGCATGTTATTTATTTATATATACTATATATATATATATATATATATATATATATATATATATATATATATATCATTAATAAATAATATACAAAAACATATATTTACATATATATACACATATACACATTTATACATACATATATTTAGTATGAATAACATGTAAAATATTTCAGCACATAATTTCCTAGTAGTTGATAGTGTTAGTACATCCACTGACTGTAGAATTACCTGTGAAATGTTTTCACACAGCCAGAAAACTGCTTGTTGTTGCAGCCAAATCCTGTGGGATTCTGTGAGAGTAGGGAGGAGCAAGATGGCGGCCAGTGACTTCAGTTTTTTGGCCAAATCAGCACTCCAGTGAATAATATAGCTCAGTGGTCTGTACCAGAACCCTAGAAAACGTCATGACACAGATTCAGCCAATCAGCATTCACTTTAATGTTTCATCATCACGTCACAAGCAACAGGAAGTCACATGGTCACAAACAGGAGAACTTTATGGAATTACTAGTTTAACAATAAGACTTTTCTCTCCAGCCAATCAGGTTTCTAGATCACAGAAGAGTTGTGAGGCCGTCACACGATTGGCTGGATTCCTCACAATTTTATTTTGTTGAATTCTGGAAGGCTTTAAAGCAACAAACAGATTTATTTTGAAACATAAATACTTTGTAAACATCAGCACAAGAAATAACAGATCTGGACGAACTCAAAGCCCCGCCCCTCAGGCTGGCCCCGCCCCCTTTCAGCCCGCCACGCGGTAGTTGGCGTGGAACTCCGGCTGGATGTCGCAGATGCGGCGCAGCAGCTCGTTCAGCACCGTCTCCCGGTTACCGCGGTAACTGTCCTGGATGCGAGCCATCCGCTCCACGGTGTCCCGGTCCACCTCCACCGCGCTGTTCCCATGGGAACCCAGAGCCTGGGGTCAAAGGGCGCCACAGAAAGACAGACAGGGGACGCGTCAAAAACGCACCAATGAGGAGGAAGAGAGGAAACCACAGGAACACCAGAGGAGGGAAAGAGGGGGAAGAGAGGAGGAGGAGAGGAGGAGGAGAGGAAGAAGAGAGGAGGAAGGGAGGAGGAAGAGAGGAGGAAGGGAGGAGGAAGGGAGGAAGAAGAGAGGAGGAAGGGAGGAAGAAGAGAGGAGGAAGGGAGGAGGAAGAGAGGAGGAAGGGAGGAGGAAGAGAGGAGGAAGGGAGGAGGAGGAAGGGAGGAGGAAGGGAGGAAGAAGAGAGGATGAAGGGAGGAGGAAGGGAGGAAGAAGAGAGGAGGAAGGGAGGAAGAAGAGAGGAGGAAGGGAGGAAGAAAAGAAGGAGGAAGGGAGGAAGAAGAGAGGAGGAAGGGAGGAAGAAAAGAGGAGGAAGGGAGGAAGAAGAGAGGAGGAAGGGAGGAAGAAAAGAGGAGGAAGGGAGGAAGAGGAAACAAGGAAGAAAAGCGGAGGAAGAAAGTTAGACAAGAGGAGGAAGAGAGGAAGAGGAGAGGAGGAAAAAAGAAAAGAGGAGGAAGAGAGGAGGAAGAAGAGAGGAAGAAAAGAGGAAGAAAATAGGAGGAAGAGAGGAAGACAAGAGAGGAAGAAGAGAGGAGGAGGAGAGGAAGAAAAGAGGAGGAAACGAGTTAGAAATGAGGAGGAAGAGAGGATGAAGGGAGGAAGAAGAGAGGAAGAAAAGAGGAAAGGAGGAAGAAAAGAGGAGGAAGAGAGGAAGAAGAAAGGAGGAAGAGAGTCTGAGGAGGAGGAACTCACAGCTGCCTCCTTGGTCTTGAACTCCTTCTCCCTCTGCAGGCGGTACTGCTCTATCTCAGCCTGCGCCTCCTCCTTGGCCTGCTTCAGGCGCCGGTTCTTACCTGCACACGGTCACATGACACACAGGGAGGCGTTTAACCATCTGGGCCCTTCAGAACCAGAACCAGGGTTCTGTTCAGCCTGCCGGTCCCCACTGAGCTCCAAGGAGTCACAGCGAGGCTAAAGGTTTACGCCCCAGCTGAGCAGGGATGGAGAGATTTAACCAACCGGAACCAACCGGACCCAGCCGGACCCAGAGGAACCAACCGGACCCAGAGGAACCAGCCGGACCCAACCGGACCCAGAGGAACCAACCGGACCCAGAGGAACCAGCCGGACCCAGAGGAACCAACCGGACCCAGAGGAACCAGCCGGACCCAGAGGAACCAACCGGACCCAGAGGAACCAGCCGGACCCAGAGGAACCCAGAGGGACCCAGAGGAACCAACCGGACCCAGAGGAACCAGCCGGACCCAGAGGAACCAACCGGACCCAGAGGAACCAGCCGGACCCAACCGGACCCAGAGGAACCAGCCGGACCCAACCGGACCCAGAGGAACCAACCGGACCCAGAGGAACCAGCCGGACCCAGAGGAACCAACCGGACCCAGAGGAACCAGCCGGACCCAGAGGAACCAACACCTCGGTTCTGATCCAACGTGGAAACAGAATCCTCCAACTTTGCCTAAACCTCGGTCTAAGGCGTCCGTAGGCAGGAAGTACCCATTGCAGTACCGAGTGCTGCAATGGGACCGAGCAAGCCCGTCCAAACCAGAACCGACACCAGAACCGGTCCTCTAGCTGTAAGCAGGGAGGCTTTTAGCTTCAACACCGACCCGATAGCTTTGTTTTACGGCGGAACATCAGAAGGATGACCAGAACCGGGTCAGAACTGAATGGTACCAGCAGTTCTGATCCGTCCGCCACCAGAACACGGAGGCTGGACTCCGCTGGCTAGCATCAGCGCTCCCTCCCAGGAACCGACCCCCTCCAGAACAGCAGAACCGACCCGGTCCAGAAGTACCACTCCTGACCCGTGGTTCTGCTTACGGTCCAGATCCGAGTTCCGGGCCTGCGGCCCCCAGGTTCCTCCAGGAGGCTGCAGGGTAGAAAGTGGCTCCATGTTGAACTGGACCCAAGGCTGTGATCCAGAACCGGCTTGGTTCTTTGGTTCCTTCTGGAATCAGAACCTCTGTGAACACGTGTACCTGGCCCGTGTCTGACGTCGGGGGGTACCGGTACCAACCGAAGGCTCCGGGTCATCAACAGAGTTCTGCTGGAGGTTCTATCCAGGAAGATGTTCTGGAAGCATCTAGAACCGACTGGGTTTAACTCAGAACCGAGCCCTGCTTAGCCTAATGTTGAACCCGTCAGGGTGACGTCATCATCAAAGGTTCTGTCGGTGCCTTTCTGTATGACCCAGCCTAACCGGTTCTGGTACCGTTCCTCTGGCTCGCTGATGGTTCTGTTCCGGTTCCAGGTACGAACCGACAGCACGGCGGTCAGAACAGCTCCCGGATCCTCTCGGAACCGATGGAGCGAGAGGACTCTGCTGATGCTCGAACCGGCCCCGGTTCGGTCAAATGTTCCGGTACCGACCGCGCAGCTGATGATTATATCAGAACCAACCGACTTTACCGCAGAGTTCTGCCGCGCCCCTACTGGCGCCCCAGTCGGAGCCTCCGGACCCCCGGTCCCCGGTTCGGTTCTGACCCGGACACGGCGGGCCCACAGCGGGCCGTCGGCCGCCCCTAAGCCGCCCCTCGTACTCACGCTTGCGGGCCTCGGTGACCTTCTCCGCCGCTCTCTTCTCGGCCTGCAGCAGCTGCTGGATCCCCTGAGACTGGCTCGCCATGGCGGATCAGAACCGGGTCAGAACCGCAGAAAAACACTGAAACGATGAAGGTCGTGAGGAGGATTGAAGCTTCCTCTGCAGTCAGCTGACCCTACGTCACAAGACGGCGCGTCACGTGGCCCAGTCACGTGATCTAGCCGCGGCTCTGCTGCTAACTTTATTGATTAGAACACAATTTACAATTACACGTTTAAATAAGAATCTTTACATTCTTACAAAAAGAGAAATAAAATAATTATATAAAGGAAAAATAAATAAATTAACAGGCATTTACATTAAACCAGCATACAAATCCAATCTCCAAAAGTATAAATACATAAAACAAACGTATTTAAGGATTTAAAATCAACAATTAACAGAGACAGACCCATCATGTTAACTTTAGCATTTTTTTTTTTAATTCAACAATTGCACATGAACATTCCTTTCCAATGAAAGAATAATACAATGTGCAGTTTCCACCATTGCGGGTGTTTTAGCAAGAAACAAAAATGAAGATTTACATCATCACATTTTGCCAGGGGAAGTACAAGTTTACAAAAAGATATTAAATTGTTTACACACATTCACAGTTTTTATTGCCTTTTGATTAAGAGAATACTTAATCGTGTTGACATATTGCTTGACCTCATTGTTAAAAGCAAAAAAAAGATGTTTTGGAATGCGCAAACTTACATTTATGAATGTAAAACTTTGCCAAGAGAATAATCAAATTAATAATGAAAGTTTCATTTAGCCTAGTTCTGTTGAGGTCATAAAAACCAAAAAGGACATCCTTCCAAAATAACTTGAAATCTTTCTCAATTTTTTCTGCAATAAAATTACAAATGTCAGACCAGAAATTTTGGACAAAAGGGCAATGCCAAAACAAATGTGTTACTGTTTCAACACTCATAGAACAGAAAGTGCACATAACATCAATGTCTTTTTTAAATTTTGTGACAATATGATCGTTAGATGGGTAAAAATTATGAATTATTTTAAATGATATTTCTTTAATTTTATTGGTCAGCAAATATCGGTTTGGTAAGATCCAGACCTTCCTCCAGTCAATGTTTTGCACAAATTTATTCCAGTATGGAACTACATATGGGACTGTAATAGAATCTGTTTTAAACAGAGATCTAATTAATTTATTGTTCTTACCATTGTTATGAGAAAAACAAATCTTACCAACTGGAGTGTCAGTCAGTAATGATAAGGTTAATTGTTGTGAGTCCAATCTTGGTTGAGCTCTATATAACATGCAAACACCTGAAGAAATTGCTCCAAAGACTTTTGCATAATCTGCAGGAGACACAGGAATTTTGTATTCTTCTAGAAACTCTTTATAAGAGTAAAGAAGACCCTCCTTGTTAAATAACTGGTCAACAAAAATAATCTTATTATTAAACCAGTAATCAATAAATAAAGATTTGTGTTTAAACAATATGTCTTTGTTGTTCCAAATGAAATATTTGTTGGGTGAAAAGTTGTGTTTGAAAATAAGAGACCATGAGAGGAAGGCCTGGCGGTGAAAGGCTGACATTTTTATCGGGACTTTATCGATATTATAATTACAGGTTAAGAAAAAGCTCAAACCACCCAGTTTTGACAGCAAGTGACATGGTATGACATTCCAAATAGAGTTAGGGTTTTTAAAGAAGTGTTTCAACCAATTTATTTTAAAGGTATTATTGAGAGTACAGAAATCGATAAAGTTTAATCCACCCTTTTCGTAGGGATTTGCTAGAACAGACTTCTTTACATGATGAGTTCTATTTTTCCATAAGAAATGAATTAGGAGCTTGTCAATCTCAGTAATATGTTTTTTGTCCACATGGAGAGAAAGAGCTGGATACGTTAATCGTGATAAACCTTCTGCCTTAGACAGTAGGGTTCTGCCTCTGAGGGAGAGATCCCGTAACAGCCACTGGTTCAGCTTTTTTCTGGTTTTTTGAATAATGGGGTCAAAATTCAATGAAGTTCTTTTTTTTTGGTCCTTAGTAATTGTGATACCTAAGTGAACAAGTTCACTTTTAACTGGGATATTACAAATGGAAGATTTCATGCAGTCCTTTATAGACATGATTTCACATTTATTAATATTCAGCCTTAAGCCAGAGGCCATAGAATTTTTTTCCATGGTATTTATTGCAATAGAGACTTGCTTTTCATCTTTAAGAAAGAGCGTGGTTTCGTCCGCCAGTTGAGATATATTAAGCTCTCTACCTAATATATCGATGCCGTTTATCTCACTCGATTTAATGTGATCAGATAAAAGCTGGGCTACCAACAGAAAGGTAAGGGGAAGCTGGGCAGCCTTGTCGGATGCCTCTAGAGACGTCGAACCTGGAAGACATACCACCTGATAGTCTGATTGAGCTATTACTATTGTTATATAGACTTATAATCGCTGAGGAAAAAAACTCACCAAATCCAAATTTTTTAAGGGACTGTAAAATGAATGGATATTCAACGGTGTCAAATGCTTTGTAAAAATCTACAAACAGCATGAGCCCACCATCCTCTACCAATTCTGGGTAATCCAAAATATCTAAAATGAGCCTAATGTTATTTCCTATATGCCTTTTGTTCATGAAGCCTGATTGTGTTTCATCTATGATGGAGTCCAAGACAGAACGTAATAATTAACTAGAAATAATTAATCCTTGTTTGGTTTAGGAATTAGAACTGTTATTCCCTGGGTCAGAGAGGTGGGAAGGCATTTGTTTTCAATGGATTCTATGAAGACTTTCAATAAGAAAGGTGAAAGTTCAGCAGCAAAAGATTTATAAAATTCTGATGATAGCCCATCACACCTCGGCGATTTGTTATTTTTTAGTTGGTTTATAGCTTGCTGTACTTCTTCAAGTGATATAGGCATGTCACAGTGCTCTCTATCAGTTTCGCTTATCATCTTCACTGACAGGGAGTTTAAAAAATTATCAGACGCCGTGGGGCTAAATTGAGAGCTATACAAGTCCTCATAAAATTTTGAACAAAACTCTGAAATTTTGCGATGATCTTCAGTGATGACTCCATTAATATTTAACTTACTAATACTGTTGTTGGTGGAACGAGATTTGTCTAGACTAAAGAAATAACGAGAGTTTTGTTCACCTTCTTCTAACCACTTAGAGCGAGACCTGATAAAAGCACCCTTTGCTTTTTGCTGATACATTTCATCAAGTTTGATTTGTGAGTAGGATAACTGTTCTTTTTCCTCCTTTGTCAGGGAGTCAAGATCTTTGCAGGATAATTTTGTTATAATAGAGATAATCTTTAATTCTTCCGCTTTCCTGGCTTTGACTGTTTGAGCACCAAACTTTCTTAAATACTTTCCTATCTCATATTTGAGCAGATCCCAATTGGTACCAAAACAGTTTTCTTTATTTGCTTTAGACCAAAAAAGTGAAATCATGTCCCTAATCTTATATTGGACTACCTCATTCTGCAGTGCAGAACAATTGAGCTTCCAATAGCTTGAGCGTGTGGCAGAAGTATAACCAGCTGAAGTATTAATAGATATGCATATGGCTTTATGATCAGTTAAGGGAGTAGGGCAGATACTAACATCAAAATAATCCTTATTTAAACTGTCAGATATGAGCCAATAGTCAAGTCGTGATTGCCTAGAGCCTGGTTTATTGCTCCAGGTGTAAAATCTGCTATTAGGATTCTTCTCTCTCCATATATCTATGAGTTTGAATCTTCTAATGAAGTCAGTCAAGTATGAGTCTGAGCTATTATGAATAGAAGGGGGACTTTTATCAATAGACCCATTTAGAATAATGTTAAAATCACCTCCTAACACTATAAATGCATTTGGGAATCTAATCAACCAACCTGTGAGAATGTTTTCAATTGACAACAAAAGGTTAACATTTTCTTTCTTTGTATTGTACCCATAAATATTTGAAACTAAGTAGGTTGAGTCATTTTGTTCAATAACTTGGCAGATAAAATGACCCTCTGGGTCACATTGTGTGGTCAGAACATTTCCATTAAACCTGTTATTTAAAGAGGCTACCCCAGCTGACCGCACTGCTCCGTGGGAGAGCCATATAGTATTTCCTCATTGAGACCTCCAAAAGTTAGAATCGTCCTCGTTAGAGTGAGATTCTTGAAAGTAGGTAAAGTCTGATTTGAATTGTTTTGCGAACAAAAATAAAGCTTTTCTCTTAATACTATTACGAAGACCCCTGGCATTTAGTGAGACAATTGACAACATTAATAAGAACAGAGATAAGAACTATAAAAGATAAAGAACTTATCCTTAGAAAACCTTGGTTAAATACTACTAGTGTTGAAAAATAGTAGTAGATTGTCGAGATCGGCATCTTAATTAGTATTATAACTCAGCACCATGATGCAAACTTAACATCACTCCCCAAAAGAGGAATAATATTCAAACATATAACCATAAAAGTAAGAAACGAATAAACATTATACCTTTTTTAACCATCAGGAACTACACCTGCCATCCAAGTAACATAAAACTCTCAGATAAAAAAGAAAACCCTTTGATCGAAGCTTGATAGATCACAGACGAATTTCTGACCCGTTCACGAATCCTCTTCCACCCACAAAATAGGCCGTTTTTCCTTCATCCCGAGCTTTCTTTATGTGCGGCCACAGTTTTTGTCTGTTATGGGCAAGGGAGGGAATTCTTCTGCAGGGCTTGTTTGCTGGTTGCAATCCATTCCGTTGTTGGTATAATCGTGGTCGCTAGCTAGGCAGCTAGCCCCCTCCTCGTCGGGCATGGAGTCGTTAGGACGCTTCTGTCCGGATTTTCTAGGCATTATAGGCGTGTTAGTTTAGTCTTTCGCTGAGAGTTTGTGTTCATATTTTATAGTAAATTATTTCAACTGCGTTTGCAGAAACTGGTGACCAATGTGTGCATTAAAATCAGTTTGATGCCGAGAGCTCGTTAGATTACGGGTATTCACTCCGCCATCAATGTAGCATTTTGTCGAGTCAAAGCACCAGAAATTGTGACATCATTACAATTTTTTGTATATGTCCATATTTGTCGGCTAAAAAAGATAAAGATGAATAGAAGATTTTGGGTTTGTTTTTAAAACATATCAGTGAAGGTTTTTATTTTTTCCATTTACATACATGTTTATGTGCCGTTCTGCTGCTTTGGTCCAATAAAAACCCAAAGTGTGGAACAAAATGTGAATTATGAACAGTTTAATAAAGGATTTAGAAATGATGGATGTAGAATAATATTAAAATAAATTATTATAACCTGCAAAGAATTAGAAAAAAACAAAACCAGAATCACTGGAGAGAAAAATAGTTTAGACTTTAATTCTGACTTTGCCAGGATGAGAGAAGTTACTGGAAGACATTAATGGGTTGGTTCTGAACAGCGGATCCGGTGTTTAGTGACCTCAGGGTTTCACAGGAGGTGATCGTCGCAGGTTCAGACTCAGAGGGAAGGGTAATTACAACCTCTAGATTTAAACAAAACCGACAAATTAACTAAACTCTGTTGTTAGAAAAAGTGTACAGCAGCCATAAAACAGCAGAATAAGGCTTTTAAAACATAAAAAATGATTTATTGGAGAAAGTGCTGAGAATTATTGGGTAAAAATGTCTGGTTGGTCAAAAGATTATTGCTTCCCCCTCAGGAAAGGTAATAAAAATATAATGGATAACAAACGCAAATATGAATTATCAGCAAAAACATTTGCACAGACAGTACAGATAATTTTAATAATAAAGAAGAGAGAGGTGAAATAAAATTACAGAGTAATATTGAGGAAGTCAGAGAAAGGAGTAATTTGCTCAGACTGAAGTATATTATATTATAGCAGATATGATTCAGTGCTCAGGACTGAATGATAGAGCAGAGATGCGGCTGATGAGGGACCCTGCACAGGTCAAAGGTCAGGAGTCGGCTGACAGGTCAGCAAAAAGTGACGCAAAGAGAAGCTTTGTAGAGTTGAATGTGAAAATAAGATGAAGAATACCGCTGAGCTCTATGTTCAGAGGAAATGTCCAGAGCAATAATTAGAAAACTAGATTTTATTACAGCATCCAGAAGAAAGTGGCTGAATTCAGGAAATGTAACAGAATAAAGAAAACATTATATGAAGGAGGACATGTGAATAATAATCACCAAGCCTGAGGCGGGTGTGTGAGAGCTGGAGGCCACAGATCATGTTTACCTGCAGTGTCATAAATGTTTCAGTCAGAAATCTGCACAGAAATTAATGAATAATTAATAATTAATTAAAAGCTGTTTTTAGGTTTCCAAAGAGAACAGGAACCTGGAAGGTGTTTGCCATGAAACCACAAGAAGAAGAACCCAAAGTGTGACGGACAGAATTGTGGACCGAGCAGATCCTTGAAGGTTCCAGAACCAAGCTGGGCCTGGACTGGACTTTTTTTTTTTTTATCATATTTTTATTGTTGTTAAAACAGATGTACAATGCCATTCAGATTGTAGTGTTTAGCAGGTGTTACAATTCCTTTGGCCATGTACAATATAACAAGAACCACACAGCATTTCAACATTTTTATATTTTTGTAAACCCCATCCAACCCCAACTATCCCTGTGCCGGCAAAAAAAAAAAATTAAATGAATAAAAATAAAAATTGTTTACCAGTTAGAAGGGAGAGTTGCAAGTTTGTCAAAATAACCCAGTAAAGGGTCCCATATTTTATAAAAATTTTTGGTCGATCCTTTCAGAAAGTATTTAACTTTTTCAATTTTTAGGAACATCATCATATCGGAAAGACACATTGATGCCTTAGGTGGAAATTGGGATTTCCATTCTAGAAGTATTCTCCTTCGAGCGATCAGAGTTGCAAAAGCAATAACATTTTCGTTGCTAGAAGTCTCAGCATCAACCCCAAAAATAGTCTTTAAAGGACTAGGTTTTAGATGTAGGCCAAACGCAACATTCAAAATTAGAGCTTAGAGCACGACCAGAACATATGAGCTAAGTCTGCGTTGGTGGCTCTACAGCGATCACACGTTCCATCTATTTCAGGGTATATTTTGGCAAGTCTGACTTTACTATAGTGAGTACGGTGGAGAGTTTTAAACTTAATCAGATTGAGACGTACACAGGAAGTAGTCCCATTCACAAGGTTAAGAGCTCTAACCCACATCTCTTCTGAAATGACTGTCCATAAATCTTCTTCCCATTTTGTCTTCATATTGTCTGTTGATAAGCTACTGAATGACATAATTGATTTATATAAATTAGAGATTTGGCTATTTAAAGTTATGGGGGTCTTTAGTATAACATCCAATTTTGAATCCTCAGGTAATTGAGGAAACGATGGGTTATACATTTGAATAAAGTGGCGGATCTGAAGATATCTGAAAAAACTGGATTTAGGAATAGAGTGTTTGTTGGCCAGATCTGTAAAAGTAGAAAAAGTATTATCTATAAAAAAAATCCCTGCATGTGGTAAGACCCCTAGTGTCCCATTGTGTAAACGTAACATCAAGATTGGCAGCTGGGAAAAGGTGGTTATTACATATAGGACTTAACATAGAAAGGTCAGACAATTTAAATGCTTGCCTAAACCGTATCCAAATTCTTAACGTTGAAAAAACGTGATGGGGAGAAAGGGAGTTTTGTTGTTAACGGTGCGGGAAGCGATGACTGATTACAGAGCTTTGTACGGTGGCCGGGAAGTGCAAAACAAAAATACAAAATCTGAAACACTTTTACAAATATTGAAACAAATTTACATTTCAGAAAACAAATTTACAAAAGACGAAAATCAAACGGAAAGGGAGGGACTGTCTTCGAAGTTTACCCGGAAGTGATAACGGGAGCCTTCATGATGAACCAAGATGGACGCCAATCGAGTTGCGTTTTGCCCGTTTTTCGGCACACATATGAGCAGATTAACGTGATTTTGTTTGTGGTGTGGTCGGTCCTTGGAGTTTTTAAAATTTCACAGAACAGACGGAAGAACCAGATATGCTGCAGCAGTGCATACATTATGTTGAAGAGGGTCACTCGTACGCTGTAATCGTAGACATGTCATGTTTACACGGTGTAAATTTGAAGAAACCACCGAAGCGACCGTATGGTTTTTGTTTTCATTTTGTGGACAAAAGATCGACAGAAGACCCACGACGCCAGAAAAGTGGCTGGGCTACAAAGTTCCATTAAAAACTAAATCAAGGAGACAAAGAGGAGAGACACAGGTAAGCTGAGGGATGTTTACGTTAGCAATCTTTAACTCTTATTCCTTAGTTTGTGTCGCTCTTGATAAAACATATGCTTTCACATGAAGACAGCCGTCTTTTCGCTTTGTTCCCTCTGTAAATCATTATCTGGATATTTTTACATCCCTGCTGGTAGGTCTATGGGGTTCCGTTTGTAAAGTTATACAATGAGAGATAAAAGGCAGGGTTCGTTTTTCCTATTTTTGTTATTCATAAATCTATAAGTCACAGTTCCAAGTTAAATATTTAAATAACAAGCTTAATATTTAGCTCGAAAGTAAACGTTTAGTTTCTAAACTAAACAGTTAATTTGTAGTTAAATATTAAATCTGAAAATTAAATGCTTGGTTTACAAACTGAACATTTAGCTGTGTAATTAAATATTTAGTTTGGAACTGTGACATTTACAAATATATAACTGTATAAATGTATGTTGAAAATAGAACTTTAAAAATGAAAGACCATTTTAATCCTGTTATCACAGTAAAGAACCCAAAATATTGCTGTTAGATTTTGACTGTGTAACCTTACAAATGGCATCCCAGATACTAACAAAGGCTGTTTGTAAAAACTGGAAGGAACGTGTGTGATATGAATATTTGAATGAGTAATGATGCAGGTGGTGCTCTATTAGCTTGGTGTTGGTATGTTTTATGCTGTTTAATAAACTTATTGTGGTCTTGTGTTTGACAGATGACAGCCGCTGTGATGCAGAGGCTGACCAGACCTCTCCATAATCAGTCACCTATGAAGAAATATGCTCACACTACAGGCACTGATGATCACACCTAGGAGAAAAGAATAAGAAGAATGCATGTGGCAGGGAACACGCTGGCTTCCTGGAGTATCTTCGTCCTGGTGATGAAGTGACGGCAGACAGAGGCTTTACCATCGGAGATCTGCTGTTTGAGAGGCGATTTAACCTTGTTCTACCATATTCACTCATAAAAGGAGGGAAGTTGTCTGATGAGGATGTAACTGCAGCAAGGAAGATTGCAAATGTCCACATACATGTGGAAAGATTTATCAGGAGGCTCAAAGTTTTCACAATAATCTCCCAGACTGTAACTATCAACTTGGTTTATAAAATAGACCAAGTCTTTAGAATCTGTGCAGCTCCTGTGAACATGCAGGGGAAATCATAAGTGAGGAAGCAGAGAAGTTTACATGTCAAAAAGATCCTGATTAGTTATTTTACTGTAAACCAGGGGAAATATAATACACAAGAATGTGTTTTGGATTTCTGCTTTTAAATATTTATTTTTTTAGCACCTTGAGGTTTTACATTTTGGAATTACTTTTCATTTTCACTTTTCAACTTTAAATATTGTATATCCATATTTCCAGACTATTTAAATGTCTACTTATACAAAAATTGTGTCCAACTAACATGTGTATTATTAAATTTTCCAATCCATTTCACATGCTTATGTAATTTGCATTTATTCATATTTAGATCAAGTGGATGTCTAAAAGTGTATCTTATGTACATAAACTGGCAAGAAGATACAGTTTTTCATTTATTGAGTTTATGCAATTTGTTTACACTAAATGTAATTACATTTAACTTTTAAAATGGTAAAACATTGTTAAGTTTTAACATTTCACTTATAGCATATTTATAGGCCATTTCATTCTTTGTGGTGCAGGAAACATCCATCATTCAGCCTTTTGGGGATGGCGCTTCTCATCTGTTCAGGAGAATCCGGTCAGACCTTGGCCACGGCAAACTGCACCTTTAAACAAAGTCTTGGTTACTTTTTATTTATATTACAGTCCTTGCTGTCACATTTATATAAAAATATGGATAGTTTGTAGTGACGACTATAAATTGTCCATATTTTTCTACTTACCTTCCTGATATATATCCAAATTGCCATTAAAGATTAGACTGTTATGAATTAGAATGGAGGACTTACCTTTACAGAAAGGAAGAGGTGATGTGCTGACAGAATATTAGCCAAACTTGAATGACCCCGCAGCATCAATGAACAAGAGATCACATCTGCAGGTGTTCTACTCTCATGCTGAAATGGAAACATCGATTGAGTATCTACCGTTTAGTTGCTGTAGTGACAGCAACTTTGGTCAAAATTACTTAATATATACGGATTTCTAGTGGCTCTTATTTTGAAATTCCACATCAGAATTGGCTGAAACTTGTTGAGCGACATCAGGAGGTTTTCTATTGTCATGCTGATATAGTATTCACATAAAACCTATTCTGTAGCAACATTTACAACAACACAGGTCAAATTGAGTGAATGTAGAGATTTTTAAATGCCTTTATTTTTAAATCCCAAATCATGTAGATTGACTTCTGGAGATCATCTGCATCTGTAAGTGAAAGTAGTCACCTGTAAAAAAATAAGTTGTTTGAGTAGTTTTGAGGCTAAAGAGTGACCAAAGTATATATTTCCATTTTCACCAGCAGACCAGAATAATAGAAAAAATGACACAAAGCATAAAAAAATATAATGTAAATGTGTAAAAACACTTGATCGATACACTGCGAAAATGTTGAAAATGGAAATATATACTTTGGTCACTCTTTAGCCTCAAAACTACTCAAACAACTTATTTTTTTACAGGTGACTACTTTCACTTACAGATGACAGATAATCTCCAGAAGTCAATCTACATGATTTGGGATTTAAAAATAAAGGCATTTAAAAATCAACATTGACTCAATTTCACCTGTGTTGTTGTAAATGTTGCTACAGAATTGGACGTTTTATGTGAATACTATATCAGCATGACAGTAGAAAACCTCCTGATGTCGCTCAATAAGTTTCAGGTTGTACACCGTGTAAACATGACATGTCTACGATTACAGCGTACGAGTGACCCTCTTCAACATAATGTATGCACTGCTGCAGCATATCTGGTTCTTCCGTCTGTTCTGTGAAATTTTAAAACTCCAAGGACCGACCACACGACAAACAAAAACGCGTTAATCTGCTCATATGTGTGCCGAAAAACGGGCAAAACGCAACTCGATTGGCGTCCATCTTGGTTCATCATGAAGGCTCCCGTTATCACTTCCGAAATTTGGGAGAGCAAGCCCACCCCCCTTTTCTTGGCCTTTCAAGCAACGCTTTACGAGGTCTTGAAGATTTGCCTCCCCATATAAAACTTGAAAGTAATGCATCAATAGGGGGTTTTCAGGTGACGTCACGCTCATGTGACTACTCTGCGCGTCCGCCATATTGGGTGTCTGTCGTTTCGCACCGTTGACCTGCATTGTATGACGCCTTAGGCAGTATTGGAAGTGAACAATGGGGAAAACGTGTTTAATGGTTGGTTGCACGGCCCGTGGAGGTGGAGATCAACGCTCTTTCTATCGCCTACCAGCCGTAATCGTGAATCAGTGTGAAAAAACAAAACAGCTCTCTGAAGCTGTTTTGTCACCTATGGCTGACACGGATATCCAGGTCCGATTTGGACGGTGTTAAGCTGGAATACGCCAGAGTCTGCGGTGCTCACTTTGTCACAGGTAATTAACTGTTAAGCATTTAAAACATGTAAGAATATATTAATAATAGGGCTTGGGCGTCATGACGTATTACTTTCCGTGGCCGCCATGTTGACTGCCTCCGCCGCCGCTACTCAGACTACTGCCTATGACCACCGCGTACTGTACTCCCTCTCAGCCGTGTTTTAATTTGATTAATTTCACCTTAACTTGATTTCAACCATGGTAAACCGTTGCTGTATTGTGGGCTGTAACAGCGCAACACATGATCGCCATGGGAAAAACATAGAAATGGGTTAATTTTCCACCGCTTTCCTGCCTGGAGGCGCAACCACGGAGAACAAGTGTTAGAGATAACGAAGAGTCGTCGGCTCGCTTGGATCGCGGCTGTAAGACGACCTAACATAACTTTCCACAGTATCCCGATGTCAATGAGAGTGTGTTCTAAACCTTTGAAACACATAGCAGCTAGTAAAAAGTACATTACATGCGTGAGTGGTTGTTAGCACTAACGGTTAGCAGGTGCCAGAGCCCGTCTGAGCACAGCTTACCTTTGAACGAGTTGCTGTGTTCCCACTGTTTGCTGGCTTTATGATCTGCCGCTCCTGAACCCATCCATTCGTAAACTGTACATGAGACTCCAAGGACTTGTAGCTTCAGAACTGTTCTGAAGTATAGGCGCTCACACCACAAACAAGGTAGCCGAAGACGTCCGATATGCAAAGTGACGTCCGCGCTACTTCCGTGGTAAATACGGTAAATACAACTTAATTTTGCACTGGTCATTGTTCTGCTTAAATAATTAAAGCCGCGAGCGGCGTCGATCGGCCCTGCAGCCAAGCGCCTTCGCGCACCGCCGGCCGTCAGCTACCGCAGAAGCTGTCACACATTTTCGTCGGATTGTTTACATTTTTACCATCTTATTAAAACTCACCCGTCCACGTATGATGGCGATTTCCTTGATGTACATAACTTCTACATCTCGTACCCAACCAGATGTGAACTGGTTGTGAGCCTCTAGACCCTTGTAAGCTCTCATTTCCTCAAGACTGTGCAGAGGGTTTTCACTGAACACCAGGTAATGCACTATGTCGCCGTGCTCTACATTTGGCCAATCATCTGGATTACTGCTAAACAAGGCACCGTGGAGGGCATAGGAGTCCATATGGTCGATCACGGAACATTTCCTCAGATATACGTCCTTATCTGGTGGCTCTAGAGTGCTGGCGTACTTATCCATTCGCGATATGATATGATAATATGCCACCCAAATGGCAGACAGGAAGCTGGCCAGTGACGTCACTGAAAACCCCCTATTGAACGGAAGAAGGATTTAGGTAGAAAAACTTTTTGACTTCCTGAGGTCACTTCCTGTTTGCGGTAAGGCGTATTGTGTCACTTCCTGTTTTCACGGTGTGAACAACGGTCTGTTGCTCCAGACTCTCTCGCTTTTATCTTTAATCTCTTTGCTGTAACATCTGTTTTTAACACATAAGCACTATTAAAACATTCTCTGTTGCTGCACATCGCGCTTGGGAACTCCTCATGTTTCACACGGTTTGCTTTTTTGGTGTGGTAAAAGGGCGCTAGCCTAGCTTTAGCCTAGCCTAGCTTTAGCACCACAATGGCTCCTTCTCCTACTATTACTTCAGCTTCTCCGTCTCTGACTAAGTCTCCTATCTGCTGCTCTCTGTGTCAGATGTTCAGTTATTCCTCTGCCTCCTTTAGTGATAATGGTACTTGTAATAAATGTAGTATTTTTGTAGCTTTGGAGGCGAGGGTGTCAGAATTGGAGACCCGACTCCGTGCTATGGAAAAACCAGCTGATAGCCCCTTTGCTAGCGTGGAGCCACATAGAGTTACTTTATGTAGCGGTCCTCCAGCAGCACCCGAGCAGCCGGGTAACCAGGCCGGCTGGGTGACGGTTCGTAGTAAGCATAGCTCTAGATTCCAGCCCCCAGGTCACCACCAACCCGTCTGCGTTTCTAACAAGCTTTCCCCACTCAGCGACACACCCGCTGAGAAGCCGATCCTGGTGATTGGGAGCTCTATAGTCAGAAATGTGGCACTAAAGAAACCAGGGACTATAGTTAAATGCCTACCAGGAGCCAGAACGGGCGACATAGAATCTTACCTGAAACTGCTGGCTAAGGATAAGCGTAAATACCGTAAGATTGTTATTCACGCTGGCGGTAATGACACCCGGTCACGCCGATCAGAGGTCACCAAAGTTGGTGTTGCTTCGGTGTGTGAGTTTGCTAAAACAATATCGGACTCTGTAATTTTCTCTGGTCCCCTGCCTGATCTGACCAGTGATGACAAGTTTAGCCGCATGTCATCATTCAACCGCTGGTTGTCTAGGTGGTGTCCAGAAAACGACGTGGGCTACATTGATAACTGGCAAACTTTCTGGGGAAAACCTGGTCTGATCAGGAGAGACGGCATTCATCCCACTTTGGATGGTGCAGCTCCTCTTTCTAGGAATCTGGCCGGATTTATTAGTTCTCCTAAATGCTGACAACCCAGGGTCCAGACCAGGAAGCAGAGCCGTAGTTTAACACACCTCTCTGCAGCTTCTGTACTGTTACCCACCCATTACCCTATTGAGACGGTGTCTTTCCCACGGCCAAAACTTAACAGATCAAAAACTGATCTAAAGGGAACAAATCATAAAAATCTAATAAAAATCAATACGCCTCACCTTGAACCAAAAAATAAAACAATTAAATGTGGTCTATTAAATATAAGGTCTCTCCCTCCAAAGACTTTGTTAGTTATTGAATTGATTTCTGATAATCAGATTGATTTGTTTTGTCTCACAGAAACCTGGCTACAAGAGGACTACGTTAGTATAAATGAGTCAACTCCCTCCAGTTATTCAAATTTCCACATTCCCAGATCTGTGGGAAGAGGAGGAGGAGTGGCAACCATCTTTCAGTCTGATTTATTAATTAGTCCCAGGCCAATTAATAATTACAGTTCTTTTGAACATTTAACCCTCAGTTTCCCTCATCCAAACTGCAAAGCAATAAAACCTCTTCTGTTTATTGTTTTGTATCGTCCACCAGGCCCTTACACTCAGTTTTTGGATCAACTGTCAGACTTCTTATCTGATTTGGTGTTAAATACTGACAAGGTTATTATAGTGGGTGATTTTAACATTCATGTTGACACTGAATGTGATAACCTTAGTGTAGCCTTTAAAACTATCCTAGATTCAATTGGTTTTGTTCAAAATGTGCATAAACCGACGCACTCTTGGCTCCATACTTTAGACCTTTAGACCTTAACAGTATTTCCTCACAACCCTGTCCTATCTGATCATTTTTTAATAACATTTGAGTTTAATCTAACTGAGTTCTCCATCCCCAAAAGAGGGTTCCATTATAGTAGATCTTTATCGGATAATGCTGTATCAAACTTTAAAGAGTCTGTCCCCCTCTTAATATCCTCAGTATTGCAGAAATACCCTGCAGATGGCAGCAATGCTGTTTCTTCCCATTCACAAATAGATGTTTTTGTTAACGGTGTGACTTTGTCATTGCGTTCTGCATTAGACAATGTAGCTCCCTTGAAAAAGAAGGTGATAATTCACAGGAAGCTGGCTCCCTGGTTTAATTCAGAGCTGCGTTCCTTGAAGCACAATGTTAGGAAATTGGAGAGAAAATGGCGCTCTACACACCAAGAGGAATCCTACCTAATCTGGAGGGACAGTCTATTGTTGTATAACAAGACCTTTCGCAGAGTTAGAGCAGCATATTTTTCATCATTAATTGAGGAGAACAAAAATAATCCTAGATTTCTCTTCAGTACAGTTGCCAAACTTACTCAGAGCTGCAGCTCTGTTGATCCATCCATTCCCTTAGTTCTTAGCAGTAATGATTTTATGGGATTCTTCATAAATAAAATTGATCCCATTAAAAATAAAATAATTGGCATCCTCCCAAACATGATTACCTCTTCCTCAGTAAGTAAGGCAGCGTTGGAGGAATCTTTAGAACCTGCACAGTGTTTGAACTGTTTAGAAGCAGTAGAGCTTTCTGAGCTATCTAAACTTTTAGCTTCATCTAAACCTTCTACCTGTATGTTGGACCCAATCCCAACCAAGTTGTTTAAGGAGGTATTCCCTTTGATCAGTGGTCCTATTTTAGACATGATTAATCTATCCTTAGTAAATGGATATGTACCACAGTCTTTTAAAGTAGCTGTTATTAAACCTTTACTTAAGAAACCATCTCTTGATCAAGATGAGTTAGTAAATTACAGACCTATATCTAATCTTCTTTTATTATCTAAAATTCGTGAGAAAGTAGTTGCTAATCAACTTTGTGAACATTTACAAAGTAATGACCTACTTGAGGAGTTTCAGTCAGGCTTCAGAGCTCATCATAGCACTGAAACAGCTCTGGTGAAGGTCACTAATGATATTCTCATGGCCTCAGATAATGGACTTGTGTCTGTACTTGTCCTGTTAGATCTCAGTGCTGCATTTGATACAGTTGATCACAATATTCTCCTACAAAGACTTGAACATACTGTAGGGATTAAGGAGAAAGCATTAGGCTGGTTTAAATCTTATCTGTCGGACAGATTCCAGTTTGTTCATGTTAATAATCAATCTTCCTCAAACTCTAGGGTCACCTGTGGAGTACCACAGGGTTCAGTCCTTGGACCAATTCTCTTTACTATATATATGCTTCCAATTGGCAAAATTATCAGACAGCATGGGATTAATTTCCACTGTTATGCTGATGACACTCAGCTATATTTATCCATAAATCCTGATGAATCCAATCAATTACTTCGACTGCAGTCATGTCTTGATGACATCAAAAGCTGGATGACTTTAAATTTCCTGCATCTAAATTCTGACAAGACCGAAGTTGTAATCTTTGGACCAGAGTCCTCAAAAAATAAACTTCTTAATCAATCACTTAATCTGGATGGTATTAACTTGGCCTCTGGTAATAAAGTAAAAAATCTTGGTGTTATTTTTGACCAAGACATGTCATTTAAATCCCATATTAAACAGGTTTCCAGAGTTTCCTTTTTTCACCTCCGGAATATCGCCAAAATTAGAAACATTCTGTCCAGGAGTGATGCTGAAAAACTAGTCCATGCATTTGTTACTTCAAGGCTGGACTATTGTAATTCTTTACTATCAGGAAGTCCACAAAATGCAGTTCAAAGTCTTCAGCTGATCCAAAATGCTGCAACAAGAGTTCTGATGAAAATCAACAAGAGGGATCATATTTCTCCAATTTTAGCTTCCCTTCTCTGGCTTCCTGTTAAATCAAGAATAGAATTTAAAATTCTTCTTCTAACGTATAAAGCCCTTAATAATCAAGCTCCATCATATATCAGAGCTCTGATTACCCCGTATGTTCCTAACAGAGCACTTCGCTCTCAGACTGCAGGTCTGCTGGTGGTTCCTAGAGTCTCTAAAAGTAGAATGGGAGGCAGATCCTTTAGCTATCAGGCTCCTCTCCTGTGGAACCAACTCCCAGTTTTGGTCCGTGAGGCAGACACCCCGTCTACTTTTAAGACTAATCTTAAAACTTTCCTTTTTGACAAAGCTTCTAGTCAGAGTAGCTCATGTTACTCTGAGCTACCTCTATAGTTATGCTGCTATAGGCTTAGGCTACTGGAGGACATCAGGGTCTAATTCTCTCACTCTGCTGAGTTCTACTGTTCTCCAGTTTTGCATTGCATCGAAATGACTGTCATCATTTCAGCTTTTAACTTTTTGTTCTCTCTCTTTTTTCTTCATAGTAGGTACACCTGGTCTGACGTTCTGTTAACTGTGACATCATCCAGGGAGGACAGATCACCCACTATTACCATCTAATGTAGAACAGATTACTAGATCAATGTGTGCTTCTGTGCTTGTTTGTCTCTCTTGTGTCTCTGCTCTGTCTTCTGTAACCCCAGTCGGTCGAGGCAGATGACCGTTCATACTGAGCCCGGTTCTGGTTCTGCTGGATGTTTTCCTTCCCGTTAACGGGTGGTTTTTCTTTCCACTGTCGCTTCATGCTTGCTCAGTATGAGGGATTGCTGCAAAGCCATGGACAATGCAGACGACTCTCCCTGTAGCTCTACGGTTCTCCAGGAGTGAATGCTGCTTGTCGGGACTTTGAAGCAATCAACTGGTTTTCTTATATAGGAACATTTTTGACCAATCTGTATAATATGATTGATTTTGACTTTGTAAAGTGCCGCGAGATGACATGTTTCATTAATTGGCGCTATATAAATAAAATTGAATTGAATTGAAACTGGGATACTTTGAAACAAATATAAAAATCTAGGCAACACATTCATTTTGATGCAGTTGATTTTTCCAGCTAGAGATAGATAGCACTCCATCTCTGGAGGTCAGATTTTAGTTTTTCCATAATGTGGACGTAGTTGGCTTTAAATAGTTCAGAAAAAGATGGGGTGATATTTATTTCTAAGTATTTAAAACCGGAATGTGATATACAGAATGGCAAGTCCGTGTCTGGAATCTGCTTTACCAAATCATTGATGGGAAAACACACACTTTTTGAATAGTTGATTTTATAACCTGAAAAACCACCAAAATCCGCCAGAATCTTCAAAAGTTTAGATTTGTAGGATATGGACTGGACTTTTTAACACGCCTGTCTGCATAACGCAGAACTTTATAAAAGGATCTGAGACGAGCTGGTTCTGGTGGTATCAGGGCAGCGGGTCCAGTCAGGAGGACCCGCTGCCCTGAGGCTTGTTAAAGGCTTGTTAAAGGAACCGGACCGGTGCCGGGATCTTAGAACATCTCAAATGTTTTAGTTCTTTATACATTTGTTCCAGAGTTCATATTTAAACATATTTAGACAGAATATTTACAGCCAAAAGGGTTCTGCTCTGTCCTGGTCCCGGTCCGGTTACCTGGTTCCCTCAGCGGCACCGCCATCTCGGTCTGCTTGACCAAACTTTTTTATCAGCTCCATGAAGTCCTGCTTTAATTGAAACAAGCTTAGCTCGTGCTTCAGAACTTGAAAACACTTTAATCTTTTGGCTTTTAGCCCAGATTTGGGTTCTTGGGTTCTGCCTGTTGTTCTGTGAGGTTCTGTATGAATAAACATGGTACCGTAGGGTCCTTTGTGTTCTGTGACGTTCATAGTTTTGCTTTGTTCTGTTAAATTTGACCCTTTCATTAATTTCCCTGAAGTTCTTTTTGTTTTTGATTAGAAAAGTTGAGCAGCGTGGGTCTGAGACCTGAGCGGTTCCTGGAGGGACTGGGTCCGCCGGGTCCTGTCAGAGCTGATCACCCAACAGAACCGGGTCACGTTCTGGACTCTGAGTGTAGCACAAAGGTCCAGATGTTCTCTGTAAGCAGAACCGGCTCCAGCCTTCATCAGAGCGGAGGAGGAACACGTCCAGAAGGAGAAGCTGCTGGAGAACTTGGTCCTCAGACCTCAGACCAGGTGGGAATGAGCGCCCCCTGTGGTGGTTGTTGGTACTGAACCTTTTCTTTGTCTCTACTAGGGCTGAACGATTAATTGCATTTGCAATAATATCGCGATAGGATAAGACGCGATTTTCTAACCGCAATGGACGCGATTTGACGGGTCACGTGATCGGGGAGGACTCGCTAGCAAAGTAACACGGAGGGAAAGTCGATATCGTCTGCGACTTACCTGCCGAACAATGGCCTCAGACTGGACAACAACCGACACAACTGAAGGTATGTTAGCAAAGAGGAGCGTCACGTCACTTGTGTGCAATTATTTTGGGTTTAAAAAAGAAGACGCTGCGCAAAGTCAGGTGTTGTGCCGGTGTTCTGTCAGGTCAGCATACCGCGTCAGACCAGCATACCCATAGTCTTACGCATGCGCGAACTGGCTCTTAACCGGCTAAAAATTACCACCCAGCTGCCGGCAGCGGATGATCGCTGGTAACTGTATTGCTGGGACTATTTTTGCAAGCTAACCGTGGCTTTAGCCGAGCACCGCTACGGTTCTCCCGGCTCCAACAGCTCGCTATCGGAGCTGTGCCGCATAATTAATTACTTAGTTTTTGGGGTTTTTTTGAGTGGTATTGCAATCTGAGTGCTTCTCCAAGTTTTCGCAACTTTGTGCAGTTATACGCATGCGCAACCATGTTTGCGCATGCTTAACACTATGGGTATGCTGGTCTGACGCGGTATGCTGACCTGACAGAACACCGGACATGCCTCGCTATTGTTGCTACCTCACAAGGTAACACGACGAACCTTTATCAACACTTGAAAAAACAAGGCCGTATGGTGGAAGATGCACAGAATTAACTTTCCACAACTGTGCAATATGGCCCGCAAGTATCTTTGTGTCCCTGCCACAAGTGCTCCTTCAGAGCGTCTTTTCAGTGCTGGAGGGAATATAGTGACTCGCTCCTCTTTGAAACCAGCAAAAGTTGACGTGCTGATTTTCCTGGCAAAAAATCTGTGAGCTTCTAAAAAGATACAGAGACAAATCTTTGTGGCTGACAGTGCCGTACATTTTTTGCACATTACAATGGTTGTTTGCTGCCCTTACTGAGTGAATATATAATTTATGATTGTTAAAAAAAATTTCTTAGGATTTAAAAAGGTCATACACTCATTTATTTTCTGTTTATTTGAGAGTTTGATTTACCTATAAAAATGTCAACAAGAAGACATTCGTTCGCTATACTATCCTGCACTTTAGTATGTTTGATGCCACTGACTGGAGATCAGTCATTAATTTCGTATCTTATTTTATTTATTTAAAGACTGTCCTGTTGAAATCTGACAGTGTTTAAGGAGTGGAGCCCATATATTTATATATCATGTTTCATGAAACATGAAAAGATGTTAACAAGGTAAAGCCACAGATTTGTTTCGTTTATTGTTGTAATCTGTGCTTTAAATAAATCTGATTTATTATGAAACAGATTTGTTTGTATATGTTTAAAAAGACATGAGAAATTAAACTGGGAGGAAAAAAATCGCATTAAATCGCAATATTAAGATAAAAAATCGCAATTAGATTATTTTCCAAAATCGTTCAGCCCTAGTCTCTACCAGTGATGAGAAGAAGAAGCGAGCAGGAAGTAGACGGATGTGACTGATGAGGCTGTAGTCTGTGGTAAGCTGCTAAATTAAAGGCTTATCGTGTCTTCAGGATATCTGGACCGAACCTGCAGACCCTGAATGTGTCAGACTGAGCCAGATGTGCTCAGTCTGACACCTTCGCCTCATGCATTAAATATTCCCTCCTCACGGGTTGCAGTGCTGTGACTGGAAAAACTACAGAGCCTCATAAAAGTATTCAACCCCGTGGCATTTTTAATGTTGTCTCACAACCTGGAGTTAAAATGGATGGTTGGAGAGTTTTCACCATTTCATTAACAGAGCAACAACCAGAACCCTTCAGTGTGCAGAACTCACGCCCTGCAGTCAGCTGCAGCTGCCAGAGCCTCTGGGTCCGTCTCCAGGAGCTCTCCTCATCTGGACCCGGGGGTTCTGCCCGTTCCTCCAGGCTAAACTGCTGCAGCTCCTCCATGTCAGATGGTTTTCACGTCAGACTACATTCTCAGTGGACTGAGGTCTGGACTTTGACTAGGCCGTTCCCACACATTTAAATGTTTTAAACCTCTGCAGTGTTGCTTTAGCATTCGGGGAAACCCTGCGACCCAGTCTCAGGCAGACTGACACCGGTTCTGCTCCAGAACATCCCTGTATTCAGCCCCATCCATTTGTCCCTTGACTCAGACCCAGTTCCCCAGTCCCTGCTGGTGAAAAACCTCCCCCAGCATGATGCTGCCACCACCGTGTTTCCCTGTGGGGACGGGGTTCTGGGGGGGATAGAGGTGTTGGGTTTGGACCAGACATGTTTTCCTGGCAGCTGAAAAGTTCAGTTTTAGTCTCATCTGATCAGAGCACCAGACTCTGGGGAGCTGCCCATGTGCCTTTTAGCAAACTCAAACCCTGTCTTCTTATTTTAACACTCAGTGATGTCTTCTCTCTGGCCTCTCCTCCATGAAGCCCGGCTCTGTGGAGCGTACGGCTGGTTCTGGTCCGATAGACAGAACCTCCAGTCTCTGCTGTGGACCTCTGCAGCTCCTTCGGGTGGTGACCTTTGACCTCTCTGCCTCTCTGATTAACACCCTCCTGGCCCGGTCTGGGAGTTCTGGTGGGCGGTCCTCTCCTGGCCGGGTTGTTGTGGTACCAGATGAGGGATCTGATGGTTCTCCAGGGGAACATCAGAGAGCTCCTGGGTCCTCATGGTGGTTCCGCCTCCTGCTTGGTGCTGCTGCACCTCTGGAGTCTTTCAGCAAAGGTGTGTTTCTACGGACTGGTCATGTGACCTCAGACTGCACACAGGTGGACCTCATTTCGCTGATTATGGGACTTTTGAAGGTAAGTGGTTGCATCAGAACTTTTAGTGGGCTTCAAAGCCAAGAGGTGGAGACATGTGCACATGATAATCTTCAGTTCTTTAAAAGTCTTTATTATATATATATATATATATATATATATATATATATATATATATATATATATATATATATATATATATATATATATATATATATATATACTTCACAGAGCCACACACTGAGACATCTGGAACCGACAACTCCTCAGCCTCAGATTGCTTGTTCCTGTTGTTTTGCTGCCTCGGGGTTTGGAACCAGAGACCTTTTTCTTTCAGGTAGCCTTGGTCATACCCTCAGGTTGCTGAGGCGTGTCTCTTCCTTCTTCCATGTGGAGTGAAGAACCAGCTAAAAGTTAGATCACCATGGAGCGTGGCTAACATTCGGCTGGGGACCCGCAGCTCGGCGGCAGCGGTGGACGCAGAGATCAGGGTCCTGAGGGACAGCCGGCCTTAATAAAACCTTCCGTCTCTTCCTGAGCGAGCTGCTGAATCAGGCAGCGTGAATTTGATCTTGGCTGCTTATAGCTTGAGACGACAACTCTCCACTCCTCCAAATCTGCCAAGGATGTAACGACCTCCTTCATGTCGCCATATTTCCATTCAGTTTCCCGTTGCCCTCCTCCTTAGAGTCTCTCTTCATGCCACCGCAGAGGTCATCACGGAAGCAGCTAACTTCCTCCTAGAATGGCTTCATGGACGCCGCCATAGCTTGACGTTCCTCTAGAGCAGGGGTCACTAATTAAAAATCAGCGGGGTCCGAATAAAGAAAATCAACAACCAGTAAAGGTCCGTACACATTTTTTATTACAATCCGTTACTTTAAACAGTATTTAACACCGAAATAAAATGTTTATGCATCCACCTTATACATTGACTTTTTAAACAAAAAAATAACATAAAAATAGAACGTTTTTCTATTTTAAAATCCAAAGTGCTTTTTGAAATAGAGAACCACAATCTTTCACAGTTTGGTATATAGACAATTTCTTGACTTTCACATCTTTTATAAAACACCTGAACTTTTTTAAATTTCTTTTTTATATCTTAATGATAGAAGTGAGCTTTAGGCTGCCCTGCAAGGATTTTACACCTGGGTTTGATTGGCAACAAAGCCAACCTCAAGCACATATCAAGGTGCTCATTCGTTCTGCACCTTTAAATCAGCTATTTTCTCCGTATGTATGAGCAAGCGGATATGTTTGGGAACGCTCCGGAGGGCTTTGCCATATTAACAAGTGAAGTTAGCACAGGGGCTGAAGCAAAAATAATGTTTGACTGAAAACATTTTCTCACCAGCCCATATATTCCCGGGCCGTGGACGTCATGCCGCATTAGTTGGCTCACTTGCTTAGTGAGCAAAGTCAACTATACTTAGTTGACTCGCTATACCATACTTTAGACCTTGTGCTGACATATGGCATTGATTGTGAAGAATTAACAGTATTTCCTCACAACCCTGTCCTATCTGATCATTTTTTAATAACATTTGAGTTTAATCTAACTGAGTTCTCCACCCCCAAAAGAGGGTTCCATTATAGTAGATCTTTATCCGATAATGCTGTATCAAAACTTAAAGAGTCTGTCCCCTTTTTAATATCCTCCGTATTGCAGAAATGCCCAGTAGATGGCAGCAATGTTGTTTCTTCCCATTCACAAATAGATGTCTTTGTAAACGGTATGACTTTGTCATTGCGTTCTGCATTAGACAATGTAGCTCCCTTGAAAAAGAAGGTGATTATTCACAGGAAGCTGGCTCCCTGGTTTAATTCAGAGCTGCATTCCTTGAAGCACAATGTTAGGAAATTGGAGAGAAAATGGCGCTCTACACACCAAGAGGAATCCTACCTAATCTGGAGGGACAGTCTATTGTATAACAAGACCCTTCGCAGAGTTAGAGCAGCATATTTTTCATCATTAATTGAGGAGAATAAGAATAATCCTAGATTTCTCTTCAATACAGTTGCCAAACTTACCCAGAGCCACAGCTCTGTTGATCCAGCCATCCCCTTAGCTCTTAGTAGTAATGATTTTATGGGATTCTTCATAAATAAAATTGATTCCATTAAAAATAAAATAATTGGCATCCTCCCAAACATGATTACCTCGTCCACAGTAAGTGAGGCAGCATTGGAGGAATCCTTAGAACCTGCGCAGTGTCTGAACTGTTTAGAAGCAGTAGAGCTTTCTGAGCTATCTAAAATATTAGCTTCATTTAAACCTTCTACCTGTATGTTAGACCCAATCCCAACCAAGTTGTTTAAGGAGGTATTCCCTTTGATCAGTGGTCCTATTTTAGACATGATTAATCTATCCTTAGTAAATGGATATGTACCAAAGGCTTTTAAAGTAGCTGTTATTAAACCTTTACTTAAGAAACCTTCTCTTGATCAAGATGAGCTAGTAAACTACAGACCTATATCTAATCTTCTTTTCTTATCTAAAATTCTTGAGAAAGTAGTTGCTAATCAACTATGTGAACATTTACAAAGCAATGACCTACTTGAGGAGTTTCAGTCAGGCTTTAGAGCTCATCATAGCACTGAAACAGCTCTGGTGAAGGTCACTAATGATATTCTCATGGCCTCAGATAATGGACTTGTGTCTGTACTTGTCCTGTTAGATCTCAGTGCTGCATTTGATACAGTTGATCACAATATTCTCCTACAAAGACTTGAACATACTGTAGGGATTAAGGAGAAAGCATTAGGCTGGTTTAAATCTTATCTGTCGGACAGATTCCAGTTTGTTCATGTTAATAATAAATCTTCTTCAAACTCTAGGGTCACCTGTGGAGTACCACAGGGTTCAGTCCTTGGACCAATTCTCTTTACTATATATATGCTTCCGGTTGGCAAAATTATCAGACAGCATGGGATTAATTTCCACTGTTATGCTGATGACACTCAGCTATATCTATCCATAAATCCTGATGAATCCAATCAGTTACTTCGACTGCAGTCATGTCTTGATGACATCAAAAGCTGGATGACTTTAAATTTCCTGCATTTAAATTCTGACAAGACAGAAGTTGTAATCTTTGGGCCAGAGTCCTCAAAAAATAAACTTCTTAATCAATCACTTAATCTGGATGGCATTAACTTGGCCTCTGGTAATAAAGTAAAAAATCTTGGTGTTATTTTTGACCAAGACATGTCATTTAAATCCCATATTAAACAGGTTTCCAGAGTTTCCTTTTTTCACCTCCGGAATATCGCCAAAATTAGAAACATTCTGTCCAGGAGTGATGCTGAAAAACTAGTCCATGCATTTGTTACTTCAAGGCTGGACTATTGTAATTCTTTACTATCAGGAAGTCCACAAAATGCAGTTCGAAGTCTTCTGCTGATCCAAAATGCTGCGGCAAGAGTCCTGATGAAAATCAACAAGAGGGATCATATTTCTCCAATTTTAGCTTCCCTTCATTGGCTTCCTGTTAAATCAAGAATAGAATTTAAAATTCTTCTTCTAACGTATAAAGCCCTTAATAATCAAGCTCCATCATATATCAGAGCTCTGATTACCCCGTATGTTCCTAACAGAGCACTTCGCTCTCAGACTGCAGGTCTGCTGGTGGTTCCTAGAGTCTCTAAAAGTAGAATGGGAGGCAGATCCTTTAGCTATCAGGCTCCTCTCCTGTGGAACCAACTCCCAGTTTTGGTCCGTGAGGCAGACACCCTATCTACTTTTAAGACTAATCTTAAAACTTTCCTTTTTGACAAAGCTTATAACTAGAGTGGCTCATGTTACCCTGAGCTATCTCTATAGTTATGCTGCTATAGGCTTAGGCTGCTGGAGGACATCAGGGTCTAATTTTCTCACTCTACTGATTTCTACTGTTCTTCATTCTACGGTTCTCCAGTTTTGTATTGTATTACATTGAAATGACTGTCGTCATTTCAGCTTTTAACTTTTTGCTCTCTCTCTTTTTCTTCATAGTAGGTACACCTGGTCTGGCGTTCTGTTAACTTTGACATCATCCAGAGAAGACGGCTCACCCGTTACTACCATCTAATGTAGAACAGATTACTGGATCAATGTGTGCTTCTGTGCTTTTTTGTCTCTCTTGTTGTGTCTCTGCTCTGTCTTCTGTAACCCCAGTCGGTCGAGGCAGATGACCGTTCATACTGAGCCCGGTTCTGCCGGAGGTTTTTTTTTTTCCCGTTAATGGGTGGTTTTTCTTCCCACTGTCGCTTCATGCTTGCTCAGTATGAGGGATTGCAGCAAAGCCATGTACAATGCAGACGACTCTCCCTGTGGCTCTACGGTCCCCCAGGAGTGAATGCTGCTTGTCGGGACTTTGATGCAATCAACTGGTTTCCTTATATAGGACATTTTGACCAATCTGTATAATCTGACCCAATCTGTATAATATGATTGAACTTGATTTTGTAAAGTGCCTTGAGATGACATGTTTCATGATTTGGCGCTATATAAATAAAATTGAATTGAATTGAATTGAACTAAATCTGATACTTTTAAAATATGCATTGAAAATTCCTGTATCTCTGCCACCTTTCAGCTTTAGAGCCTTTGCGTCATCCTGGACAGCTTCTCCATCACTTTCCACATCCACATCATCATCTGGGTTACTTTCATCTCTGCAGCATCAAGTTCTTCCTTCACACTGTTGACAAACTGGTCCACAGTCCACTTTACAATCCCAGCTCCCTTTCCTCCCTGTCCTCCAGAAACCCTCCATAAACTGCAGCTAGTACAAAGACAGCAGCTTCATCATTACATCATCTACTTCACACCTGTACATCAACTCCACTGGCTCCCTGTCACATTCCATATAAACCAATTTTATGATCATACAAGGCAAACACAGCCTTGGAAATGCAGGACACATCACCAACACTATCATGACATAATACATTTTAATTTGACACAGATTGCACTTGACAATAATCACTCTGCTTTGCCTGTTATTGTTCACCAATTAATCATTACAGTTTATAAAAAGGCATGATTTAACTTTTTTGAAGTTTAATAAAATGGTTATATTTTAGCCCAGTGACTGGAGAGCTGTCCAGGATGAACCCTGTGTCCGCGCTCCACTTTAACTTCATAAAAAACTCTCTGAGAATCGCCTTTCTCTGGCCTCACCCAGTTAGAACCCGTTCTCCAGTCCATGTTGTAGCTGCAGTTTATTTGTTTTATCTTTTTGATGTAGTTTTCTTAACAATCTGTAAGCATCAAACTCCTTGTCATTTTATTTAGTGTCCTGCAGCGCAGCTGCTCAGGTGATCACTGCTGCATACCGACAGCAGATACAGCTCTGCCTTCTTTGTTTCAGAACAGCGCAGCTTTTTTTTTTTTTTTTTTTACTTTTTCCCAATCGAACCCAGTCAAATGCGGCACATTGTTTCACAGTCTGACTCTTGTTCTTCAAGGGTCATGCTAAATTAGCCTGAGCTAGCGCGTTACTCTTCTTTGTGTTTTAAATAAAACATAATAGCGAATCACGAGGAGATCCCTGGTTGGTCGCCGCGTTTATCAGGGAGGGAATAAATGCTGACAGACGACATGATCACAGGTGGAAATAATTCATTAATTAACTGCCGGAGCAGATTGACGCTTACCGAGGGAAGTTGTTGTCAGCTGCTGAACTTTCTGACCTGCTTGTTCATAAATCCAAAGAAACCTTTGACCACCGCTACTTTCATTCATACCATCTGTGGCCAGTTTAAAATGCTCTCCCAAAGGTTAAAATGATGAACACCGATAAACCTCACACTGTTAATGTCCGCTTTGGAAAGACCCACCCTGCTCTCATTCTGATTGGCTAATGTCCCGACTCTGCCAGGTTTGATTGGTTGAGAGCAGCTTCAGATTATAACCTTGAATAAAAAGTCTAGACGGAACGTTTTGTGCTCAATTTCCAAATGACGGAAATCCGTCGCAGCGACGGAGAACTTTAACCCCTGAGTTAGACACTGTCGTTGGACAACATGCAGTAATATATAAATGTTTTAAATCAGGTTGACTGGGTCCGGATCCGGACCGTGGTCCGGATCCGGACCTCTGCTTTATAGCCACGTTGGTCTTCATCCACTTTTCCCTTGGAGGTTTTCTCGCTGGTCTCTTGTGTCTGGTTTGGTTTGCAGCCACTCTGTGTTTTCCCTTCTCATCGTATGTTCAGTGACTCTAAAAGGTTCAAACCGGCCTGATGCGGCGGTTCCATACGCCTGTTCACCTCGGCGCCATGACTGGCAGCGCCTGCTATGATCTCTTACTGTCTCTAAACTGTTTTACGCACATTACTGAAGGCTTTAAATGTAAAGTGTTCAGCATTTGTTTAATCTCATTGTCCCGATACAAAGAAACAAGACAGACAGAAAGTCGGCGCCTCGTCATGGACCGGCTGGCGTCCCCTCTGCTGGACAGGAAGAGACGGCAGCCATGGTGACAGAGAGAGGCGGCACCATCTCCACTTTAGAGCTAAAATACAAAGACGAACGTAAACATGACCATATTTGTACTTCCAGTGTATCAACTGTTGATGACATCACTGACTGCAGCTCTGAAGCAGACGCCGACCGCAGACGCCGTCGCCCCCTTGGAGAACGCCGCCTTCTCATTGGCTGCCCTGAAACTCTGCAGCCCAGAAAAATAAATCAAACATAGTCTTTCTCTTCTTTCACCCAATTACATTTACGTTCTGTCCTTACCTCACTTCCTTATATGGTATTTCCTCTGTCTGTCGGTCAATCAAACCTTCAGGCTCCACCAGCTGCTTCCTGTCAACATCAAGCTACTGATTTCCTGATCTATTGAAGTCATGGCGAGCGCCAGCGGCGCCGTTAGGGCCCTGAAACACGGCGCCGCAGCCCGGCCCTCATAGCTGCACTTCTCTACAACCGCTGCCTAAACTGGACCTGACTGATATTAAACGTTTCACACAAACTGACATCTTCCTGTATGTTTTTTTCCTGTTAAGCCACCTAACTTTAACAAGAAATTTACTTTAAAACTTTCAAGAAATTCTGACTCCTCAGAAGATTTAATTTTTTCAGATGTGTTCAAAATTGTAACCTTTTCTTCTTTTCTTAGATATTTGATCTTGCTTTGTAATCTATTCCTCATTTTTGGCACATGGACTGCAACAGAAAAACAAAATGTTTTGACTATTTGTGAAATCTGTTTCAGATCTCCGTAAAGAGACGAGTCGGGGAAAATATCCAAGCTGACTGTGGAGGAAGCAGTTGAGATGTTCTTCGTCTCTGATGCAGGAAGCAAACCTGTGAGCTGAGACACTTTGACCCACTTACAGGTGCACAAAACACCTGTTGTGACTCAGTGGTGGCAGAACTGATGACGCCGGCAATGATTGTATGGAAAACAAAAGAAATCCAAACATATCTGCTTGTTTCCTGCAGATATGAAATAAATTCAGATTTTGGGTTTAATACTGTTTTTTTGTTACTGTTTTTACTGCAGCGTATATTTAATTGTCTTATTTTATGAAATCAGGAGCAATTTAAAAACATGTGGGGCTTCGGGTCTTACGGCGCCTTTGGTGGTACTGTAATACTGTAGCACACAATTAGTTCTGCTAGTACTCTAGTGTAGTTTGGACCAGGACTTACAGGATGTGTTTCCTTATTTGGGCGTCAGGACTCCACCTACAAACACATAATTAGCATTAGCTGCAGCTAAGCTAACCCTAACCTGGATGGCTGTGTTACTGCGGTGACCTCAGAGAGCGAACCTTTTCTTACCGTGTGCCGCGTCGCTCGCCGTTACTCGTCCGTTCACAGTCGCTGCCGCTGCTGCTGGACCTGCCAATCAGAACCAGAACCAGAAATACTTTAATAATCCCAGAGGGAAATTATTTACAATGGGACAGAAAAATGTTCTCCGGCCATTTTGTTTCACAGCAGGTGACCGAAATCTGATCACCTTCTCTGTCTTCTGATTGGTCGATCGCCATCAAGACTTCTGCTCCACCTGAAACACCCACAGGTTGGTTGGTTGGTTAGTTAGTTAGTGAGCCAATTAGAGGGCTATTTTTTTTAAGTTAATTGGTTAATTAACATTACATTTATTACACAGTGAGAAAAGTAATTCAATAGTCAGGTGTAAGTCAGTAATTATTAAGTTACTTGCTTAGCCAGTCAAAAAATAGTCAGCCTGTAAATTAATCCCAGAGTTAGTAAATCAGTTAATTAGCTAGTAAATTAGTTAGTTAGCATGTAATTTAGTCAGCCAATCACCAAAGTCATTCACTAATTAGTTAAGTTAGTAAGTCAGCAAATTGGTCTGAGTATGGTCTGAGTTACTTCACCTGTCTGCAAATCAGGTAGTTAGTTAGTTAGTTACCCAGTTAGTTAGTTACCCAGTTAGTTCAGTGGTCAGTTAACCTGTCGTCAGCAAATTGGTTAGTGAACAAAAGTAGATCAGTAATCAGTAAGTTAGCTACTTAGCCAGGAAGAAAAACAGTCAGTAAAGTAATTCAGTAGTTAGTAAATAACTTAACCAGTCAGCAAACTAGTGAGTTAGTTATTGAAGTACACACATTAGTTAATTATTTCAGTAGATAGTTACTTAGTTAGCATGCCATTTAGTTACCCAGACAGCAAATTTGTTTTGTAGTTTAGTGAGTCAGCAAAGCAGTCAGTTAATGAGTAAATGAGTTAACTGGTTACTTAGTTAACATATAATTTAGTTATTCAGTCAGCAAATAGTTCAGTAATCAGTTAGTTCGCTTGTTAGCAAATGATTTCAGTAGTTAGGTAATTAGTTAGTTGGCAGCTAGAAAGTGTTTTCATTAGTTAGTAAGTTAGCCAGTCAACAACTTAATTAGTTACCATGTAATTTAGTCAGCAAATTAAATAAGTAGTTAGTCAGCAAGTTATCTTAGTGGTTAGTCTGTCAGCAAATGAGTTAGTACATCAATCAGCAAATTAGTTTATTAGTTAGTTAGCATGTCATTTAGTTAGCCAGGCAGCAATTAGTTGGTCTTTTTTTACCTCTGTGGTCCTCCTTGTTCTTCTCTCATGTTTGGGGGGAACTTTGGGTTGAACAGGCCTCTGCAATCAGCCAGAACGTAAATCAGATTACATCCAGAACAAGTGTCTGCATGACAGAACAGGAGGAACATTTAACATCCATGAAAAGCTGTAGCAGAAATGTGCAGCAGAGATTACACAGTGTGCAGGATGTCACGTGAGTAATAATCAGAATACTATGCAACAACTGGAAGATATGGTGCAGTAATCAGATTATAGAAAGTACTGTACTATTAGGTACCTAGAAACCAGATTAGGTTTTACATTTCTATAACTGGACGACTTGTACACAATTATTAATCAAATTATTTCAGTCAGGTCTTCTTGACTTGTAATCAAATTACATGAAGAGTAATTATTGGCCACGGGACATACGTGATGTAGAGACCTTGATTAGAAGTGCTGCAATTTACTTAGGGGGCAATAAAATAACAGGTGTATGGATGTAATAAAGGTTTGTTTACATTATGGAGTGGCTATTTTCCCATGGTGCACTGGGCTTCAGGTGGTCACCTTTAGGTTCATCCTCTGACCTGCTGGGGGGGTGGGGGGGGGGGGGGGTTAGCATCATCACAAGGCCTCATCATAAGACACCATGGTACCATCTCTCTCTGACCTTTGAACAGCAGCAGGCGCCATCTTCCTGATTATTGGTTCGCTGTTTACTCCTGCGTTGTGATTGGCTGACAGAAACCAAAGGGGTGGAACCACTGAATTTAGTACAAATATAATTCTTATGTTACACAAACACAGTTGGACAATATGCTGTTGTCAAGAAATTTAATTAATAATCCACAATCCTGACATCAAAATATAGATAATGAAATGTATTTCTTTAAAAGCTTTTGAGATTAAGTATTTTATTTTGAGGAATGGTAAACAGGAAGTTAATGCTTTTAAATAAACAATGACAGGAAGTTAACGTACTGCACTGCGTTGTTTTCACACAGTCATCCGTTATTGTTTTCGGGTTAAGTGTTCGACTTTTCAGCATGTTGCCCTTCAGCCGAGGAAGACTTAGAGATGAAGAACGAGTAAAACTGGAGGCCGGAGAGCAAACACAATAAACTGTGACGTCGGGAAAACTCCCAGTAACAAACCTAAACAAACGGTTTACCTGCTGAGTCTCAGACGCTGCGTCGGAGCATTCCCGCCCGACATCCTGCAAACACAAAACACGTTTATTTTGTTCCTCTGGTTTGTTATGTCTGCCCCTAAAAATAGATTTAGTTTCATGTACTTCCAGTTTTGTTTTAGCCCTTAACTTCACTTCCTGTCTGAGGTGTTTCCCACCTGTGATCAGCTCCTGATCTGAGCTACCTGTGTGTGTACCTCTCCCCTTTCAGTCTTCATTATTGGTGTCGAGCTCTCCTAACCTGGGATTCAGAGCTTGCTGGTTCTCCTGCAGCTCCTCTGCTCTGCAGCAGGACGTTAGGACAAACTGTGGACTTGGCCTGAACCAGCACACCTTATGGGTCCCTCCACAGCGGGGCTAGCGAGCAGGGCTTCTTGTGGCTAACTGCATCGATTTTGACTCCTTTCAGGACGCGTAACTCCCTCCACCTCTGAAAAGTTGCTGCGATGTTTACCCTTGTTTTATTTCTTTACTTCTTATTCTTTCTTTTTAGTTTGCTTTTCGTCTTCCTCCGTTTACCTGTCTTTGTTTTCTGAACAGAAATGATCCATTTTCCTGTAATGTTAGGTGGTTTCTCTGCATTACCTGCAGCCCACCGGCAGTCTGGAGCTTAAATGCTCACACCTGAGCAGCGCGTTCAGCAGCGCGTTCAGCAGCGCGTTCAGCAGCGTCTGCTACGCTGCTGAACGCGCTCATCCTGGTTCTGATTGGTTGGTTCTGACCGGGAGCGCGGATTTCTACAAATGGCAGCAGGACCAGTGGGAGGAGTCAGAGGACCTTGGTCTTTTAGCAGATTATTTGTCTCATATTTTACTGTCAGTACATTGTGACAGTTTTAACAAATATGTAAAAAAATACATTTATACAAAAATTATATTATGCAAAAGTTAACAGTTATCATAGTACAAAATTGTTGAATAATGAGTAGTTTAATGAATAAACGAGGCTCACAGAATGGAAACAGGAACACAGCAACCATGAGAGCAGAACTGAGTAGATAGACGGAGGACCTGGCAGATGGTTATGGCGAAGCTAACAGGAGGGAAAACCCAAAGTAAAGGCAGCAGGCAGAACATCAAGAGCTGACAGAACTACTGAAATAATAAAAACTGAAGCTAACTAATACAGGAACTGAATCTGATATATAAGAATACATCATTACCATAACTAGTGAACAGAAAACTAAACTAAGGACAGGAACAAAGAGCCGAGGATGGACAATGCTAAAAGTGAAAAACATAAACAGCCTGTAAGGATCCCCAGGAAGCTGCAGTAAGTAATCAAACCCCAGGGGATCCTGACCCCTCACCTCTTCTGTTGTGATGTCATTGCTGTGTGTCACCTGTGTTACCTGAAGAAGGTGTGATGTTCAACACAGCATCTCCACAGACGTTTGCAGTCACATCGATCATACGTCTGGAAGAAGAACGACGTCTCTGAGCCCTAAAGCACAGTCTGTTAATCATCTTCATCACCCTGTCATCATCACCACCAGTCAGCCAATGGGAGCTCACATGTCTGCAGCTGACTTGGAGCTCGAAGGTCTCCCCCTTAAAGCGCAGTTTGGTGATTCTCTGCCTGAAGAACACAGGTGTAAGCCACATGGCCTCAGGAAGTTTACCATTGATATAAATTATTATATATTATCCCATTACATTATGTGCTGGAGCAGAGCACAGCTGCGTTAGCTGCTGCAGTGCATGATGTTAGCTCATTAATCGCGGAGTTATTGATTCCCTCACTTCTTGCCATCTTAAACGGTGGTTTTGCTGATACAGCCGTTCCCAATGTTTTCAAGCATGCTATAGTAAACCTCATAAGGCTTTTTTCAAATCAAATTACTTTCTGAACAGAAAGTAGTTCTTGGAGATTTCCAGTCTGCAGTAAAACATCTACATAGCACTGACACAGCATTGTTGAAGGTTTCTAATGACATCCTTTGAGCAACTCTGGAACTTTTGTGATTTTGGTCCTTTTATACCTAATGGCAGCATTTGATACTGTTGACTACGGAATTCTTATATCCCGGATTAACATCGTGTTGGGACTGAAGGTGCAGCTTTAAACCCGTTTTATTTGTATAAGTTTCTTTATTCATACAGAAAAAGTCAGTTTCAGCTCCTCTTTTTTTTCATGGAGTTCCTCAAGGTTCAATTCTTGGTCCTCTCCGTTTTTCATTGGTTCCCCTCCAAGATCGGTTTTGAGAAATCGTGGTTTATGCAGATGACTGTCAGATTTATCTCCCTATGAAGCCATCGTGGCATAAAAGCCTGGATGGCCATGAATTATATGAGCTTTAATGAAATCTCTCCTTTTAACCGGTCCATGTGAACAAGAATATATTTCACTTTAAAATCCTTATCTTGGCTTTTAAACAAACTAATGCTGCGTTTTTGTTACATTTCCACAGGCCCACTATACTTCTGCTCCCAAAGGAGCGGAGCAGTGCGACAATGATAAAATCATTATTTCAGTAACCCGATGATTTTCTGTTACTGATGTTTAAACCAAACTGATTGATGGTTGTTGACGTGCAGGGAGGTCTCACTCCTACCAGAAATACTTTCCCACCAGCACTTTGTTCTTGAAGATGACCACAGCCACTGGAGTTGGACCCAAGAAGTACTCGGTGTGGTTCTCGCCCTGCCGCAAATAGACAGAACCATGAGGCCAGTGTGGTAATGTGATGACGTGTGTAATGATCGTTGGATGGTGAACGTACGCAGGCGGCGAACAGGGTGACGCCGTACATCTGCAGAGAGCTGCAGAGGAGCAGGAAGTGGGTCTGAGCTTGAAGGCGAGAGACGCCACTGGACAGGGACAGAGAGTCAATGACTGATTGACTCACTAATCCAAACCTGTGATTGACTGAACTTCCTGAGTACCTCAGTGTTTTCCGGATGAGCTGAACTTCCTGTTTGTCCTCAGATGTCTCATCCTCACTGTGATCCCCTCGGTCCACTGAGACAAGCAGAAAAATAGAGATCCTGGTGTTATGCTGCTCCGACATCATGGATCAGTGATTGTTGGTGTTCCTACCCTGCTGCATCAGAGCCAAAAGGTGAGGTCTGAGATGGGTGGGGCATGGCAGAACACCTCGGCGGATGTCCTGACGGACCTGCAGGTAAAACAGACCCCTGACCCCACAAACACCTGTGTTACAGTCACCCTGCTGCTGTCTGCACAGAAACAGGTGGCTAATGGCAGATGGTGATCAAATGAAACTCAGTGTCTCATTCCAGTCTGCTTCTGTGGGGTGCCCCCTAGTGGAGTCCTCAGGGAACAGGTGCAACACACCTGAAGAACAGGTGAGCTTAAACAAAGCAGCTTTAAAAGGAAAGAATAGTTCTGAACTTTGACCATGAAGGTCATTTAAGTTTCATAACTGCAGTTTTATTGGTCTCACACTGAACCCTGTGAAACCAAAGCCAGCAGGACAAACTGTACCGGGTTGTTTCTTCTTTCAGCTTCGTCGGATCTTCTACGTAGAATTTTACTCCAAAGTAGAAAATGTATGGAGGCCCGACTGGGACAAAAAAGGAGAAAACATTATTAAAACCTGAAATAAAAAAAAAAGGTTCAGGTGAAATTAGAAAATGTTTGTTCTTACTGAGCTGTCGGTGCTGCTGCACAGTTTTGGTTGGATCCAACCAGAACTGAGACAGAAACAGAAAAATTATACCTAATAATAACCTGTACTCACACACCTGGAAACACTTTATCCACATGCACCTGCAGACACACCTGGCCACACACCTGACCTGTCAACGTTTAGTTATTCTCACCGAACGCTGGTTGTAGTCGCAAAATCTGAGTCCAAAGAACTGGACCTGGACCAGGTTCAGGTGAGCAAACACCAGCTGAAAGATGGCCGCCGCCTTCGATGATCTCTGAGGAGCAGAAAGGTTCGAGTTGAGCAGCTTTGACAGTGAGAACGACGAGGTGGACACTCACCGTGATGCCTTGCTCCGAGGTCAGAGTCAGCTTCCTGCCGTCCAACAGGAGAACCTCTCCATAAAACTCATCCCGGTTTCCACGGAAACACATCATCATCATCACTGCAGGCAGGAGCCAATCAGGAGCTGGGCAGCTAATCATTCATGACCCAACCAATCAGGAACTTGCTTTGGTTCAACGTCTCATTATGTCTCAAGACGGGACAGAGGGAGCCGATCCAAGAGAGAATGATGGAACCGGAGAACATCTGCAGGAACAATAAAAATACCACGATCCTGATCAAGTCGCTAACGTGACCCGTGGGACCGGTTCTGTGTGTCTGAGCCCAAAGAGTTCCCTGTGAAGGAACAGATGTGGGTTCAAAGACACGTAGCATTAGTTTAACAGGACAGGAGCCATCATGAAACTCTCCAGTTGGCTGCTGTTTATCACCCGGTTCCGCTCAGTCCGTTTGGATCTCCAGGCTGGTCCAACTTCACCCTGATTTAACCAACAGATCCGGAAAACGGTCCCATCAAACAGACGAGTGGCCCAAACAGGTCATTTTAAGAGAACCTGGATCATCTTATTCAACAGCTACAAGGTTGAGTTAAAGTTTAAAAACACAAAATAAAATCTAATTCCATGAAGTGACACCAAAGTTAAGATTAATGAGATTAAATTAGCACCGAGTGATTGAAAATAGCTGCTGCATGATGGGAAACGAAGTCAGTAGATCTCACCTACAGTTCACCTTAATCTTCATCGTCGTCTCCTCTTCTTCTCTTTCTGCTCTTGTTTGTTTGTTGCACTGTTGTCATGGAGACCCCCCCCTTTCATCCGGTTTATTTATTATTTATTTATTCATTTCCTGCAGGTGTTTCTATTTTACTTTTGTTTTCTCGTTGTATTTTATTTTATTCTGTTTTTGATCAAACTGTCAGAATAATTACATTTTTCTTAATTTTGTGGAGAAAAAAACGTAATAAATGGTGGAAACTTCTAGAAAGGAAATCTGGTTGTTAAAGTGTGAAGAGATGAAGCCGAGGGATTCAATTTCAATTCAATTCAATTTTATTTATATAGCGCCAATTCATGAAACATGTCATCTCAAGGCACATTACAAAGTTAAGTTCAATCATATTATACAGATTGGGTCAGATTATACAGATTAGTCAAAATGTCCTATATAAGAAAACCAGTTGATTGCATCAAAGTCCCGACAAGCAGCATTCACTCCTGGAGAACCGTAGAGCCACAGGGAGAGTCGTCTGCATTGTACATGGCTTTGCTGCAATCCCTCATACTGAGCAAGCATGAAGCGACAGTGGGAAGAAAAAACACCCGTTAGCGGGAAAGAAAAACCTCCGGCAGAACCGGGCTCAGTATGAACGGTCATCTGCCTCGACCGACTGGGGTTACAGAAGACAGAGCAGAGACACAACAAGAGAGACAAAAAAGCACAGAAGCACACATTGATCCAGTAATCTGTTCTACATTAGATGGTAATAGTCGGTGATCTGTCCTCCTTGGATGATTTCACAGTCAACAGAACGTCAGACCAGGTGTACCTACTATGAAGAAAAAAGAGAGATAACAAAAAGTTAAAAGCTGAAATGACAACAGTCATTTCAATGTAATGCAATGCAAATCTGGAGAACAGTAGACTGGAGAACAGTAGAAATCAGTAGAGTGAGAAAAATAGGCCCTGATGTCCTCCAGTAGCCTAAGCCTATAGCAGCAAAACTATAAAGGTAGCTCAGAGTAACATGAGCCACTCTAGTTATAAGCTTTGTCAAAAAGGAAGGTTTTAAGATTAGTCTTAAAAGTAGACGGGGTGTCTGCCTCACGGACCAAAACTGGGAGTTGGTTCCACAGGAGAGGAGCCTGATAGCTAAAGGATCTGCCTCCCATTCTACTTTTAGAGACTCTAGGAACCACCAGCAGACCTGCAGTCTGAGAGCGAAGTGCTCTGTTAGGAACATACGGGGTAATCAGAGCTCTGATATATGATGGAGCTTGATTATTAAGGGCTTTATACGTTAGAAGAAGAATTTTAAATTCTATTCTTGATTTAACAGGAAGCCAATGAAGGGAAGCTAAAATTGGAGAAATATGATCCCTCTTGTTGATTTTCATCAGAACTCTTGCTGCAGCATTTTGGATCAGCTGAAGACTTTGAACTGCATTTTGTGGACTTCCTGATAGTAAAGAATTACAATAGTCCAGCCTTGAAGTAACAAATGCATGGACTAGTTTTTCAGCATCACTCCTGGACAGAATGTTTCTAATTTTGGCGATATTCCTGAGGTGAAAAAAGGAAACTCTGGAAACCTGTTTAATATGGGATTTAAATGACATGTCTTGGTCAAAAATAACACCAAGATTTTTTACTTTATTACCAGAGGCCAAGTTAATGTCATCCAGATTAAGTGATTGGTTAAGAAGTTTATTTTTTGAGGACTCTGGCCCAAAGATTACAACTTTGGTCTTGTCAGAATTTAGATGCAGGAAATTTAAAGTCATCCAGCTTTTGATGTCATCAAGACATGACTGCAGTCGAAGTAATTGATTGGATTCATCAGGATTTATGGATAGATATAGCTGAGTGTCATCAGCATAACAGTGGAAATTAATCCCATGCTGTCTGATAATTTTGCCGATCGGAAGCATATATATAGTAAAGAGAATTGGTCCAAGGACTGAACCCTGTGGTACTCCACAGGTGACCCTAGAGTTTGAGGAAGATTTATTATTAACATGAACAAACTGGAATCTGTCCGATAGATAAGATTTAAACCAGCCTAATGCTTTCCCCTTAATCCCTACAGTATGTTCAAGTCTTTTTAGGAGAATATTGTGATCAACTGTATCAAATGCAGCACTGAGATCTAACAGGACAAGTATAGACACAAGTCCATTATCTGAGGCCATGAGAATATCATTAGTGACCTTCACCAGAGCTGTTTCAGTGCTATGATGAGCTCTAAAGCCTGACTGAAACTCCTCAAGTAGGTCATTGCTTTGTAAATGTTCACAAAGTTGATTAGCAACTACTTTCTCAAGACTTTTAGATAAGAAAAGAATATTAGATATAGGTCTGTAGTTTACTAGCTCATCTTGATCAAGAGAAGGTTTCTTAAGTAAAGGTTTAATAACAGCTACTTTAAAAACCTGTGGTACATATCCATTTACTAAGGATAGATTAATCATGTCTAAAATAGTGCCACTGATCAATGGGAATACCTCCTTAAACAACTTGGTTGGGATTGGGTCTAACATACAGGTAGAAGGTTTAGATGAAGCTAAGATTTTAGATAGCTCAGAAAGCTCTACTGCTTCTAAACAGTTCAGACACAGCGCAGGTTCTAAAGATTCCTCCAATGCTGCCTCACTTACTGGGGATGAGGTAATCATGTTTGGGAGGATGCCAATTATTTTATTTTTAATGGCATCAATTTTATTTATGAAGAATCCCATAAAATCATTACTACTAAGAGCTAAGGGAATGGATGGATCCACAGAGCTGCAGCTCTGTGTAAGTTTGGCAACTGTACTAAAGAGAAATCTAGGATTATTTTTATTCTCCTCAATTAATGATGAAAAATATGCTGCTCTAACTCTGCGAAGGGTCTTGTTATACAACAATAGACTGTCCCTCCAGATTAGGTAGGATTCCTCTTGGTGTGTAGAGCGCCATTTTCTCTCCAATTTCCTAACATTGTGCTTCAAGGAATGCAGCTCTGAATTAAACCAGGGAGCCAGCTTCCTGTGAATTATCACCTTCTTTTTCAAGGGGGCTACATTGTCTAATGCAGAACGCAATGAGGAAGTCACACTGTTAGCAAATGTATCTATTTGTGAATGGGAAGAAACAGCATTGCTGCCATCTACAGAGCATTTCTGCAATACTGAGGATATTAAGAGGGGGACAGACTCTTTAAGTTTTTTTTTTTTTGTTTTTTTTCCCAGTGTCCTGTCTAGCAATGTGGCAATAAAAATTGATGTCTTAATGCCAAATAGAGCTCGACAGATTTTACTTTCACAAGTGGAGCAAACAGCTTTCGCCATAATGCTCCGCTTGATTTGTGCGTGTAAATAGCTTTATTGTTATTCCTGCAGGGAGAATTTCAAATTATATGGACACTACAATGGGAAAGTAGGAGAGTAAAAGAAAAACAAGAAGAGAAAAAAAAAGAGAAAGAAAAGGGTGAAAGAAAGAAGAGATAGAAGGAAGAGAATGATAAAACGTTTTATCAGACTCTAAGTTTTGATACAGCATTATCCGATAAAGATCTACTATAATGGAACCCTCTTTTGGGGGTGGAGAACTCAGTTAGATTAAACTCAAATGTTATTAAAAAATGATCAGATAGGACAGGGTTGTGAGAGAATACTGTTAATTCTTCACAATCAATGCCATTCCCTGGGCCAGTCCAGTTCTACTGGTCTGATGAGGAGCATCACAGCCGGTGCAGATTATCTCCTGAATCCAGTGTCAACGCCGGATCTGGTCACATTTAATAAAGTCCATCATTAATCAGGTCAGACCTGAAGGTGCCACTGATCACTGCCCAACACGACCCCCAGCCATGAAGTTGAAAAGATATTCAAACAACGCAGGAGTAGCAGTTTCTAAAACAGGAACTTCATTTTGTATTTACCTTCTATTAAAAGTGTCCAGATGAATCTGGTCTCTATTCTCCTGAATGAAACCAGATCAGCCAATCAGATCCTTCCTCTGCCAGCTCCTCTGGGCTTTAGATGTTAGATGTTTGGAGATGAGGTCCAGCTCTGTGAGGCTGGAGGACCTCCTCACCATCACCCTAATCTTCAGCTCCCTCCACAGATCCTCTATCAGATTCAGATCCGGACTCTGACCGGGCCGATCCAGAACATTCATATTACTTCCAGTCAAGAACTATCTAAGGGTATGAATAATTGTGGGCTGGACTGAACCAGGTCAATCTGCTGCCATGTTCTGGTCGTCCTTCAGCCCATTAATAGCAGAAAATATTCATATATGATGCTTTTCAGAGCGGAGGAGGTGATTGCTTCCTGTGGGTCAGTCGGACCAATCAGAACCAGTTTGAGCTCTCTTCAGAAACACAAGAGCAGCTGTTGAGCTTCAACAGGAAGTTTATTCTCAGCAGGAAGTGATTTCATAAGTTCAACTCAAACATCACATTTACACCTTTAGTTACAACATAATTCTGCTCACTTCATGAAATCAGCAGGACTTCAGTCCCAATTAGAGATTACATTACATTTGAACTAGAAATCGATAAAATCATTAGTGTTAAACATATAAGTAGAGAAAATAAAACACATTTAATGCTTTTAATGTGAAAGGTCAGAGGATACAGGATCATTTAGATCAGGGTTCTGCAACCTGCGGTTCCAGAGCCACGCGTGGGTCTTTGGACCGGCAGCAATGGCTCTTACTAACTTTGGCTTAAGAATGACACAGAACCAACCAAAGTTTTTAAAAATAGATAAAATGACAAATGCTGTTTTTTCATGAAATGATTGAATTTACACAAAAGAACGAGGCTGAGTTGCAGCAATCTCTCCTTAGATGCAGTTTCCTGCCGTCAGGCTGGAAGCGGCGCTTCTTTACGTCATTTTCCACAAATATCAACGTTCGTCGGAACATGGACCGACCGCCGGAACATGGACCGACCGCCGGAACATGGACCGACCGTCGGAACATGGACCGACCGTCGGAACATGGACCGACCGCCGGAACATGGACCGACCGTCAGAACATGGACCGACCGTCAGAACATGGACCGACCTTTTTCTGCAAACATTTTATGGTTTTCTTTATTTAGAAACCTAAAAACAGAAGTTCTTTAAAAATGAAACAAATTGCCTTTAGTAGGTATTCCTTAAAATGGTCTTTTTTTGAAGGTCCGGTAAGACTGAGGGAAAATGTCTCTGGTCTGGTAAAGGTTGCAGAACTCTGGACCGGACCGAACCTAAACTCAGCAAACGCAGAAAAGCTGCAGGTAAATTCATCTCTAAAAAGTTTCTGTAAATATATTCTATAATTCATATAAATTTATTAAATATGAAATATTGCTCAGAGTGAAGCTGCTCATTGATCAGCTGACGGGCTGCGATTGATCGACACAAAATTTCCCATGAAGCTCGGCACCTGCAGGCCTGTTGCCACGGAGATCCCCCCGCACCACACCTGAAACACAGATTACTACAGTTAGTACTACTTAGTACTACTACAAGCTTTACTGCTGTCAGTACCGCAGCGTGGCATTACTGTAACACAGTGTAGTGCTGCTGCTGTAGTGGTGTAGTGCTGCTGTAGTAGTAGTAGTGTAGTACTGCTGTAGTAGTAGTGTAGTACTGCTGTAGTAGTGTAGTGCTGCTGTAGTAGTAGTAGTGTAGTACTGCTGTAGTAGTAGTAGTGTAGTACTGCTGTAGTAGTAGTGTAGTACTGCTGTAGTAGTAGTGTAGTGCTGCTGCTGTAGTAGTGTAGTACTGCTGTAGTAGTAGTGTAGTGCTGCTGTAGTAGTGTAGTGCTGCTGTAGTAGTGTAGTGCTGCTGTAGTAGTGTAGTGCTGCTGTAGTAGTAGTGTAGTGCTGCTGTAGTAGTAGTGTAGTGCTGCTGTAGTAATGTAGTACTGCTGTAGTAGTAGTGTAGCGCTGCTGTAGTAGTAGTGTAGCACTGCTGTAGTAGTAGTAGTGTAGTACTGCTGTAGTAGTAGTGTAGTACTGCTGTAGTAGTAGTGTAGTGCTGCTGTAGTAGTGTAGTGCTGCTGTAGTAGTGTAGTGCTGCTGTAGTAGTGTAGTGCTGCTGTAGTAGTAGTGTAGTACTGCTGTAGTAGTAGTGTAGTACTGCTGTAGTAGTAGTGTAGTGCTGCTGTAGTAATGTAGTACTGCTGTAGTAGTAGTGTAGTGCTGCTGTAGTAATGTAGTACTGCTGTAGTAGTAGTGTAGCGCTGCTGTAGTAGTAGTGTAGCACTGCTGTAGTAGTAGTAGTGTAGTACTGCTGTAGTAGTAGTGTAGTACTGCTGTAGTAGTAGTGTAGTGCTGCTGTAGTAGTGTAGTGCTGCTGTAGTAGTGTAGTGCTGCTGTAGTAGTGTAGTGCTGCTGTAGTAGTAGTGTAGTACTGCTGTAGTAGTAGTGTAGTACTGCTGTAGTAGTAGTGTAGTGCTGCTGTAGTAATGTAGTACTGCTGTAGTAGTGTAGTGCTGCTGCTGTAGTGGTGTAGTGCTGCTGTAGTAGTAGTGTAGTACTGCTGTAGTAGTAGTGTAGTACTGCTGTAGTAGTAGTGTAGTGCTGCTGTAGTAGTAGTGTAGTGCTGCTGTAGTAGTAGTGTAGTGCTGCTGTAGTAGTAGTGTAGTGCTGCTGTAGTAGTGTAGTACTGCTGTAGTAGTGTAGTACTACTGTAGTAGTAGCGTAGTGCTGCTGTAGTAGTGTAGTACTACTGTAGTAGTGTAGTACTGCTGTAGTAGTGTAGTACTACTGTAGTAGTAGTGTAGTACTGCTGTAGTAGTAGTGTAGTGCTGCTGTAGCAGTGTAGTACTACTGTAGTAGTGTAGTACTACTGTAGTAGTGTAGTACTGCTGTAGTAGTAGTGCTGCTGTAGTAGTGTAGTACTGCTGTAGTAGTGTAGTGCTGCTGCTGTAGTGGTGTAGTGCTGCTGTAGTAGTAGTGTAGTACTGCTGTAGTAGTAGTGTAGTACTGCTGTAGTAGTAGTGTAGTGCTGCTGTAGTAGTAGTGTAGTGCTGCTGTAGTAGTAGTGTAGTGCTGCTGTAGTAGTAGTGTAGTGCTGCTGTAGTAGTGTAGTACTGCTGTAGTAGTGTAGTACTACTGTAGTAGTAGCGTAGTGCTGCTGTAGTAGTGTAGTACTACTGTAGTAGTGTAGTACTGCTGTAGTAGTGTAGTACTACTGTAGTAGTGTAGTACTGCTGTAGTAGTGTAGTACTACTGTAGTAGTAGTGTAGTACTGCTGTAGTAGTAGTGTAGTGCTGCTGTAGCAGTGTAGTACTACTGTAGTAGTGTAGTACTACTGTAGTAGTGTAGTACTGCTGTAGTAGTAGTGCTGCTGTAGTAGTGTAGTACTGCTGTAGTAGTGTAGTGCTGCTGCTGTAGTGGTGTAGTGCTGCTGTAGTAGTAGTGTAGTACTGCTGTAGTAGTAGTGTAGTACTGCTGTAGTAGTAGTGTAGTGCTGCTGTAGTAGTAGTGTAGTGCTGCTGTAGTAGTAGTGTAGTGCTGCTGTAGTAGTAGTGTAGTGCTGCTGTAGTAGTGTAGTACTGCTGTAGTAGTGTAGTACTACTGTAGTAGTAGCGTAGTGCTGCTGTAGTAGTGTAGTACTACTGTAGTAGTGTAGTACTGCTGTAGTAGTGTAGTACTACTGTAGTAGTAGTGTAGTACTGCTGTAGTAGTAGTGTAGTGCTGCTGTAGCAGTGTAGTACTACTGTAGTAGTGTAGTACTACTGTAGTAGTGTAGTACTGCTGTAGTAGTAGTGCTGCTGTAGTAGTGTAGTACTACTGTAGTAGTAGTGTAGTACTGCTGTAGTAGTGGTGTAGTGCTGCTGCTGCTGTAGTGCTGCTGTAGTAATGTAGTACTGCTGTAGTAGTAGTGTAGTGCTGCTGTAGTAGTAGTGTAGTGCTGCTGTAGTAGTAGTGTAGTGCTGCTGTAGTAGTAGTGTAGTGCTGCTGTAGTAGTGTAGTGCTGCTGTAGTAGTAGTGTAGTGCTGCTGTAGTAATGTAGTACTGCTGTAGTAGTAGTGTAGTGCTGCTGTAGTAGTAGTGTAGTGCTGCTGTAGTAATGTAGTACTGCTGTAGTAGTAGTGTAGTACTGCTGTAGTAGTGTAGTGCTGCTGTAGTAGTGTAGTGCTGCTGTAGTAGTAGTGTAGTACTGCTGTAGTAGTAGTGTAGTACTACTGTAGTAGTAGCGTAGTGCTGCTGTAGTAGTGTAGTACTACTGTAGTAGTAGTGTAGTACTACTGTAGTAGTAGTGTAGTGCTGCTGTAGTAGTGTAGTACTGCTGTAGTAGTAGTGTAGTACTGCTGTAGTAGTGTAGTACTACTGTAGTAGTGTAGTACTACTGTAGTAGTAGTGTAGTACTACTGTAGTAGTAGTGTAGTACTACTGTAGTAGTAGTGTAGTACTACTGTAGTAGTAGTGTAGTGCTGCTGTAGTAGTGTAGTACTGCTGTAGTAGTAGTGTAGTACTGCTGTAGTAGTGTAGTACTACTGTAGTAGTGTAGTACTACTGTAGTAGTAGTAGTAGTGTAGTACTACTGTAGTAGTAGTAGTAGTGTAGTACTACTGTAGTAGTGTAGTGCTACTGTAGTAGTGTAGTGCTACTGTAGTAATAGTGTAGTACTGCTGTAGTAGTGTAGTACTACTGTAGTAGTGTAGTACTGCTGTAGTAGTAGTGCTGCTGTAGTAGTGTAGTACTGCTGCTGTAGTAGTGTAGTACTACTGTAGTAGTGTAGTACTGCTGTAGTAGTAGTGCTGCTGTAGTAGTAGTGCTGCTGTAGTAGTAGTAGTGCTGCTGTAGTAGTGTAGTACTGCTGTAGTAGTAGTGCTGCTGTAGTAGTGTAGTACTACTGTAGTAGTGTAGTACTGCTGTAGTAGTAGTGCTGCTGTAGTAGTGTAGTACTGCTGCTGTAGTAGTGTAGTACTACTGTAGTAGTGTAGTACTGCTGTAGTAGTAGTGCTGCTGTAGTAGTAGTGCTGCTGTAGTAGTAGTAGTGCTGCTGTAGTAGTGTAGTACTGCTGTAGTAGTAGTGCTGCTGTAGTAGTAGTGCTGCTGTAGTAGTGTAGTACTACTGTAGTAGTGTAGTACTGCTGTAGTAGTAGTGTAGTGCTGCTGTAGCAGTGTAGTACTACTGTAGTAGTGTAGTACTACTGTAGTAGTGTAGTACTGCTGTAGTAGTAGTGCTGCTGTAGTAGTGTAGTACTGCTGCTGTAGTAGTGTAGTACTACTGTAGTAGTGTAGTACTGCTGTAGTAGTAGTGCTGCTGTAGTAGTAGTGCTGCTGTAGTAGTGTAGTACGCACAGTGAAGGCAGGAACGAGCGGCTGGCTGAACTTGGCCTTGAACAGATGAAGAAGACGAAGCTGATCGACGTCGACAAACATTAGCTCACCTGAAACGGCAGAGGGGTGGGGGGGGTTCATCAGCTTTGATCCTGATCACAGATCCTGCATCAGCTGATTTACTTCTGATGGCTGAAGGGTCCAGCTGCACGCCCTGCGCTAGATATGCCTTTCCCTAACCCCAACCCTAAAGTCAGGGGCCGGGTTTTGTAGGACAGAGGGCGGGTTTTGTAGGACAAAGGGCAGGTTTTACAGGAAAGAGGGCGGGTTTTACAGGAAAGAGGGCGGGTTTTACAGGAAAGAGGGCAGGTTTTACAGGAAAGAGGGCGGGTTTTACAGGAAAGAGGGCAGGTTTTACAGGAAAGAGGGCGGGTTTTACAGGAAAGAGGGCGGGTTTTACAGGAAAGAGGGCAGGTTTTACAGGAAAGAGGGCAGGTTTTACAGGACAGAGGGCGGGTTTTACAGGACAGAGGGCGGGTTTTGTAGGACAAAGGGCAGGTTTTAAAGGAAAGAGGGCAGGTTTTACAGGAAAGAGGGCAGGTTTTACAGGAAAGAGGGCGGGTTTTACAGGAAAGAGGGCGGGTTTTACAGGAAAGAGGGCAGGTTTTACAGGAAAGAGGGCAGGTTTTACAGGACAGAGGGCGGGTTTTACAGGACAGAGGGCGGGTTTTGTAGGACAAAGGGCAGGTTTTACAGGAAAGAGGGCGGGTTTTACAGGAAAGAGGGCGGGTTTTACAGGAAAGAGGGCAGGTTTTACAGGACAGAGGGCAGGTTTTACAGGACAGAGGGCGGGTTTTACAGGACAGAGGGCGGGTTTTGTAGGACAAAGGGCAGGTTTTACAGGAAAGAGGGCGGGTTTTACAGGAAAGAGGGCGGGTTTTACAGGAAAGAGGGCAGGTTTTACAGGACAGAGGGCGGGTTTTACAGGAAAGAGGGCGGGTTTTACAGGAAAGAGGGCGGGTTTTACAGGAAAGAGGGCAGGTTTTACAGGACAGAGGGCGGGTTTTACAGGACAGAGGGCGGGTTTTGTAGGACAAAGGGCAGGTTTTAAAGGAAAGAGGGCGGGTTTTACAGGAAAGAGGGCAGGTTTTACAGGAAAGAGGGCGGGTTTTGTAGGACAGAGGGCGGGTTTTGTAGGACAGAGGGCGGGTTTTACAGGACAGAGGGCGGGTTTTGTAGGACAGAGGGCGGGTTTTGTAGGACAGAGGGCAGGTTTTACAGGACAGAGGGTGGGTTTTACAGGAAAGAGGGCAGGTTTTACAGGAAAGAGGGCAGGTTTTACAGGAAAGAGGGCAGGTTTTACAGGACAGAGGGCGGGTTTTACAGGACAGAGGGTGGGTTTTACAGGAAAGAGGGCGGGTTTTACAGGAAAGAGGGCAGGTTTTACAGGACAGAGGGTGGGTTTTACAGGAAAGAGGGCGGGTTTTACAGGAAAGAGGGCAGGTTTTACAGGAAAGAGGGCAGGTTTTACAGGACAGAGGGCGGGTTTTACAGGACAGAGGGCGGGTTTTGTAGGACAAAGGGCAGGTTTTAAAGGAAAGAGGGCAGGTTTTACAGGAAAGAGGGCAGGTTTTACAGGAAAGAGGGCGGGTTTTACAGGAAAGAGGGCGGGTTTTACAGGAAAGAGGGCAGGTTTTACAGGAAAGAGGGCAGGTTTTACAGGAAAGAGGGCAGGTTTTACAGGACAGAGGGCGGGTTTTACAGGACAGAGGGCGGGTTTTGTAGGACAAAGGGCAGGTTTTACAGGAAAGAGGGCGGGTTTTACAGGAAAGAGGGCGGGTTTTACAGGAAAGAGGGCAGGTTTTACAGGACAGAGGGCGGGTTTTACAGGAAAGAGGGCGGGTTTTACAGGAAAGAGGGCGGGTTTTACAGGAAAGAGGGCAGGTTTTACAGGACAGAGGGCGGGTTTTACAGGACAGAGGGCGGGTTTTGTAGGACAAAGGGCAGGTTTTAAAGGAAAGAGGGCGGGTTTTACAGGAAAGAGGGCAGGTTTTACAGGAAAGAGGGCGGGTTTTGTAGGACAGAGGGCGGGTTTTGTAGGACAGAGGGCGGGTTTTACAGGACAGAGGGCGGGTTTTGTAGGACAGAGGGCGGGTTTTGTAGGACAGAGGGCAGGTTTTACAGGACAGAGGGTGGGTTTTACAGGAAAGAGGGCAGGTTTTACAGGACAGAGGGCGGGTTTTACAGGACAGAGGGCGGGTTTTGTAGGACAAAGGGCAGGTTTTACAGGAAAGAGGGCGGGTTTTACAGGAAAGAGGGCAGGTTTTACAGGAAAGAGGGCGGGTTTTGTAGGACAGAGGGCGGGTTTTACAGGACAGAGGGCGGGTTTTGTAGGACAGAGGGCGGGTTTTGTAGGACAGAGGGCGGGTTTTGTAGGACAGAGGGCGGGTTTTACAGGACAGAGGGCAGGTTTTACAGGACAGAGGGCGGGTTTTGTAGGACAGAGGGCGGGTTTTGTAGGACAGAGGGCGGGTTTTGTAGGACAGAGGGTGGGTTTTACAGGACAGAGGGCAGGTTTTACAGGACAGAGGGTGGGTTTTACAGGAAAGAGGGCGGGTTTTACAGGACAGAGGGCAGGTTTTACAGGACAGAGGGCGGGTTTTGTAGGACAAAGGGCGGGTTTTACAGGAAAGAGGGCGGGTTTTGTAGGACAAAGGGCAGGTTTTACAGGAAAGAGGGCGGGTTTTACAGGAAAGGGGCGGGTTTTACAGGACAGAGGGCGGGTTTTGTAGGACAAAGGGCGGGTTTTACAGGAAAGAGGGCGGGTTTTACAGGACAGAGGGCGGGTTTTACAGGACAGAGGGCGGGTTTTACAGGAAAGAGGGCGGGTTTCACAGGACAGAGGGCGGGTTTTGTAGGACAGAGGGCGGGTTTTACAGGACAGAGGGCGGGTTTTACAGGAAAGAGGGCAGGTTTTACAGGACAGAGGGCGGGTTTTACAGGAAAGAGGGCGGGTTTTGTAGGACAAAGGGCAGGTTTTACAGGAAAGAGGGCGGGTTTTGTAGGACAAAGGGCAGGTTTTACAGGAAAGAGGGCGGGTTTTACAGGAAAGAGGGCGGGTTTTGTAGGACAAAGGGCAGGTTTTACAGGAAAGAGGGCGGGTTTTACAGGAAAGAGGGCGGGTTTTACAGGACAGAGGGCGGGTTTTACAGGAAAGAGGGCGGGTTTCACAGGACAGAGGGCGGGTTTTACAGGAAAGAGGGCAGGTTTTACAGGACAGAGGGCGGGTTTTGTAGGACAAAGGGCAGGTTTTACAGGAAAGAGGGCGGGTTTTACAGGACAGAGGGCGGGTTTTACAGGAAAGAGGGCAGGTTTTACAGGAAAGAGGGCGGGTTTTGTAGGACAAAGGGCGGGTTTTACAGGAAAGAGGGCGGGTTTTGTAGGACAAAGGGCGGGTTTTACAGGAAAGAGGGCGGGTTTTGTAGGACAGAGGGCAGGTTTTACAGGAAAGAGGGCGGGTTTTGTAGGACAAAGGGCAGGTTTTACAGGAAAGAGGGCGGGTTTTACAGGAAAGAGGGCGGGTTTTACAGGACAGAGGGCGGGTTTTACAGGAAAGAGGGCAGGTTTTACAGGAAAGAGGGCAGGTTTTACAGGACAGAGGGCAGGTTTTACAGGAAAGAGGGCGGGTTTTACAGGACAAAGGGCAGGTTTTACAGGAAAGAGGGCGGGTTTTACAGGAAAGAGGGCAGGTTTTACAGGAAAGAGGGCGGGTTTTGTAGGACAGAGGGCGGGTTTTACAGGACAGAGGGCGGGTTTTGTAGGACAGAGGGCGGGTTTTGTAGGACAGAGGGCGGGTTTTGTAGGACAGAGGGCGGGTTTTACAGGACAGAGGGCAGGTTTTACAGGACAGAGGGCGGGTTTTGTAGGACAGAGGGCGGGTTTTGTAGGACAGAGGGCGGGTTTTGTAGGACAGAGGGTGGGTTTTACAGGACAGAGGGCAGGTTTTACAGGACAGAGGGTGGGTTTTACAGGAAAGAGGGCGGGTTTTACAGGACAGAGGGCAGGTTTTACAGGACAGAGGGCGGGTTTTGTAGGACAAAGGGCGGGTTTTACAGGAAAGAGGGCGGGTTTTGTAGGACAAAGGGCAGGTTTTACAGGAAAGAGGGCGGGTTTTACAGGAAAGGGGCGGGTTTTACAGGACAGAGGGCGGGTTTTGTAGGACAAAGGGCGGGTTTTACAGGAAAGAGGGCGGGTTTTACAGGACAGAGGGCGGGTTTTACAGGACAGAGGGCGGGTTTTACAGGAAAGAGGGCGGGTTTCACAGGACAGAGGGCGGGTTTTGTAGGACAGAGGGCGGGTTTTACAGGACAGAGGGCGGGTTTTACAGGAAAGAGGGCAGGTTTTACAGGACAGAGGGCGGGTTTTACAGGAAAGAGGGCGGGTTTTGTAGGACAAAGGGCAGGTTTTACAGGAAAGAGGGCGGGTTTTGTAGGACAAAGGGCAGGTTTTACAGGAAAGAGGGCGGGTTTTACAGGAAAGAGGGCGGGTTTTGTAGGACAAAGGGCAGGTTTTACAGGAAAGAGGGCGGGTTTTACAGGAAAGAGGGCGGGTTTTACAGGACAGAGGGCGGGTTTTACAGGAAAGAGGGCGGGTTTCACAGGACAGAGGGCGGGTTTTACAGGAAAGAGGGCAGGTTTTACAGGACAGAGGGCGGGTTTTGTAGGACAAAGGGCAGGTTTTACAGGAAAGAGGGCGGGTTTTACAGGACAGAGGGCGGGTTTTACAGGAAAGAGGGCAGGTTTTACAGGAAAGAGGGCGGGTTTTGTAGGACAAAGGGCGGGTTTTACAGGAAAGAGGGCGGGTTTTGTAGGACAAAGGGCGGGTTTTACAGGAAAGAGGGCGGGTTTTGTAGGACAGAGGGCAGGTTTTACAGGAAAGAGGGCGGGTTTTGTAGGACAAAGGGCAGGTTTTACAGGAAAGAGGGCGGGTTTTACAGGAAAGAGGGCGGGTTTTACAGGACAGAGGGCGGGTTTTACAGGAAAGAGGGCAGGTTTTACAGGAAAGAGGGCAGGTTTTACAGGACAGAGGGCAGGTTTTACAGGAAAGAGGGCGGGTTTTACAGGACAGAGGGCGGGTTTTACAGGACAGAGGGCAGGTTTTACAGGACAGAGGGCAGGTTTTACAGGACAGAGGGCGGGTTTTACAGGACAGAGGGCGGGTTTTACAGGACAGAGGGCGGGTTTTACAGGAAAGAGGGCAGGTTTTACAGGAAAGAGGGCAGGTTTTACAGGAAAGAGGGCGGGTTTTGTAGGACAAAGGGCAGGTTTTACAGGACAGAGGGCGGGTTTTACAGGAAAGAGGGCAGGTTTTACAGAAAAGAGGGCAGGTTTTACAGGAAAGAGGGCGGGTTTTGTAGGACAAAGGGCAGGTTTTACAGAAAAGAGGGCAGGTTTTACAGGAAAGAGGGCGGGTTTTGTAGGACAGAGGGCGGGTTTTACAGGAAAGAGGGCGGGTTTTACAGGACAGAGGGCGTGTTTCACAGGAAAGAGGGCGGGTTTTACAGGAAAGAGGGCGGGTTTTGTAGGACAAAGGGCAGGTTTTACAGGAAAGAGGGCGGGTTTTGTAGGACAAAGGGCAGGTTTTACAGGAAAGAGGGCGGGTTTTACAGGACAGAGGGCGGGTTTTGTAGGACAGTGGGCGCGTTTTACAGGAAAGAGGGCGGGTTTTGTGGGATGGGGCGGGTTTTGCAGTTAGATATACATGTCTGAAGGTGGACCAAGTCATGTGATCAGTTATCGGTCACCAGGGAAACCTTCAGGACCTATCAGTGTAAATTCAGTGTAAAAGTTCAATAAAAGCAGATTCGTCAAACCGTTGTCGTAGTCACAGTAGACACCAATTCGCTGCGGCAGCGGCCAATCCAGCGCCTTCGCTCGATTGTTGTGTTTGGCTGCAAGTGAGCTCTGCAGCCATTGGCTGGCGTAGACGCACCAGGAACTGGTGCTCTTCCCTAATTGGTCAAACCGTCCTAAGCTGCCCCGGTAGGCCACGCCCACACTGACTGACTTCCAATCAGCCAGGAGGCAGAGCTCCCAGTAATGACAGCCTCCATTAATCTCCTGGTCACCTAGGAGACAGAAATGACGGAGGTTCACACAAAACATATTTACAAGTTTATTCTGTTAGACACAGATCAACAGGAAAATAGTTTTCTTGCTTTAAAAACCGAAATAAAGTTCTATCTAGTTACACCTAGTTTAAAAGTACTGTTTGTAGTACCCAGCACTGTGTACGACTCTCCGGCGAATCGTTCGCGTCCAGCTCGACTTCCTGCCGTCTTATTGGGTGACGGAGTGGCACTCCTGCTGCTAACCAAAACAAAATGAAACAGATGTTTACAAACAGTCTGATGACTGGGAGTAAACAACGGGGTGAAACAGCCAATGGGGTCGAGCCAAAGCGATGATGCGGCAGGAAGATGACGAGAACAAAGACAGCATTTCATCGATTCACATAAAAACAGGAAAAGACGTCTGATGAGAAATCAACACGGTGTACAATGACCACAGCTGCCTTCATGACCTTTAACCTCAGTGAACCTTCTCTATGAACCCATCTGAATGTCACGGCGGTGATGTCAGCAGTGATGTGATTGGCTGCATGAAGGAGATGGTGGATGGAGCGTGTGATTGGTAGTGGCTAGGTTATAATTTTCTACCTGGAAGGACTGAAGAGGAGGCAGTACGGAGACTGAAGAGGGACAAAAAGGTTAGAGTCAGCCAAACATTACGACCAGCCACAGAGCAGCCGCAGCCCCAGTGAGTCTCAGCTCATTCAGAGTAAAACAAGAACTTTTAACATTAATCATCAAATGTGAATTTCCACAAAGTCTGAGAGAACCTAAGCCTTCAGCTGCCGGCAGACCTGAGGTACCACTGACTCTGGATCTGTGTGTCCAGGACTTTGGGCCCTGCAATTACCAGGAGTAATTTGAGGATCTGAATGAAGTAACAACCAACCCAAGGTCACGGATTGGCTGAGAAAGTAAGAAGAAGTCGCTCCACCTGCAGAGAGACACGGAGGTCAGGAACAGTGTGAGCTAGGAGGCGGGTTACGGTAAGTTCTGGGCGTGCAGGCGGCCCATAACCTCTGGAGCTGGAACACAACGTCAACCGATAACCACCGAACTCAGCTGGACTCATCTCCGCACAGCTCGGGCCATGGAAACCAGCTCCTTTCAGCTCAGTGAGAGTCAAAGCTCCTCTGAGTTTCACCTTGAGTCCCAGGGTCGCCCTCCTTGTGGCTTAGAGACGCAGAAGAAGGCTTCTGACTGTCTACGGTCCCAGCATCGATTCACATTCCCGGTTTTCTTCAAACATCGTCAGCGGGGTGTGGGACTGGCAGGTTAGCGACAGGAATCATAGCCGTTTTAGCCTTGGACTTTTATCCCAGATTTTTCAGACCACTGGATTATGAGGAGCATTAAATATTCTTCCCAAGTGTATAACATCACTCCGCACTGCAAAAAGGGAACTAAACGTAAGTAAATGAGTGTATTTTTCCTTTATTTGAGCTGGAAAATAAGACTATTTGCCAATGGAATAATATTTTTGCACTTAAAACAAGAAGAACTCATCACCATCCTCTTATTCCCAGTGCAGGATGTCTAATTATTTTATTTTAGGGGTAAAAATACTCATTCCATTAGCAAATTATTTAGTTCCTCAAATCAAGAAAAAATAAATCTTTTACTTACTTTTAATTCCCTTTTTGCAGTGCGACCCTCTGCCTGCTCAGCTCTCTATCCGTCTCTGGACTCCACCTCCCTGTTTCTAACATAACGCCAGAATAAACGTAGCGGAGCGGCTTCGTTGCTAACCAAAGTCGTACTTCCACATTTTAACAGATTGTTGAGCGCATTGTACCACATAAAAATCAGCCAGTAAGCACAACGGTGATCATAGATAAGATCAATTTATGAGAAGATTTAAGGATTTTAGTGCGCCTTATAGTCCAAAGAATACGTCCATTTTGACGACCATGTTTAAGCTCAGGGAGCATCAGAACTGGCAGCATGGTCTGTTCAGGGGGGCTGGAGCTGTTTCAGAGGCCAAATCCTGGCTCTGGGTGGAGCTCTGGGTGGAGTTCTGGGTGGAGTTTGGTTCTGGAGGAGCTGGAGCCCTACACTAAGTTATCTTCAGGATTTCCTTAACCCAGTCGCCGTGTCCTTGATGGAGAGAACAGAGTCTGGGTGGAAGATGGTGGACGATGCTTGCAAAGCTCCAGGAGTGGGCGGGGTTTACTCTTTGATGCTAACGTTGTGGACGTTGAGGATCCTCAGCGTCTCGTTAGGGATCAGGACCTAAAATCAGTTTGTGTAGACCTGCTCACCTGTGAGCAGCTCTAACGATGTCACCACCCCACTGATGTGGCATCGTGTGAGAAAGTCATGTGTGAAAGGGTTAGGGTTAGGGACTGTCGTCATTTCAGCTTTTAACTTTTTGCTCTCTCTCTTTTTTCTTCATAGTAGGTACACCTGGTCTGACGTTCTGTTGACTGTGAAATCATCCAGGGAGTACAGATCACCACTATTACCATGTAATGTAGAACAGATTACTAGATCAATGTGTGCTTCTGTGCTTTTTGTCTCTCTTGTTGTGTCTCTGCTCTGTCTTCTGCAACCCCAGTCGGTCGAGGCAGATGACCGTTCATACTGAGCCCGGTTCTGCCGGAGGTTTTTTTTCCCCGTTAATGGGTGGTTTTTCTTTCCACTGTCGCTTCATGCTTATTCAGTATGAGGGATTGCAGCAAAGCCATGTACAATGCAGACGACTCTCCCTGTAGCTCTACGGTTCTCCAGGAGTGAATGCTGCTTGTCGGGACTTTGATGCAATCAACTGGTTTCCTTATATAGGACATTTTGACCAATCTGTATAATCTGACCCAATCTGTATAATATGATTGAACTTGATTTTGTAAAGTGCCTTGAGATGACATGTTTCATGATTTGGCGCTATATAAATAAAATTGAATTGAATTGAATTGAAAGTAGTCATGTAGGTTTGTTTGTTCCTCACCTGTTTTTGTTTTCCTTGCCCCTGAGCCGCGCGTCGTGACCTTTGACCCCCTGAGGCTCCCATGTGACCGTGTCCCCCTGAACCTTAAGCTCGGCATGAGCCGTTGCTGTGTCAAACCCAAAGTTAAACGCTGTCAAAAGACACAGAAGAAGAAGGTGTGATGCACGTGGTTCAGAGTGAGCCCTCCTCTCATTTCACCCATCTTCATCCTCACCCCTGGTCTCCATAGCCACAGGCTCAGAGAAATCCCCGGCGGCAGCTTTGTTTCTGGCTCGGACTCGAACGACAACAAACGGCGAATCAAATTTCAGACCTGAAAACATAAAGAGTGTTGCTAGGCGGCAGATCTGAGTTCATCACACAGGTAAGGACCTTTCTGTCTCACCTGAGATGGTCACCTGTGTGTCTGTGATGTCACAAATCTTTTCCCAGCATGCATCTCCCGTAGCTCTGAGAGAGGTGTTGAGATTTGTTTTACGGTACTCCAGCTCGTAGCGCTCGACTGGTCCATCTCCATCAGTGTCGCTGAGCTGTCGCCAGGCAACGGTGATGCTGTTGTCACGGACGACGCAGCCGGACGCATCGATCTCTGGCGCTCTGGGAACTGAAAACCAGCAGGTTTACACCTTTACAGGTGTCAAACGCCACCATTTAAACACCTGACCTCAGCGGCCTTCATGGCAACAACATGCAGATAAAACTAGAAGAACTAAAATCTAAACTCTTTGTTTTCTGGGTTCCTGAACAGGACAAAAACAAACAATAATGTAAACACCCAGAGGGGGCGTGGCTTCTAACCTGGCAGGAAGTTAAGGCGCTGAAGCCCCGCCTTCTCAGCACTAAAGTCGACAGTAAACTGCGACATGTTTTCTGACGCCATCGGCCGAGTCGTCAGGCGGAACGCTGGAGCCATTGTTACCCTGGCAACGGCAGGGGTGGAGCCAACAGAAGGGGCGGGGTCACGTGTTAGTAGGGGCGTGGTTAACAAGTTAAAGGCGCAAGATTTCATGCAAATTAAAAAGGGGCTTTAATTACAGAAAATACTTAAAACTTGTTAGTTGTTAATGTTTCTGCAAGAAACCACGAGTGTCACAGATTAAAATGATCAAAGCAAACAGAGAGAGAAGAACAAAGAAATAAAGAAACCAACTGAGCAACAACGAAGATGGGAGCAAGCAGGAAGGGTGACGATGTGCAACGTACCGTTCTTTGATCTGTTTGGCTGCCTGGAAAACAAAAACCACAGTTAGCCTTCACGTTGCTGGCAGAAACGTTAGCCTTCATGTTGCCTGCTCTTCCTGTTCAAAACGGCGTTGTGCTTCCTGCCCGGCAGTGCAGGCACTCCACATGCAGGTCTGCAGACGGTTTCCTAACTGCTCGGTTTACTTTAATAACTTCCACCTTTGATCACAGTGGACGGGTGGCATGGATAAATCTGGGTTAAGCTCCCGGTGGTTCTGACCACTGCTGTCAGAACATGCTGGTCTCTGGGAAAGATGCCACTAGTTTAGACACCATCTGTTCTAATAACTTTGCTTCTACTTTTAAAATAATTTCTAAATCCTGGCAAAGAAATCTCATTCCTGTGAAGCGTGTCTTCTGCGTTTAACCCGTCCCTCAGGGACACGGAGCTGCCCACGACGGCCGGGGAGTGACCTGAGGCTCGGGGACCAGGAAAGGCAGGCTGCGGGAATCGAACCGGGAACCCTCCCCATGAACATGTGAGGTTATGTTAATGATGAAGTTAGAATGATGCTGCGCTCCAGATAGAGATCAGGTGAGATCTAGAAGAATCTGGAATACTGCGTACATGGAGAGTCTAATCCTGTCTCCATCTTCTTCTTCTCCCTCTCCAGCCACCTCCATGTCCTCTTTACCTCCACCAGAAATCTGGTCCTCCTCCAGACCTCCTGCCAGCAGCTCCAGCCTCACCGTCCTCCTCTGGACATGTCCATCTCAGCCTGGTCTCTCTGGCTTCTTCTCCAGAACATCTAACCACAGCCGGCCCTCTGATGAACTCTGTTCTTCTGCATCGACATCCTCAGAGCAAATGAACCATCCTGCTGCTCACAGATGCTCACTTCAATGTTTTGCAGAAAGATGGTTCAGTAAATATGCTGCAGAATCCACCTTTCAGCCCTTAAATCCAAGTGGTTGTGAACTTGGAGTCTCCAGGAGAGCAGAGAGGTCCATCTATTCAGTCCAGAGCTGCAAAGACCTTTATGCTCTGGGATCGGTTAGGGTTTTAAGCCATTTAGATTTTTGTCTGCTCTCCATCACTTTTTTACATCTCAGTATTTGCTGCTAAACAAGACCATGGAGGTCTGGGTAAACCAACTTGGTGAGTCCAACATTTTAATTTCTCTCTGGAACTTTGTAGTCCAAGCTGACTAACCCGGTCTGGGTTCATCACACCGTCCCCCAGCAGACTACAAAAATGGCCGATCGGGCGGAGTGGAGCGTAGACACTGCATTAGCAGACACCTCAAGAACCGGCACCGCCGTTGTATCAGCCATCTTGGATGGGTCTCTCACGCGGCCCCGGTGCATTTATTTGTGCGGAGGAAGCACAGCTAAAATTATCATAACTCCCTGAATTTTTACCTGATTTTCACCCGGTTTGGTTTGTTAGAGACGGATGTAAATATGAAACGACGCTGTCGCACATTAAAATACACGTTTTCTGCTGATGTGCTTTATGCTGTAACACAGACAGACGTGTGGTATGTTAATGCATTTATGAATGAATACATTTATTTAAAAATAGTTTGGTTGTTCTCGCTCACACTAACACACATTGTTGTTGGTGTGCACAGAAGGTCCAGGTTCTGTGCACACCAACAACAACTGACTCTGCTGGCATCTGGGGCTGCAGCATGTGCTGTCAGGGTCCTTTCTGATGCGATGCAGCCTTGGTTTGTCAAGTACCGAGACAACAAATAAGCATGAAACAATGTTTCTTAACTCCAAACTGAGTTTCTGCTCTGTGCTCACTGAATAAAAACACCTGAACCTGAACGTAACGCTGCAGAAAATACGTCAGAGTTGCTCCGTCTGCATTTAGTCCCGTCGGCTCTGATGCCAGCCTGGAGTAGGAGAGACCCATCCAAGATGGCGGCGCCGCAGAACGCAGATTTAAAGGGACGAAGCTCAGAACCGGGGCAAATTAACGAGGACCTTTGACCAAACTGTTGCACTTCCACTTTATATCGAACACAACTGAAGGATTTCAGCGTGGAAAGGAAGTCTCTCCTTTTAATTCGCAGAACTTCTGGACCGAGTTGCACTAAACATGGGAACTTTGAACCTGTTGGTGGTTATGAGTGAATTTATCCCGATTTACTGGTCCGGTTCCCGGGAGCTGAGCTGTACGTGGCCCCATGAGTGCCCTGTGGGGCCCTTCAGCAGCTAGCTAGCTCGCACTAACGTCTCCCCGTTGCTGACAGGAACATTTCTCAGGAAGTTCAAATCTGGTTTCTGTTACCGTCAGAAACTCTTCTTCGTTGGTGATGGTCAGCGTCTGGTTTGCGAAGTCCAGCAGCTCCTTGCAGGAGAGCAGAGCAAAGTTGCCCTCGGAGAGCTGCCGCTGGAAGGAAGAGAAGAAACAGTTTGCATCACGTCAGCAACGGTGACCTCCAACCGTGACATCACACGTCACGCCACCTGAAGCTCCGCCTCTTTCCTCTGCTTCTCCTCTTTGATGATGTCCCGCAGCTGAGCTCCTCTCTCCTCCAAGGCAGAGCTTAGCCCTTCCAGCTCCGCCTCCAGCTCTGACATCACCCTGCAGGACTCCTCCTGATTGGATAATGGATCAGTGGCTCCAATCACAACATGAAAATTTATTTAAGCAGCCCCCCCCCCCCCCCCAACCAATGAGCTGCTGACCTGCAGGCCGGTCCGAGTGCCGTCAATGGAGTCCAGGAAGTGCTGGAGCTCTTCATTCTTATTGGCTAAGGTGTTGATGATGCGGCGCAGAGCTTCCTGTTGGGAAAACACGGTTTTGGGTCACTTTGATGACTTTGTTCTCCAGATGTTGGTGACCCCCCCACTGATCCAGAACCGGCATGTAGCCGGTTCCACCGGACACAGTGAACAACTAAGCAGCAGAACGCCCCGCCCAGATCTACGAATGAGTGAAACCAGAACCGTTCTAAAGCCAAACACTTCATACCAGCCTCGCACCAGCCGTCAAGAAAAGAGGCGGAGGGACGATGATGCAAGCTTGTCCACAGAACTGCTGCTGTAGGAGGTTCTATAGCTGCTGTAGGAGGTTCTAGAGCTGCTGTAGGAGGTTCTAGAGCTGCTGTAGGAGGTTCTAGAGCTGCTGAAGGAGGTTCTATAGCTGCTGTAGGATGTTCTATAGCTGCTGTAGGAGGTTCTATAGCTGCTGTAGGAGGTTCTATAGCTGCTGAAGGAGGTTCTATAGCTGCTGTAGGAGGTTCTAGAGCTGCTGTAGGAGGTTCTATGGCTGCTGTAGGAGGTTCTAGAGCTGCTGTAGGAGGTTCTATAGCTGCTGAAGGAGGTTCTATAGCTGCTGTAGGAGGTTCTAGAGCTGCTGTAGGAGGTTCTATGGCTGCTGTAGGAGGTTCTATAGCTGCTGTAGGAGGTTCTATAGCTGCTGTAGGAGGTTCTAGAGCTGCTGTAGGAGGTTCTATGGCTGCTGTAGGAGGTTCTATAGCTGCTGTAGGAGGTTCTATAGCTGCTGTAGGAGGTTCTAGAGCTGCTGTAGGAGGTTCTATGGCTGCTGTAGGAGGTTCTAGAGCTGCTGTAGGAGGTTCTAGAGCTGCTGTAGGAGGTTCTAGAGCTGCTGTAGGAGGTTCTATGGCTGCTGTAGGAGGTTCTAGAGCTGCTGTAGGAGGTTCTAGAGCTGCTGTAGGAGGTTCTATGGCTGCTGTAGGAGGTTCTAGAGCTGCTGTAGGAGGTTCTATGGCTGCTGTAGGATGTTCTATAGCTGCTGTAGGAGGTTCTAGAGCTGCTGCAGGAGGTTCTAGAGCTGCTGCAGGGGGTTCTATAGCTGCTTCAGGAGGTAATATGGCTGCTGTAGGAGGTTCTAGAGCTGCTGTAGGGGGTTCTAGAGCTGCTGTAGGAGGTTCTAGAGCTGCTGCAGGAGGTTCTAGAGCTGCTGCAGGAGGTTCTAGAGCTGCTTCAGGAGGTTCTAGAGCTGCTGCAGGAGGTTCTATAGCTGGTGTAGGAGGTTTTATAGCTGCTGTAGGATGTTCTATAGCTGCTGTAGGAGGTTCTAGAGCTGCTGTAGAAGGTTCTAGAGCTGCTGTAGGAGGTTCTATGGCTGCTGTAGGATGTTCTAGAGCTGCTGTAGGAGGTTCTAGAGCTGCTGAAGGAGGTTCTATAGCTGCTGTAGGAGGTTCTATAGCTGCTGTAGGAGGTTCTAGAGCTGCTGTAGGAGGTTCTATGGCTGCTGTAGGAGGTTCTAGAGCTGCTGTAGGAGGTTCTATGGCTGCTGTAGGAGGTTCTATAGCTGCTGTAGGATGTTCTATAGCTGCTGTAGGAGGTTCTATAGCTGCTGAAGGAGGTTCTATAGCTGCTGTAGGATGTTCTATAGCTGCTGTAGGAGGTTCTATAGCTGCTGTAGGAGGTTCTAGAGCTGCTGTAGGAGGTTCTATGGCTGCTGTAGGAGGTTCTAGAGCTGCTGTAGGAGGTTCTATGGCTGCTGTAGGAGGTTCTAGAGCTGCTGTAGGAGGTTCTATGGCTGCTGTAGGAGGTTCTATAGCTGCTGTAGGAGGTTCTATAGCTGCTGAAGGAGGTTCTATAGCTGCTGTAGGATGTTCTATAGCTGCTGTAGGAGGTTCTATAGCTGCTGTAGGAGGTTCTATAGCTGCTGTAGGAGGTTCTATGGCTGCTGTAGGATGTTCTATAGCTGCTGTAGGAGGTTCTAGAGCTGCTGCAGGAGGTTCTAGAGCTGCTGCAGGAGGTTCTATAGCTGCTTCAGGAGGTTCTAGAGCTGCTGCAGGAGGTTCTATAGCTGGTGTAGGAGGTACTATAGCTGCTGTAGGATGTTCTATAGCTGCTGTAGGAGGTTCTATAGCTGCTGTAGGAGGTTCTAGAGCTGCTGTAGGAGGTTCTATGGCTGCTGTAGGAGGTTCTAGAGCTGCTGTAGGATGTTCTAGAGCTGCTGTAGGAGGTTCTAGTGCTGCTGTAGGAGGTTCTATAGCTGCTTCAGGAGGTTCTAGAGCTGCTGTAGGATGTTCTATAGCTGCTGAAGAAGGTTCTATAGCTGCTGTAGGATGTTCTATAGCTGCTGTAGGAGGTTCTATAGCTGCTGTAGGAGGTTCTAGAGCTGCTTTAGGAGGTTCTATGGCTGCTGTAGGATGTTCTATAGCTGCTGAATGAGGTTCTAGAGCTGCTGCAGGAGGTTCTAGAGCTGCTGCAGGAGGTTCTATAGCTGGTGTAGGAGGTTTTATAGCTGCTGTAGGAGGTTCTAGAGCTGCTGTAGGAGGTTCTAGAGCTGCTGCAGGAGGTTCTAGAGCTGCTGTAGGAGGTTCTATAGCTGCTGTAGGAGGTTCTAGAGCTGCTGTAGGAGGTTCTATGGCTGCTGTAGGATGTTCTAGAGCTGCTGTAGGAGGTTCTAGAGCTGCTGAAGGAGGTTCTATAGCTGCTGTAGGAGGTTCTATAGCTGCTGTAGGAGGTTCTAGAGCTGCTGTAGGAGGTTCTATGGCTGCTGTAGGAGGTTCTAGAGCTGCTGTAGGAGGTTCTATGGCTGCTGTAGGAGGTTCTATAGCTGCTGTAGGATGTTCTATAGCTGCTGTAGGAGGTTCTATAGCTGCTGAAGGAGGTTCTATAGCTGCTGTAGGATGTTCTATAGCTGCTGTAGGAGGTTCTATAGCTGCTGTAGGAGGTTCTAGAGCTGCTGTAGGAGGTTCTATGGCTGCTGTAGGAGGTTCTAGAGCTGCTGTAGGAGGTTCTATGGCTGCTGTAGGAGGTTCTAGAGCTGCTGTAGGAGGTTCTATGGCTGCTGTAGGAGGTTCTAGAGCTGCTGCAGGAGGTTCTAGAGCTGCTGCAGGGGGTTCTATAGCTGCTTCAGGAGGTAATATGGCTGCTGTAGGAGGTTCTAGAGCTGCTGTAGGGGGTTCTAGAGCTGCTGTAGGAGGTTCTAGAGCTGCTGCAGGAGGTTCTAGAGCTGCTGCAGGAGGTTCTAGAGCTGCTTCAGGAGGTTCTAGAGCTGCTGCAGGAGGTTCTATAGCTGGTGTAGGAGGTTTTATAGCTGCTGTAGGATGTTCTATAGCTGCTGTAGGAGGTTCTAGAGCTGCTGTAGAAGGTTCTAGAGCTGCTGTAGGAGGTTCTATGGCTGCTGTAGGATGTTCTAGAGCTGCTGTAGGAGGTTCTAGAGCTGCTGAAGGAGGTTCTATAGCTGCTGTAGGAGGTTCTATAGCTGCTGTAGGAGGTTCTAGAGCTGCTGTAGGAGGTTCTATGGCTGCTGTAGGAGGTTCTAGAGCTGCTGTAGGAGGTTCTATGGCTGCTGTAGGAGGTTCTATAGCTGCTGTAGGATGTTCTATAGCTGCTGTAGGAGGTTCTATAGCTGCTGAAGGAGGTTCTATAGCTGCTGTAGGATGTTCTATAGCTGCTGTAGGAGGTTCTATAGCTGCTGTAGGAGGTTCTAGAGCTGCTGTAGGAGGTTCTATGGCTGCTGTAGGTTCTAGAGCTGCTGTAGGAGGTTCTATGGCTGCTGTAGGAGGTTCTAGAGCTGCTGTAGGAGGTTCTATGGCTGCTGTAGGAGGTTCTATAGCTGCTGTAGGAGGTTCTATAGCTGCTGAAGGAGGTTCTATAGCTGCTGTAGGATGTTCTATAGCTGCTGTAGGAGGTTCTATAGCTGCTGTAGGAGGTTCTATAGCTGCTGTAGGAGGTTCTATGGCTGCTGTAGGATGTTCTATAGCTGCTGTAGGAGGTTCTAGAGCTGCTGCAGGAGGTTCTAGAGCTGCTGCAGGAGGTTCTATAGCTGCTTCAGGAGGTTCTAGAGCTGCTGCAGGAGGTTCTATAGCTGGTGTAGGAGGTACTATAGCTGCTGTAGGATGTTCTATAGCTGCTGTAGGAGGTTCTATAGCTGCTGTAGGAGGTTCTAGAGCTGCTGTAGGAGGTTCTATGGCTGCTGTAGGAGGTTCTAGAGCTGCTGTAGGATGTTCTAGAGCTGCTGTAGGAGGTTCTAGTGCTGCTGTAGGAGGTTCTATAGCTGCTTCAGGAGGTTCTAGAGCTGCTGTAGGATGTTCTATAGCTGCTGAAGAAGGTTCTATAGCTGCTGTAGGATGTTCTATAGCTGCTGTAGGAGGTTCTATAGCTGCTGTAGGAGGTTCTAGAGCTGCTTTAGGAGGTTCTATGGCTGCTGTAGGATGTTCTATAGCTGCTGAATGAGGTTCTAGAGCTGCTGCAGGAGGTTCTAGAGCTGCTGCAGGAGGTTCTATAGCTGGTGTAGGAGGTTTTATAGCTGCTGTAGGAGGTTCTAGAGCTGCTGTAGGAGGTTCTAGAGCTGCTGCAGGAGGTTCTAGAGCTGCTGTAGGAGGTTCTAGAGCTGCTGTAGGAGGTTCTATAGCTACAGGACGTTCTATAGCTGCTGCATGAGGTTCTATAGCTACAGGAGGTTCTATAGCTGCTTCAGGAGGTTCTAGAGCTGCTGTAGGAGGTTCTAGAGCTGCTGCAGGAGGTTCTATGACTGCTGCATGAGGTTCTATAGCCACAGGAGGTTCTATAGCTGCTGGTTGTCCTCAGTAAATCTTGAGAGGGAGGGCAACAGAACCATCTGAACCGCCTATCTGGACCCAATAACTGAAATCATTCCAGAACCTGAAAAGAACCGGATCAGGTGTTCTGGAATCTGTCTTTTTATTATTACGCTCTGAACAGGTAAACATGACGTCACAGCAGAGCCGACCCTGACGAACACCTGTGCCCACAACGTCACGCGTCGTCTCTGACTGATCTACTGATGACTGTCCTCAGCGATCGGAACCGGCAGGTTGCCGTGGTGACCGGGTCAGCTGACCGGCGGTTCGGTCCAGAACCTCGCTGCCAGAGGGAGGCTAACAGCTAAGCTCGCAGTCCGGGTCGGAACCGCGGAATCATCTGGGTCAGTCAGGGTTAGGATCTTACCTTCTGAGTGTCCATCCCAGTAGGATAACGCGGAAGTGACGTCTGAGTGAGGCGCTACACTACTTCCGGTCGTGACTTTCAGAGTAAAGTACATCTGATCCTGACCTTCCACATCTTACAGATTCATGAGGTTTATAAACAAAAGAAATTCACTTTAAATCATGAATAAAGTCTTTAAAATCAGGAATAGTCTTTAAAACCATGAATATCGGCTGTAAAATCACGAATAGTCTTTAAAATCAGGAATAAAGTCTTTAAATTGATGACTAGCGTCTTTCCACCCAGACTCAGACTGAGACCCGTTTCTGCCGCTGACCACTGATCTGGGGTCCGTTCTTCGTACGTCGCTAACTCAGTTAGCAGGATTTCATTGTTGACGATTTGGCATGATCTTTGATCGTTTGGTTCTTCGAAAGACATCCTGCACTTGTTGTCATAGCAACATGTGCGCCAGCTTAAGCCTGCTCGAGAGCAGGCTTATTTCATGTAAACAAGATTAGATCACGGCTGTATAAGCGGAGGAGATAGGGAAGTCTGCCGTAGCCATGTCCATTTTTACGACTGCAACCTGTTGCGGAAGGTGCAAGAATAATTTGCAGAGTTTTTCGAATTAATCGCGTATTGCGCAATAGACAGGATCCTTGAGCGCAGCGCGACAGTAGAGAGATTTTCTTGGTGGCTGTTATAAACAGACAAACACATCATTTAACAGTGGCTTTTAAAGAGGAAAAGTGGTGTTGGAGCCATAAATCTAAAATATTTAAGTTATTTGTATGATGGTTTGCTTTTTATTTTTATCCTATTCAGTAAGAAGATTTGTTCGGGCCATTTTATTGTGAAGTTTAGTTTACTTTGAAAGGCTTGCTTCCTGTCGAGCCGTATATTGTATTAGAAAAAACTATGGATGGATTATCTAGCCACGGAGCAATACAGTTTTACCGTGTAAACTGTGGATGACTTGGAAAAGGAAAATTTTCATTTTTTATGGATAAAGATTTTTTTTGTTAAAATTCCCAGTTTGCACATGTCCTTTACTTCCAGTGTCTAAGGAATGACACTGAAATTTGGATCTCTTGACATAACAAGTGCTTTTTTTAAATAAAGTATAATAATTAAAGGCTACCATTTTGTAGAATATTCTTGTATTTCACTTTTACTTGTTCCCATGTTCTAGTGGGTCCTGTGGAGGCTCTGACAAAAAAGAACAAAGTAAATATGAGATTATTAAAATGCAAAAATTCATACTGTAGAAAGTGATAGAAACATCTACCATGGACAGTATTTGCGCATTAATTTGTCTGCTGCTTTTTGCCAGCCCTCTCTCCTGGCTTTAACAGATTTTGAGGTGTTTTAATTAATGACTCAAATTCGGCATAACCTTCCATTAAAAGCTCTTGTTCTGATTGGGAGAAAAACTGTGGGCGTTCCTTGGCCATGCTGAACAGCCAATAGCAGCGTTGCTGATCATTGTTTCTACTATCGATACATTTCCCCTTTTAAACAAACGCATGCATGCGCAGTTATCTCAGATAACCCAATCCAGCCATACTAATCATAAACAACAGGTGTGTTCGAAGAACCCAATTAGCCGGATCATGATTAGCCGGATGAAATCATCTTGGATGTGTCATTTGATCTTGGATGTTTTAAGCAACGTACGAAGAACGGACCCCTGCTTGTAGAGATTTATTGTTGTCATGTTTGACTCAAACCCATAAAAACGTCCAAACTTTCCATAGCAAACCGGCCCAGGTGATGATGACGTATTTCCTGAGGAAGTCAGGAGGAGGCTGGTCTAGTCAAAGTCTCCGTAGTTGTTCAGAGGAAATCATGCTGAATCAGGACAGATGTGTCATTTCTCATGCCTTTGTTACTTTTACATTTTCTCACGTTGTTCATTGGATCAAAGCAGTTTTTGCTGCTTTTTGTCTCCAGCAGTGAAAACTCTGGAGGTTCCTCCTGTTTCGCCCCAGCCAGCCGCTCCTGAGGCAGCAGGAGGCGGGCAGAGGAGAGCTGACCTCCCGGAGAGGCGCTGAAGCTGTGGCGCAGACCAGAAAATATATTTTAACTTTAAAAACTAACCGCGTTAAATGAAATTGCGTAAGCGTGCATTTGCAGCCATATTCAGAAATGAAGATCACTGAAATGTTTATTTCAGTAACTCATAGAAACATTTTATTAACAGACTGATGTTTTAAAGCCTTTGTTATTTTACACCTCCGGTAAAAAAAAGGCGTCATTTAAATTCAGAATACTGACCAATAAAAAGCTACATTTTTCATGCAGAAAAAGTCTGTTTAATACTTAAAGGTGGTTTTTAAAAGGTACCTTTAATCTAACCTGACAACAGCCAGCTGTATGTCGCTCCGCCTAGCTCCACTCACATCCATCTGGGACACCGCCGGTAGAGAATGATTTCTCCAACCAAATTTATGGTCTGGCCAATCAGGACGCAGGGCTGGAGTTTCATAGATGTGACGTAGTGGAGACGCGACCATGACGTGAGACTGTTTTGATAGCAATGGCGGCTCGTCGAGGAAGCAAGCGTTAACATCGATGCTGCTATTTCTTCCATGTTGTCCAATCTACCTAATATTGTTTCATTAAAAGAACATCAGAGAACGCCTCTGAAGGCTTTGTTGGTGGAAACGATGTTTTCGCCCTTCTCCTGACCGGATTTGGCAAGTTTTGTTTTCCGGGGCGCTTCCGCGTCTGCAGCGGACGTGCCGACGCGGACGCGCCCCGGAGCGGTTAGCGCTAACTATGTTAGGAGGCCTTTAGTCGCTCTCACAGCATCACGGGTTAGCTTCGGTGTGAGTGGTTGAAATAGCACGTCAATAAAGATGACAGACAAGTGGCTTATCCAATCATATGCAAGAATTTTTAATAAGGCCCAGCCTTCTGTAAAGGCAATCCCTATGGAGGAGTCCCAGATGTATGTGAGTGGAGCTAGGCGGAGCGACATGCAGCTGGCTGTTGTCAGGTTACCTTTAATCTGACAAGTCTCTGAACTTGATATTCTAAATGGTAAATGGACTGAACTTGTATAGCTTTTCCAGTCATGCTGAAACCCCAAAGCGCTGCACACTATAGCCACATTCACCCAGTCGCTCTCACTAACGCACACATTTATACACCGAGACGCAGCTCTTGGGGTTAAGTGCCTTGCCCAGGGGCACATCGACATGTGGCAAGGGGAAGCTGGAATCGAACCCACAACCTTCTGATTGCCAGACGACTACTCAACCCATCAAGCCACACATCAAGAATGACTTTAACTTTTCAAATGTTTAAAATTTTAAATGTTATCATAATTACTGTAATCATATTTTAACCCTATTCCCATTTTCCTGCCACTGTCTGAGCTTCTTTCATCCTCCTGACCTGAAAACTGGATCAGAACTGGTCTGCTGAGTTTCTCTCTCAGACGAAGCCGCCTGGAACGAGTCCGCCATCACCCTCTGACGTAGACGGTACACCTGGTCTGGCGTTCTGTTAGCTGTGACATCATCAGGGGAGGCAGATCATCCTCTATTACCATCTAACATAGAAAGTACTCCTGGATCAATGTGAGCTTCTGAGCTTTCTGTGTCTCTGCTCTGTCTTCTCTAAGCCCCAGTGGGTCGAGGCAGATGAGCGTTCACACTGAGCCTGGTTCTGGTTCTGCTGGAGGTTCTCCTCCCTGTTAAAGGGGAGTTTTCCTCTCCACTGTCGCTTCATGCATGATTTATAACTAGGATTAATTAAAACGAGCATTTAGTGTTCTATAACCCGACCATCTTAAGTAAATCGCTTTGAGACGTCAGTTATGAATCAGCAGAGACAAACCGAACAGCTGGTTCTGTCTGACAGAACCGAGCCAGAAAGAGACGCAGGAAGCAGCTTGTGTTGAACTTTATTGATCATCTTCAGTTAAACATGAAGGTTTTAACTCTGAGTCTTTTTCCTGCAGGAGGAATCAGTGAAAATCAGCATTCCAGCAGAACTCTGTTAAATTATGTGCTTCAGAATCAAGACGTCTGCAGGTTTACAGCAATAACTTACGCTTTACAGTGTTACTCGTTTCCAAGGCGACAGAACAGGAAGTGTCAGAAGCAGGTTCTGAACAGAGCCCGGCTTCATTGTGACTAGAGCTGCTGGTTCTGCTAACCAGTGATGGATCAGTCCAAAGAGTTCGGTTCCGATCAGAGGTCGGTTTAAAAGGCCATAATCCGGCTAACAAAGCAGATCGGATCCGATCGGAACCGGATCAAACGTTGAGAACCGGACCAGGATCCGATCTACAGCACCAGAACCGGGCTGTGTTCAGAACCAGACCGTTTCTAAAACAGGAAGTCTTCCAGACGCTACAGCTATCAGAAACATCATCAACATTATCACCTTCAGGTCACCATGGTACTGTTATGAGGGGGCGGGGCCATGCAGGGGGCGGAGCTAAGCGCTACACATCATTTAGTGGTATAAAAACATAGAAAGTTCTTCAAGCTTCCTCTCAGGCAGGTGGGAGGAGCCGATCAAGCAGCAGAGGATGGGGCGGAGCTTAAACACTGACTTCCTGTACAGGTCCGTTCCCAAACACGCACTTCCTGTTGAGTTCTGCGCGCGTTTACACGGACGTGACGATGTAGGAGCCGCGCTCGCCGCCGCCGCCTCCCTCTCCGCCCTTCGGCTCGCGCTTCTTGGTGACGGGGGTGGGGATGAGCGAGGGCCGCGTGGGCGTGGTGGACGTGCTGCTGGTGGGCGGGGCGGGGGCGGAGCTTACGTCGGCGCTGTTCTTCCTGGGGCTGGGCGTGTAGTTGAAGGGACTGACGCGCGCCGCCACAGCTCCGCTCCGCGGCTGACTGCGCTGCTGGCGGTCCGGCGGCGCCGGCGGCTGGTCCTCCAAGCTCTCGCAGCTCTGCCGCAGGTTGAGGTTGGAGGAGGAGGACGAGGAAGAGGAGGGGATCTTCGAGGGGGCGGGGCTGTCGATGACGGGCGGGGCGTTGGAGGTGGTGGGCGAGCGCGCCGAGCAGGAGGACGGCGAGCGCGGGTTGTTCACGGGACAGTCCTCCAGACGAACCCAGACGTCCTCCGACTTTGCCGCGGAGGAGTCGCCGTTCTTCGCTTTGCGCCACGTCCCCTTGGACCGGCCGCCGCCGTCCTCGCCGCGGCCCTTCTCGCTGGACTCCGAAGACGCCGACAGCACCGAGGAGGAGCTTCCCGTCCGCTTCCAGGTGCCGACGCGAGGTAGAGACGTCGAATGCTTACCGCCGCCCGCGGCGGCGCCGGTGCTGTTTTCCCGTTTCCAGGTGCCGGTGCGGCTCAGGCGCGATGAGCTCACTTCCTGCGGGCGGGACGGACTCTCCGAATGCGAGCGGTTGACTTCCTGTCTTCTAGCCGTAGGAGGAAGCGCCGTTTCGGGGCTGGACTGCGACTCCATCGCCGCCGCCACCGCCGACGAAGACTCCTCTAGCTTCCTCTTCAGCGTTGGACTGGGAGCCTCTTTGATGAAGGTCGACTGGCGGACGAGCGCCGGCTTCTCAGGCTCCGCCTTCGGCTTCTTGGTGGAGGCGGAGCTGCTGAGCCCGGAGGCCGAGTCGCTCCTGGGGATGGCGGCGCTCTTGGGGGCGCTCTGCTTGGCGACTCTGGAGGAAGACGTTGACGAGGCACTTCCTGGAGACGCGGTGCGCGGCAGCTGGGACAGCTTTCCTCCTTTCTGATTGGCCGCCGCGGCCGGCCGACAGGGCGTGGAGTCTCGAGAGGACCCGCCTCCTCTGTCTGCGCCGTCGTTGCCTCCCGGAGCTTTGGCCACGGCGGCGGCTCGGGGTTTGCTCCGCCCCCGCGCCGCCGGCTCGGCTCGGGGCCTCCCGGTGATCAGGCTCTTGTACACCTTCTTCCCTCCGCGCAGCGCCTTCGCCTCCTCGTCCTCCTCCTCCTCCTCCTTCCTCTTGGCCTCCAGCGTGCTGCGCTCGCCCGGCTTCAGGATGCGGGCCCCTCGCCTCGCCTGCGCGGCCTCCTCTTCCTCCTCGTCGGCGTTGCTACGGCCGGCCGGCAGGTGGAAGGGCGAGCCCACGGACTTGAGGGACAGGACGGAGTCGGAGTCTGAGGACGGCTGGCGGGACAGGGACGAGGCGGCGGCGGCGGCGTTCAGACTGCTGACGATGGAGTTGGCCCCTTCCTGGATGGCTTTCCAGTCAAACGACTCAGAGTCCGGAGAGGTGGGGCTTCTGGGGGCCTCCGCGGGTTCCTCCTCTGCCAGGATGCCCTCCTCGGCCTTAGAGGGCGGGGCTGGTGCGGCGGCGGGCAGCGAGGAGGACTTCTTCTTCTTCTTGGGCATGGCGGAGCTGATGCACTCCTGCAGGAGGTCGTCCTCGGAGTCGATGCTGAGGGAGCTGAGCGACGAGTTCCTGGAGAAGCAGACGGGCGTGTCCTCCACATGGAAGGCCTTGGGGGCGTAGCCGCTGGCTGCAGGGGGGCGGGGCTTGGACTCCACCTGTGTAGGACAGGTGTGACACATTAGACAGTTGATAACAACCAATGATGTTAGAGAACATCCCTGATTCCTGACATTTACCCAGCAGACGTTCTGCAACATTCAAAGGTAGAACCCAGGAACCAGCAGAACCACCTCAGGTTAAATGCAGGTAAACTAAGGTGGACTTCCTCAGGCCCAGAACCACCTCACTGACCCAGGAGGACATCCAGGGAGCTGATGTGGAGATAGTGGACTCTCCTCAGTACCTGGGTGTTCACCAGAACCATGAACTGGACCCATAACCCTGATGGTCCTACAGGACGGGTCAGAGCAGAATCTACCTGCTGAGGAGGCTGAGGTCTCCTGGCCTGCAAGGGGCGCTGCTGCAGACCTTCTTTACCTCTGGAGGCATCAGCCATCTTCTCTGGTCTGATGGAGCAGCAGCTAACCCCCCCCCCCCCCCAGAACCCCCACTTCCATCAGGGAAACTAAAACCGAGAACCAGCTTCTTTCCCAACGCTAGCGCCCCCTGCTGGTAACGCCTGTCTGCAGGTTTCTGTAAACGAAGCCTTAAAACAGCTTTAATATTTAATAAAAATGGCTTTAATATTCATTAAAAACAGCTTTAATATTTATTAAAAACAAAACAGTTAATATTAAAAACGGCTTTAATATTAATTAAAAACGGCTTTAATATTAATTAAAAACGGCTTTAATATTTATTGAAAACGGCTCTAATATTTATTAAAACCTGCTTTAATATTTATTAAAACAGCCTTGATATTAATTAAAAACCTCTATTTATTAAAAATGTCTTTGATATTTATTAAAACAGCTTTAATATTCATTAAAAACCTCTATTTATTAAAAACGTCTTTGAAGTTTATTAAAAACAGCCTTCATATTTATTAAAAACGGCTTTAATATTTATTAAAAACGGCTTTAATATTTATTTAAAAACGGCTTTAATATTTATTAAATTCAGCTTTAATATTTATTAAAACCTGCTTTAATATTTATTAAAACTTGCTTTAATATTTATTAAAACCTGCTTTAATATTTATTAAAACCCGCTTTAATATTTATTAAGACAGCTTTGATATGTATTAAAACCCGCTTTAATATTTATTAAAAAGCCTAAAAATTAATTAAAAACCTCTATTTATTAAAAATGTCTGATATTTATTAAAACAGCTTTAATATTCATTAAAAACCTCTATTTATTAAAAACGTCTTTGATATTTATTAAAACAGCTTTAATATTTATTAAAAACGGCTTTAATATTTATTAAAAACGTCTGATATTTATTAAAAACGGCTTTAATATTTATTAAATACAGCTTTAATATTTATTAAAAACGGCTTTAATATTTATTAAATACAGCTTTAATATTTATTAAAAACGGCTTTAATATTTATTAAAAACGGCTGATATTAAAAACGGCTTTAATATTTATTAAATACAGCTTTAATATTTATTAAAAACGGCTTTAATATTTATTAAATACAGCTTTAATATTTATTAAAAAACGGCTTTAATATTTATTAAATACAGCTTTAATATTTATTAAAAAACGGCTTTAATATTTATTAAATACAGCTTTAATATTTATTAAAAACGGCTTTAATATTTATTAAATACAGCTTTAATATTTATTAAAACCTGCTTTAATATGTATTAAAACCCGCTTTAATATTTATTAAAACAGCTTTGATATTTATTAAAAACGGCTTTAATATTTATTAAAAACGCCTTTGATATTTATTAAAACCCGCTTTAATATTTATTAATTACAGCTTTAATATTTATTAAAACAGCTTTAATATTTATTAAAACGGCTTTAATATTTAATAAAAACTGCTTTAATATTTATTAAAACAGCTTTAATATTTATTAAAACGGCTTTAATATTTAATAAAAACTGCTTTAATATTTATTAAAACAGCTTTAATATTTATTAAAACCCGCTTTAATATTTATTAAAACCCGCTTTAATATTTATTAAAACGGCTTTAATATTTAATAAAAACTGCTTTAATATTTATTAAAACAGCTTTAATATTTATTAAAAACGTCTTTGATATTTATTAAAACCCGCTTTAATATTTATTAAAACAGCTTTAATATTTATTAAAACAAGCTTTAATATTTATTAAAACGGCTTTAATATTTAATAAAAACTGCTTTAATATTTATTAAAAACGGCTTTAATATTTATTATTAAACACGGATTTTATATTTATTAAAAAGAAAACAGTTAATATTTAATAAAAACAAAACAGTTATTTAATAAAAACGTCCAATATTTATTAAAAACAAAACAGCTTTAATATTAATTAAAAACGGCTTTAATATTTATTAAAAAACGGTTTTAATATTTATTGAAAACGGCTTTAATTATTAAAAACAGCTTTAATTTTTATTAAAACCAGCTTTAATATTTATTAAAAACCTCTATTTACTAAAAACGGCTTTAATATTTATTAAAACCCGCTTTAATATTTATTAAAACAGCTTTAATATTTATTAAAAACGTCTTTAATATTTATTAAAAACGTGTTTGATATTTATTAAAAACGGCTTTAATATTTATTAAATACAGCTTTAATATTTATTAAAAGCCGCTTTAATATTTATTAAAACAAACTTTAATATTTATTAAAACAAACTTTAATATTTATTAAAAAATGACTTTAATATTTATTTAAAATGGCTTTAATATTGATTAAAAACATCTTTAACATTTATTAAAAACGACTTTAAAGACATCTTTCCTGCTGGACCCGGACCTGGTTACCTGGCGGTTACCTGTGCTGGTCGGGAACCGGGACTCACCTCAGCAGGAGGAAGGGCTGCTGCTTCGTCTCTAGTGGCCTCCTCCTCCTCCTCCTCCTCCTCCTCATCCTGCGGCGGCGGCGCGAACTCCTTGTTGTTGTTCTCCTGGTCGATGTCGCTCAGCGAGCTCAGCGACGGGTTTCTGGAGAAGCAGACGGGCGTGTCTTCGATGGCGAACTTCTGCTTCTCGTCCGGGGCCATCTGATTGGCCGAACCTTTGGTGCGGGGGAAGACGGCGGCCGTCTGCTGTTTCCGCTTCCTGTTGTCTTCCTCTTTGCTCTTCCTCTCCTCACCGTCCTTGTCAGCGGCCTCGTCCTCGTCAAAGTCCAGGGAGCTCAGCGAGTCGTTGCGCGAGAAGCAGCACGGCGTTCCCTCGATGGGCGTGTAGTGGCGCGGCGAGTCGAAGGCGAATCCCGGTTTGGCTTTGGTGGCCGTCGTGGCGGCGACGGCATACGGCGCCCGCTGAGGCATCGGCTTCACGGGGGAGGTGGGCTTCTTCTTCAGCTGCGGCTGGCAGAGAGGCGGCGGCGTCGGCGGGGACGCTGCAGGAGGAAGGGGCGGGGCCTGAAAGTGCTCGGCGGTTTCGACGGCTCTGATTGGCTTCCTGGGCTTGGCTTTAGGCATGGCGGCGTTGATGCACTCGGCCAGGATGTCATCGCCATTCTCGCCCTCCGGGACGCCGGGACGCGTTCGTGGAGCAGAGGGGGGCGGGGCCGCCTCCTCGTTGGGCGGCGAGTCGATGGTGAGGTCACTGAGCGAGGTGGCGGTGGAGAAGTTGAGCGGCGTTCCCTCCACACAGTAAACTCTCGGCACCTCCTCAGGCGGCGCCGCCACGTCCTTCCTCTGCGGCGGCGAGGGGCGGGTCTGAGGAGGGAGGAGCTTGTACACAGGAAGCTGGCTGGGTTTGCGCGGCGGTGGCGCCGGCGGCGGCGGCTTCTTTGGTTTCTGGGAGGACTTGGGCATGGCCATGTTGATGCACGCCACCAGGATCTCGTTGTCGTCGTCCGACTCGTCCAGGATGGGCTTGAGGGGCTCCTCCTCCTTGAGCTCCTGGCTCCTCGCCTCCTGCTCCTCCTCCTTCTGCAGCTCAGCGGCGATGTACGGCTCGTCCAGACTGAGCGCGCTCAGACTGGAGGCGCGGGAGAAGCCGTGCGGCGTGCTCTCTGTGGCGAAGTGCAGCAGGACGTCCACGCCGCTCTCCTCCTTCTTGGCGCCCTCCTCCTGCTTGGCGGCGGCGGGCAGCGGCGGCGGCGGCGTCTTGGCGCGGCTGGGGGGCATGGTCTGGCCCGGGCTGTCGGGCAGGTCGCTGGGGCTGACCACGCCGCTCGGCATGCCGCTGCACGGCTCGCTGGAGCGCACCGAGCTGGCGATGGAGGAGGTGGAGAAGCTGTCCAGCGAGCTGACCGACGTGCAGCGGCTGAACATCAGCGGCGTCTCCTGGGCGTACGGCGGCTCCGGGGGGCTCTTGGGCGTCCTGGCGCCCGATGATGATGTCACGTGGTGGTGGTGGTGATGGCCGTGGTGGTGATGGTGTCCTCTTCGTCCTCGTGTGGACGGCGCGGCGGACGTTTGGCTCTCCGCCTCTTTCTGTTGCCGCCGCTGCTGCTGCTCGCGAGCGTCTTTCTCGCTGACAGGAAGCGTCGGGTAGTCGTTGCCGCCGCCGCCGCCTTTGCTCTTCCTGGCGACGACGTCGGCGTCCTCGTCCTCCTCTGATGACAGCGAGGACAGCGAGCTGCCCCTGGAGAAGCAGATGGGCGTGTCCTCCACGCAGTAGGTCTGCGTTGACTCCTGGTTGCTCTTGGTTACGGGACGCGAGGCAGCCGGAGGCAGGGGGCGGGGCTTGTTGGCAGAGCTGGAAGTGGGAGGAGCCAGAGGATTGACGGCGGTCTCTTCCTGCTTGAAGAGCGGCTTGCGTGCGGAGTCGCCGCCGTACTTGAGGCTGTAGTCGATGGGCTGCTCGGGCGCAGAGCCGCCGCCGTAGCCTGACGCCGCCGAGACGGCGTAGCGCGGCGGCTGTCCCGACGCCATGCGGCCGCCGCTCTGCCCCGCCTCGCCGCCGTTGCTCCTCCGCAGCCGCACGTCCTGCTCGTGGTCGGCGTCGTGGCTCGGACTCTGCCTGCCGGAGTTGAGCTGCTCGTCGGAGTACTTGAGGCTGTAGTTGATGGGCGTGTCCAGCTCGCCGGCGTCGTCGTCGGCCATGTGGTTGGCGCTGCGGATCTTGTGCGCCAGGTCGGCGGGGTACTTCCTGTAGACGCAGCACTTGTTGGCGGCGCTCTCGTCGGACGAGTAGAAGGGGTCCGACGAGGGCTTGGTCTTGCCGCGGTTGCCGTAGCCGTCGGTGCTGGTCACGCTGTTGAGGCTGTCGCTGGAGGCGCGCACGCTGGCCGGGAACGCCGCACGCGCGTACGCCGCGTCCTCGCCGCTCCTCTTGGCGCCGTCGCCGCTCTTGGGGCTGGACAGCACGGGCGTGTTGGCGTAGGAGCGGGCGGCGTTGCCCCCGGCGGCCCCGACGGCGTTGCAGCTCCGCCCCTTCCTGTTGGCCGCCTTGGGGCTGAGGTTGTCGATGTTGTCGAAGGTCTCCGACAGCTGCTGCACGTCCAGCTCCTCCAGCAGCGCCTTCTGCTTGCGGGCGTGGAGCGACGGGGCGCCGGCGCCCGGCGACACCACGCTGGCGTCCTTGTAGCGTGCCGGCCGGTTGGCCATGAGGTTGCGCAGCGCGGCGGCGCTGCCCATGGCGATCATCTTGTGGCGGGAGTGTATGAGGTTGCGCAGCATGCCCACGGCGCCCAGCTCCCACAGCGTCTCCTGGTCCCTGGCGTCCCGGGCGGACAGGTTCCACAGCGTCCCGCAGGCGTTGGACACGATGGTCAGGCTGTGGGACTTCAGGTGCTGCAGCAGCGTGGGCAGGCAGCCGTGCTCACGCAACACCTGCCTGCAGGACACACAGGGTTACACACCTGCAACGCCGCCGCCGCCGCCGCTGACCCCACCACGCTTACCTGTGCGCCTCGTTGGTGGCGATGAGGCTGGAGACGTTGCGGAGGATCCCGCCGCCGCTCTCGATGATGGCGAGCGTGTTGGTGTGGCTGCGGTGCGTCAGCGTGCCCACCAGGAAGGCCAGAGCGCCGTCCACCGCGCAGATGTCCGCCTTGTTCTCGGTGCAGTGGGCCGACAGGTTCCAGAGCGCGCTCAGCACCGACTTCAGCGTGGACTCCTGAAACGCCAGAGCACGCCAGGTGAGCACGCCAGGTGGGCACGCCGGGCGCGCTCAGTGAGGGCCGGCATCATGTGACTGCTCACCTTCTGCACTTCCAGGGCGCAGCCCATCAGCGCTCGCACGCTGCCGACCTCACGCAGCGTCTTCTTACTGTTGACGTCGGCACGCCACGACAGGTTCCTCAGGACGCTGGCTATCACCTGCACACGACAGTAGCCGGCGGTCACCTGGGGCACACCTGCTGGACGCTGCCGGCGGGCGGGGGGGCGGCTGAACGTACCTGCTGCAGGTCTTCGCTCTCAGACTTCAGCTGGGCGACCATGGCTCTCATGCAGCCCTTCATGGAGCAGAGCGTGGCCTGCAGGGAACACAAGCGCACCTTTACCTGAGGCGCTCCTCCTCTACCTGCGTGCCCACCTGGGGAAACATGCCCTCACCTTATTGGCCACGTCTCCAAAGGTGAGGTTGGTGAGCGCCATGCCGGCGTATCTCCGCAGCGTGACGCTGTAATGGTCGCTGCTCAGCCCGAACATCTCACAGTCCACCTGCAGCAGCTCCGCCACCGCCTGCAGACCTCCTGCAGGACAGAACCCCGACAGAACCCGGTCAGAACCAGAACCAGTCAGTCAGAACCAGAACCAGTTGGTCAGAACCAGTCGATCAGAACCCCGTCAATTCAATTCAATTTTATTTATATAGCGCCAATTCATGAAACATGTCATCTCGAGGCACTTTACAAAATCAAGTTCAATCATATTATACAGATTGGGTCAGATTATACAGATTGGTCAAAAATGTCCTATATAAGGAAACCAGTTGATTGCTTCAAAGTCCCGACAAGCAGCATTCACTCCTGGGGAACCGTAGAGCTACAGGGAGAGTCGTCTGCATTGTCCATGGCTTTGCAGCAATCCCTCATACTGAGCATGCATGAAGCGACAGTGGAAAGAAAAACCACCCATTAACGGGAAGGAAAAACCTCCAGCAGAACCAGAACCGGGCTCAGTATGAACGGTCATCTGCCTCGACCGACTGGGGTTACAGAAGACAGAGCAGAGACACAACAAGACAGACAAAAAAGCACAGAAGCACACATTGATCCAGTAATCTGTTCTACATTAGATGGTAATAGTGGTGATCTGTCCTCCCTGGATGATTTCACAGTTAACAGAACGCCAGACCAGGTGTACCTACTATGAAGATAAAAGAGAGAGAGCAAAAAGTTAAAAGCTGAAATGACAACACGTAATGCATAATTGAAGAACAGTAGAAATCAGTAGAGTGAGAGAAATAGACCCTGATGTCCTCCAGTAGCCTAAGCCTATAGCAGCATAACTATAGAGGTAGCTCAGGGTAACATGAGCCACTCTGACTAGAAGCTTTGTCAAAAAGGAAAGTTTTAAGATTAGTCTTAAAAGTAGACGGGGTGTCTGCCTCACGGACCAAAACTGGGAGTTGGTTCCACAGGAGAGGAGCCTGATAGCTAAAGGATCTGCCTCCCATTCTACTTTTAGAGACTCTAGGAACCACCAGCAGACCTGCAGTCTGAGAGCGAAGTGCTCTGTTAGGAACATACGGGGTAATCAGAGCTCTGATATATGATGGAGCTTGGTTATTAAGGGCTTTATACGTTAGAAGAAGAATTTTAAATCATATTCTTGATTTAACAGGAAGCCAATGAAGGGAAGCTAAAATAGGAGAAATATGATCCCTCTTGTTGATTTTCATCAGAACTCTTGCTGCAGCATTTTGGATCAGCTGAAGACTTTGAACTGCATTTTGTGGACTTCCTGATAGTAAAGAATTACAATAGTCCAGCCTTGAAGTAACAAATGCATGGACTAGTTTTTCAGCATCACCCCTGGACAGAATGTTTCTAATTTTGGCGATATTCCTGAGGTGAGAAAAGGAAACTCTAGAAACCTGTTTAATATGGGATTTAAATGACATGTCTTGGTCGAAAATAACACCAAGATTTTTACTTTATTACCAGAGGCCAAGTTAATACTACCCAGATTAAGTGATTGATTAAGAAGTTTATTTTTTGAGGACTCTGGTCCAAAGATTACAACTTCTGTCTTGTCAGAATTTAGATGCAGGAAATTTAAAGTCATCCAGCTTTTGATGTCATCAAGACATGACTGAAGTCGAAGTAATTGATTGGATTCATCAGGATTTATGGATAAATATAGCTGAGTGTCATCAGCATAACAGTGGAAATTAATCCCATGCTGTCTGATAATTTTGCCGATTGGAAGCATATATATAGTAAAGAGAATTGGTCCAAGGACTGAACCCTGTGGTACTCCACAGGTGACCCTAGAGTTTGAAGAAGATTTATTATTAACATGAACAAACTGGAATCTGTCCGACAGATAAGATTTAAACCAGCCTAATGCTTTCCCCTTAATCCCTACAGTATGTTCAAGTCTTTGTAGGAGAATATTGTGATCAACTGTATCATATGCAGCACTGAGATCTAACAGGACAAGTACAGACACAAGTCCATTATCTGAGGCCATGAGAATATCATTAGTGACCTTCACCAGAGCTGTTTCAGTGCTATGATGAGCTCTGAAGCCTGACTGAAACTCCTCAAGTAGGTCATTACTTTGTAAATGTTCACATAGTTGATTAGCAACTACTTTCTCAAGAATTTTAGATAAGAAAAGAAGATTAGATATAGGTCTGTAGTTTACTAGCTCATCTTGATCAAGAGAAGGTTTCTTAAGTAAAGGTTTAATAACAGCTACTTTAAAAGCCTGTGGTACATATCCATTTACTAAGGATAGATTAATCATGTGTAAAATAGGACCACTGATCAAAGGGAATACCTCCTTAAACAACTTGGTTGGGATTGGGTCTAACATACAGGTAGAAGGTTTAGATGAAGCTAAGATTTTAGATAGCTCAGAAAGCTCTACTGCTTCTAAACAGTTCAGACACAGCGCAGGTTCTAAAGATTCCTCCAACGCTGCCTCACTTACTGAGGACGAGGTAATCATGTTTGGGAGGATGCCAATTATTTTATTTTTAATGGCATCAATTTTATTTATGAAGAATCCCATAAAATCATTACTACTAAGAGCTAAGGGGATGGATGGATCAACAGAGCTGCAGCTCTGAGTAAGTTTGGCAACTGTACTAAAGAGAAATCTAGGATTATTTTTATTCTCTTCAATTAATGATGAAAAATATGCTGCTCTAACTCTGCGAAGGGTCTTGTTATACAACAATAGACTGTCCCTCCAGATTAAGTAGGATTCCTCTTGGTGTGTAGAGCGCCATTTTCTCTCCAATTTCCTAACATTGTGCTTCAAGGAACGCAGCTCTGAATTAAACCAGGGAGCCAGCTTCCTGTGAATTATGACCTTCTTTTTCAAGGGAGCTACATTATCTAATGCAGAACGCAATGAGGAAGTCACATTGTTAGCAAATGTATCTATTTGTGAATGGGAAGAAACAGCATTGCTGCCATCTACAGGGCATTTCTGCAATACTGAGGATATTAAGAGGGGGACAGACTCTTTAAGTTTTGATACAGCATTATCAGATAAAGATCTACTATAATGGAACCCTCTTTTGGGGGTGGAGAAATCGGTTAGATTAAACTCAAATGTTATTAAAAAATGATCAGACAGGACAGGGTTGTGAGGAAATACTGTTAATTCTTCACAATCAATGCCATATGTCAGTACAAGGTCCAAAGTATGGAGCCGAGAGTGCGTTGGCTTATGCACATTTTGAGCAAAACCAATTGAATCTAGGATAGTTTTAAAGGCTACACTAAGGTTATCACATCCAGTGTCAACATGGATGTTAAAATCACCCACTATAATAACCTTGTCAGTATTTAACACCAAATCAGATAAGAAGTCTGACAGTTGATCCAAAAACTGAGAGTAAGGGCCTGGTGGACGATACAAAACAATAAACAGAAGAGGTTTTATTGCTTTGCAGTTGGGATGAGGGAAACTGAGGGTTAAATGTTCAAAAGAACTGTAATTATTAATTGGCCTGGGACTAATTAATAAATCAGACTGAAAGATGGTTGCCACTCCTCCTCCTCTTCCCACAGATCTGGGAATGTGGAAATTTGAATAACTGGAGGGAGTTGACTCATTTATACTAACGTAGTCCTCTTGTAGCCAGGTTTCTGTGAGACAAAACAAATCAATCTGATTATCAGAAATCAATTCATTAACTAACAAAGTCTTTGGAGGGAGAGACCTTATATTTAATAGACCACATTTAATTATTTTATTTTTAGGTTCAAGGTGAACCGTATTGATTTTTATTAGATTTTTATGATTTGTTCCCTTTAGATCAGTTTTTGATCTGTTAAGTTTTGGCCGTGGGAAAGACACCGTCTCAATAGGGTAATGGGTGGGTAACAGTACAGAAGCTGCAGAGAGGTGTGTTAAACTACGGCTCTGCTTCCTGGTCTGGACCCTGGGTTGTCAGCATTTAGGAGAACTAATAAATCCGGCCAGATTCCTAGAAAGAAGAGCTGCACCATCCAAAGTGGGATGAATGCCGTCTCTCCTGATCAGACCAGGTTTTCCCCAGAAAGTTCTCCAGTTATCAATGTAGCCCACGTCGTTTTCTGGACAGAACCAGAACCAGTCGGTCAGAACTCGGTCAGAACCAGAAAGTCAGGACCCGGTCAGAACTAGTTACCACTCAGTCAGAATCATAACCAGTCGGTCAGAATCCGGTCACTTTTGGTCACTCAGAACACAGTAAAACGAGCCAGAACCTAATTGGACTTGTTGAAGAGTCAGGAAATAGTCAAACCTCCATGAAGTTAGTCTGAACCAATCAGAACCAGAACCCAAATCAGTCAAAACTAGGGAGCAAGGCATCAATTAACGAGTTCAGCTAAAGTTGCCTAATTGATTAATTAATAACGACTAATTAATAAGCGGCCATTTTCCTAAAACCTGAGTTCTCTCTGCATCAAGAGACGCATCGTTATATTTTAGAGTTTATTGATTAAACTTATTTATAAAATACAACAGAACGGGAACTTATTAAGTCACTGAAGAGAAGCTCAATAATAATAGAATAAATAAAACTCAGCTTTTAGCTTCATGTCTTTTTCTACCATGGTACCATTTTCACGCCGGGCCTGCTGAGCGCATCACAGGGTTCTGGTTCTGGACGCTGCTCCACCAGGCGGCCCGGCTAAATGGAGCTGCTTAGTTTATATTTAATAACAGAACCACTTAAAGAGCATTTTGGATCCTCATTGGAAATTAATCCCACACTGGACTCCATTTGGACCGCTTCATGGTTCTGCTGCGATGCGGCTCCACTTTAGGGCGACCGGCAACACCCCCTGCTGGACGGCGGCGCCACTACAACAGTCTGAACCAGCTTCAGTGGAACCGTTAATCAACAACTAATCATTGGTTTGCATCCCTAGTCAGAACCAGGTAAACCCGGCAGGAACCCGCTAAGGAACCGAGCCAGAAGCCCGTAGAGACCCGGTCAGACAGAACCGCTCGGGCCCACTCACCCAGCTCGTTCATGGCGTGGCGGTGCTCCTCATCGAAGGACAGCTTCATGAGGACGCAGACGGCGGGACAGATCTGGTGCTCCACAGGAGACGGCACTGCAACAACACATGACATCAGAACCGGGCAACGGGCCGCCGGGCTGCGTCTGAGCGGGCCGACGACTTACTGGGGTTGTCCTCCTGGTCGGCGCCCCTCTCGTGCTTCTCCTGCCAGGTCCAGCAGGCCTCGCAGTAAAGGCGCACCTGCTCCAGCAGGTGCAGCACCCGGATCTCCCTGCGGCCCCGCTTGTCGTCGGGCTGACTGTGCACGATGTTGTGCAGCGCGGCCGACGCCCTCGCCCTCGCGTCCTTGCTGCCGCGGGAGTTACCTGCGCCACCACACGCGTGAACACAAGCGGCCACGGCCGCGTAAGGCGAGGGGGGGACGGCATGCTTACCTAGCAGCAGGGAGTCCTTGTCGTTGCCGTGCAGCAGCTGGATGAGCAGCGGCAGGCAGCCGGACTGACGCATGGCGATGCAGGAGTCCTGGGAGCTGGACATGGCGAGCAGCGTGCGCGACATGTCGTCCTTATCGTGGGTCCCCAGCATGGACAGCAGGCTGTACACCATCTCCACCTGCAGGGGGCGACACAGAGCAGAGGCTCACACGGCTCCACCTGCACACCACCTGCCGCTCAGAGCCACACCCACCTTCGTTCCAAGGTGGCTGGTGATTCGTCGAGGCACAGAGTAGCTCGTCTCATTGGCAGAGTCCTGGTCCAATCGGCTGCTGGAACTCTGGAAAACGAAACCTGGATTTAACAGAGGCAGACGGCAGTCAACCAATCAGAGGGCAGGATAGCTCACCTGAGCTGCAGCCAGTCCACTGCTGTCCGCCGCACTCTGAGCACCCTCCACCTGCAGACATACATGGCGATCAGGTAACAGGACTCAGCTGCACAGGTGAGTGACTGACCAACAGGTGAGCTTACCTGCAGCCGAGCTCCAAGCCTCAGGATGTCTTTCTCAATCTGCTGAATGCGGGAAACACGAGCCTGAAAACACACACAAGAGCAACTGGGACCAGCGCACAAAGACTTGCTGATTCTCTGCTGTTTTGACAAACTCCCAGCATGCAACACAGTCGGGACGGCCCTGATGGAGACCTCATCTCGTCACCATGGAGATCAGATATAAAACGTAAAGGATTTCCCTTTTTCTCTCTTTCCACCCATAAGGTGGTATTTTGAGCCTGGGTAGAACCTATTATAATGGTTTTAATGCTTAAGTCCTCCAAAGGGAGTTTGTTTAACTGTGCTGAATATTTCCAATGTGTCCTTTATAAGTGATTTTTACTGTGTTGGTTTTGTTTGGTGAGAAACAGGCCGCTCCAATTGAGTTAGATCTCTCGCATCGCATGGCTAGAAGCGCGTCCATCGCATGGCTAGAAGCGCGTCCATCGCATGGCTAGAAGCGCGTCCATCGCATGGCTAGAAACGCCTCCATCGCATGGCTAGAAACGCCTCCATCGCATGGCTAGAAGCGCGTCCATCGCATGGCTAGAAGCGCGTCCATCGCATGGCTAGAAACGCCTCCATCGCATGGCTAGAAACGCCTCCATCGCATGGCTAGAAACGCCTCCATCGCATGGCTAGAAACGCCTCCTTCGCATGGCTAGAAACGCCTCCATCGCATGGCTAGAAGCGTGTCCATCGCATGGCTAGAAACGCCTCCTTCGCATGGCTAGAAGCGCCTCCATCGCATGGCTAGAAGCGTGTCCATCGCATGGCTAGAAACGCCTCCTTCGCATGGCTAGAAACGCCTCCATCGCATGGCTAGAAACGCCTCCATCGCATGGCTAGAAACGCCTCCATCGCATGGCTAGAAACGCCTCCATCGCATGGCTAGAAACGCCTCCATCGCATGGCTAGAAACGCCTCCATCGCATGGCTAGAAACGCCTCCATCGCATGGCTAGAAACGCCTCCATCGCATGGCTAGAAACGCCTCCATCGCATGGCTAGAAGCGCGTCCATCGCATGGCTAGAAGCGCGTCCATCGCATGGCTAGAAGCGCGTCCATCGCATGGCTAGAAACGCCTCCATCGCATGGCTAGAAGCGCCTCCATCGCATGGCTAGAAACGCCTCCATCGCATGGCTAGAAACGCTTCCATCGCATGGCTAGAAACGCCTCCATCGCATGGCTAGAAACGCCTCCATCGCATGGCTAGAAGCGCCTCCATCGCATGGCTAGAAGCGCGTCCATCGCATGGCTAGAAGCGCGTCCATCGCATGGCTAGAAACGCCTCCATCGCATGGCTAGAAGCGCCTCCATCGCATGGCTAGAAACGCCTCCATCGCATGGCTAGAAACGCCTCCATCGCATGGCTAGAAGCGCGTCCATCGCACGGCTAGAAACGCGTCCATCGCACGGCTAGAAGCGCGTCCATCGCACGGCTAGAAGCGCGTCCATCGCAAGGCTAGAAGCGCGTCCATCGCATGGCTAGAAACGCCTCCGTCGCATGGCTAGAAACGCCTCCGTCGCATGGCTAGAAACGCCTCAGTCGCATGGCTAGAAGCGCGTCCGTCGCATGGCTAGAAGCGCGTCCGTCGCATGGCTAGAAGCGCGTCCGTCGCATGGCTAGAAGCGCGTCCATCGCATGGCTAGAAGCGCGTCCATCGCATGGCTAGAAACGCCTCCATCGCATGGCTAGAAGCGCCTCCATCGCATGGCTAGAAGCGCGTCCATCGCATGGCTAGAAACGCCTCCATCGCATGGCTAGAAACGCCTCCATCGCATGGCTAGAAACGCCTCCATCGCATGGCTAGAAACGCCTCCTTCGCATGGCTAGAAACGCCTCCTTCGCATGGCTAGAAACGCCTCCATCGCATGGCTAGAAGCGTGTCCATCGCATGGCTAGAAACGCCTCCTTCGCATGGCTAGAAGCGCCTCCATCGCATGGCTAGAAGCGTGTCCATCGCATGGCTAGAAACGCCTCCTTCGCATGGCTAGAAACGCCTCCTTCGCATGGCTAGAAACGCCTCCTTCGCATGGCTAGAAACGCCTCCTTCGCATGGCTAGAAACGCCTCCATCGCATGGCTAGAAACGCCTCCATCGCATGGCTAGAAACGCCTCCATCGCATGGCTAGAAACGCCTCCATCGCATGGCTAGAAACGCCTCCATCGCATGGCTAGAAACGCCTCCATCGCATGGCTAGAAACGCCTCCATCGCATGGCTAGAAACGCCTCCATCGCATGGCTAGAAACGCCTCCATCGCATGGCTAGAAACGCCTCCATCGCATGGCTAGAAGCGCGTCCATCGCATGGCTAGAAGCGCGTCCATCGCATGGCTAGAAGCGCGTCCATCGCATGGCTAGAAACGCCTCCATCGCATGGCTAGAAACGCCTCCATCGCATGGCTAGAAACGCCTCCATCGCATGGCTAGAAACGCCTCCATCGCATGGCTAGAAACGCCTCCATCGCATGGCTAGAAACGCCTCCTTCGCATGGCTAGAAACGCCTCCATCGCATGGCTAGAAGCGTGTCCATCGCATGGCTAGAAACGCCTCCTTCGCATGGCTAGAAGCGCCTCCATCGCATGGCTAGAAGCGCGTCCATCGCATGGCTAGAAACGCCTCCTTCGCATGGCTAGAAACGCCTCCGTCGCATGGCTAGAAACGCCTCAGTCGCATGGCTAGAAGCGCGTCCGTCGCATGGCTAGAAGCGCGTCCGTCGCATGGCTAGAAGCGCGTCCGTCGCATGGCTAGAAGCGCGTCCGTCGCATGGCTAGAAGCGCGTCCATCGCATGGCTAGAAACGCCTCCATCGCATGGCTAGAAGCGCCTCCATCGCATGGCTAGAAGCGCGTCCATCGCATGGCTAGAAACGCCTCCATCGCATGGCTAGAAACGCCTCCATCGCATGGCTAGAAACGCCTCCATCGCATGGCTAGAAACGCCTCCTTCGCATGGCTAGAAACGCCTCCTTCGCATGGCTAGAAACGCCTCCATCGCATGGCTAGAAGCGTGTCCATCGCATGGCTAGAAACGCCTCCTTCGCATGGCTAGAAGCGCCTCCATCGCATGGCTAGAAGCGTGTCCATCGCATGGCTAGAAACGCCTCCTTCGCATGGCTAGAAACGCCTCCTTCGCATGGCTAGAAACGCCTCCTTCGCATGGCTAGAAACGCCTCCTTCGCATGGCTAGAAACGCCTCCATCGCATGGCTAGAAACGCCTCCATCGCATGGCTAGAAACGCCTCCATCGCATGGCTAGAAACGCCTCCATCGCATGGCTAGAAACGCCTCCATCGCATGGCTAGAAACGCCTCCATCGCATGGCTAGAAACGCCTCCATCGCATGGCTAGAAGCGCCTCCATCGCATGGCTAGAAGCGCGTCCATCGCATGGCTAGAAGCGCGTCCATCGCATGGCTAGAAGCGCCTCCATCGCATGGCTAGAAACGCCTCCATCGCATGGCTAGAAACGCCTCCATCGCATGGCTAGAAACGCCTCCATCGCATGGCTAGAAACGCCTCCATCGCATGGCTAGAAACGCCTCCATCGCATGGCTAGAAACGCCTCCTTCGCATGGCTAGAAACGCCTCCATCGCATGGCTAGAAGCGTGTCCATCGCATGGCTAGAAACGCCTCCTTCGCATGGCTAGAAGCGCCTCCATCGCATGGCTAGAAGCGCGTCCATCGCATGGCTAGAAACGCCTCCTTCGCATGGCTAGAAACGCCTCCTTCGCATGGCTAGAAACGCCTCCTTCGCATGGCTAGAAACGCCTCCATCGCATGGCTAGAAACGCCTCCATCGCATGGCTAGAAACGCCTCCATCGCATGGCTAGAAACGCCTCCATCGCATGGCTAGAAACGCCTCCATCGCATGGCTAGAAACGCCTCCATCGCATGGCTAGAAACGCCTCCATCGCATGGCTAGAAGCGCGTCCATCGCATGGCTAGAAGCGCGTCCATCGCATGGCTAGAAGCGCCTCCATCGCATGGCTAGAAACGCCTCCATCGCATGGCTAGAAGCGCGTCCATCGCATGGCTAGAAGCGCGTCCATCGCATGGCTAGAAGCGCCTCCATCGCATGGCTAGAAACGCCTCCATCGCATGGCTAGAAGCGCTCCGTCGCATGGCTAGAAGCACGCCGTCGCATGGTTAGAAACACATCCTCCGCATGGCTTCGCTCCTGAACGGGCCTCTACGTAGGGATAACTCCTAACTCTGTATACGCCGCTCGCCTCACTGGCAGTCGGTGTGTAAGCACAGGCTGCACAGGTCTCACACACGCAACGTGCACCCCGATCAGGTGAGCCTGAGCCTCACCTTGACACGCAGGTGAGGTCCAGATGTGCTCTGCCTACCTGTGCTCTCCTCTCCATCTCCTGACAGGATCCCAGCTGCTCCTCCATCGCCGATCGGATCTGGCGAGCCTCAAACTCCAGCTGACGGCGACTCATGTCCGTCTGCAGAGTGAACTGACACAAACAGCCACTCATCACCAACTACAACTCCCAGCATGCACTTCTGTGCCTGCAAACAGGGAAAGGCCTAAAGTTCTCCTTACGTTTTCGGTGAGAGGCAGACTGTCAATCCTCTTGGTGAGATTCTGCAGCTGAGCATAGTACCAGTCCTTCTCCTTCTCCTCCTTCTCCAACTCAGCCAATAGGAGAGATCTGTGCAAAGGCAGCAGCCAATCAGAGGACAGTCCAAGTCTGTAGTCAGGTGGGCGGTTCTGATCTAAGCTTCAAAATCCAGAGTAACTAAGAAATCCTCTGAGTACTGCTGTGTGTTGCACTGAAGAGGTTTACTGATTTAAAACATGCCGGCCTTGAGTTTGACGCAAATGTGTCAAACTCAAGGCCGGCGGGCCGATTCCAGCCCATCAAGGCAATTTATCTGGCTCTCAAGAGCCAAAAAAGGCACATCATGTCATAAAGTAGAGGCATAAATCCTTTTAAATTGTATAAAGCGGCTAAAACTTTTCCTCCTGTAGTGAATTTTGATTTTTTTTAACTGTGTAGTAACAGCATCCTGCCACTAGGTGTCAGTTTTGTCACATTAAAACCAGAAATGTCCAAGAAGCGAAGAAGAGATGTAGAATGATGAGTTTAAAGTGTAACTCACCCCAATATCAACTTTATTTACAGATACACTGTATAAACTGGGCCTAAGGTGCTACTTTAATGTTAATGTGCATTTTTTATATTTCGATGTGAACTGGAATGATATTATGAAAGGAGTAACCGGCCCTTTAATGACTTAATTATAGAAATTAATCTGACACCCCAGCTTTAGAGCAGCGTTACTGATCAAGAAACATTTTAAACTGAGGGTTTTTGTGGACATTTCACACCTTTGTCAGATATTTCTCAGTTTTTATAAAAATTTTCAGTTTTGCTAGGAATCAAACTGATTTGCAGTTGACCTTTGACCTCCTCCAGGAGTCCATTTTGCACTGTGATAGCCGTTCTAAGTGCGACAGTGCGGGTGGAGTCAGTACCTCTCCTTCTCCAGCTCCTCCAGGCAGCGGTCGTGGCCGTCTCTGCCCGCAGACAGAGGTCCTCTCCTGGGAAAGGCAGCCGAGGACGGTCCAGGAGCCGCGGCGCCTCCGGACGCTCCTGCTGGAGTTCCACAGGAAGAGGAGGCCGAGCTGGAGGACGACGAGGGGGGCAGAGGAGGCCTGGTGCGGGCCTTGAAGCCGGCTGGATCCAGGCTCATTTCTGAAGGAGAACGCAGTGAAGATGGTGTCTGAATAAGAACATGTTCTACGTTTGTTAGCGCTCGTTCGTCTCACCCTTCAGTCGCTCTATGAGCTCCAGCTGAGAGCCAGACGCCTCCCCGGACTCTTCTTCTATGGTGCCCTGCAGCTGCTTCAGCACTTCCTGTTGGAGACAAAGAGCAGCGTTCCATGGATGGGTGGGATTTCCACAGAGAAGAATGTCAGTTTCAGGAGCTCAACCAGAACTCAGCTAGAACCTGGACTCACCACGATCAGCCTGCAGCGTTTATACAGCGACATGACACACGCTAACAGCTCTCACACACGCTAACAGCTCTCACACACGCTAACAGCTCTCACACCAGCAGCATGCAAGACAGGGGAAAGGGCAAAGGGAAAGCAGTGTGCCTACAGACGGGAAGGACGGCCCAGCAACGAGCCGAAGACCCGAACAGAACCACCCACTGAGGAACAGGCTGAGAACAGAGAACCGGACAAACATCACAGGTTCCACACCGGGACAACACCAGGAAGCGTCCTAACAGGAAGAGGAAGTCAGCAACGGGCAGAGCAGAGGTCAACACACATCACAACACGCAGACTGCTCACTCCGACGGATTTCCTCAGACCAACCAAAGATCCACACACAGCCAGACCTCTCACTCTGAACAAGGAGCCCTTTCTGACAACGCAGCGCGTGATTGGGTGGAAAGAGCTCAGGTCTATTCTGGGCTGCAGACAGAGGGGGGAGCGGGATGCAGGCAGCTCCCCCGCCTCCTTCCTGGCCTGCAGCTCTTCCCCATGTTCTCACCTTCATGTTGGAGGCCTCGGTCTCCAGCTTGGTCAGGTGGTTGGAGTTGTCCTGCAGCTCCTGTCTCAGGTTGGAGTTCTCCATCTTCAACACCTCCACCTGCCTCAGCAGCTGGTCGTACGATGCTGCCGCCATGCTGGCCGCCTGACGTCAGACCTGCGCGACACAAACCACCAACAGACTGAGACTCAGCGGCTGGACGCTCTCCTGCAGCTCCACCTCGTCTCCACAGTTGGTCAGGGAGGGCTGAAACGGTCTGAAAGATGCGGTGATTTATTGTCCATTAGCCAATCAGCATTGGGTCTGCCTGGTCTGAACAGCCAATGGCAGCCAGTGCTGTCCTCTTACACAAAGACATCAGACTTTAAGATCCTTCTGTTAGTCTAAAAATCCCTGAATTAGCACCTAAATACATCACAGACTTGTTATCAGGGCATCAACCCTCCAGACCACTCAGGTCTTCTGGCTCCAGCCTGCTCTGCAGAACCAGAACCAGAACCAGAACCAGAACCAGACAAGGAGAAGCAGCATTTAGTTCCTAAGCTCCACTGATCTGGAACAAACTCCCAGAAAACTGTAAAAGTGTAGAAAGCCTGAGTTCCTTTAAATCAGGGATAAAAACTGTTATTTTAGAGTTTATTTAAATGTTAATGTTTTAGTTTGTAGTACTGATACCTGACCTGCTGCTACATGTTTTCTCATGGTGTGTTCATGTTCAGCACTTTGAATTATCTCGTTACTGAAATGTGCTACAGGTAAACCTGCCTTGCCTAGAGGACAGGATCGGTCCAACTATATATTATATAGCATATTTTATTTCCTGCTTTGTTATCTAGGCGGGATCGGCTTTGTGCATCATGATTCATCAGCAATGTGGAAACGGAGTTGATCTCCTCTCTGGTTTCAGGACGAGGCAGCAGCTGTCTGCCTGTGAGACAGCGCTGAGGGATTAGGGAGGGCTCACGGCAGCACTGGTGCTTTCACTTAAATTCACCAATAACACGTAAAAAGTCACTACATTAGTTGCTTTTTCAATTTTAACAGAAGAAAGTTGGTTGAGGGTCTGAAAAGTGCAACGGGGCACTACGGAGGCACAAGACGGCTCTGGTTTTATATCGCACAGCGGCAGAGCTACTGTCGTCAGTCTCTACAAATTACGTCACAGAAACGTTTGAACTAAAAGCAATACGGGTTCAAAATTCAATACAAGACACCGTTTAACCTAAGAGGGCGCCACACTGACGGTTCTAGACACAAAAGCAGGATTTGAACAAATATGCAGTAATTTGTCAAAAATAACGACCATACTACCGTATTTTCAGACTATAAGGCACACCGTGAATTTAGGTATATCTGTGTGTCTTTGTCCACATATAAGACGCACAGGATTATAAGAATATTACATATTCTTCCCATGTGTGTAATATCACTCCGCCCCCCTGTAGGGTGACCAGATGTCCCAGATTTCCAAGGATGACCCCGTTTTGGGTGACCTGTCCCCGGAAATGTTCCTGATTTCAGTGAATCATGATGGAGTAAAAAAGTTTAGTGCAACAAGAATTATTTACCCGGTCCTGCTGCTGTCAGCACGGAGCAGAGCTTTGCTGAACGCACCTTCCCCGCCCCCCGTCGGCGTTGCCGTTCAGCAAAAACAAGCCAACCCCCAGGCAGAGGTTCTATCTTAAAATCAGAGACGTCCCCAGTTTTCATCAGAGAAATCAGATCTGGTGGCATTAAGGAGGAAATACTCTGGCCTCGTAACGGTAGCGGCTTACAGGCGTGTTTTAAAAATGGTAAATTTATACCAGACGCTGCAAAGTACACAGCTGCGTGATTCTGCTGAGAGAAGAACTTTTATCATGAGTACGTAAAGAAAGACGAATTATCAGTAATATATGGTTAAGGTATTAAATTACCAGTAATATATGGGTATGGTATTAAATTGCCAGTAATATATGGGTAAGGTATTAAATTGCCAGTAATATATGGGTAAGGTATTAAATTACCAGTAATATATGGGTAAGGTATTAAATTACCAGTAATATATGGGTAAGGTATTAAATTACCAGTAATATATGGGTAAGGTATTAAATTATCAGTAATATATGGTTAAGGTATTAAATTACCAGTAATATATGGGTACGGTATTAAATTACCAGTAATATATGGGTAAGGTATTAAATTATCAGTAATATATGGTTAAGGTATTAAATTACCAGTAATATATGGGTACGGTATTAAATTACCAGTAATATATGGGTATGGTATTAAATTGCCAGTAATATATGGGTAAGGTATTAAATTACCAGTAATATATGGGTAAGGTATTAAATTACCAGTAATATATGGGTAAGGTATTAAATTACCAGTAATATATGGGTAAGGTATTAAATTGCCAGTAATATATGGGTATGGTATTAAATTGCCAGTAATATATGGGTAAGGTATTAAATTACCAGTAATATATGGGTAAGGTATTAAATTACCAGTAATATATGGGTAAGGTATTAAATTATCAGTAATATATGGGTACGGTATTAAATTACCAGTAATATATGGGTATGGTATTAAATTGCCAGTAATATATGGTTAAGGTATTAAATTACCAGTAATATATGGGTACGGTATTAAATTACCAGTAATATATGGGTAAGGTATTAAATTACCAGTAATATATGGGTAAGGTATTAAATTACCAGTAATATATGGGTAAGGTATTAAATTGCCAGTAATATATGGGTATGGTATTAAATTGCCAGTAATATATGGGTAAGGTATTAAATTACCAGTAATATATGGGTAAGGTATTAAATTATCAGTAATATATGGTTAAGGTATTAAATTACCAGTAATATATGGGTAAGGTATTAAATTACCAGTAATATATGGGTAAGGTATTAAATTATCAGTAATATATGGTTAAGGTATTAAATTACCAGTAATATATGGGTACGGTATTAAATTACCAGTAATATATGGGTATGGTATTAAATTGCCAGTAATATATGGGTAAGGTATTAAATTGCCAGTAATATATGGGTAAGGTATTAAATTACCAGTAATATATGGGTAAGGTATTAAATTACCAGTAATATATGGGTAAGGTATTAAATTGCCAGTAATATATGGGTATGGTATTAAATTGCCAGTAATATATGGGTAAGGTATTAAATTACCAGTAATATATGGGTAAGGTATTAAATTACCAGTAATATATGGGTAAGGTATTAAATTACCAGTAATATATGGGTAAGGTATTAAATTATCAGTAATATATGGGTACGGTATTAAATTACCAGTAATATATGGGTACGGTATTAAATTACCAGTAATATATGGTTAAGGTATTAAATTATCAGTAATATATGGGTAAGGTATTAAATTACCAGTAATATATGGGTAAGGTATTAAATTATCAGTAATATATGGGTAAGGTATTAAATTACCAGTAATATATGGGTACGGTATTAAATTACCAGTAATATATGGTTAAGGTATTAAATTATCAGTAATATATGGGTAAGGTATTAAATTACCAGTAATATATGGGTAAGGTATTAAATTACCAGTAATATATGGGTAAGGTATTAAATTACCAGTAATATATGGGTAAGGTATTAAATTGCCAGTAATATATGGGTATGGTATTAAATTGCCAGTAATATATGGGTAAGGTATTAAATTACCAGTAATATATGGGTAAGGTATTAAATTACCAGTAATATATGGGTAAGGTATTAAATTACCAGTAATATATGGGTAAGGTATTAAATTATCAGTAATATATGGGTACGGTATTAAATTACCAGTAATATATGGGTATGGTATTAAATTGCCAGTAATATATGGTTAAGGTATTAAATTACCAGTAATATATGGGTACGGTATTAAATTACCAGTAATATATGGTTAAGGTATTAAATTACCAGTAATATATGGGTACGGTATTAAATTACCAGTAATATATGGGTATGGTATTAAATTATCAGTAATATATGGGTAAGGTATTAAATTACCAGTAATATATGGGTACGGTATTAAATTACCAGTAATATATGGGTATGGTATTAAATTGCCAGTAATATATGGTTAAGGTATTAAATTACCAGTAATATATGGGTACGGTATTAAATTACCAGTAATATATGGGTACGGTATTAAATTATCAGTAATATATGGGTAAGGTATTAAATTACCAGTAATATATGGGTACGGTATTAAATTACCAGTAATATATGGGTATGGTATTAAATTGCCAGTAATATATGGGTAAGGTATTAAATTACCAGTAATATATGGGTAAGGTATTAAAATGCCAGTAATATATGGGTAAGGTATTAAATTATCAGTAATATATGGGTAAGGTATTAAATTACCAGTAATATATGGGTAAGGTATTAAATTACCAGTAATATATGGGTACGGTATTAAATTACCAGTAATATATGGGTATGGTATTAAATTGCCAGTAATATATGGTTAAGGTATTAAATTACCAGTAATATATGGGTACGGTATTAAATTACCAGTAATATATGGTTAAGGTATTAAATTACCAGTAATATATGGGTACGGTATTAAATTACCAGTAATATATGGGTATGGTATTAAATTTTCAGTAATATATGGGTAAGGTATTAAATTACCAGTAATATATGGGTACGGTATTAAATTACCAGTAATATATGGGTATGGTATTAAATTGCCAGTAATATATGGTTAAGGTATTAAATTACCAGTAATATATGGGTACGGTATTAAATTACCAGTAATATATGGGTACGGTATTAAATTACCAGTAATATATGGGTATGGTATTAAATTGCCAGTAATATATGGTTACGGTATTAAATTACCAGTAATATATGGGTACGGTATTAAATTACCAGTAATATATGGGTATGGTATTAAATTGCCAGTAATATATGGTTAAGGTATTAAATTACCAGTAATATATGGGTACGGTATTAAATTACCAGTAATATATGGGTAAGGTATTAAATTATCAGTAATATATGGGTAAGGTATTAAATTGCCAGTAATATATGGGTAAGGTATTAAATTATCAGTAATATATGGGTAAGGTATTAAATTACCAGTAATATATGGGTACGGTATTAAATTACCAGTAATATATGGGTATGGTATTAAATTGCCAGTAATATATGGGTAAGGTATTAAATTATCAGTAATATATGGGTAAGGTATTAAATTACCAGTAATATATGGGTAAGGTATTAAATTGCCAGTTATATATGGGTATGGTATTAAATTGCCAGTAATATATGGGTAAGGTATTAAATTACCAGTAATATATGGGTAAGGTATTAAATTACCAGTAATATATGGGTAAGGTATTAAATTACCAGTAATATATGGGTACGGTATTAAATTACCAGTAATATATGGGTATGGTATTAAATTGCCAGTAATATATGGTTAAGGTATTAAATTACCAGTAATATATGGGTAAGGTATTAAATTATCAGTAATATATGGTTAAGGTATTAAATTACCAGTAATATATGGGTATGGTATTAAATTGCCAGTAATATATGGGTAAGGTATTAAATTATCAGTAATATATGGGTAAGGTATTAAATTACCAGTAATATATGGGTAAGGTATTAAATTACCAGTAATATATGGGTACGGTATTAAATTACCAGTAATATATGGGTACGGTATTAAATTACCAGTAATATATGGGTACGGTATTAAATTACCAGTAATATATGGGTATGGTATTAAATTGCCAGTAATATATGGTTAAGGTATTAAATTACCAGTAATATATGGGTACGGTATTAAATTACCAGTAATATATGGGTACGGTATTAAATTACCAGTAATATATGGGTATGGTATTAAATTGCCAGTAATATATGGTTACGGTATTAAATTACCAGTAATATATGGGTACGGTATTAAATTACCAGTAATATATGGGTATGGTATTAAATTGCCAGTAATATATGGTTAAGGTATTAAATTACCAGTAATATATGGGTACGGTATTAAATTACCAGTAATATATGGGTAAGGTATTAAATTATCAGTAATATATGGGTAAGGTATTAAATTGCCAGTAATATATGGGTAAGGTATTAAATTATCAGTAATATATGGGTAAGGTATTAAATTACCAGTAATATATGGGTACGGTATTAAATTACCAGTAATATATGGGTATGGTATTAAATTGCCAGTAATATATGGGTAAGGTATTAAATTATCAGTAATATATGGGTAAGGTATTAAATTACCAGTAATATATGGGTAAGGTATTAAATTGCCAGTAATATATGGGTATGGTATTAAATTGCCAGTAATATATGGGTAAGGTATTAAATTACCAGTAATATATGGGTAAGGTATTAAATTACCAGTAATATATGGGTAAGGTATTAAATTACCAGTAATATATGGGTACGGTATTAAATTACCAGTAATATATGGGTATGGTATTAAATTGCCAGTAATATATGGTTAAGGTATTAAATTACCAGTAATATATGGGTAAGGTATTAAATTATCAGTAATATATGGTTAAGGTATTAAATTACCAGTAATATATGGGTATGGTATTAAATTGCCAGTAATATATGGGTAAGGTATTAAATTATCAGTAATATATGGGTAAGGTATTAAATTACCAGTAATATATGGGTAAGGTATTAAATTATCAGTAATATATGGGTACGGTATTAAATTACCAGTAATATATGGGTACGGTATTAAATTACCAGTAATATATGGGTACGGTATTAAATTACCAGTAATATATGGGTAAGGTATTAAATTACCAGTAATATATCCTATGTTTCAATCTCCTAAAAGTCTGTGTCCTGACCGTATCTGATTAGAAATGGCATATTTTAGTTTGTTAGCTTGTTAGCTTGTCACAACTACATCATCCATGCCGCCATATTTTCGCCGACTCTTATTTTGGGAAACTTCCGGAAGTGAACTTTGACACAGGATGTTTTCCCGTTTATTCCCTGCCTAACAGAAATCAGAACTTCAATCTAATTTATCTGTCGCGTAGCGTTATGCTTCTGGTGTACATTTATTGAATGATTAAAATGAAAAAGTAACCTAAGCGTAGGACGCGCCTCCGGTGTGTTTCCTCCTTAACATCACTCTCTCCTGAGAGGAAGAGCTCACCGTCTCTGTCAGGAGGACAGAGTAGCTGGACCACACTGCCCTATTTCTATCAAAATGCCTAAATAAACGTAAGTTTTACATTGAATTAACTTACTAGGTTTATTGTTGCTAAATGAATGCACTTCTAGTTTAGACATTACAGTCAGGCAGTCTGGTAGACAGCTCAGGGGTCCTATCAGGTAGTGACACAGTGTACCGTAATGCTCCTAATATCCATTGAGCGGAGCGGCTTCGTTACTAACCAAAGTCGTAGTTACACATTTTAACAGATTTTTAAGCGCATTGTACCACATAAAATCAGTGAGTAAGCACAATGGTAATCAGATATAAGGCGCACCATCAATTTTTGAGAGGATTTAAGGATTTTAAGTGCGCCTTATACGGTAATACAGACAGAAATACGGTATACAGACAGTACTATAAGACAACCATGTTAACAGTTTATTACCAAAAAAGTTGATTTAGGGGGAGTTAGCCTTTGAATTGTGTATTACTGTCCCAGTCTGGCCTTCCATGAACATCAGACCAGCCGGTGTAGGTACCAGATCTGCTCGGGGCCCTGCGGTCTCTATTTGTGACGAATCAATTTGATTTAGTTAATTTACGGTGATCGTTAATGTTTGGTCAAATATCGACAGTGCCAAACGATCACCGTAAATTAACACCGGCAAAGATTCCAGTTAATTTATGTATAAAACACCTTCCAGTGTTTCCTGGGTACCAACAACTCACCGCCCCACATGGGAGCATCAACCCAGCGTTCATGGTGGGGGGGGAGGTCACACGTATAAGCTGCACCGTGCAGACGTGCTGATGACGGGTAGATGCTCACCGCCGTCTGACTGGGTGACTGCGGCGGTCTGGAGGTGACCCCCGACCTCTGGAGGGGCCGGAGGAGCAGAAGGCGGCCATGTTTCCCCCGCCGAGGAGGAGAGGCGTGATTAAATGATGCCTGACCTTCTACAGCGTCTTTCAGCGTCTGGAAAAGCGCTCCATGGGACCAATTACTGTTTATTTGGAGTTACTGATGCATTACAATGCATTTCTACATTAAATGCATTGTAATGTATTTTATAAACACATACTCCAGTACTTTAGCTGGAGTAAAGATTTGATGGAGCGACTGACTGTTACTGGAGTAAAATTATATGAAAAGAAGGAAGAAACAATGCAGCGCCATCCGTCTGGGTTTGGACCAGAACCGAATCCTCCTGCCGGCTGCAGACTGAAGGGCAGCAACTAAAGTCTTTAGCAGATATTAAAATCAGAACGTCTGATGAGTTAAAACATCCACTGGAAAAAGTGACGACTTTCATTACAACGTAACAAAGCTATACATAAATACAGATTTCTGAGAATAAGGTGAAGGTGAGGAGGAGGAGGAGGAGGAGGAGGAGGAGGAGCAGAGGAGCAGAGCCCGTCCTCCTCAGTCTGAGCGGTTCTGGCTACACTGAGCCCAGACGGACGTTCCACACAGTAGAACCCGTCCAGACGTCTCATAACAACAATATTCTGCTCCTCCCTGTGAATACCAGACCCGGGTCTGATATTCACAGGGCCACGCCCCCCAGGGGTCGCGACCCCGCGGAGAAGACCTCTGCATCAAACCCCAACACCCATTTCCTTCCTGGACCGGAGCTGCTGGCCGTCACCCCACTGCCATCAGTCTTTAGCGGGTCGGTTCTGAGCAACGGGTCGGTTCTGTCCGAGCGGCGGGTCGGTTCTGAGCGGCGGGTCGGGTCACACTCACAAAAACTGTGGTTTCAGGAAAACTACGATGTAGACCTGCAGTGGTACCTAAGTTCTGATCTCTGCAGGACAGTTCCCAGAACCACCAGAGAGGTCCAGTCTGCATCTGGGTGGTTCTGGGTCCTGCCTGGGCCGTTCTAGTGCAGCGTATGAAGGTTCTGATCCGGACTGAACCCGAGCCGCTGAGCTCATTAGACTGTCGGTCTGAGGGTCACAAAAAGAAGTCGGACCTCCAGAACCGGCGCTGGTGTTGATGTGCAGAGGCAGCTCTGTCATCACAGCAGCTCACCCCCCCCCCACCAGAACCGCAGCAGCGCCACCCGACCCAGAATCAGCAGCACCAGCAGCGCTCTGATCGATGATGTCACAGCGCATTCTGGGTCAGATCAATCACATCTCTACCGGACAGAACCAGCACCTCTCCTCCTCCCGTCCCCCCCCCCCCCCACCACCAGTCGGCCATTTTCTCTCCCTCCATCATCTGATCCCCCGCTCTTCCATCCCTCCCTCCATCCCTCCCTCCATCCCCCGCCCTCCTCCCTCCGTCTGTAACTGAGAACCTGAATGAATTAAACCCACAGAGAAAGGAGCCGGTCGGAACAATAACCCCCCCCCCAGCCCCCCCCCCAGTAATCCCTTCATCCTGCAGACCACAGGATGGATGCAGGATGGAGGAACGGTTGAGAAAGAAAGAGAAAATGGCAGCTCACCCCATCGCTGTCGCCTCCATCAGCCTCCGTCTCTGTATCTGACTGAGGCAGGTCAGCTGAGCGGCCAGCAGCCAATCAGAGGCAGGCTCAGGGAGGGAGGGAGGGGGGAGGGAGCGCTGCCTCCCCCGTCCCAGCATGCTCTGCAGCAGCACTGCAGGCTGCCTGACCGGCTTACTGACGAGACGGTTCTGCAGAACCCGCTCTGATGGTGTGAGCAGACGTTAGCAGAACCTTTCAGGAACCAGCCGGTGTTGCCAGAGATCCAACAGAACACGTCAGCTTCCAGCAGCTGATTATTCACATTCAGCAGAACCAGGACAGGTCCAGGCTGAAGAACCAGCAGCTTCAGAAAAAGCAGAACCTGCAGCCGGGCTGAAGGACCGGTACCAGACTGGGACTGCAGCTCAGCCTGCAGGTCTGTCCAGAACCCACCTGGATCCCTGCCAGGCTGGTACCGGACCTTCTGAACCAGAGACCCGTGATCTTTGGAGAACCAAATCGGACCTTCAGGCAGTGGTCCGGCTGAGTAGACTGGACCTTAGGGCCCGGTCTTTATTTCCCTGCACTTCCTATTTCACCTCAACCTGTTTAATTCTGTGATGAAGCGTCTTAGTGCTGCCCTCTGCTGGTGGAACCTGGTTACTGCAGTCTTCCTGTGTTCAGCTACAACACCCCTCATCAGGCCCGGTACCACTCAGGCCCACTCAGGTCCTTTACCTCGTCATGACCTCACCACCACCTCATTCACCCGTCACTCATCGCCACGCACTGGGCCCCGCCCCTCAGGGTCCCTTAGCCCCGCCCACTAGCCCAGTGCTTCCAGTGTGGTAGTACGCCTGCAGCCCTGAAGGGGGCGCCGCTGCTCAGCACCATGGTTAGAGAAACAACCAGAACAGGAACCAGGTCCAAACGGAGGCCGGAGTGGGTCCGTTTAATGAGGACAAGGATGGAAACTCCACTTTCTGCGGTTCTGTTCTGAATGCAAATGGACGGCGGTTCTGATTCATGTTACTTTACTGCCTTCGCTCCGCTGGTACTGCTGAGCACCACTCGCCCAGTTCTGGAGGAACCGACAACCCAGAAGCCAGAACCTGGTCCGGCTGAGGAAGCCCAGTCTGCCATCCCTCCAGCCGGAGCGGACCCAAACGGGCTCAACAGTTTTGGTTCTGTGGGTTCTTGCCAACGTTAAACCCAAACAGAAGATCTGGTGACCGGAGAAAAGTTACCGACTTCCCCAGAACACCTCCATGACCTCCTGAAACCGACCAGAACCCAGTGGCTCCAGTTGGACTGTGTAGCTGTGATCCTCTCCGTGTCCAGAGCTGCTTCAGGTTTTCATCTGGACCTTCTGGACCTGCTACACCTTCTGGACCTTCTGGACCTGCTGGAGTCGGACCTCTGAACATGTCCAAGCCTCTCAATGGGTGGAGTTCTAGAACCTGCGGTGCTGCTTCAACCCCTCTGACCCGATCTGACCCAGAGGATTCCTAGCATCGCCATCTGGGGTCACTGCCATGGCTTCCTTCCTCCCTGACGGGCTAAGCTGGTCCTTCTGGACCTTCTGGACCCGAGCACCCGCACCAGGTCCAGGTCCCGGTACCGCTCCCACAGACACTTGGTGGGGCATCACTTCCTGCTCCTCTCTGCTCAACCTGTCCCCCCGTCCGTCTGGAACCGGGTCAGTCTGGACTCATCAGAACCGTGGCTCCTCTGAGTGGTCAGTGGGGTTCTGGAGACCTTTGGTTCTGGCACCTTGAGTTCCTTGGCGGTATCTCTGCCACGGTGAGGAGATAAGCCGCTAATATTTCCCTCAGCAGACGAAATTAACGCTGATGAGGATTTATGGCCCCTCTGCAGCTATAAAGTTTATTATTAAGCTTCACGCTGACAGAGAGCTGCTCCGGACTGAAGGTCCACAGAACCTGGTTCTGGCTGATAACGGACCAGTGGCTTCATTTCCTAATAAACACGATCCTCCATGTTTATTTATTGATTTCATTCACATTTAAAACGAGGAAATGCGTTATCGCGTATGGATCCAAGCAGCTGGCCCAGTTCTGGCCGTCTTCCTGCCCACATGCTAGAAAAAGAGCCTTCCAGAGTCATGTGACCAAGCTGCTGCCTGCTGATTGGCTGCAGTGTTGCCTGGGTTCTGCCCAGTGGGTCTTCTTTAGAACTGGTGGGTTTTAAAGGCAGCTGTAAAACAGTCAAATGGTGAAAGTCGTTTAGTGCGTCTGACGAGCCTCGTTTCCATGCCAACGGCGTCAGTGTGGCAGGAAGTACAAACTGTTACTTCAATTACTCTGACAAGTCTATAATCTGATGCAGCTGACATCATCATCATCATCGTCATCACTGAATTATTCTGCATGTCAGCTATAAGCACCTCCGCTGGGGTCAGAGGTCAATGCATAAATGTTTCATGGCATGCCAGGGAGATGGTTTGCTTTAATAGTAATAGTATTATCGTCTTTATTGTCATTGAAACATACATTACACTGAAATGTGTTCTCTGCTTCTAACCCATCCCCTGGGGCAGCAGTGGGCTGCCATGTGTGGCCCCCGGGGAGCAACCAGGGGTTAAGGGTCTATATCAGGGACCCAGAGTGCAGGCAGTGGGGATCGAACCGGGTACTTGCATCCTTCTCTGAGTGCAAGCTGCTCTAACCACTAGGCCACCACTCCCCCATATATGTATGGCATATTTAGTGCCGTACTACAGCACTACTACAGTAATACTACAGCAATACGACAGTAATACTACGGCAATACTACGGAAATACTACAGGAATACTACGGCAGTACTCCAAGAATACTACGGCAATACTACTGGAATAATACGGCAATACTACAGGAATAATACGGCAATACTACAGGAATACTGCGGCAATACTACTGCACTACTACAGGAATACTACAGCAATACGACAGTAATACTACGGCAATACGACAGTAATACTACGGCAATACGACAGTAATACTACGGCAATACGACAGTAATACTACGGCAATACGACAGTAATACTACGGCAATACGACAGTAATACTACGGCAATACTACGGAAATACTACAGGAATACTACGGCAATACTACTGGAATACTACAGCGATACTACAGGAATAATACGGCAATACTACAGGAATACTACGGCTATACTACTGGAATAATACGGCAATACTACAGGAATAATACGGCAATACTACAGGAATACTGAGGCAATACTACTGCACTACTACAGGAATACTACGGCAATACTAGAGGAATACTACCGCAATACTACTGCACTAATACAGGAATACTACAGCAATACTACCGAATTAGTACAGGAATACTACGGCAATACTACAGCAATACGACAGTAATAGTACGGCAATACTACGGAAATACTACAGGAATACTACGGCAATGCTACAGCAATACTACAGGAATGCTACGGAAATATTACATGAATACTACAGGAATACTACGGCAATAGTACTGGAATACTACAGCGATACTACAGGAATAATACGGCAATACTACAGGAATACTACGGCAATACTACTGGAATAATACGGCAATACTACAGGAATAATACGGCAATACTACAGGAATACTGCGGCAATACTACTGCACTACTACAGGAATACGACAGTAATACTACGGAAATACTACAGCACTACTACAGTAATACCACGGGAATACTACGGCAATACTACAGGAATACTACCGCAATACTACTGCACTAATACAGGAATACTACAGCAATACTACCGAATTAGTACAGGAATACTACGGCAATACTACAGCAATACGACAGTAATAGTACGGCAATACTACGGAAATACTACAGGAATACTACGGCAATGCTACAGCAATACTACAGGAATGCTACGGAAATATTACATGAATACTACAGGAATACTACAGCAATACTAAACTAATACCACAGCAGTAGTACAGCAGTACTACATGAGTACTACAATAATACCACAGCAGTACTACAGCATTACCACAGCAGTACTACACTAATACCACAGCAGTACTACACTAATACCACAGCAGTACTACACTAATACCACAGCAGTAGTACAGCAGTACTACACTAATAACACAGCAGTACTACACTAATACCACAGCAGTAGTACAGCAGTACTACATGAGTACTACAATAATACCACAGCAGTACTACAGCATTACCACAGCAGTACTACACTTATACCACAGCAGTACTACACTAATACCACAGCAGTACTACAGCTGTACTACACTAATACTGCAGCAGTACTACAGCAGTAATACACCAATACCGCAGCAGTACTACAGCAGTAATACACCAATACCGCAGCAGTACTACAGCTGTACTACACTAATACCACAGCAGTACTACAGCTGTACTACACTAATACCACAGCAGTACTACAGCTGTACTACACTAATACCACAGCAGTACTACACTAATACCACAGCAGTACTACACTAATACCACAGCAGTACTACAGCAGTAATACACCAATACCGCAGCAGTACTACAGCTGTACTACACTAATACCACAGCAGTACTACAGCTGTACTACACTAATACCACAGCAGTACTACAGCTGTACTACACTAATACCACAGCAGTACTACACCAATACCGCAGCAGTACTACAGCTGTACTACACTAATGCCACAGCAGTACTACAGCTGTACTACACTAATACCACAGCAGTACTACAGCTGTACTACACTAATACCACAGCAGTACCACAGCTGTACTACACTAATACTACAGCTGTACTACACTAATACCACAGCAGTACTACAGCTGTACTACACCAATACTGCATCAGTACTACAGCAGTACTACATTAACACCACATCAGTACTACAGCAGTACTGCAGCAGTACCACAGCAATACCACATTAACAGTACAGCAATACCACACTAATACCACAGCAGTACTACATTAATACTGCAGCAGTACTACATTAACACTACAGCAGTACTACACCAATACCACAGCAGTACTAGGGCTGTACTACACTAATACCACAGCAGTACTACATTAACACTACAGCAACACCACAGCGGTACTACAGCATTACCACAGCAGTACTACACTAATACCACAGCAGTACTACATTAACACTACAGCAGTACTACACCAATACCACAGCAGTACTAGGGCTGTACTACACTAATACCACAGCCGTACTACATTAACACTACAGCAATACCACAGCAGTACCACAGCAGTACTACACCAATACCACAGCAGTACCACAGCAGTACTACACCAATACCACAGCAGTACTACAGCAGTACTACACTAATACCACAGCAGTACTACATTAACACTACAGCAGTACTACACCAATACCACAGCAGTACTAGGGCTGTACTACACTAATACCACAGCAGTACTACATTAACACTACAGCAATACCACAGCGGTACTACAGCATTACCACAGCAGTACCACAGCAATACTACACCGATACCACAGCAGTACTACAGCAGTACTCGGATATCGCAGTAACTCTCCAGCTGCAGCCTTTAGCTCCTGCTAACACTGGACTCTACCGGATCGGTACCGGACCAAAGGCAGATAAATCTGCGCCCTCTCCCCGTATTGAGTCCCGGAGAACCGGGAGCAGTCCTAACCCGTCCTCGCCTCCGTCCGAACACCGGTACGGAACCAAAACAAGAGGCCAGCTAGCAGCGAGGCTAGCAGCTCCTACCTTCCCGGTCACGGTGACTCCAGGCGGCCGACAGACACAACCAGCCGGGGGACGGAGCGTCAGGGGCGGCGCGGAGAACTCATGAATCCGGTTCGGACGAGAAAAGGTCCGCTAAACAAAGTCCAGAGAAGTTTTACCGAACCCGCCTGGTCGTGGAGCCGCAGCGGCTGCTGTGTTCCGCCATCTTGTTTCTGTGTGTGTGAGAGGGAGTTAAAGACGCTGCGAGGACCAGCTGTGAGCCGACTGGTCCTCACAGGGCCAGCAGAACCGCTGTGTGTGAGAATGTGTTACCGACCCTGTGAGGACCAGCAGCCGCTACCTGTGCTGCGGTGTGTGTTTAAGCCTTTTCATAATTGTTTGATCTATGACTTATTCTACTTTATTTTTATTTTTTTGTCCCTGTTGGTTTTATTTCTGGGAACCAACAAAATGCAGTTGAAATACTGACAACAGTTTGAGTGAAAAACTTAAACTATTGTTGGAATCTGATTCTGAGCCTTTAAATTATCAGATCTGAAAATTAGTTTTCTGTTCCTTCTGCAAAACCCCATAATTTTAAATAAATTATAGTGTTAAATTAATAAAACAAATCTGTATTTTACTCAAACTTAGTGAAAAAAGCTGTTTGAAACAACGTATTTAATGGGAGATGCTGAGATTCACTATTTCCAGATAAAATCAGTGCTGTAAGATATTTCTTTCTAAGGGTAGTGCATTTTTGATCAAATGGAAGAATCTTTAATACCTGTTTCATTAGTTCATCTTTTATAATGATTCTGTTGAACCACAATGTAAAAGCAACATCTGGTTTTCATTGGTCAAAATGAGTAAATGTTTATTTATTAATACTTTTGTCAGTTTCAAGTTATTTCAATGGCCATTTTCTTTGATTAACAGAGGAGTATCAACAATTTTGTCCATGCCTGTAAATCTCACCAGTGACAAAGTTGTTTAGTGTCAAGTAAACACAGTTGTCCTGTTTCTTTGTCTACAGATTGAATTTAACATTATTCTGTCTTCTCTAAGCCCCAGTGGGTCGAGGCAGATGAGCGTTCACACTGAGCCTGGTTCTGGTTCTGCTGGAGGTTCTCCTCCCTGTTAAAGGGGAGTTTTCCTCTCCACTGTCGCTTCATGCATGCTCAGTATGAGGGATTGCTGCAAAGCCATCAACAATGCAGACGACTGTCCACTGTGGCTCCATGCTCATTCAAGAGGAGTGAATGCTGACTGGATGCAACCTGCCAGGTTTCCTTAGAGAGGAAACTTTGAACCACCCTTTCTGGATGATGCGATATATTTGTGTCTGTAAAGAGCCTTGAGATGACGTGTTTTGAATTGGTGCGGTGTAAATAAACTGGTTTGATTTGTTCCCATCTGAAACTCTTCTTAATCCTGATGAAACTAAGGTTTGTTGTTTTGAAACAAAAGGAGATCCCTGCTGTTCTCCTTCCTATCGTGTCAGCAGAAGGTATTCCTGGTAGTGGTTAGAGCATTGTGCTTGTGTCCCAGAGGTTCTGGGTTCAACTCCTACAGACTGCCACTCTGGCCTCCTGAGCAAGACCCTTAACTCCCCGGGTGCTGCACAGTGGCAGACCACTGCTTCCCAAGGGGAAAGGTTAAATGGAGAGAACAAATTTCAGTGGAATGTATATTGCAATGACAATAAAGGTTATTAATAGATAAAAAACATGTATTCACATTTAGAACATGTAAAAATGCTCAGACTGTAACTCGTGTTCTTCTGTAGAAATAAATCATGTTTTTCATTTAGCGTGGGAATCCAATATGTCGCAGCCACCTTCTTGCCTCGCATATATTGTGGTGACATTATTTCTATGAATGCTAAACGGCCTTTTATTACATTCAGTTGCATGAATTGGAATGACCATGTTTTGTCTTGTATGTATATTTCAAACACGTAGCTCTTAAAAACCTTATGTTTGAATAACATTTACTTGGTGAAATACCACAAAGAAATAAAACAATGAGTAAAAATCTGGTATTTTATTGAATTGAAATTGAATTGAAATTGAAAGCCTTTATTGTCATTGTACACAGTACAATGAGATTTGGAGAGCAACTCCATAAAAGTGCACACATTAAAAAACACATGAAAACACATACACATACAATACATTAGTGCAAATCTGGATGAAGGTTGAGTATGGTGACGGCTCTGGGGAAGAAGCTATCCCTGAATCTGTTTGTTCTAGTCCGTATTGACCTGAAGCGCCTGCCTGAGGGCAGCATGTTAAAGAGATGGAAACCGAGGTGAGTGGTATCCCTCAGGAAGTTTCTGGCCCTACTGAGACAACGGGAGTTGTAAATGTCAATCAAAGAGCGCAGAGGGCAGCCGATGATTTTTTGTGTAGTGTTTGTCACCCTCTGCAGTCGCTTTCTGTTGGCCTCCGTGCAGCTAGAATGCCACACTGTCACTGCGTAGGTCAGCAGGCTCTCGATGGTGGAGCGGTAGTATGTCACCAGCAGCTGAGTTTTTAATTTTTCCTTTCTGAGCACCCTCAGGAAGTGTAGCTGCTGCTGGGCTTTCTTGACCAGAGCTGTGGTGTTGGCCGACCAGGAGAGGTCTGCAGAGATGTGGATGCCGAGGAATTTGAAGGACTTCACTTGCTCTACACATCCACCGTTGATATACAGGGGGACAGGGGCGGCTTTCTTCCGTCTGAAGTCCAGGATGAGTTCCTTGGTCTTGTTGATGTTTAGTGCCAGATTGTTTGATGCACACCACTCACTAAGTTTCAGGACCTCATCTCTGTAGACCGCCTCGTTTCCCCCTGCAATCAGCCCCACCACCGCTGTGTCATCAGCGAACTTGACGATGACGTTCTCTGGATGGACGGGACTGCAGGCGAATGTGTAGAGGGAGTAGAGTACTGGGCTCAGCACGCAGCCCTGTGGAGAGCCAGTGCTGAGAGTGCGGGAAGAAGAGAGGTGAGGACCCAGTTTCACCTGCTGGGGTCGATTGACCAGAAAGTTCTTAATCCAGGAGCAGGTGGGTGAAGGGACCCCCAGGTTGATTAGCTTGGGGATCAGAATGTCCGGTATTATTGTGTTAAAGGCTGAGCTGAAGTCAATGAAGAGCATCCTTACGTAGTTCCCCTGTTGCTCCAGATGATTCAGCGCTGAGTGAAGAGCAATGGCTATGGCATCTTCGGTGCATCTATTAGTCCGGTATGCAAACTGATGCGGATCGAGGGTGGGGGGGAGACAGGCTTTGATGTGTCTCAAAACCAATTTCTCCAAGCATTTGGTAATAACTGGGGTGAGTGCTATGGGACGGAAATCATTGAGGCTGGTCGTGGATGATTTTTTAGGGATCAGGATGATCATAGCAGACTTCAAGCAGAGAGGAATGACAGCTTGTTCCAGAGATAGGTTGAAGATGTCTGTGAATACCTGTGACAGCTGCCAAGCACATGCCTTGAGCACCTTCCCAGGTACTCCATCTGGACCTGCAGCCTTCCTGGGATTCACCGCACAAAGCACGAGCGACGCTGTACGATGTTCTGTCGCCTGACCTGAAGGCTATGGATGTATTAACACGTCTGAATAAACAATTAGCTAAAAGATTTAATAGGTGTATTACAAGAAATATTTGTTTTTCATTTTGGGTCCTACTGGAGAAACAAAACACTACGTGTTCCATCATGATGAACAGATGTGGACATGATGGATAATAAATCTGCTGAATTCTTCAGAATCTGGGCTGATCGGAACAAGAAAACGTGTAATTTTCTGGATCATCCACGCCCAGTGTTTCTGGCTGGCTAACTGGACTCTTCAAGGTTCTGTTGGTTTTAATGCGGCGATGTTTTAGACACTCGACCCATCTTTCGGTTCCGTTTTTTTAGCCAGGAACACTAAAGTTCCGGGGTTGAGTCCATAAGCATAGACATAATATAAGTAATAATAATAATAATTATATTATGTCTATGTCCAGAAGGACCCGGCCCACCGTGAAGACCGGAAGTGGACGGTGTTCCCTTCAGATTATTCCCGCCCTTAGCTCGGGTTCTGTCCTGTTGCCTAGCAACCGTGCCGGCGCTACAGCGGTGGTGAAATCGCGGTAAACGGCGACCATTGGGAACTCAAGTGTTTCTAACAAATGGAGGCCAGCTGAAATAAAAACAGTTCAGTTAAATGAGATGAAGGCAGCTAAAGAACAGCTGATTCGGACAAAGGGACGTGTGTCCGGACTTTTACTGTGAAGGGACTGACCGGAAGTGGGCGGAGCTTCTTTTCTGGTAAACTTTAAAGATGGCGGTGGACAGCTTGCGGTGTTTCCCGCTGTTCCCTCGTTAGTACAGCTCGGTCCAGACGCCATGAACGACTCGGTACCGGATGCCTCGCGTGAACCGGACACTCGTGTTTGTGCTGCTGCTCGTGAGCAGCTGCGCATTCCTGCTCTTCCAGCTCTACTACTACCGGAACTACGTCAGCAAGGTGAGGGGCGGGGGCCGGGCTCTCCGCTCAGGTGAGAGACGGAGAGCAGGTTCGGCCACCTGAAGGTGATTTATTAGCGTCCAGGACTGCCGCATCAGCGCAGAATAAACTGATCAAGTTCCAAAGAGGTTCGGAACCGCTTCAGTCTGAGACCCAACAACACACACAGCTTGACTGCCTCCATCACTGCTTCTAACCTGGCGGTTAGAGAGTAGGGCGCATGCGCTGCACGGTTCTGGGTTCAAATCCCACAAACTGCCACTTTTGTTCCCTGAGTAAGACTCTCAGCCCAGAATGCTTCCCGGCACCAGTGGCGGCCCACTTCCCCCTGAGAACGGGTCAGGGACAGTACCAACGTCAGTACTGGTTCTGTTCCAGGTGTGTTAAACGATGCCAGTGTTGAAAGACATCAACAATGAGTCCTGGTGCAGAAACAAGGACATAGAGTCTTTGTTGTCCTGATGTCTCCATAGGCGAGAATAATTAATGTTCAGACAGTTTAATGCACCAACATCTCCCAGAGAAGCTAAAAGGGCAAAAAGGTCTTTAGCGAAAAGTGAAATGTTAATTGATGCTTGGGTCAAAAAGTCACGTAGCATTTTACAGGACGATGTAAACAACTGTGATAGCAGCAATGTTTTAGACGGACATTGCTGGAGAAGTTATCTATTACAAATAGATAATAGCAGAAATTTAAATCTTCCCCTTAATGCTGCCATTCGCAGGAATGTCAAAACAAACTAAAGTGTGCAAATAGACATCAGCAGGTGAGAGATGGTGTAATAATTCTCAATTGAATCCAGAACCTGTGGAACCAGCACCTTGTTGTAAACATGTTCTGTAGTGATACGTCTGGCCCTTTTCTGGACTCGTGCTGCATAAACCGTGTCTAGACCTCGTAGATGGCATCCCACAATCCCCTGGGCCGACCTCACCACCGTGCTACGTCCTTCCTGTGCAGCTCCCAGACCTCCAGATGCTTTCTATGGTGGCTCTGTAGAAGTTAATGAGCAGCTGGTCAGGAAGTCCAGACCTTTCAGGTTCCTGAGGAAGAAGAGCCGTTGTTGGGCCTTCTTCACCAAGTTGGAGGTGTTCACAGTCCAGGAGGTCAGAGGAGATGTGAATGTCCAGGAACCTGATGCTGTCCATGCCTCCACCACCTCCCCCTGTAGAGAGGAGGTGTTCAGTCCTCCTGGACCTCCTCTAGTCTATCATTACCTCCTTGGTCTGACTGGTGTTCAGGATCAGGTTGTTCCCTGAGCTCCACTGGGTCAGATTGCTGACCTCTCACCACAGTGGTGCCGTCCTCAAACTTTAAATAATGTCCATCTTTATCTGGAGTCGTAAACCAAAGCGTGTCCACCCTGGGACAGGAACCAGAGTCCTAACTGGAAACGGAGTGGACAGGAACACGTAGAGTCCTGCTGGGTTGGATCATAGCAGCAGGTCCGATCTCTGAGGACTTCCTCCTGTTTGGTTCCCTTCAGGTCCCCGGTTAAACAGTTCTGTTAGAGACCAGCGGGTTCTGTTGGATGCATACTAGAGAGGAATATCTGGACCAGAACCGCTCATCTAGACTAAAGGGGGCCATCTTTACTCATGCAGTGGAAATAAACCTCTGGCATCTTGTTCCTTTTAGCATATTTGGACATAATGAAGCTTTCAGTTTCAACAATGCTGACAAATTTTAATGATATAAATAAATAGAATCAGAAAAAATGCTATAATAAATGACTTGTGAGGAAGAAGTGAACACCCCCACATTCTTTGGACTAAAATCTACACCGGTGCTCATCAGGTGGACTAGAAGATCAGAAGGTTTGTCCTGTTGTAAACCTCACACATTAAATGAGTCCAGAGACCTGAAGCCTTCAGGGAGAAGCTTGGAGCTGCTATGAGTCTGGTGAGGGATTAAAAGAGGTCCTGGAAGGATTAGAAATCGGCTATAAAACGGATAACTACCAATAAAAGGCGTTTAAAACATCTGATAACATGTCCCTCCAAGGAAGTTCACCCTGAAAGCAGACGCTTGCTAAAAGAAGTCTCAAAGAAACACCTAAAATCTCACAGCAGGACCTTCAGCCGGTTCTTCCTGCTGTGGAGATGAACCTTCATGTCTTTGGATCAGAAAGAGACCGGAGCCGTTTAACCTCTGGTCTCTAACAAGAACATGAAGGTCAGGCAACAAAAACCAGAACCTGTGGAATAATGTTTGGACAGAGGAGTCCAAAACTGAATAGTTTGGACACCAGAACCAGGGACATGTTTGGGTTAAACCAACATTCCAGGATGAGGAGCTCCTACCAGCATGGAGGTGGAGGTGTTCTGGTCTGGGGACGCTCAGCTCAGCATGCCAGCATCCACCATGACCTGAAATGGACCCTGGAGCAAGACAATGACCCAAAAGGTTCCACTAAACCTCTATGACTATGAGACAAGTGCTGGCATGGCCTAGTCAAAGCCCAGCTCGGTCTGATTGAGATGCTGTGGCTGAAGCTGCTGGGCGTTAACTTTTCTGCTGTAAAACAAGGTGAGGCTTAATGACGTTCAATGGGCTGTTCTAAACGTGTGTACCGTGCCGACCCAAACAGTTCTACAGCACCGCCCTCCAGCTGATTATCTGAGCCTTGGTTCTGGTGGTCAGTCCAGTGGGTTCCCCGAGATGTTCCCTAGTTTGGTTCTTGAACTCTGACCTTTTCTCAGAGGCCCTTGTGTGAAGCTCAGTCTGAAATTCTGGCCCGTTATGATCAGACGGGTCCGGTTCTGTCAGAGCGTGGCTAATCCACTACCCCCAAAGTTCTGGTGCTTTTCATTAAGTAGACCCAGATTTAAAGTTCTGCTTGTTTTGCAGCAAACTGGTCTACACCTCCTGAACCCCGGAGGTCATGTGACCTCACGCCAGGTCCAATGGGTGAGTTAGAACCAGAACCGACCCAGTTCTGTGTCCCGTCTGTCTCTAACCTAACCTGGTCTTCCCTCTGCAGCAGACCCTCAAGAAGTTCCTGGCCTTGGCTCAGTATTTCCGGCTGCCGCTGTTCCTCGCCGACACCGCTGCGCTCACGCTGCTCTCCCATGATGCTCTGCAGCAGCGAGACCGGACGAAGCATGAGCCACACTGCAGCTTCCTGTGCGCTGGCCGGCCAATCACCTCCTTCGCTCTGCAGGCCAGCCGGTGGAAGGACAAGGTGAGTGTGCCACCTTCAGGGCCCACACCTGCAGCCGGAACAAGCAGCTTCCTGTTAAGCGTTTTGCTTTTGCCCGTCAGCCTGGCTTCCTATTGGCTGCTGAGGAGAAAGGCTTCGAGCTGCTGGAAGTTCGAGGACACGACCCGCGATTGGCCAGTCTGGACACCCTATCAGGGGAAGAGATCCCCCTGCACTTCCTGTTCCGCCTCCACGGCTACGTCATCCACGTGGGTAGAGCCACGGTCATCTGCTCACTGGCTGCTTTGCTCTGGTTCTGTTGCTGTAGTACCGCTACTTGTCTCCAGGTGGTGCTGCTGTACGAGCGCAGTGGGAACTACCTGTGGCACGGCGTCCTGCGTCTAAAGGCCGGCATGGATCGAAGCTTTGCCCCCTTTAACCTGCTGGACTACGGACGCCATGGCGGAGCGTACAATAGGTCAGGCCCTCATGTCTGAGGTCATGTGACTGCTGGAGGTCACCTGGCTCTGACCTCGTATGACTGTTTGTGTCGCCTCCTGCAGGCCAGAGCTGATACTCACAGTCATCGACAACCTCGACGTCCGGGTCCCACGCAACATTTCCCGTTTCCTGGCGCAGCGGCGGCGGGCCCGGTTCCTGGAGTGTCGGTACCATGACGCCCGCAGCTTCCTGCAGGTTTGTTTGTTGGGTTCTGGGCGTAGCCGGGTGCCCGGTCATGTGACCTCTCGCTCGTCACTGTGTGTGAATGCAGCTCTACCCTGAGGATTCATCAGCGGCGGCCGTGGAGTTTCGTAGGAAAGCCAAGACGTTGCTGAGTTTAGCCGCTCAAACGCTGGGGGAGCTTGACGTCCCGTTCTGGATCAGCAGCGGCACCTGTCTGGGTAACACCTGTTCTGTTCCCCAGTCACCTAAACCTTGGCGTTTTCCTTATGGGCCCTCTCTCTACCGACCTCTGCAGGATGGTTCCGGCAGTGCAGCATCATCTCCTACAGCCGGGACGTGGACATCGGCGTCTTCATCGCAGACTTTAGGCCCGACATCATCCCAGCCTTCAGAGCCGCGGGGCTGTCTCTCAAACACAAGTTCGGAAAGGTCGTAGTTTTGTTCTCAGTTTTGTCGTTAAATTTAACTTTGTGCTCCAGTTTAAACTGAAATAAGGCGTGTCTGCTTTTATTTTGAAGGTCTTTTGCTTTGTTTTGAAGGGCAGGTGGAGGACAGTCTGGAGTTGTCCTTTCTGGGTGAAGACGTCAAACTGGACATTTTCTTCTTCTACAAAGATGGAGACATTGTGTGGAACGGAGGAACGCAGGCGAAGAGCGGCAGGAAGTTCAAGTAAAAATTCTTCTTCCTGTTTGTCTCTGGTTATGTCTGCCTTCAGGTCGCACCTGTCCTTGTTTCCATCCCCGTGTCTTCGCTGTTCCTAAATGAGGCGTGTAGATCCGACATATCAGGACTTCTAATCTTTATAAGCCTGATTATCCTGGCAAAAAAACACCAACAAATATTGTTTTAAAGGGTTTTTCCTTTGACAAGAGGGAAGTGGAGCAGGAAATCTCAAAAACCTGAGCTAAATGGCAGAGTGAACGATAGACGGATTTGGAGAGAGTCAACACGGGCAACAGAGGGTCCAGGTTGGGTAGGATTCCTAGATGTTCTGCTTCAAAGAGCCAGGGAACCAGCCAAACACTCTCATTTGGTCCCATTTTGTGCCAGTTCTCATAAATTTGTTAGTTTGTCTAATTGTGGCTTTGTTCTGAGGGAACCGCATCAATGAAGGTCCGAGTTGGTTCTGAGTGAGCCATCAGCCCGCGTCCGGACCTTCATAGTAGTTCTCTGTTCTGCTTCTGCGGTCCGGCAGGTGTTCTGGTACTAGTCAGGTGCTTTGGTATTTGGCTGCGAGTTTTAGTGGTGGAAACAGGAGAACCGAGGTGAGGATCCCTCAGGAAATGGACCTCAGTGTTAATAAATACTGACGGGTAATTACTGGATGTAAGGAATCCAGCTTTATCTGATAAATCCTCTAGATGTGTGGTGGAGTCTGTAACAACCGTAATTGTGTAGTGTCTCTTTAAGATACTATAGTCTCACTAATGACGTCAAATGTATGCGCCACTGTTTTTCTCTGTAGAGAGCGCGGGAGATGTATGCGTACATTAAACTGAGACGGTCACGTTAGCACCCTAATTTCTGGTGAGGTTAAGGGTTGTTTGGACTCTGCTCATTTCATGTCTGATAACAGAGCAGCCGTTCAACCGGGCTTTGTAAGGTTGGTGAAGCCAATGTTCATTAAAGGACAGCACTGTGGAATTCCCAGTACCAGTGTGGTTGTGACCGTCCCGACGAGCCTGTGCCTCCTCTCCTTCCAAGATCGGTGGCCTCAGCGAACCAATTATACTTCTAGTTTCATACAATTTATGCATAAATTCAATTTAACTGATATGTGGAGCGAAAAAACTGCTGATGTGAGTTTATGCAGTTGGAGCCATGGAGCATGCATATCCTTTTGGCTGGTATCTAATACCCCCCCCCCCTCCCCCCGCTCCTTTAACAGACCTAAATCCTAATTGCCACCGCAGGGCTTCACATTGAAACCTGAACCTCTATTCTAAAACATGATGCTGTGTCTAAAATTGTCCGATGATTGAACGTTTTTGGCATAAATCTTCATAAGATAAAAAATTGCAGCAATTGAGAAGTTGAATTGCTATAGTTAAAAAAGCTGAAGAAGAAAATCTAATCTTACAAATAAGATGAATAACAGAAAAATATGAGGAGGTTTAACAGGAAACAAAATCAACAGGATGACATTTCGAGACTGAAGGCGCCTCTGAGGAGGCGGCTGGACGGAGGGGAACAGATGCTGCTTCTTTCAACTTGAAAAACACACAAAAACTATCGATGGAGACGCCACAGATGACCCTCGGAAAATAGTCATCTATATGAAGAAGCTACCTGAACGCTGCTAGGATCTCCTCCAGAAACTCAGTTAATAGAAACTGATCAAAAGAATCTTGTGTGCCTGATGCGTCTGCAGGGACGGATGGTGGAAGCCCTCCAAACATCTCGCTCCGACCCAACCAGGGAAAGATTTACTCCTCATTAGTACGTTTACATGGACAAAAGTAATCGGAATAAAAAAAGCGTCATATAAACAAGCCAATCAGAATGTGACGATCAGATTAAGATCAATTTATAATCTGCGCTGGTTTTTCCTGATTGATAATCTGATCACCGTTCATCTAAACGCTGGTCAGGATCAGGTTATTCTGCATGTGCGTCCGACGTAAACGTGACGTATTTCCGTGTTGGTGAGCGATGGAAATACATCAGGAAGCAAAACTGTCGGCGCTCCTTAAACGTTTCTGTTGGAAAAAATAAAAGAGCTAAAAATTGTTGCTTACTCAGCAACGTTTCAGCCGTAATTAGAACATCGTGAAAGTCAGGCCTGAAGACAAACTAACTCGTATAAAACTGCTTTGGTTACTACTTTGTTGTTTAGCAAAGACTGAAGTAGTTCTTCTTCTGTGGTTTTTTTAGGGGGATTTGATAACTGAGCATTTTAGAGTGGTTCTATTCTTAATAAAGCCAGGAGCATAAACACATCAGGATTGTTAAACGGTACAATCCGGTTATTTAATCTGAATACATTTTAATGCCATCATGAAATTTTGTGCATGTAAAGATGGCTATTGACAACTGCTGTCCAATCTGCTGACTAAATATAAAACATTTGCACATATTTTTATTAAGAGAATAAAACTGTGTTGGATGGCAGACTCAATCCGGCTTCATGACAAACATCAGATTAGGACGAGATTATTTGGATTTATGCACAGATGAAAGGTTTGTCCTTTTTTTAGACTTCTACATGGCCTTCGACAACTAACTGTCAACTTGCTGCTAACTAGCAGCCAACTAACAGCTAACTAGCTGCTAACTAGCAGCCAACTAGCAGCCAACTAGCTGCTATCAGTCTACCTGCCCCCCCATTACATTCCACTGGTGAGGAGACAAAAGGCACAGAAGAAGTCAGTGAAAGTTTGGTCAGACGAAGCCAGTGAGAAGCTGAGGGACTGTTTCAGAACCACAGACTGAAACATGTTCCAAAGCTCTCATGGAGATGACATCAACAGCCTGACTGAATGCATCACTGGCTACATGAACTTCTGTGTGGAGAGCATCGTGCCTACACGACGGCTACGATGCTTTCCAAACAACCCCCCCTGGGTGACCCCTGAGCTGAAAGTCCTCCTGAACCAGAAGAAGAGGGCTTTCTACTCAGGGGACAGAGAGGAGCAGCGTAGAGTCCAGCGGGAGCTCCAGTGGAAGATCAGGGCAGCAAAGAAGGATTATGGGAAGAAGATGGAGGAGCAGCTGGCACAGAACAACGTCAGAGATGTGTGGAGAGGTCTGAAGAACATTTCTGGCTTTGGGCAGAGGACCAGCAGGGCTGCAGATGGTGACACCAAGTCTGCAGATGAGTTGAACACATTCTTCACCCGGTTTGACTCCCACCACACTGGCCCCCTCCCTGCCGTCAACTCTCCACACGTCTCCAACCACCAGCCCTCCAGAGATCTACCATCCCCCCCACCGCCACTCCGATCAACGACCGACCCATCCACACCTTCAGTCCTGCCTTCCTCCCCCCTCACAGTCACACCAATGCAGGTGAGAGGACAGCTGATGAGGCTGAAACAAAGGAAAGCCTCAGGACCGGACGGCATCCCCCCCAGGCTGCTGAGGACCTGTGCAGATGAGCTCTGTGAGGTCCTCAGCTACATCTACAACCTGAGCCTCAGCCTGGGGGTGGTGCCCACCCTGTGGAAGACCTCCTGTGTGGTACCGGTTCCCAAAACACCGCACGCCAGGGAACCGGCCCACTTCAGACCAGTCACCCTGACCTCCCACCTGATGAAGACCATGGAGCGCCTCATCCTAGCTCACCTACACACCGTGGTCAGACCCACCCTGGACCCGCTGCAGTTTGCCTACCGGCCCAACATCAGAGTAGAGGACGCCATCATCTACCTGCTGCAGCGGGTGCTCACCCACCTGGAGACCACCGGGAGCGCTGTGAGAGTCATGTTCTTTGACTTCTCCAGCGCTTTCAACACCATCAGACCGGTGCTGCTGAGGGGGAAGCTGGAGGACGCTGGGGTGGACAAACATCTGACTGGACCATAGACTACCTCACTGACCATAGACTACCTCACTGACCATGGACTACCTCACTGACCATGGACTACCTCACTGACCATAGACTACCTCACTGACCATAGACTACCTCACTGACCATAGACTACCTCACTGACCATAGACTACCTCACTGACCATGGACTACCTCACTGACCATAGACTACCTCACTGACCATAGACTACCTCACTGACCATAGACTACCTCACTGATCGCCCTCAGTACGTGCGGCTGCACGGCTGTCAGTCAGAGGTGGCACTCTGCAGCACCGGGGCCCCCCAGGGCACCGTCCTGTCTCCGTTTCTCTTCACCCTCTACACCTCGGACTTCACCTACAACACGGACAGCTGCCACCTTCAGAAGTTCTCTGATGACTCGGCCATTGTGGGCTGTGTGTCTGAGGGGAACGAGCTGGAGTACCGGTCGGTCATCATGGACTTTGTGGACTGGTGTGAGAAGAACCACCTGTGCTTAAACACCAGTAAGACCAAGGAGATGGTGATGGACTTCAGGAGAAGACCCCCACCTCACTCACCTGTGAACATCCAGGGGCAGGACATAGAAACTGTGGAGAGCTTCAGATACCTGGGTGTTCACATCAACAATAAACTGGACTGGACTCACAACACAGACGCTCTGTATAAGAAGGGCCAGAGCCGCCTCCACCTCCTGAGGAGGCTGAGGTCCTTTGGAGTGAGCAGGCCTCTGCTAAAGACCTTCTATGACTCTGTGGTGGCCTCAGCCCTCCTCTACGCTGTCGTCTGCTGGGCTCCTGGCAGCACAGAGAGGGTCAGAAAGAGGCTGAACAAGCTGGTGAGGAAGGCCACTTCTGTCCTGGGCTGCTCTCTGGACTCTGTGGAGGAAGTAGCTGAGAGGAGGGTGTTGTCCAAGTTCACATCCATCATGGACAACACCTTCCACCCCCTGCACCAGACTGTAGAGGAGCTGAGCAGCTCCTTTAGTGCCAGACTTAGACATCCTGTCTGTAAAAAGGAGCGTTACCGCAGGTCATTCATTCCTGCTGCTATCAGAATGCTGCACTGTAACAATTAATGAGCAATAACTAATGTGCAATAATCTATTTAATATACTGTACTACAACCCGTGCAATAATCCTGATGTAGAGACTTCTGCTGCTATCAACACCTGAACATATGTCAGTACACATGTATGTATGCATGTACAAATGTATACACGAATGTATATGCACATATATACGCGTAAGTACGTATGTATTTAGGCGTATAGATATATGTATATATTTAAGTATATAGATATGTTTATATATACATAGACCACTAAGAATGTAAATGAGACATCATATGCCCATTCCTATTTCCTTTTTTTGTATTTTTTTGGTATTCTTTTTGATCCATTGTATATATGAAGATTCATTGTATATAACTGAATGCACCTTCCCTACTCTGCACCTTCTTGTATGAGCCGATGTGACGAGTGAATTTCTCCATTGTGAGATCAATAAAGACTATCTTATCTTATCTTAGCTGCTAACTGCTAACTAGTACCCAACTAGCTGTTAACCAGTAGCCAACTAGCCTGAAAACATTCTGACAACGTTCTTCTTCTTTGGTTTTGTTTATACGACGTCGTTAATAACCTTTCTTCTTTCTCAGGTACGTCTTCCCTTCATTCTCGCTGTGCTGGGCGGAGCTTCTGGAGGTCAAAGTTCGTGTTCCATGCGAAACGCTTGACTACATCATGGCGAACTACGGCGCCACCTGGAGCGTCCCCGTGAGGAGCTGGGACTGGAAGTCGTCACCCAGCAATGTGATTGAAAATGGGGTGTGGCCTGTGGCGGAGTGGGCGGGGCTTATCCAGGTGTACTAAGAGGAGGCGGAGCAGCATTTTTTTCAGTAATATGTATGTAAACATTTGCTTTGCAAATAAAGTTTTACAACCCAAACAGCTGAGCACGTTTGATGGAGGCTGAGACGGCGCCTCCTGCTGCTCGCCAGTTTCAGCGGGGCTGAAGACGGGACAGGAACCACGACCCAGAGCATCACGTTCTACCTTGGAACCTCAGCTGCATTCATAGAGAGGCTTTAGAGAAATGTGGAACCAGAACCCGCTCCATCCACTGTATCCACTTATCCGTGGGGGGCGGGGCCTATGTCCAGCAGTCGACCTTGGGCCAGACGCTCACACCTAGAGGCAGTTTAGTGGAACAATGAACCCGTCTGTGGGACGCTGCAGCGACCTCCTCGGACTGAAGGTTCCCTGCAGGAGACCACAGGAAGGAAAAACCAGAACTGCTGATTTTAACCCGGACACCAGAACTCTGCGGTTCCTCCACAAAGTTCTCCCTCCCTAGCAGGCCGTGTTGTGAGGTCCGTTTCTACCGCTACTCTGATTCACTAAAGGTTCCTGTAGGAACACACCTCCCACGATCCACACCGGGCTGGTTCTGGACCACACAAGAACTTTTAAACATCCGGGACGTCCAGGTTTTTCCTACCGGTGTGGCTTTGAGGTCCGACTGGCCCAGTCTGAGTTTCACTTTTATTAAGATTGAATGAATACTTTACTGCAGAACCGGAACAAAACCCGGAGCCACATGCGAAAGGCGCCGGTTCTGAACAGACTGAAGAACTCGTCTTAGAACCCAGCAGTTTGTTGTTACAGAACCAAACAGACACTCTGATCCAGAACTTGTTTTATTTCTGTGTACAACGCGGTTCTGACTGTCTTCAGAACGTTACAGAACCATGTGGTCACTTAGAACCAGAACCCTGACGGCAGGTGTTCTACAACTTTCCTCTTACAGAAACAGACAGTGGATTCAGAACCAGAACCGAAGTTCCTGTAGAACTTAGTTCTGAATGCCAGACACTGGTGTGGAGCAGGTTCGACAGTTTGAGGCCACAGAACCCGACCGTTCATCTTTTTCCATCACGTATCGCCGCCTTCGGGCTCTGACGTCACTCCGCTACGTCCCGTGACTTCTCCTTGTGGACCACGTGACCTTTGCTGATAAGGTCCGGGATCTCCACCGCAAGCCAAGGCGCGAGCCCGAGCGCCATGAGGTGCGCGATCCCGAAGCGCGGCACGTTGCGCGCCCACAGCGGCGCGAAGTGCTCGGTGAGGCAGATCTTCCCGCCGCGGAACATCTTGGCGGTCTTCCCGTCCAGCTCCGGAACCGCCAGTTCCGGCGCCGTTTCCGGGTACGTCACCGGGATGTCAAACTCTACGCCGAACTCGTAGCGAAGCAGTTCGTGCACGAACCAGCAGGTCCCGGTCCAGCGCGTGCCGTCCGGGTTGGACTCCAGGCGGAACCAGTCGTTATCCGCAGCTTTGTTCTGCTCCACGAACCGGATCAGAGCCTGGTACTCCTCCTTCAGCCGCTGCGGCCACAGCGCGCGCTCCCGCGGGCCCGCGTGCGTCTTCAGCAGCGGGATCTGTGAGACGGCTTTGCGCGTGGCCTCGTCCGCCATGCTCCCACGGTTCGGTCCGGTCCGGTCCGGTCCTGACCCGCTCTGCCTGCGTTGTGGGTCTGTCGGCTCCGCTCTAGCCTGACGTGGACCTGCGACTCCAGAACGACCGGAAGCTCTTGTCGTCTTCACAGGCGTTTCCGGCCCTTTCAAAACAAAAGCCCCAGCAGGCGGAGAAGCATCCCGCTGCAGCCTGCGTGAAGGCGGGTTCAATCATATTATACACATTGGGTCAGATTATACAGATTGGTCAAAAATTTCCTATATAAGGGAACCAGTTGATTGCTTCAAAGTCCCGACAAGCAGCATTCACTCCTGGAGAAGAGGAGAGCTACAGGGAGAGTCGTCTGCATTGTCCATGGCTTTGCAGCAATCCCTCATACTGAGCAAGCATGAAGCGACAGTGGAAAGAAAAAACACCCGTTAGCGGGAAGGAAAAACCTCCGGCAGAACCGGGCTCAGTATGAACGGTCATCTGCCTCGACTGACTGGGGGTTACAGAAGACAGAGCAGAGACACAACAAGAGAGACAAAAAGCACAGAAGCACACATTGATCCAGTAATCTGTTCTACATTAGATGGTAATAGCGGTGATCTGTCCTCCCTGGATGATTTCACAGTCAACAGAACGTCAGACCAGGTGTACCTACTATGAAGAAAAAAGAGAGAGAACAAAAAGTTAAAAGCTGAAATAACAACAGTCATATATATCATATAATATATTATATTATATATATATATATATATATATATATATATATATATATATATATATATATGGGGGAGTGGTGGCCGAGTGGTTAGAGCACAGAGCTTCGGTCCCAGAGGTTCTGAGTTCAACTCCCGCAAGCTGCCATTCTGGGTCCCTGAGCAAGACCCTTAACCCCCAATTGCTCCCCAGGCGCCACACATTGGCAGCCCACTGCTCCCCAAGGGGATGGGTTAAGATGCAGAAGTGAATTTCTCCATTGTGAGATCAATAAAGTTCAATTATTCAATTATTATTATATATATAGATATAGATATACATAGATAGATAGATAGATATAGATATATAGATATAGTTTCCTCTGAGTCCCTGTGTAGAGCTTCTAATTGGTGCTGATTGGAAGTGGAGGCAGCTGGCCAGACTGTCGTCAGCAAGCTTCCTCACCTGACAGCGCAAGCTCCGCTCCAGGCCAAGCACCAGATGATCAACCCCAGCTGGGAGCAGCTCAGATCAGACCAGCTCGGAGGAGCTCAGCTCATTCTTTCTCTCTCTCTGCCACCTACTTCTCTCTTTCCCTCTCCTCTCCAACCAGTTATGATTTTTGTTAAGTAAGTCCCGTTTTAAGTTATCCCATGCGGGACTTCCCTTTGATTTGTTATGGTCCAAGAGCCAGGCCATAACAAAAAAATCTATCTATCTATTGATCGTTAGAGATATATATATATATATATATATATATATATATATATATATATATATAGATATATACACTCACCGGCCACTTTATTAGGTACCCCATGCTAGTAACGGGTTGGACCCCCTTTTGCCTTCAGAACTGCCTCAATTCTTCGTGGCATAGATTCAACAAGGTGCTGGAAGCATTCCTCAGGGAGTTTGGTCCATATTGACATGATGGCATCACACAGTTGCCGCAGATTTGTCGGCTGCACATCCATGATGCGAATCTCCCGTTCCACCACATCCCAAAGATGCTCTATTGGATTGAGATCTGGTGACTGTGGAGGCCATTTGAGTACAGCGAACTCATTGTCATGTTCAAGAAACCAGTCTGAGATGATTCCAGCTTTATGACATGGCGCATTATCCTGCTGAAAGTAGCCATCATGGGTTGGGTACATTGTGGTCATAAAGGGATGGACATGGTCAGCAACAATACTCAGGTAGGCTGTGGCGTTGCAACGATGCTCAATTGGTACCAAGGGGCCCAAAGAGTGCCAAGAAAATATTCCCCACACCATGACACCACCACCACCAGCCTGAACCGTTGATACAAGGCAGGATGGATCCATGCTTTCATGTTGTAGACGCCAAATTCTGACCCTACCATCCGACTGTCGCAGCAGAAATCGAGACTCATCAGACCAGGCAACGTTTTTCCAATCTTCTATTGTCCAATTTCGATGAGCTTCTGCAAATTGTAGCCTCAGTTTCCTGTTCTTAGCTGAAAGGAGTGGCACCCGATGTGGTCTTCTGCTGCTGTAGCCCATCTGCCTCAAAGTTCGACGTACTGTGCGTTCAGAGATGCTCTTCTGCCCACCTTGGTTGTAACGGGTGGTTATTTGAGTCACGGTTGCCCTTCTATCAGCTCGAACCAGTCTGGCCATTCTCCTCTGACCTCTGGCATCAACAAGGCATTTCCGCCCACAGAACTGACGCTCACTGGATGTTTTTTCTTTTTCGGACCATTCTCTGTAAACCCTAGAGATGGTTGTGCGTGAAAATCCCAGTAGATTAGCAGTTTCTGAAATACTCAGACCAGCCCTTCTGGCACCAACAATCATGCCACGTTCAAAGTCACTCAAATCACCTTTCTTCCCCATACTGATGCTCGGTTTGAACTGCAGGAGATTCTCTTGACCATGTCTACATGCCTAAATGCACTGAGTTGCCACCATGTGATTGGCTGTTTAGAAATTAAGTGTTAACGAGCAGTTGGACAGGTGTACCTAATAAAGTGGCCGGTGAGTGTATATATATATATATATATATATATATATATATATATATATATATATATATATATATATATATTCACCAATGTCTGATGCCTTCACGGAGTAGATGCAATTTTGGAGAGATTAAGTCACAAAAACTTGGACGTGTAGACCTGTATCTCTCTGTCTAATATTAGAAAAATCACATTATAAACAATATATTTTAATCTTACTTGTGAAAAGTTATCCCTCGAGCCCTGACGTCAATAGTCCGTCGATTTAAACAAAAACACGCCGCCCAGTGCTGAGGTATAATTATTGTGTTCAGCTTGAATTAGCATGTTAGTGTAGCAGGTCGACCGCCCCAAGATGGCGGCCGTAATTCTTTCGCCGCGACAGTCAATGCGGGGTCTACTCTTATATTATGTCTAAAAGCTTAACTGACAGCCTGCATATAATGCAGCTACATCACTTTTCAGGCAGAGGGTCACAGTGCCAAGGTCCGACGGTGCTCAGAGTCTGTGTCACAGTCTCCAGGTTCTGCACCACTTGTGGTCTTTGGGATTTCCCATGATGCACCGAGCTACCCTCCTCTTTCTCTCCCTCCCGGTGCAACCTCATTAACGATGTTACTAACTGGACTCTCTCCCTTTCCCGTAGTCCTGTGCTTTCTCGTCCCCCTCCTCTCGCCTCTTATCACTCCCTGCAGGTGTTCCTAGAGCTGTGGAAGCTGGATCTGTGATTGGGAGTTTCCTGCTGTCCCCGTGTTCTTACTCTGCTACAATTACAGCCACTGTTCATAGTCTTATTGCTAGCATTACTGCTAGCATTATCATTGGTATCAATATCATTGCCATTTTTCATCCATTCTATGTTACTGTGTTGGCTGCCTCTCTCTGCTCCCTCTGTCCTTATCTCGCCCCAGATGCAGAACTGTATGGAAAACTCCTAATTGTTATTATTTATTTATTGTATATATTTTTTCGTTCTCTGTAAATATGGAAGCAATTTGGATCGGCTTCTTAAAAAAAAAAAAAGGCGGAAATCCAATATGGCTTTCCTTGATGTGGGCGGGGCTTGATGTCAAGTCCCGCCTTCCCGCAGGCTGCAGCGGGATGTACTTGATGTACTTGAGCAGGCGAGATCTCGACCCACGATGACGTCACAAACACGATCAGGTGGCTGAATCAGTTAAACAGCCTGAGTAGGCTGAAGACTGGCAGAACCCTTAAGATTAATTGGTTGAAATCCTGGATTAAAAATTCTCATTTGTTTTGGTATTGTGTGCCTAATTATATATTTAACAAAATAGGTCATCTAAAACTTGTACTTCTAGCTGATTTCAATATACATAAATCGCCCATTAAACTATCAGAGTTCAATCAACAAGTGTTACTATACTGGAAAATGATATATGTTCATAACTACTCGCCACACTCCTATCATATGCAATAATAGATTCATACTACATCGCAATAAATCATTATTTTACAAAGAGTGGATGGAGAAAAATATTTGGTCTATTATACACTTAATGGATACTAATGGTTGCATGTTAAACTACAAACAATTCTGTGCAAAATATCAGTTCTTCCCTCCAAAAGCTGAATTTACCAGATTACTTAACGCCTTGCCAAAACAATTTATTAATCAGATTAAAAATATAATCATCCGATGACCCCACAACTACCCAACTTATCTATTAATGGAACATCAATCACTGACCAAAAATTAAATAACCACACAATTAGAAACTGCCTAAACGAAACTTTATTCCCTGGGAAAATAAATAAAAATAACATTCTTTGCAAATTTGAACAAAAATCAATTGAAATACTGAGAACTCTTTATTTCAAACTCCCCATACAAACCCACTTTAAAACTTTAAATGCAATTTACCCCTCAAAAGAACTACTAAGAGTTCGCTTTAATATTGATGACATTAAATGCTCATTCGGTGAAAGTGATATAGAAACGATAGACCATGTCTTCTAGGAATGCAATCAAACTAAAACATTTTGGAATTGCTTAGAAAGATGGATCAAATAAAAAATTGCACTCCCTAACTCTATCTCTAGAGATATGGTAGTTTTTGGAATACTATTGGAAAACAAAACAATAGAACTCTGTTGTAACCTAATTTTGTGTTTAGCAAAATTCTTTATTCATAAACAGGGTGTCGAGATCATCCCCAATCTTTAACATTATTTTATCTGAATTCCAGTTATATTTGAAATCTCTGAAATATATTGAATCATATGAATACCTGACTGAAATATTAATGGAATTGCCCACCGATGTATATCAATCCTAACATGTGAATCCCTTGTTGCTATTTTAGTTATTGTTTCATTATTATTTATTTTTTCTTTCTCTTTATCAGTATTACTTTGTATTTCCATGTCGAAGTCTGCCTCTACTAGGCCCTCTACAGAGTTGCACTGTTGTAATTGCCTTACTTGTTTGTGATTATTTTGTTTAAATAAAGTTTAATAAAAAATAAAATAAAAACGGTGACGCTGCGACGGAACTGACGTCACGGCCCAGTCTGCCCAGTCCTAGTTGTGTGTCGGAACCGTCCGGTCCGCTGTCCAGGTGGACTCTGAGGCGTTCAGAACCAGAGCAGCAGTCCGGCTCCGGTCCCGTTTGGGTTTAAGCGAGACGCTGGTTTTAAGTTTCTGCGGCAGGTTGGAGCTTTTACCATCTAAGGCGGTTCTGTGCAGAAACTCCTGGAAGCACTGATCCACTTTGGTTCATAGATGACAGCAACAGAACCTCCCCCGGTTCTGCCTCACTCCATGCCTGCGCTTTAGAGTCCATCTTTGATTATTTAAGCGCGTGAATTTCCAGGTCCCGCCTCTCTGAGCTGCTGCCCGCGTCCTCACTAAGACTAAGAACGTAGAGAACATGGACCCGGTTCTGAAGTCCTCACTAAGACTAAGAACGTAGAGAACATGGACCCGGTTCTGAAGTCCTCACTAAGACTAAGAACGTAGAGAACATGGACCCGGTTCTGAAGTCCTCACTAAGACTAAGAACGTAGAGAACATGGAGCCGGTTCTGAAGTCCTCACTAAGACTAAGAACGTAGAGAACATGGACCCGGTTCTGAAGTCCTCACTAAGAATAAGAACGTAGAGAACATGGACCCGGTTCTGAAGTCCTCACTAAGACTAAGAACGTAGAGAACATGGACCCGGTTCTGAAGTCCTCACTAAGACTAAGAACGTAGAGAACATGGACCCGGTTCTGAAGTCCTCACTAAGACTAAGAACGTAGAGAACATGGACCCGGTTCTGAAGTCCTTCCACTAAGACTAAGAACGTAGAGAACATGGACCCGGTTCTGAAGTCCTCACTAAGACTAAGAACGTAGAGAACATGGACCCGGTTCTGAAGTCCTCACTAAGACTAAGAACGTAGAGAACATGGACCCGGTTCTTAACGGTGACGGAAGAATAAAATGGAATTTTGAAGAAATAGTAGAAGGCGCTCGCCATTGCATTTGCTTTACAAATGCAATGGCGAGCGCCTAATGATGATTCAATTCAATTCAATTCAATTTTATTTATATAGCGCCAATTCATGAAACATGTCATCTCAAGGCACTTTACAAAGTTAAAGTACTTCTTGATTCTGAGATCGACCAACTCGGAAATACATGCATTAGTGACCATATTTTCAAAAAATGTAGCATTAAGATCGTGATTGCGCCGTTAAAAGTGTTTTTCAGGACTTAAAATTGTCCCTCGGCGACCGCTAGGCTGAAAATCCACACTTTGGGTCGATGACGTAGTTTGTGGGCGTTGCCCAGGCTACGCTACAGAGAGTTCAATGAAGTACACCACGAGAAGTTCAGATGGCGATTCACAAAGTGATGATTTTAACACGAAAGACAGCGCAAGCGTCTGTTACGACTCGGGTAAGTCTGAGAAAAACATTTTAGGAGAATAAACGGAATGGTTTGCTAATGTATAATTGGAATTGGTGCTCATAATCGCGGTCATGGCTGACCGTTGGGATGTAAACACGGAAACAACTCGTTCAAGCTCGATTGTCTGGCATCGTTTATGACGGCTGAAATCCGCCAAAACAGCGCTTAAAAAGAAAGATGTACATTTAGCACAAACCATAGCATTAATTTCAGCATTATGTGTTCCCTGAATTTTACTAAATAATCTAGACGTGAGCGCTCTGAGAGCGGACGCGCATTTATCTGTTGCGACGTGGCGCTCATATTCTCCGGGGGGGGGGGGGGGGGGGGGGTTCCGAACCCAAAGAGCTGTGGGGGTATAGACCCATAGCCCTTTCGGTTCGGAACCCCCATGCCGCTCACTACCTCTCAGCACAGCAGCGCCGTGCAGAGAGGTGGGATAGAGAGCATGTCGCTTCACAGCAGGCTGCTGTGATGACGGCGAGATTTCTCCGCTTCACTGCGCGATGAGTGAGGAGGAGAGGAGAGAATGTGGACATTTCAGCTGCCTGAAGACAGCGTTTATTTATTTTTATTTTACAATTTTGTAAACAACAGCTGCCGATTAAACTGAATGTTACAATCTTGACATGATTATATCATCTGTTTTACCGAGAAACCGATCAGAAGCGCCGTGAAACCCCGCCTCTCTGGCTGCAGCTCCCGACACAGAGGGGACAGGTTTTCACAGGGGAACTGAATTTCGCACACCGGGACTTTTTGGGTTCGGAAATGTGTGTAAAGAGACATTATCCTTGTTGGTATTTGACCAACCATAAGCCACACACTTTTTAGCCATGTTTAATCCGTCTATTTGTCTTTGAAAAAGCGAGTTTGCAACCAGGAAGTATCTTGTTACCATGGCAACAGATCAACGGTCATCGGTCATGCAACATTTTTTTATGAGCCTTGAGCTAAAAAGCCTTAAAAATCCACTTTTTCATCAATTTTTTTTTAAAAAATTCCTGAGGTCATAATAATATGTGAACTTTCTAACATTTAGCAACTTGTATGATCTCAGAATCAAGAAGTACTTTAAGTTCAATCAGATTATACAGATTGGTCAAAAATGTTCCTATATAAGAAAACCAGTTGATTGCTTCAAAGTCCCGACAAGCAGCATTCACTCCTGGAGAAGCGTAGAGCCACAGGGAGAGTCGTCTGCATTGTCCATGGCTTTGCAGCAATCCCTCATACTGAGCAAGCATGAAGCGACAGTGGGAAGAAAAAACACCCGTTAGCGGGAAGGAAAAAGCTCTAGCAGAACCAGAACCAGGCTCAGTATGAACGGTCATCTGCCTCGACCCACTGGGGCTTAGAGAAGACAGAGCAGAGACACAGAAAGCTCAGAAGCTCACATTGATCTAGTAATGTGTTCTACATTAGATGGTTATAGTCGGTGATCTGTCCTCCCCTGATGATGTCACAGTTAACAGAACGTCAGACCAGGTGTACCTACTATGAAGATAAAAGAGAGAGAACAGAAAGTTAAAGCAGAAATGACAACAGTCATTTCAATGTAATATAATGCAAAACTGGAGAACAGTAGAACTCAGTAGAGTGAGAGAAATAGGCCCTGATGTCCTCCAGCAGCCTAAGCCTATAGCAGCATAACTATAGAGGTAGCTCAGAGTAACATGAGCCACTCTAGTTATAAGCTTTGTCACAAAGGAAAGTTTTAAGATTAGTCTTAAAAGTAGACGGGGTGTCTGCCTCACGGACCAAAACTGGGAGTTGGTTCCACAGGAGAGGAGCCTGATAGCTAAAGGATCTGCCTCCCATTCCACTTTTAGAGACTCTAGGAACCACCAGCAGACCTGCAGTCTGAGAGCGAAGTGCTCTGTTAGGAACATACGGAGTAATCAGAGCTCTGATATATGATGGAGCTTGATTATTAAGGGCTTTATACGTTAGAAGAAGAATTTTAAATTCTATTCTTGATTTAACAGGAAGCCAATGAAGGGAAGCTAAAATTGGAGAAATATGATCCCTCTTGTTGATTTTCATCAGAACTCTTGCTGCAGCATTTTGGATCAGCTGAAGACTTCGAACTGCATTTTGTGGACTTCCTGATAGTAAAGAATTACAATAGTCCAGCCTTGAAGTAACAAATGCATGGACTAGTTTTTCAGCATCACTCCTGGACAGAATGTTTCTAATTTTGGCGATATTCCGGAGGTGAAAAAAGGAAACTCTGGAAACCTGTTTAATATGGGATTTAAATGACATGTCTTGGTCAAAAATAACACCAAGATTTTTTACTTTATTACCAGAGGCCAAGTTAATGTCATCCAGATTAAGTGATTGATTAAGAAGTTTATTTTTTGAGGACTCTGGTCCAAAGATTACAACTTCGGTCTTGTCAGAATTTAGATGCAGGAAATTTAAAGTCATCCAGCTTTTGATGTCATCAAGACATGACTGCAGTCGAAGTAATTGATTGGATTCATCAGGATTTATGGATAAATATAGCTGAGTGTCATCAGCATAACAGTGGAAATTAATCCCATGCTGTCTGATAATTTTGCCGGAAGCATATATATAGTAAAGAGAATTGGTCCAAGGACTGAACCCTGTGGTACTCCACAGGTCACCCTAGAGTTTGAGGAAGATTTATTATTAACATGAACAAACTGGAATCTGTCCGACAGATAAGATTTAAACCAGCCTAATGCTTTCCCCTTAATCACGACACATCATATGTGTGGGTAGTTGCAGACAAGCTCTGCAAGTCGTTCCCCGAATCCCGCCATTGTTTAAAGCCCAGAATTACAACCTTCTTCGTGATTTTGTTGCCATATTGTACTGTGAGGTATGAATGGGCCTTACACGGCCGAAATGTAGGCTTGTATGTCTTTTTATTTAATCCCATCCAACGATAGCCCTGCAGTAACTTTGAACGCCAACCCCTGTTTTTCTTTCAGGTTTTCCTTTGAAAATTAAAAAGCTGTTTGCTGATTTCATCAGTCAGAACACCCGAGAAAATAACTTTTATTTCATTTTAAACAGCATTTAAGAAAAATGATTTAAGTTACAGAATGGAAACTAAAATGTAAAAAAGGTGCGTTCAAACACTTTGATGCCTTTGCATTTAATTTAGCAAAGTTTCGTCATTACGTCACATTTCTGAATCCAGTCAAATCGGTTCATTTCTCTCATTGATCTCTGCTTTTTTCAACCAATCACAGCTCCACCTGTCATACCGTCACATGCAGGAGAACCAATCAGCCGGCAGGAAATGACACAGACCCGCTCATGTGGAACATTAAGAAAGCTTTAATGTGAAGGAAAAACATCCAACCTTTCACAATAAATTCAACATCCTTGTTTTCTGTCATGTGATCCCACAGGGCCGCCACTGACAGAGGCATTGTGGGAAATGAAGTCACCATAAAGTTTTTACACAGAAGCTCAGGTTAAAAGTGTTGAGCAAAGAAACTTTATTGAGGAAGTGGGCGTGGACACCGATGACGTCATCTTGTCGGCTGCTTTGATACTGACACATAATTTCTAAATGAATTTCAGTCACATCCCCTGCAGACTGTCAAAATAAAAGCGCTCCGTAGCGCAGGATCACCTGCGGTACCGGCCCCTCTCCTTGTCCCTCTCTCTCTCCCTGTCTCTGTCCCTCGCTCGCTCACGCTCACGGTCGCGCCGCGGTCCGGCGCGCTCCCGCTCGCGCTGCCGCTCCCGTTCACGCCTGCTGCTCACCACCGCCTGGGTCCGCCGCAGGAAGTCGTCCACCCGCATGTCGTAGTCGTGCTGCAGCAGAGGCACACAGTGGGTCAGCCAATGAGGTCCCTCCGTCCCGTCTGACCAATCAGCTCAGCTTAACGGGTCAAAACCGCACGGCCGGACCGGGTTACGCTTCAGAACTACAGCAGAACTTACCGGACTGGAGGCGAAGGCGCGGTGCTGCGGCACACGCTGCTTGTCTCTAAAGCGAGGAGGCGGAGCTTCGTGTGGCGGCAGGGAGGGGTGGTGGTGATGGAAGGCCTGGTGAGGGGGGGGCGGGGGGTGGCTGTGGTGGTAGTAGGGCGGGTGGTGGGGGGTCTGCTGCTCCACGTTGGGGTACGCCGCCTGTCAACACAAACATGACAGCCCGGGCTTAACGGGGTCTCTGCATCAGTTCTACTGGCACCACAACATCTATCTGGACCCCTGAGTTCTGGTCCGAGAGGAGAACCAGAACCAGAACCGTACCAGAGTCTGCCAGGGAGCTGGAGGCCCGACGTTGTGGTGGTAGTCCCTCATGTAGTCGTAGGACTGAAACAGGTAAACAGAGGTGAACGTCACACAGGTGAACACCACACAGGTGAACACCACCCAGGTGAACACCACCCAGGTGAACACCACACAGGTGAACACAGGTGAACACCACACAGGTGAACACAGGTGAACACCACACAGGTGAACACAGGTGAACACCACACAGGTGAACACAGGTGAACACCACACAGGTGAACACCACACAGGTGAACGTGCTGACATCACGCCGTAAAAACGTGACTCACCCCGTTAAGGAAGACGTCTCGTCTCACGCTGGAGAACCTCCTGCAGAGTTCAGAACAAACCGTCACTTCACGTCAAACGCTCTACCTGAAACATGAGCTGTGGCCCCGCCCACTGCCTCACCTGTCCACCGGCTGGCTCCGGAGGTCCGGGATGAAGCCTGATGACGAATTAAAGTTAAACAGTGGTAAAGTTTGTCAGCAACAGCTGAGACGGGTCCTGGCAACAAGACCTGACGGGTAAACTAGCAAGTTAAGCTAACAGGTAAGCAGTTAAAGATCCAGGTGAAGCACCTGCTCGCTGGTTGAAGTCCGGCGGACCATCGGCTCGTGGTCGCTTCCTGCCATGCAGGTCATACTCTTCAGGTCGACGCCTATGTAAACAAGTCCACAATTAAGACAAACGCACACGGACCGAGGCTCTCACACCGTCTCTCACACGCAGTGCCACTAATCCCTGAGCGTCGTCTGCAGGCGCCTGAACGGAGGAGCAGGATCAGAGCGACCAGGTGTGAAGCACGCCGGGCGTCTGGCCTCCGCCGCCACGGCGATAAACCTGTAAGTTACCTGCTGAGTTCTCCTCTGGTCGGCCACCATGGAGGGAGGAACCTGGAGTCACCTGCAGACCCTGACCCTGCTCCACAGACGCCTGCTCACGTTACCGTCCGGACCCGGCTGGTCCTCCTGCGGGTCAGCTGACTGCGGGTCAGCTGACTGCGGTCGCCTCACGCTCTCTCACACACACACAGACAAAGAAGAAGCCTCTGAAGGACAACATACCGCTGCTGGTGTCGTTATGAGGGAGGGGCAACACTTTCTAACAAACAGTTCTCTCCTCGTCCATTTTAAGCCTTTTACAGACCCTCTTATTTTGAAAGGTGAGGGATGATGATGATGATGGTGCAGTCCTGTTAATACCCAAAGCCCCCCCCCCCCCCCCCGAGCCCCGCCCCCCCCCCCCTCCATACCAACAGTCCTGAAAACAGAAGCGGCCAACATGTGGCGTTCTGCCTGGCGTCCGTCGGCTGCTCCCCCCCCCTCACAGCCCCAGGTTTAGTCCTTCAGCGACACCCCCCCCCCCCAAATATCAGTCTGTGTGGTCGCCCAGGGGAGGAGGGGGGACAACAAAGTCCTTCATGTGGGGGAGGAGGCTCATTCTGTCAGTCCAACCTTCTCATTTCAGTCCATTTCTGTAATTTACCTCACAGAAAGCCAGAGGCCCCGCCCCCGGCCCCGCCCACCTGCCCACCCCCCATCAGTCCAGCCATCGTCCTGCTTTTATTCTGAAAGGGGCAGCCACAGTCCCACTACCCGCCAACCTTTTTACCTCCAGAAGGATCAACTTCCTGCAAAGAAAGATCTTTAAAGACATTTTGCATCACCAGAGAACTTCCTGCTGCGTCGGCCGTTAGAACCCAGACCGGCGTTAGAACCCAGCCGGCGCGTCATCACACATTGTTCTAGTCTCACCGTGGTGCTGAAATCAAAGCGCTAATTAATCTGGCCGGCCGACTCGTTGCGGCGCAGAGGAACTACTTCCTGCCTGACCCAAAACTTCCACCGGATGCAGAGCGGCGGCGCTCCGGGAGACTCCCAGCACAACAACAACCAGAGACGCTTCAGGACGCTAGCCGCCGCGCCGCGGCCGTCTCCGTGGTCCGGCAGCAGGGGGCGCCGTGGTCGCAGAAGAACAGGAAGCGGGGCAAGGAGCTTGATGATTGGCTAACCTTCCCGGCTCGCGCTGCGGCGGGCGGCCTCGGGGCCGCAGCTCTGACGGCGTGCGCTTGTGACGGATGCGGTGAGCCACGTGGTGGATGTCCACGCTCTCGTCCAATGGGAAGAGGGCGCAGAGCTGCGCGCCGATCTTGGGAGCGATCTCCTGAAAGACGGCAGAGGCTCGTTAAGGGAAGAGCCGCGGCGGGAACCGGACCAGAACCAGAACAGAAGCTGACCTGTCCGTCTCGTCCGATCTTAACGGGCTTGTGGTCGTTCCAGGGGTTGGACAGGTGAGCCGTCTTGATGAAAGGAAGCTCCCTCCTGGAAACACAGAACCCAGAATAAGTTCTACAGAACCCGCCCGTCCTGGTGCTGCGGGCCCAGACGGGCTGCAACTTTATTCAAAAATCCTTTTATTTTTTATTGTAGACGCAAACAGGTCTGCAGGTTCTGAGAGCCGGACCTGTGGCACCATCTGGGCCTCTGGTTCCGTTCTTCTGTGATCCAGAGTCTAAAGCGCTACGCTAACTGGGCCAGTTCTGGTCCAGCGGGTCGCCAGCTTACCTGCAGAGCCAGTCGATCCTGAAGACGCCGCCCAGCATCTTGGCGTTCATCCCGGCAGGCAGAACCCAGTGGATCGGGGAACCGCCGTGATGAGACTGCGACGACAGACGAGCGAAGCCTGAAGGAAATAGGAGGTGCATGAGAGCAGGCCGGGGGGGGTTACCTGTCTGATGGTGATGGTGGTGGGGGGGGTTACCTTGGAACTTGCCGCTCTCCCTGACGGAGAAGACGAGGATGACGCTTCGGGCCGCCTGGAAGGCCGAGTTCAGCTTCTTCTCGTTGACCGGCAGCGTGGACCAAACGCCCTGGACCGGCAGAACCAGACAGGAGACACAATGAAGGACCCGCAGGAGACTGACGGGGGTCCCTCCACCACCCAGGGAGTGGGGGGGGGGTCCTCCACCACCCAGGGAGTGGGGGGGGGGTCCTCCACCACCCAGAGAGTGGGGGGGGGGGGGTCCTCCACCACCCAGAGAGTGGGGGGGGTCCTCCACCACCCAGGGAGTGGGGGGGGGGGGGGTTGTCCTCCACCACCCAGGGAGTGGGGGGGGGGGGGGGGTCCTCCACCACCCAGGGAGTGGGGGGGTTGTCCTCCACCACCCAGGGAGTGGGGGGGGGGGGGGGGGGGGGGGGGGTCCTCCACCACCCAGGGAGTGGGGGGGGGGGGGGGGGGGTCCTCCACAACCCAGGGAGTGGGGGGGGGGGGGGGGGTCCTCCACCACCCAGGGAGTGGGGGGGGGGGGGGGGGGGGGTCCTCCACCAGGGACCAACCTTTGCTTTGGCCAGAGAAACGTTCTCATGGTTGTTGCTCTTGATGAGGAAGAAGCGAGCGTCTTTGAGGATGTAGCGCAGCTGGCTGGTGTGATCTGCAACGACACAGGAGCGTCACTGGACCGGGTCAGGACCGGCGGTACCGACCCGGCGGTACCGGCCCGGTTAGCGACCTAAAGACAACACAGAGGCGGTTCTTACTCTCCATTCCTTTGCGAACGGCTCGGACCGACGAGGACAGCTTCTCTCGCTTCTTCTCTGAACCTTTCAAAATAAAAGCACGGGTTCAGAGCGCCGTTGGGCGGCCGTGGGAACCACCCGCGTTGCCATGGTTACCTGAAGCCTCGGAGGCGGAGCCTGAGGGCCCCGACTCGCCGTCGGAGAAGCTGACGGAGGAAGCGGAGCGGGAGTCTCCCGCCTCGCTCCGGGTGTCGTAGTCGTTTCCGTCTCCGGCGTGGCGCTCATCATAGTCCTCCTCCTCCTCGTCTTCCTCCTCCTCCTTCTCACCTTCCTCCTCCTCTTCCTCCATACCCTCCTCCACCTCTTCCTCCTGGTTCTCTTCCTCCTCGTCCTCCTCCTCGTCCTCCTCTTCCTCCTCCTCGTGCGAGGCAGCGGGGGAGGAGCTGCCCGACGGCGGCTCCGAGCTGTAGTCGGCCTCCGCCTCGTCCTCTGATTGGCCCTCGGCGTGGGGGGCGGGGCTTGCCCGTCTTTCGTCTCGCCGCAGCTTCTAAACACAGACAGGAAGTGAGAGTCTGTCCGGAACGCCGAAGACGGCGAGGCTCTCGCTGAGGTACCTGACTCAGAACCTCCAGGCCCCTCTGGGTCTCTCTGCGGCGCCCGTCCTCTGCTGCGCGACTGCGGGGCCCCTCGCGGGCCCCTCGCCGCCCCCTCCTGTCCTCGTAGTAGCTGTGATGGTAGGCGGCGGCGTGGCGACTGCGAGGACTCGACACCTTCTTGGAGGACAAGGACGAGCCCAGCGGCCGCTTGCTGGAGGCAGATGACCTGGAGGGGGCGCGGCCTGAGGAGGGGCGGAGCCTCTTATGGTCCTGGCTGTCAGAGCGCTCGCTCTTCCTCTTTGTTCCTACAGACCAGAGTCAGGGTTAAAGGTTAAAGGTCTTTACACACATGAACACACCAGAGAAACAGACCGACTGAGCTTCAACCTGAAACTAGACGAACAAATGTGGAAAATTAATCGATCATTTTATTCAAAAGTCGATCAACTACAGAGTAAAACTTCCTTAAATTATAAAAACTTGAAAGAAGGAGACGTTATTCTTCTGAAGGACAAGCAACTAAAAAGAAACGAATGGCTTATGGGAATCATCACAAAGACCCTTCCAAGCAAAGATGGAGTTGTCAGGAAGATGGAAGTGAAGGTTACACGTGGCAAGACTACTAAGACCTTCAACAGACCTATTTCGGACTGTATTCTACTTTTATCTTCAAGGGAGTAGTTTATATTGGCATTCTTAAAATAATGCCAGGCGGGGAGTGTGCTGGAGCTGTTTTTAATGTATTTTCTCCAGGCCGTTAGGGGGCGCATGTTTGCAAAGTTCGCTAAGTTGAGCCAGTTGATACGTAGAAGAAGAAGTGTTACAGGAAGCCATCTTTCTTTACATGAGTCAAGAAATGAACATGTGTATTTCTCATCTGCACCCATCCAATCCTTTCCATCCCTTTGAGTGGCAATATGAGTAAGTCATAAAGTTGTGTATGGTGGCTAGAAATTATATATTTGATTATTGTGGTAACCTTGAGAGTTTTGATGTGTTGTATGCTCTGGTACATTGGAGTCCGATTAGAGTGAGTCGGATGCTAAGGCTAAGTGTAAGCTAACCCTTTAAATGTACCTTTTATACAAAGTAAATGTTATTTGATTTACTTTGATGTATGATTTACATACTAAGTACATTTTTGTATTTTGTATTGTTTCAGTTTCACACTTTTTTCGCATTAAATCCTGTTCAAATACAACACGCGGCTGTTCCTTGGAGGAAGTGATGCAAGAAAGAGTTTAGCTGGCTGTGAATCTCAATATAGGACCCAGGGTCACATTGGGTGCAACAGTACAGTGAAATCATATTGCCACTCAAAGGGATGGAAAGGATTGGATGGGTGCAGATGAGAAATTATAATGACAAGACTGAAATCCTCTTAGTGGGAACAAAATCTACTTTATCCAAAGCTGACAGTTTCTCCCTTTCATTTGACAACTCCATAATTTCCCCCTCACCTCAGGTCAAGAGTCTGGGTGTCATCCTTGATAGCACCTTGTCCTTCTCCTCTCACATTAATAACCTCACTCGCTCCGCTTACTTTCACTTACGCAATATCAATCGCCTTCGCCCCTCTCTCTCCACTAGCTCCACCTGCACTCTTGTTCATAGTCTGGTCACTTCCCGCATTGATTACTGTAATTCTCTTCTTTTCGGTCTTCCTCAAAAATCCATTCACAAGCTTCAGTCAGTACAAAACTCAGCAGCTCGCATCATTTCTAGAACCCCCTCTTTTCATCACATCACTCCAGTCCTGCAGCAGCTCCACTGGCTACCTGTGAAGTATAGAATTCAGTTCAAAATCCTCCTACTTACTTTTAAAGCTATTCACAATCTCTCCCCTCCATACCTTTCTGATTTACTTCAAATTTCTATTCCCTCCCGCATTCTTAGATCTTCTTCTACCACTCAGTTGTTCCTTCAGCCCGTCTTAAAACTATGGGGAGCAGAGCTTTTTCACGTTCTGCGCCCATACTCTGGAATTCTCTCCCCCCTGACATCTGCAATACCGAGTCTTTACCCGTGTTCAAATCCAAACTCAAAACCCACATGTTCAAGATTGCCTTTTCATTATGATTTTAAATTACTTTCCTCTGTGTAATTTGTGTTGTTTCTTTTAATTATGACGACTGCTTTTACCATTTATTGTTTTTACATGTACAGTGACCTTGAGTGTTTTGAAAGGCGCTTGAAATAAAATGTATTATTATTATTATTAAATCAGGAAAATAAACCAAATCTATCAGGAATTTGTTTTTATGAGAAAACCGTGTTTCATATGAAAGTTAGGAACAGAAATAGCTTTATTGTCCCAGGATGGCCAAAAACAGAGTTACACACGACAAATATGAATAAAAAGGTATTTTATAGTTAAATGGAACATCAGAATATAAACTATTATGCAACTATCAACTGATAGCCGATAAAAATATTCAAGTTAAATAGGGGAAAACAGCAGCCAATGAAAACACCCAGAAAGCTGGAAGTTTAACGTTAACATTAAAGCGTCGGCCCTAAACGGCCTGGCAAATGGAAACGGGTCAAACCTAAAGCGCCACGCTTCGGTTTACCCTGGGAAACCAGAGCCTGGGGCTTTAGGTGGAAACCTGGTTCTGGAGGAAGCGCTGCTTGGAGCGTCTGGGACGCAGCACAGAGTTCTGCTGCGGCTCGGCCCGTTTCTAAAGCACGACCCGGCCCGGGTGGACGCTCTGCTGAGGGAGGAGTGGCTAACGCTAACAGGCTAACGCTAGCTGATTTCCTGCCTGCAATAACAGGCTCTGGCGATCTTTTGGATCAAAACATGTCTCTGCTGGTCTGAGCCCGGTTCTGTTTGTGTTGCAGGTCGTAGATATGAAGTTCTGCTGCAGTCGGTTCTCTGTCAGACATCTGAGGCTCAGCTGACTGGGTCAGAACCGACAGGCAGACAGAACGGGCTACTAAAGGACACTTTGATCGTCTTTAGATCTAAAGACCGACTCAGACCATGTTGCTCCACCTGGCCTGGTTCTGGAGCCACCTGGCCTGGTTCTGGAGCCACCTGGCCTGGTTCTGGAGCCACACTGAGAAGGTGTGTCGTACCTTTCTTGTCATTGATGTCCCGCTCGGTCTCGGGGTTGTACAGCTCGTCGTCCTGATCTGGAGCTTCGGTCAGTAGATCCTCCAGAACACTGAGCTCTCCGTCTGAAACAGGAACATGAGGATTCGGGTCAGAACCAGCACCAGACAGTCATACACGGCTCATTACAGAGCGCCGCCTGGACCAGAACCTCACAGAGGACTCCAAGGCGAGCCCACATCAGGCCCCTGAGCTGCTCCTCTTGCACCGCTGTGGTCACGGTTCTGATGGCCTCATGGACCGCCCCGGCCTCTGGTCAGCTACATAAAGCCGTTAGCGTGTTGCTACGTTAACACTCACCTGTACCTGACCTCCCAGTGCTACGCAGGTAGCCTCAGAGGCTTTTCCTGCCTCGTGAGGCCCCCAGGCTCCACCGCTTTAACCAGCGTCTTTCAGTTCTGCTGTTTCTCTGTTAAAGATCCGCGCTCACACACTCCTACCCACAGAATATACCAGACGCCTCGTTGCGAGCCGCAGCGCATCCCGCGGCGCCGCCATCTTGGAGAGGTCTATTCTGCTCTGGGCTGACATGGGAGTAATGGCAGAGGGAGAAATGTTGCCGTATGTTCTGCAGTTTACCGCTGCATTAACCGCCAATAACTGCTGAGAGAGGATTACGTGGTGCAGATCTCCATTTTGGGCTGAGATTGGTTCTTTACGCCCTGATATTATTACAGAACCCCAACCCATGAACCGTTATTTAATGCTTATGAATTTGTTGTCTCTGTGTTTGACTAAGGCTGAATCACGCAGCCTGATGAAGAACCTGCAGTTACAGCGTCAGCACATGAAGCTGTGCTAAACGGTTCTCTTTCCAGGGCATTAAGCCTCCGCCCAGCTGCAGGAAAACTGGGAGACACGAATCACCTGAGAAGTTTAAACCTTTTCCAAAAAGCAGCAAAAACATCAAGAAATGATTGTTGCTGGTGAGGCCAGAAAGCTCAGGATTAGATGCGTGAGCCGGAGACATTAATACGGTATTAGGTCTGATTTGGTTCTGGTTGCTTGTTTGTCTCATAATCTGGCAACAAGGAGCTGCTCTCAGGAGAAAGGAGTCCTGGTCTCCTCCAGCCTCTTTCTGGGGACTCCGGGGTTAACAGCGACCCTCCGCCGCAGCCTCCGGACCGAGCCGCAGGGTCAGGACCCAGCAGCCATTAGGCGGATTTACCGGAACTTTGAGCGTCCGCGCTACAGCCTGCCGGGTTACCGCTGACTCACGAGCCACGGAGTCCGGTTCACTGCGGACCGGAGCTGCTCTTAACGGGAACAACCGGGAACAAAGATGTCGTCGTGTGGCTAATGCTATTAGCTTTGATGAGCTGCTAGCAGAGTTAGCTGGGCGCGTGTTATTGGCCAGGTGTAGTCCAGGTGTGGTCCAGGTGTAGACCAGGTGAGCATTTCAGGGATTCTCCGGGTTTTTTAGTAGTTTGCAGATATTGTTAGTTAATCATCAACAAATACGTCACCGTGATGCTAACAGCTAACGGCCCACCTTTGTCCTCGCGCCGGTCGGCCGCCATGGCACGCGCAGTGACGTCCTGCTGTCTGGCGCGCAGCGAACTCACGGGGAGCCACTGGTTATGATGGGTTCAGCCCAAACGGACCGCGGAGATTAGCAGTAGAACCTTCTGTCGGAACCAAATGGCGGACAGCGTCTGCCGCTTGGCTGCTGCTCTTCTTCTTTTGTGGTATTTCAGGCCGGTTGTAAACAACAAACTGGCGCCTTAGCGCCACGCACTGGCACGGAGTGTGGATCGGAACCAGAGACCTCATCAGCCCACTGATCTATATTATTCACTGGAGTGCTGATTTTGCCGAAAAACTGAAGTCACTGGCCACCATCTTGCTCCTCCCTACTCTCACAGAATCCCAGAGGATTTGGCTGCAACAACAAGCAGTTTTCTGGCTGTGGGAAAACGTTTCACAGGTAATTCTACAGTCAGTGGATGTACTAACACTATCAACTACTAGGAAATTATATGCTGAAATATTTTACATGTTATTCATATTAAATATATATATATGTATATAAATATGTGTATATGTATATATATGCATACATATATGTAAATATATGTTTGTTATATTGTTATTTATATATTTATAAATGTTATGTATATATATATATATATATATATATATATATATATATATATATATATATATATATATATATAAATAACATGCAAAATATTTCAGCACGACTTTCTCAGTACTTGATAGTTTTAGAACATAACATAAAAGTATATGGCATTTGACATTTTTAAAGTCTTAAGCCAGTGGCAGATGACCGTTCACACTGAGCCTGGTTCTGGTTCTGCTGGAGGTTTTTTTTCCCGTTAATGGGTGTTTTTTCTTTCCACTGTCGCTTCATGCTTGCTCAGTATGAGGGATTGCTGCAAAGCCATGGACAATGCAGACGACTCTCCCTGTGGCTCTACGCTTCTCCAGGAGTGAATGCTGCTTGTCGGGACTTTGATGCAATCAACTGGTTTCCTTATATAGGAAATTTTTTACCAATCTGTATAATCTGATTGAATTTGATTTTGTAAAGCGCCTCGAGATGACATGTTTCATTATTTGGCGCTATATAAATAAAATTGAATTGAATTGTTAAAAAGCTACAGGACGCTATTACAGAAATAGAGGAGTGGTCATATAAATGGGGTTTTAAATTCTCAGTAGAAAAGACAAAGACAATGTTTTTTACAAAGAAAAGAATTGGTACAGAGGTAAAACTAAAGTTGTATAATCAAGAATTAGAAAGAGTAAAACAATTTAAGTTTTGGGGTTATGGTTTGATGAGGGAATAACGGAGTGTATTCCCAGAAAATACATTAAATGTTATGTTTGGTGGGAAGTGATTTGGGGGCTGACAGAACAGCACTGAAGGCAATTTACTATGGATTAATTAGATCAGTTCTGGATTATGGTTGTGTGGTGTATGGATCTGCATCAAGTATATCTCTAAAAAAGTGTCAGTTAAAATTAGAGCTACAGGGAGAGTCGTCTGCATTGTCCATGGCTTTGCAGCAATCCCTCATACTGAGCAAGCATGAAGCGACAGTGGAGAGGAAAACTGCCCATTAACCGGAAGGAAAAACCTCCAGCAGAACCAGAACCAGGCTCAGTGTTATGCTATAATAACGCCATGATGAATAATTGATCTCAGATTGAATTCTGAACAGTGGAAATGTTTGACAAAGGAACCCCACTCCTGCTGTAAAGGATACACAGTCAGAGAGGGCGGCGTCTCTCTCTCTCTCCCTCTCAGCAGGAGGTCAGCTGTGACCACTCCCTACAGATAAAAGTCACAGCACACCTCTGCTTCAGTCTCTCTTCTCTTCTCCACACACTCCTCCATCAACAGACGACCAGCACTCAAGGAGAGGGGGGGTCTCCTTCCTCAGCAGCCATGTGACTGAAGGCCCTGCAGGAGCCATGCACGGGGCCTAGAGGAGGCCACGAGCTGAGTGAGAAATGAGCCTTTCTGAAGCTCAGTTCCTCCCTGGCATCGGGAGAAACTGCCAGCCGATTCAAAGATAAGTATCTCACTTCTGCTTAAAAACAGATGCTGAAGTGAAGGAATCCGTCTATGCGAGCTTTGTTTTGCTTTCTCAGCGGACCCCAGACGGAGCTGGTTCCAGGCAACGCAGAGCTGAAAAGCCGGCACAGAAGCAACGTCCCCATGCCGAGGAGAGATCTGCTTAAATCGGACTGCATCCAGGTCAGAGGCTGTCTGGAGGACCTATGGACCGCGACCATGCTGTGGGTTAGCTCATGGTGCTGCAGAGCTAAACGCTAGCCTGCCAAGAAGAAACCAACGGTTCTCCCTGCTTTTACGTCAGACCTCTCAACTTTTATCAAAAGTTAAGAGTGAGATTATGCTAATTTGGGGGGCGGGGCTTGTTTGGGGGCGGGGCTAACCAGACCCGGAAGAGCCGGTGGAGTCAAGTCCATCTCATTTTTATCCCACCAGACATTGAAGTAGACATGTATTACTTTTGTTAAAAAGAGAAAGAGACATATTAATACTTTATTGTCCTGTTAATGGATTAAAACATAAAAAATACACAATTGTTCAAATAATACTAAATAAAATTAAGTAGTTTTAAGTTATTGACCGAATTATTACACAGTTACAGATTCATCTATGGGTTTGTTTATCATTGTAGATCTATAACCTGATTGGTGGATCAGGCTGAGTTTCATCAAGCCTTTATGGTCAACAGTTTCCCCTCAGCAGCAACACTGAAGCACACAGAGGTTCCCGCTGCGTCTTTACGCACGATCCAGCTGCTGATGTCTCCCTCTTTTCAGCTCAATGCACTTCTAGACTGTTACAGTTTATAACCATTATCATCACCTTTCACAGCGACAGGTTTTCTCATCTCAGTCGCCGCGCTGACCAGACAAATCTGTATTGCTCTCGTCAGTGCGCTCTGGTGAGGTGGGCGGATTTTACCCCCGTTGGTGCGCTGCGTGCGACGGATAAACAGTGGGGAAAATACATACCTAAAGGCTGTAAAGGGCTCCTATAAAGGGAACAGGGGTACTGACAGGTCTGAGATGAAGCCCCTGATGTTACAAGTTCTTTAAAATGACCCTTAAAAGTGCGCACCTGAATTAAAGCGCAAGGCAGCAGCCCACCGAAGCGCCACTGATTCTATGTTGTTAAAAATACAAGAGCAACTCTCTTATTGACTTTAACTGGCACACGTTGCTACCGATCTGAGGGAATTAAACGTAGTGATTCATGTTTTGAATAGTGAACGGTGATAAAAGCACCTGCTCCGAGGGAAAAGGAGGGGGGGGGGGGGGGGTGAGCAAGCGCGGAGGCACAGAAATACGGTTCATGTAGTTAAAAAATGCAGAATTAATAAAAACGAAACTTATAAACAGACCAAGTGGCGTTTTAAACTGCATCTGGACAGCAGAACTGTTTTATGATCCTGCGTGCAGCAAGCAAGCAGCTCCACCCCCTCCCCCTCCCCTCCCCTCATGCGTACGCAGTACAGGACCTTACCGGCTCGCTTTCACCACTGTTAAGACTAAAATTATTCATAACTCTGATCACTCTTCCTGCTGCTCTGTTAACACGAACTGCAGCAGGAATTACTGATGGCCACAAGCTGTGAAAGAAGCCGAAACAGCTCAGCAGAAGGCGGAGTTTTCTCGTCCGCAGCTCAGATGGGCTTTGTGATTTTTATGCGTGAGAAATTCCATGTTTGCGTGTGAAATTCCATGTGTTGCGTGTGAGCGTGTGAAGTCAGTGAAATGCGTGTGTCACACGGTCAATGCGTGAGAGTTGAGAGCTCTGTTTTACGTCCTTCCTGGAACGGCCAAAGTGGACAAAACTCACACATGAGGCATCAACAGGTTGGGCAGCGAGCTGCGGGTGAAGTAAAAAGGTTTATTGGGAAATGTCTGTAACTCGTTGGACACATAATGCTTTAGAACAAAGGGCTAACAGGTAGCTCACGCTAGCCTTAATGCTATTAGCCTCGCTAAAATCCGGTCCCGGACATTTCAAAAGGAGTTCGTTTTAAAGCACAAAGCTTAATCGTTCGGCTCCGCCATCCTTCGATGGTGCTATGAGCCTTATCCCCGCATTAATATTGAATATTAATGTTGGTGTAAAGGAAATATAACTTTATGTTGTAACCTCTTAGCCACCGATTTGCTACAGCGACCCCAGATGCCCGGAGGGAGAATCACATTAACAAACTCGGTCGTAAGGGTTTAAATGATTTTACAGGACAAATCAGTAACCAGAATGTTATTTTCTCAAAATTATGTTCTGGTTAACTTGTGCTTTGCATTGTGAATGGGTTGAAACACATGCCAAATGTTGTTCTGAATTAGTTAAGCTAATTTAACCACGATTCACATTCTTTAAAGGTATACTATGCAACTGGGATTGATTTTCCAGCGAGGCGCCCCCCAGAGGGCGAAAGTAAAAGTGCACTGTCGTAAATATGCTCAGCTGTTCTCCTGGTTTCTCAGTCAAGCCAGGCGCGGTTGTTTTGAGTTTAGTAGACAGGCGAACGCAACGAATACAAAAGTCGAAAAAACGGCAGTACAAACAATGACTAACAGTGAAAGTATGAACATGCACACGGAGAGAGAGAAACCATTCCAATGCAGTGTTTCCCCTAGGAATTTGCTTACCGGACGACCGGTGGAGCGGGGGGTGGGGTGGGGGTGTAGAGACAAGCTTTGCGCGACCGGCGGAGCGAGCGACCGGCGGAGCGAGCGACCGGCGGAGCGGGCGGAGCGGGCGGGGGAAAGAGACAAGCTTTGCGCGACCGGCGGAGCGACCGGTGGAGGCGGAGCGGGGGAGACAAGCTTTGCGCGCATATGGAGTTAGTTTTTTTTTTTGGAATGTTGGGAGGCGGTAGCGTGAGGGAAACCCTACAATGTTACTTACAATCGCATCAGCAGAAACGCGAGGTCCGCGTCAGCCTTGCAGCCTTCTCTTTCTTTTAGCTCTCGCCATTCGGAAAAAGCTTGCCCGATGTTCACCCGTGTACGACTCCTCTCTCTGTCCAGAGCCCTTTTCCTCTTTCTTGCCTGCTCCGACATGGGCTTTCGCTGTTTTATCGCTGGTTCCGCCATGATAACTGCACAGATATCGCCACTGCGCTAGCAACAAACATGTTCTCGCCGTAAAGCAAGACCGACTCTCGCGATCTTGCACGAGATTCTGAGCCTGTGGGCGCGGGCCGAGGCCTCCTGCAGTTGCAAGTGCGGTATTTCCCCCACAGACCACCAGGGCGGTCAAGAAAACCTTTGTTCAACCTGAAATGACTCATTTAATCATCCAAAACGGTATGAAACACATTAATTAACTGAAAAATGTTGCATAGTGTGCCTTTAAAGTGAACTTTGGTTCTTTAACTTAAACAAAATATTATTTCATCAAATAATGTTTGTTTAACTTGGGCTTTGCATTGTGAATGGGTTGAAACGCATGCCAAATGTTTTTAACTCCATTCCATGTTTTTTTTAATCAGATCTTCAGTGAACAAGGATTCACCGAATTAATCTGATTATGACCAACCACTTTTGTTTTGTCTTTTGTTTGTTTTTGCATGTAAATAGTTCCTTAGCTTCTTTTTATCTTCATTTTGCTTAGTAGTTTAGTTAAGTTTCACTAGCCTAGTAGAGAGGATTTGTTAATCGAAATATTGTGTTAATTCAGATAAACAGCATTACATAGTGATGTTCTCTGGATGTTCATTTTATTTCTGTTATTAAATTCTTGGACTCGAAAAGAAGTTGTCATCCTTTATTCTGTGTGTGCAGAGTTTGCTGCTAAAAGATCGCTAGTGCTGGAATTCATCCCTTTCAACCCTTGTCCTTATATCAACTTTAGAGCTGATTATCACCAGACAATACTTAACAGACAGAGGGTTATTCAATAAACATTAAATAACTTTAAACAGTGTATGATTGCACAACATCAGTATGAACGGTCATCTGGGGGTTAGAGAAGACAGAGCAGAGACACAAAAAGACAGACAAACAAGCACAGAAGCACACATTGATCTAGTAATCTGTTTTACATTAAATGGTAATAGAGGATGATCTGCCTCCCCTGATGATGTCACAGCTAACAGAACGTCAGACCAGGTGTACCTACTATGAAGAGAAAAGACAGAGAACAAAAAGTTAAAAGCTGAAATAACAACAAATAATGCAGATTGGAGAGCAGTAGGAGAACTCAGCAGAGTGAGAGAAATAGACCCTGATGTCCTCCAGCAGCCTAAGCCTGTAGCAGCATAACTATAGAGGTAGCTCAGGGTACCTCTACCAATAAATTTCAGATTTCTTCCCCTCTTCCAAATTGCCCCATCGTCCGCAAAAAGTGAAAACCCCATCCCATTCCCTATTTCCCTGAAAACATCATTAATTATTATGGAGAATAATAAAGGATTTATGCTCCCTTGAGGTGTTCCGTTCTCTATATTATATTTTCTCGAGTAATTCTTCCCTATTATAACTTGTATTAATCTCCCTTGTAAAAAAATCCTTAATCCATCGATATATTCCTCCCATACTTTATTATATAGCTCAACTAATACATCCTTTGAATTTTCACTGAGTTGATTTATCATTACATAACAAATCTGGTCGTTTCCTGGTGCTGACATCTTGGATTTCTGGAGAGTGCGTTTTAGTTCTGTCATTGTAAAAGGTTTGTTTAATAAGTCATTATAATTTTCTTCTTGTTGTAACTCTTCATTCTCTTCATATGATGGGTTTAATTATAAATTTTGTATGGATACCGGCACATTATGGAATTAAAGGAAATGAACAAGTAGATAAGGCAGCAAAAGAAGCTGCTAAAAATGTATCAGTGGATTTATTTGTTAATTTTAGTAAATCTGAAGTTAAAATGTTAATTAAACAGAAAATAAAGGATAAATGGCAAAAGCAATGGGAGAAAGGAAATAAAGGACGTTGGTTTTATAAAATTCAAAAGAAAATTGGAGAAATGAGAAGAACAGAAAGAACAAGAAGAGAAGAAACAATCATTTCTCGATTGAGGTTTGGCCATACCGGATTAAATGGTACTCTGTTTATTTTAGGAAAACATAGGAATGGCAAATGTGAATATTGTGGGGTAGATGAAACAGTTGAGCACGTGATGTTATACTGTAATAAATATGAGGAGGAGAGGCAGCAATTGATTTGAAATTTGAGTAAAGTAAAAGTTAAATTAGATTTATTTCAATTATTCAGAAGTTATTCAGATAGTAACATTTACAGTATAGTATTTCGATATCTAAAAGTAACACATTTATAAAATAGAATTTAATTCCTGAGAGTCATTCTGGTCCACACTCCATTCCAGTAGATGGCGGAAATGCATCTCTCTGTTGTTTGCCAACCGCCAAAAAATTTCAAAGAAGAAGAAGAAGAAGAAGAAGAAGAAGAAAACAGTGCCAGTTTATTTCGAGCATTTGTAAGATCTATTCCAGCGTTATTTGTTCTGACTTCTGATCCTGACCTGTTTGCCTTTCGACCTCTGAGCCTGCCTGTTCCCTTCTGATCCTGCTTTGCCTGACCTGATCCCTGACTTCTGCCTGACCTGATTACCTGCCTGAGTTCTGCTGTTTGTGTACCGACCGGATCCATCCTTTGACTACCGAGCCTGCCTGCCCTCGTTCAGTCTGTCTGCTGATCGTGTACCAAACCTGGATCTGTGTCCCGACCTCGTCCCTCTGGCACCTCATCTGACATCTGACCACCCGGCTCTGACCTCGGATCTCGTCCCCGACATCGGCTTCTGGTTCGTCCTCCTGATCATCCTGCTCACGTCTGTCTTCATGGTTCTGACCTCCTGCCGTCTTTTGACCTCCGCATCACCTCCACCGGGAACTCTCTGAGCGGCAACCGGCGCACCGGGTTGGCTATCTGCCAGCTAGCGTCTACCTCTAGATTACCTCTGAGATTAATAAACTATTTAAACGACTGTCTGTCTGCCTTGAATTCTGGGTCCACCTGTTCTGAGCCTAACACATCTCTGCCTTCTCCTCATCTCTAAATGCTATTGTTTGTCCATCATCTAAGACTGGGTATCCATACTCTCTTTTTATCCCATCGATTCTTTTTATCATCCCCCACACTTTACCAATGTCTGTCTCCCTTCCTACTGAACAACAAAACTTCCTCCAGTATTCTTTCTTTGCACTTTTTATGATTCTCCTTACATTTGCTTGTGATTTTTTTTATAATTAATAAGATTCTGAAAACAATGAATCCTTTTTAACAATTTAAATCCTTTATTTCGAGATTTTATCGCTCTATCACATTCCTTTGTCCACCATGGTACAATCTTACTTTTACGCTTACCTGCCTTCTTCTTTATTGATTTCTCTACAGCCTCAAGAACTACTTTACAAAATGGAATATTTAAATTTTCAACATCTTCATTTCTATCAATTTTTCCAATTTCTTGATCACTAATATTTCTAAATTCATCCCAATCAGCACTACTAAATGACCATTTCTTCAAACTTACTGTTTCATATTCCTCTAGATTCAATCCTACTACTGTCACAATAGGATAATGGTCACTTTCTACTGTTGTTCCCCTGATTACTTCCCATGTACAAATGCCTGCTAATGAGTCTGAGACTAATGTGAGATCTAGTGCTGTTTCTACCAGCTCTGATATTAAATCTTGTTCCACTTCCATCATTTAAACACTAAATTTGTCATCTCCATCACCTCCTCAATCACCATCCCATTAGCATCATTACTCTTACCCCATAATGTGCTATGTGCATTAAAATCCCTACAACAAATCACCTTCCCTACTGACTGTATCATCAGTTCCTCCAATAACTCTAATGACAATTTTTACATGGATTATAAAAGTTAACAACTTTGATATTTCCTTCTTTAGTCCATACTTCAATTATTAAATATTCCAACTCTTTTCCTTTTCCTAAAACTCTATATTGCATTCCATGTTTTATAAATATTATACATCCTCCTCCACTACCCCCCCCCTATCTCTACAGATGCTGTAGGAGCTATTTCTCTATTTTTGTTTAAGAACTCAGATTATTTAGTTAGTTTATTTAATTGGTTATTTGTTGCATTTTTGTTTGAAAGTAGTTGTTTAGAATACAGTTATTTCTTAGTAAATTGTTTAATTAGTTAATTGATTTTGTTTGGGTTTCGGGTGTGTCTGGTGTATAAATACATGGACTCCAGGTAGCTCAGGATGAAAGTGGGTGGGCTTATGGTTTTTTACCTTCCAGCTGCAGTCTGTCAGTCTACCAGTCCCTTCACAAAGCAAGTCAGTCAGCCTGGTTAGTCAGTGAGTAGCAGGTGAAGCGAGCACAAAGGCTGAAACCAGGGCAGGAGAGGCGGCAAGTAGTTGGTTGGAGTTGGTATCGTGTTTATTTTTCCTGAAGAAACCTGGAATAAACTCACCGAACTGTATTTTTGACGTATTTTGAGAATTTTTTGTACTGCGTAAAACCGGAAACCCACTATTCATCAAGTGACTATTTGATTTACATTTATTTTTTGTTTGTTTACTTTTAAGTTTTTTCATAGACAAGTAGTCACTACAGATGCTATTCTAACAGTATGTAACCAGCTTCTAATCAGCCTCCAACATTACCTGTAAAAAAAAATAACCTCAAGGTCTGGGATCACTACTTAAATACTTTGAGCAATGTCCTGGTTCGAGGGATTAAAGATGAAATAGATATCAAATGAACTGGCACTTAATAACCATTTAGTCTTTGGCTGTCGATGAGTATTGACTTCACACAGAGAAATTAAAACACAACTGCACTTTAACTCTTTTGAATAAATTATATTATTTCCAATGTCCAACAATAAATGTGACACTCTCACTTATTAATCCAAAATGTCAGATAATAATGATGACGTATATTCTGGCCAGAAGAAAATAAAACAAAGAACAAACCAAAACTACCTGTTTAAGTTTTGCTGCAGCAATTTAGTTTAGTTGTGCACCACCCAGTACCTATTTTGAGCTCAGTAAAAAAATTTAATCCGATATTATCCTCCAACACCACAAGAGGGAAAAAAAATCCTCATTTGATGAGACAGTAAAGATGAAATTCCAAACTCAGGCCTGAAGTTCAGAGTCCAGCCCGCTGTCCACCACGCTCTCTCTCTCCTGCTATGGAAACGCACCGCTCCTCCGTCGTACCCACTGTCTCGCTCACAGTCCGCCACACAATCCCTCAGTAGCCTAGAACTATGTTAACAGAAAAGGTTTTCAGACTGTTATGGGAGTTTTTGGTGGAATTCTAAACAATAGTAACTGAGTTCCCATCTTTACTAAATGAGGAGACGGCGGTGATGACGTTCCAGCAGCTTTATGGAGAAACAGAGCAGAGATCACATAGATGGAAGTAATCGCACCCCACAGTCCCGCTGCAGTCTGCGTCTGCCCTGTCTCTGCCTGTCTCACTTTCGGGCTTCCCCTAATACTGCACCGTGGCCTTGGTTTGAGACATAACAAAGACAGTCTATCATAGACAACAATCATTCTACGCAGCATTTAGCCTTGCACTCGGCAAACAGTGGATCTTAGACACAGACATCAGGTCTCCAGGCCTCCTCTGTCCGAGTGGTGTGAGGCCATAGTGACTTCAGAATAATAATTCTTATAACATAAACAGGAAGAGTAGACGGATTCGACCTTGGTTACTGAACAGCTTTAGCTTATCTAGTCGCCATCAAAAGAAAGAACAAAATAATTCACTCTTCAGGATATTATTCTCTTCTTCTTTCAGAGCTACGCTTTCGCTGTTTCTCCCTCCACAACAGCTTCAGAAGAGACACCAGAGGGCACCTAGTGGGCATTACCGCAAAATGTTTACCACTGCTGAAAAGTGTTGAGAATCAGAATTAATTAACACAAAGTGGCGTAACCTGAACTATTGGTGTCTGATTAACAAGGTGAACATAGAAAACTCATAGGCTGTGTCTCATTCCGCCTACTTCCGTCAGTGCACTGCTGATGTGCACTGACCACTTCCTGCCGTAGTGCCCACTTTGACCGTTAGTAGTGTTCCAAAAGGAACACTTATGTTAAAACACTTACCGGAAATGACGGGATGACGTGACGAACGCAACACACGTGACCGCGAATTTTTCAGACCGCCAAAAAATATATGCCGGCGTTTTTTTAAATAAAAACAACAATCGTTTACATTCACAGCATGTTGAAATTACATCGCCTCCGACGTCAACGCAGGATCCTCCAAATATTGGCTGAACATGAGGTATGTTCGTGTATTTTACAAACACCTATCGAGTACAATGCCTCGTATTACCACCATTACTTACATTTATATGATTGCGGTGTCGCAGCTCCGGCTGTCTCGGCTGAATTGTCCGCCATTATTTTTATTTTTATTTTTATTTTTTTTATTTTTTTTCTTCCCCAGTGTCCTGTCTAGCAATATGGCAATAGGAATTGATGTCTCAATGCCAGATAGAGCTCGACAGATTTTGCTTTTACAAGTGGAGCGAACAGCTTTCGCCATAGTGCTCCACTTGATTTATGCTTGTAAATAGCTTTATAATGATTCCTGCAAGGAGAATTTCAAATTATATGGACATGACAATGGGAGAGTAAAGGAAGAAGAAAAAGTGAAAGAAAAGGAAAAAAAAGAGTAGAGGTGAAAGAAAGAGGAGATAAAAGGGAGAGAGTGATAAAACCTTCTTTGTCTGCTCCATCACCTGGAAAGAGACACAAAAACATATTATATATTTGATATTTGAAAAAAGAAAGTGAAAGAACATAAATAAATAAATAAATAAATTATAAGATTACTGTATATAAGTGAACACTTAATACCTGGGACCCAGCACCTGTGGGAGATGTGAAAGTGCACTAGTTTAGGTGAAGATTATCCAGAAATAGCTTGATATTGATTGTGGAGAACCGAAGACCCACCTTCCCCGAGCACAGAGGCAGGCGTCAGGGGACCCGTAACCCCGGACTCCCAAAGGGGTCCCTAAAGCAATGCCGACGCCCTCAAGAGCCGCGGAGACGAGCCCGTGGGCTCCGCCGGCAGCTAGCCCCGCTGAGGTGGTCCCGGCCATGGGCCCTGAGGGCCAGAGGCCCCAGGGGCGCCCCGCCCCCGCGACAAGGGCCCCGGCCGCCCCCCGGGGGGCCAGGCCCCGCGAAGAGGCCGCCGGGAGTGGGCCGGCGCACGCCCGGGAACCCGCCCCAAACCCGAAGCCAACCAACGCACCAGGGGGCCAAGGCGCCCGCCAACGAAGTGGAGGAGGGCAGGATGTGGGGGGATGGGCTCCGCACCTAGCGGAGACTTGAGATGTTCTTGGGAGAGGGAGCGGACCACACCCATACCTGGAGAAAACAAAACAAAAAAAAAAAAAACTCATTCACCCCATCCCTCCCTTGTGCCCCACTCACCACACACAGAGAAAAAAAAAAAAAAAAAAAAAAGACGCTGTACACACATTCCCACATAACACTCACATCCAACACTGACCAAAGGGGGGGGGGTCACCCCAAATCGACTATACGACTGCCTGTGCCCGACCCCCAGCCCCGGCCCCAGACCAGACGCCCCCCGGACCGGGCCCCCCCAAGAGGGCGGGCCAAAACGACCCGCACGAGCCACCCGGCCAGAGCCCCCCCCCTCCCCCTAAATACCTAATAAACCCCTTCCCTCCCCCCACCTTACCCTTGCCATCCCTGCCCCCCGCCCCCTGGGGGGAGCAGAGGTATCAGCCCCAGACCTGGCAAGCCGCTGACTGCACACCGCAGCCCCCCGCCAAGCCCCCGGACACAGTGGCCCGCACCTCCTCCAGGCCCCAGACTCCTTGCCGCCATCGGAGAACGGGGGTGTGCAGAAGACCCCGACCCTCCCTACGCCTGCTCAAATGTTGTGTTGTTGCATGTTGTTCTCAAGTGTGTTTAAAAACTGGGAGCGCCGAAGGGGGTGCACGGCACAGCCCACCCCCCTTCCGGAAGGTAGCTGTTGCCAACGCACCCCCTCCGTGTGACTGCCCAGAACCCTCAATGTCTAAGTGGGAGAGGAGGTGAAGGGAGCCGTCCGAGGTGAGGCCCACACAACATAAGCCCCCCCCCAGACGTCTTCCCCCCACCCCCCCCTACCATGGCCTACATGAGTGTGCGATGTGAAAAATGTTTGAAGTGAAAGTGTCTACATTATTTTCAAACTGGGAACATCTTCCCGACGTCCTTAGCCCCTCCCTTTCCGCTTTGTAGTCAAGATGGCGTCCGTTTAGTGCGAGTAGGGTCCATCGTTACACACTGCATTTTGTGACCGTTTTTAGGGGGTCATCCGGGTACTTTCAGTGCACGGACTTTTTGTGTTATCTACACTACCTACTTAAAACTAAGTGTTCGAAGTGTAGAAGTAGGCGGATTGAGACACAGCCTTCCTTTGTGTTGTGACAATTATTGATCACAATATCATATTATTCAATTCAATTCAATTCAATTCAATTTTATTTATATAGCGCCAAATCATGAAACATGTCATCTCAAGGCACTTTACAAAATCAAGTTCAATCATATTATACAGATTGGGTCAGATTATACAGATTGGTCAAAATGTCCTATATAAGGAAACCAGTTGATTGCATCAAAGTCCCGACAAGCAGCATTCACTCCTGGGGGACCGTAGAGCCACAGGGAGAGTCGTCTGCATTGTACATGGCTTTGCTGCAATCCCTCATACTGAGCAAGCATGAAGCGACAGTGGGAAGAAAAACCACCCATTAACGGGGAAAAAAAACCTCCGGCAGAACCGGGCTCAGTATGAACGGTCATCTGCCTCGACCGACTGGGGTTACAGAAGACAGAGCAGAGACACAACAAGAGAGACAAAAAAGCACAGAAGCACACATTGATCTAGTAATCTGTTCTACATTAGATGGTAGTAACGGGTGAGCCGTCTTCTCTGGATGATGTCAAAGTTAACAGAACGCCAGACCAGGTGTACCTACTATGAAGAAAAAGAGAGAGAGCAAAAAGTTAAAAGCTGAAATGACGACAGTCATTTCAATGTAATACAATACAAAACTGGAGAACCGTAGAATGAAGAACAGTAGAAATCAGTAGAGTGAGAAAATTAGACCCTGATGTCCTCCAGTAGCCTAAGCCTATAGCAGCATAACTATAGAGGTAGCTCAGGGTAACATGAGCCACTCTAACTATAAGCTTTGTCAAAAAGGAATGTTTTAAGATTAGTCTTAAAAATAGATAGGGTGTCTGCCTCACGGACCAAAACTGGGAGTTGGTTCCACAGGAGAGGAGCCTGATAGCTAAAGGATCTGCCTCCCATTCCCTACTTAAGTTTTTTTTTTTTTAGATTCAGGGTGGGTTACATCATCATATCCTGTAATAAACTCTAATTCTAATATAAGCCATGGTTCTTGAACACATATGATTTCTGGGTTATTTTTTAAATCTTTAATAAATCCTTTAAACTCCTGCTGGTGCATCCCAAGGACAAAATGCCCAAACCTAAGATGAGCGGAGTGGTGTCTGCAGTTCAGTCAGTGAGGAATGTTCTGATCTTTATATTGGAGAAACCAAACAACCTCTCCACAGACGCATGGCTCAACACAGGAGAGCTACCTCCTCAGGACAAGACTCTGCTGTCCACCTACACCTTAAGGACAAAGGACACTCTGTGAGGACCAACATGTTCACATTTTGGACAAAGAAGACAGATGGTTTGAAAGGGGTGTGAAGGAAGCCATCTACGTTAAGAGAGAGAAACCAACCTTAATCAGAGGAGGAGGACTTAGGTTCCAACTCTCAAAAATTTACAATCCAGCTATAGGATTAATTCCAGCCAATCTTCACCTTAACTCTCACCCTCATATAAGTGATCAGAACATCGTTCCTTTAAGCCAGGCCAATAACAACCCTAACGACTCCTCGTTACAGAGGAGTGGACCAGTTTAGGTCCAATCTGCTGGTTTAATGGCTTTAACGACCGCCCATTACTAAGAGGTGGACCTGTTTCTGTTGAATCTGCATGTTATCTAAGCCATTACAGGCCTTGGTTTGGGCAGTAGTATAAAGCTGGTTACTCCACATTACTCCAGACTTTTTGAATTGATAAAGCTTCCTGGAGAGGAAGCGAAACGTTTTCTACTACGGAAAACAAGTCCTGTTGCTTTGTTTTTTACTTTTTTTAGAATGACCATGACCTGATGACTGAGAACCTTCACCAGCATATTAAGCTTCTTGCGTTCCATTGTACAATAATCAGTTTGCCTTATCACCTGGGCCTCCCGCTTTTCCATCTGCTTCAAGTCTTGTTTTGATATGCTCCCATGATAAATCTTTTATGCCCAAAAACTTCTCAGCTCCCTTAACTATTATTTTAAATTTCTCGGTTTTGTGTTTAACTTGATCAGAACAGTTGATCACATGTGCTACAAACAAAATAATCTTATCCACTGACAGTTCTGGATTAGTTTTCTCTGTTTGACCTGGTTCTATTCTCAACACCTGGATAACATTGTCAGTTTCCACTCTTCCTTTTTGTCCTTGTACTTTCTTCACTGCTTCTGTTAACTGTTTTAAGCTGCTGTATTTCCACTGCCCCTGACTTCACATCCACCATATGTTACCCTGTGTTGGCCACCACAATCACAACATTTATCCTGGACATTTTCCTTACATTCTTCCACTCTATGCTCGCCTCCGCATTTAGGACATCTCTGCTTCCCTTTGCAGACTACTGCTATATGTCCATACCTCTGGCATTTGTAACAGCGTAGCGGTGGAGGAATGTAGGGCCTAACTGGAAAGCTCATGCATCCTACTTTCACTTTCTCTGGAAGTAAAGACTCCTGAAACTCCAGAAGAACCGACAAGCTCTCAACCCTTTCTCCATTTACTGTTCTCAACAGTCTCTTAATTCTGCTCACCTCGCCTCCATTATTACTGCGCTTGTGTTTGTCCAAGTCTTCTTCTACAGGTATCCCTGTTATCACCCCCCTTGTAACTCTACTCTCACCCACAATCTTTCTCTCACTAATTATTTTCTTACAAACACTTTAAACTTCCCAGGCTTTGTTTTTCTGTTCCTCCGTTTTGCATGTTATCAACAGGCTTCCATCTCTCAAAATCCTCGCCATTTCCACATCTCCCAGCTTATTTATTAACTCCCTAGATAGCCTACTGCTATCGCACTTAAACTCACATGCTCATCTTCTTTCCTAAATTTGAGGATAATTTTAAATTCCTTTCTCACAGTCCTTTTCCGCTCAAACCCACTTCCTTCATCGGAACGGTTCTCTTCCAAACTACGTTAACTTCTTTGACTCAACATCCACCCCCGTTCCTCCTCCCCTGTTAGCTACTGGAGTCCAGTCGCCACAATCCATTTCCCCATCTTCCTCTACTTCCTGAGTGGCCATTCTGACCCAGTCACAAACCAGCTTACGCCAACCATCGATTCCAACTCTACCGACAGCTTCTACGAAAAGTCGATATCCGACAACACCCTCCTGGGACTCCCCATCAGCCCAGTTACTACAATGCAAACTAATTGAAATGTTCCTCTGCGCTACATAGATAAACCGAATATTTAATGCACACATTTTCTCCAGATATTTACAAGATAGAATAATTAATTTCCGGTTTTTCCACTATCGTTTCACCCTGATTACATTGATCTGTTCACCACACAGTCTACTTCTTGGTCCAGTGTTTCCCAGGTCAAATGCAATTTTTATCCATTTCTTCAAACTTTCCTTTGATTTCAGTAAAACCCTTTTATTTCTTATTCTCTTGGTTCTTGATTTTCTCTTTAATTATGCTTTTAACCTCAGATTATATATGCATAGTACTGTGCAAACGTTCTAGGCAGGTGTGAAGAAAATGCTGTAAACAATGAATGGTTGAAGAAATATAAATGATTGTTTATTTTAGCAGTTTACAAAATGCAAGGTGAGCTATCAAAGAAAAATCTAAATCAAATCAATATTTAGTGTTATTGCCTTTGCCTTCAAACCAGCATCTATTCTTAAAGGTAAACCTGCACAAATCCCTGCAGTATGCTCAAGTCTTTGTAGGAGAATATTGTGATCAACTGTATCAAATGCAGCACTGAGATCTAACAGGACAAGTACAGACACAAGTCCATTATCTGAGGCCATGAGAATATCATTAGTGACCTTCACCAGAGCCGTTTCAGTGCTATGATGAGCTCTGAAGCCTGACTGAAACTCCTCAAGTAGGTCATTACTTTGTAAATGTTCACAAAGTTGATTAGCAACTACTTTCTCAAGAATTTTAGATAAGAAAAGAAGATTAGATATAGGTCTGTAGTTTACTAACTCATCTTGATCAAGAGAAGGTTTCTTAAGTAAAGGTTTAATAACAGCTACTTTAAAAACCTGTGGTACATATCCATTTACTAAGGATAGATTAATCATGTCTAAAATAGGACCACTGATCAAAGGGAATACCTCCTTAAACAACTTGGTTGGGATTGGGTCTAACATACAGGTAGAAGGTTTAGATGAAGCTAATATTTTAGATAGCTCAGAAACAGGGGCGATTCTAGGATCTGACCTTTAGGGGTGCTCAGCCCCCAGTGTTGACTGTGATTCCTGGCATGAAAAACAGGCTTTCCATTTTTAGTTCAGATGTAAGATTCTTAGAGTTCACTCATTTTTGAGCTAAAGCTCGTCAAACAAGCTACAATATAGGCCCATCCAAAGGCAGTGACAAACAGATTGAAATGTTTTCACTTGATAAAACCTTGTGCATTCTTGAAATTAAAATTTCTCTGGCTTAACAGAGCAAAACATGGTAGCCCACAAAAACCTTTTGCTGCACAGTGTTTATCAGCTGGCTGAAAAAAGGGCTGATACTGCTACACTTTCCTTATTGTCGTATTGCTTTGCTTACAAGAGAGACAAATTTAGCAGTTTGGATATATACCCAGTTGTGGAGAAGCATTTATATATATATATATATATATATATATATATATATATATATATATATATATATATATATATATATATATATATATATATATATATATATAGTGTGTCTGGGCTCTCCCTTAGAGATAGGGTGAGGAGCTCAGTCATCCGGGGAGGACTCAGAGTAGAGCCGCTGCTCCTCCACGTCGAGAGGAGCCAGTTGAGGTGGCTCGGGCATCTGGTTAGGATGCCTCCTGGACGCCTCCCTGGAGAGGTGTTCCAGGCACGTCCCACCGGGAGGAGGCCCAGGGGAAGACCCAGGACACGCTGGAGGGACTATGTCTCCCGGCTGGCCTGGGAACGCCTTGGGGTTCCTCCTGAGGAGCTGGCCCAAGTGGCCGGGGAGAGGGACGTCTGGGCCTCCTGAAGCTGCTACCCCCACGACCCGACCCCGGATAAGCGGAAGACAACGGACGGACGGACGGATATATAGTAATAGTAATATCATCTTTATTGTCATTGAAACATACATTGAAACATACATTACAACGATATGTGTTCTCTGCTTCTAACCCATCCCCTGGGGCAGCAGTGGGCTGCCATGCGCGGCGCCCGGGGAGCAATCTGGGGTTAAGGGTCTATATCAGGGACCCAGAATGCAGGCGCTGGGGATCGAACCGGGTACTTGCATCCTTCTCTGAGTGCAAGCTGCTCTAACCACTAGGCCACCACTCCCCTATATATATATATATATATATATATATATATATATATATATATATATATATATATATATATATATATATATATAGTGACATGCAGTCAGGGGAGGCAAGTAAGGCCAGGCCTCACTTGTCATAACATAATATAAATAGTGATTCATTCAGTAATTTGTAATAAAGAGTTAAATTGTCGTCTAATTTAATCAATTTTGATCATATTTTCTTCAAAATCTCTGAATTTTCGCTATTTTCCATGTAACTCTTTGGTGGCGCTTGATAGTGAAGCCGGTGAGGCCACAGCGAGCTTGGCCTCCCCTGGGATTGCGCAATCCCATGTTAACTGCGCTGGCTTCCATTCTGTGATGCATCTTCCTGTCTCTAGATCATAAATTCAATTGTTCAAACAGTTATGAACTGATTTTCCACAATTTAATGTATGTGGATTACTAATTGTGTTTTGGTCATCAAACTGTGTGCAGGTAACATGTTTTCGTGCTGCTGGGCGATCATACACGGCAAAGAACTGGTTATTGATGTTTTATTAGCGAGTTATGCTAAACAAGTAAAGCACTAAAAAGACTCTAAACATACAGCTGGAACAGGACTGATCAGGGAAGGCTTTCCTCCCTGGCAGTGATCTCCACTGAGACTGAGAGACTTTTAAAACTGAAGAAGATAAAGAGAACTTTTACCGGAAAGTGATGATATTTTTGTGCAGAAAGAGCGCCGCATGGACTTCATTTATTAGTAGAGGTAAGACAGCAATAATCATTCATGTTTTGTTTTTGTAATGAAATGTGCGTAATGTGGGTTATAGTCTTTGAAGTGGTTACAAATGTGGTCCCATCATGGTCTGATTGTGAAACAAAGAGATAAACAGGAATCGCTAGCGACGATCGCTACAGCGACCCCTAACCTCCCGGAGGTATAATCGCATTAATAAAAGCAAGCGTTCTAAAAGTTTACTGAGAAAATCTTTCTTTAAAATGTTATTTCATCAAATAATGTTTTGTTTAACTCAGGATTTGCATCGTGAATGGGTTGAAACACACACCAAATGTTTTGAATTAGTTAAGCTAATTTAACCTCTTTCCATGTTCTTTAAGATGAACTTTGGTTCTTTAACTCAGATCTGCAGTGAACCACTGAATCATTCTGATGTTGATCAACCATTTTATTTTGTCTTTTGTTTCTTTGTGTGTACATAGTTCCTTAGCTTAGCTTCTTTTTTATCTTCATTTTGCTTAGTAGTTTTAGTTAAGTTTCACTAGCCTGGTAGAGAGGATTTGTTCAGATAAACAGCATTATATAGTGATGTTCTCTGGATGTTCATTTTATTTCTGTCAATAAATTCCTGAACTTGAAGAGAAGTTGTGACTCCTTTATTCTATATGTGTGCAGAGTTTGCTGTTAAAAGATCCCCAGTGCTTGAATCATCCTTTTGTCCGGTGACAAAAGCTCTAGAGCTGATATTCACTGGACAATACCTAACAGACAGAGAGTTATTTATTAAACATGAAATAACTTAAAACATGTGTAATTGCACAACATATCGCTCCAAAGAGAGAGAAGACGCCCCTGAGCTTCCTTCGTCATTGCAACCAGCTAGCTTTTATCAGGCAGACGACTCACGCTCTGTTTGGAGAGCTTCCCTTATAACATTCTTTCTGTGTCGGCTTTTCAAGTCTTTAGTTTTGGTCTATCTTTTATTCTACATTGCATTGTATTTGCTGCCTTTAACTCTTTATTCTGTTTTGAATTATTAGTTTTTAGTGTATTGTTTAAAGCACTTTGGCCAACTGAGCTGTATTTTAATGTGTTATATAAATAAAGTTGAGTAGAGAATATGAGTTTTTAAAGGGGGGGGGGTATGGTTAGTTCTTCTTGATGAACTTTTATGGAAGTACTTTAAAACGCGTCAAAAACATAACAACACAATGTTTTTGTTTTTGATAAGAATATTATAGTTGACTTTGAAGGTAGAATGTGAAGAACCCGACTCATCCAGGCAGTGATTACTGGTTCTCATTAATCTATGGGTTTGGTTATCAGTGCAGGCCTATGGCTGAGCGTCACCAAGCCTCCTTATCGTCAAACATCTTTCCCCTCAGCCGTGACTCTTAAGGCTCGCAGGGCCGGGGTTGTTACGTTATGCATGATCCAGCTACAGAGCTTTCTGCCTCTGCTCTGCTCTTCCAGGTCGTTAAAGTTCATAATAGGGTTAGGGTCAGCCTCCACCCTGACCAGACTTTATCTCTCCTCTATAGCTCAGGGCGCTGTAAGTGTGTAATCACGCACGCCGACGTCTGTTTGGAGTTATTCTCCAAGCAGACGTTTTATGTTTGTGGTCTGAGCGGACCCAGAGAGGCAGCGGCTACGTTCTGCTTCGCCTTTAACCCACTAGCAATAGTCTGAAAGGCCAAACCTATAAGACAGGGGTGTCCAAACTTTTTAGCTCATGGGCCGATATTGTCAAGTCAAACGCACTCGAGGGCCAAAAAGTGAATAAAAATAACTAACATAACCAGGACAAAAGTGTTTTTTATTAACCTGTGTGTGCTGTAACTAACATTAAATTCAACATTTAAATTTAAGATATTAACTTACTGTAATAATTTTGCCCTAATTAAACATAAAATGTTTTTATCTGCACTAGCCACCAGTGCTGGTCGGCATAATCATTCTTGAAATGCAGTTGGGGGGCCACACAAAATCTGTACAGGGGCTGCAAATGGCCCCCGGGCCGCACTTTGGACACGTCTGCTATAAGAAATATAGCATCGTCTGAGCTGCTGCTGTCAACACCTTCAACTTCTGGATGATCCAGCTGGTTCTGTCGCTAAGATTCTGACCCAGTTTCTCTCCCAGCGGTTGGATCTGCTGGATGACATCACTAAGGAGCCATCAACTCTTCACTCTTTGGTTTGAGTTTTATTGAACCTAGTATAGTAGAAGAAAATAAATGTATAAATAAAGACCAGAACACATAAATAAACAAGCAAGCAGAAGAAGAACAATAGTAAAGTATAAGAATACTCATTTAAAAGAGTGGGTAGACGTATAAAGTTATTATTACCCCCCCCCCCCCTTTTCCAGCAGCAACATAATTCAGTCACTGCTGGTTATAACATGTTTTATTATTTGCAGGCCATTATAAGCATCAATACTATTCAGTTTTCTGTGTGTCAATGCACAGCAACACACAATAACCAAGACGTTAAGGAGTATAACAATGTCAATAGAATTACCAGTAATAACTGAGTAATTATTTCTCATGTTCAATTCAATTAAATTTTATTTATATAGCACCAATTCACATCACGTCATCTCAAGGCTCTTTTCAAAGTCAGACTCCATCAGATCCTCCAGGTTGGTCAGAAAGTTTCCTCTCTAAGGAAACCCAGCAGGTTGCATCAAGTCTCTCCAAGCAGCATTCACTCCTCCTGAAAGAGCGTAGAGCCACAGTGGACAGTCGTCTGCATTGTTGATGGCTTTGCAGCAATCCCTCATACTGAGCATGCATGAAGCGACAGTGGAGAGGAAAACTCCCCTTTAACAGGGAGGAGAACCTCCAGCAGAACCAGAACCAGGCTCAGTGTGAACGCTCATCTGCCTCTAAGACCCACTGGGGCTTAGAGAAGACAGAGACACAGAAAGCTCAGAAGCTCACATTGATCCAGGAACCATATTCGCATGGAGTGATGATCATGTTCTTAAATAACATTTAAACGGTTTTACCTTTGGACATTGCTGCACAGCTTTAACGCACGTACTGATTCACAGAAGCACCTTGTTCTGGTTCTGAATTTAAATGTTTTATATTTGTTCCTAAAGGTATAAAAAGCTTTTGAATATTTTCCAGTAACAATTTATTTTTGGCTTTGAACAAAACAATAGCCGTTTGTAATTCTGCTATATCTGGAAATTCTAACGATTTAGATTTTTTTAACAGTTCGTTTGTGTGATCTAAATAAAAACCTTACTGATTATTATTATAGCTTGTTATTGTGATATTATTAATGATTGTGGTGCATTTATGTAGTTAGTACCCCATAATTCTGCGCAGTAAGACCAGGGGACAGTAAAGCTGTTTCCTCCAGGGTCTGCTTGGCTTTATTCACTATAAATAGACTTTTTGACAGTTTACTTTGAACATATCTAACTTGAGTTTACGGATTATTGTATCACCAGTAAAGCAGGAACTCTTTGCATGTTTACCTCATATAATTGTATTTTGATTTCTATATTTAATCTGCAGTCATTTTGTTTTGTTCAGACTTAAGGTCCAGCTATTCTCATCCAACTCGTTATTGTTCCTGCATTAAAGTCCAGAGTCTGATCCTCTGTGGAAACGTTGCTTTCCTCATCGCTGACGTCCGTTTCAGGTTTTCAGCCCTGAGGGAGACGTGGGAGCATTCATCCTGCAGTCATCTGAGTTTTTCCTCCTGTTCAGGGAAAATGTCTGATTTTAGTTCTCAACCTTCCTCTTTTCTCCTCTGAGCTGCAGACACAAACTCATCCAGCCAGAGACAGGAGCCTCGGCTCTGTGAAACGTGTTCTGATCTGCTCTTCTAGGATGTAATCAGCCTTTTATCTAGGAATCTCACACGGTGTCATCATGTTTTTGTTGTTGCTGGTTTCTGTACGTGCAGGTCAGGGTGCGGCTGCATTAATGTTCACTTTGTGTCATTGTTCAGAAAACTGGGAGTTCTCCCCCCGGTGCCGCCTAGTCCCTCCCTGCAGGAGGTGTTGCATCTCATTACACCGTTAGCCTCCTCCAGCAGTTTCTCTGGAGGACCCAGCCAAGTCATCACGGTTCCTGTTGTTCTCCGACTCCTCGTCACGCCATGAGGATCTTAATTCTGCTGTGTGCCGTTCCTGGGGTCTGGTGCTACTCTTCAGGTTTGGTCTCAGGAAGCTGTGCGGACATGACGCCCGGCCACCCTGGGTCGCCTCAGAACACAGAATCTCCATTCACTGTCAGTGCAGCGCAGACCACCTTCACACCTGGGGAGAGCGTTACAGGTGAGTCAGTGACAGACGACTTCAGTCTCTGCCAGACAGGCTCACATTTCAGTTTTCCCAGCAGACAGACAGGAAGTCTTGCGTAACTTGGAGAATTTTTAGATAAATATTCAGATTCTGACCCGGTGAAATGTTCAGAACCTTTTGGATCTAAACTCTTGGGTAAGGATCCATCTTCACGTGTCCATTTTGTGGATGGTGCTGAGTCACTGGTGCTGAGTCACCGGTGACTCAGCACCAGTGACTCAGCACCAGATCAGTCATTCCTTTTGTTTTAGATTCTAAACTAAAACGCAGAGTCAGCCTCCAAAATAGGAGTCTGGCTTTGTTGGGGGTTCCACTTCCTGTCTGAACATTTAATGTCAGTTTTTAGGAAACTGAACGGCTTCAGATAGAAAGTCGCACCCTGCTTGTTTTCATCCATATTTACGGTTTTGTGGTAAAATGTTTCTGTCCTCCTCCACAGCAGCAGACCAGCTTACACAGGTGGATCAGAACCCAGAGCCTGATAGAAATGTCTCCAAAAATGCTGATTAAACAGTTTATCATGTTGTCAGGATGAAATGCAGGATGGTGGGGCTTTACAGAACCGACTTTGGTTTTGTTAGAAATCAAGTATATCTGTCTGACTTCAGCATTTGACCCGTTTTATGTACTTCAGTCTCTCTGCAGGCTCCGGCGTCGACGCCGTTTATGGGCTTCCTGTTGGAGGCCAGAGCGCCGGGGGGGCAGTCTGCTGTCGGTTCATTTGCAGTCAACTCAGCTTCAGCCCGACTCCTCACCTGCTTCCAGACGCCTGTAGGTGTCTAGCCGTACACCAAGTAACAGAAAACAGAGTGTAGCCAGACATGGTGCCTATGGGGCCCATGTTGGTGGCCCCTGGTCTAAACCAACACAGACACTGATGGTAGCAGAGTTCTGAGACTGATCCGTTCAGCCCTAAACTGAAAGCTCCACATTCAGGGATTTAACTGGATTTGGTCACACTTTGGTAAATATTATGTACTAGAATAATAAAAAAAATGAATTAGCTTTTATTTACAGATGTGGTTGCTCCTCTACCTTTTTCTGAAATGTCCCTGAAAGAGAGAGACTAGCTGGACTGAACGAAGGGCTATGCTCAGATAAAGGTTTAACAGAATAGAAAAGAATATTCATTTTTAAATAACATTTGAGTTAAATTTAACTGAGTTTCCTTATAGTAGATCTTTATCAGGCAATGTTGTAACAACTTATAAATTCTTTGTTTGATTTTTCATTTCCTCAGTATCAAAAAACAGCAGATGGCAGCAATGTTGCTTCTTCCCATTTACAAATTGACGCTTTTGTTGACGGTGTCACTTCCTCGTTGTGTTTTGCGTTAGAAAATGTAGGTCCCTTGAAAAAGAAGGTGATTATTCACAGGAAGCTGACTCCCTGGTGTAATTTAGGTTTACCTTTACTTAAGAAACCTTCTCTTGATCAAGATAAGCTAGTAAACTACAGACCTATATCTAATCTTCTTTTATTATCTAAAATTCTTGAGAAAGTAGTTGCTAATTAACTTTGTGAACATTTACAAAGTAATGACCTACTTGAGGAGTTTCAGTCAGGCTTCAGAGCTCATCATAGCACTGAAACAGCTCTGGTGAAGGTCACTAATGATATTCTCATGGCCTCAAATAATGGACTTGTGTCTGTACTTGTCCTGTTAGATTGGTGTGTTGTGGGTTAAAATCATCACCTAAAAATACTAAGGATGAGTTTATTCAGTTTTCTGAATTCTGCAGCAAGGAGAGCAGGCTACATGATAAAAACCTGCTCTGTCAGTTCCAGCTCCAACACACATTTCTAATTGTTTACCAGGCGTGGTTTCTTCTTGCAACACATCTAGATGTTTCCATGAAATAAACTAAACTTGTTCTGCAACAGCAAGGTTTCACCTACATACTGGATAAAAACAGTAGGTGTGATTACTTTCGGCCACTCTAGCAGAACAACAACACTATCTTCTACTAAAGCTCTTACAGGCAAATTTCTTTAAACGGAATACCAAAGGGGTGGAAACCTGACGCCACATTGTCCCAACTCAGCTAAGCCTGGAAAATGAAGCCCTAAACCCACAGGCTCACCGGTACTCTGAAGGCTGAGGTGGACCACGTGATGGATTCTAGTTTCCAGGTAACTGAATTATGTTCAGATTATGTTCCTGCTGGTTGATAACTGCTACATGTGGCCTCGGTATCTGGCAGTGGTACTGTAAACTACATGTGGTCCAACAGGTTTAGATGCTGTTGATTTCAGCAACACTGAATGTTATTCTGGCCGTTTTCCAAACACTGCACCGAAAGCTCAGCAACTCTCATTTTTACCAATGACTGAGGAATGCAAGAGCATAACTTTCTCTCTGGCACTCGTGTAGCACTACCAGGTCATAAAATTATATTAGTGAGTTAGAAGTTCAGGGATCAGCCACTGGAGCTGTTGGTCCATAATTAATGAAATAGACACTGAATTATGTTTGGTGTAGATACCGTGAATCTGAAAAAATAAAAATAAAACAAAATTAACAAAATACCCCAGATATTTTCTACCTCACCAGAAATGTCATTATGGTTAAACATAATGAAAACTGTCATGGTTTTCAGGTGACGAGTCCACATGCAGATACGAACGGGAGGCAATGCACAGTTTTAAGATGTTTATTTTGGAAACAGGCAGATCTACGGACGGAACTACAGGCGATTCGGCTGGGTCAGAACGTCACGGCTGGAGAGTCTGCAAGAGAAAGGGAGTGAGTAACTCTGAAAGGAGAACCCGGAGAATTGCTAGAAGTGGCGCTGCTTACCATTGGGCTGGGCGGACCTAACCGGGAAGAAGTAGCGTCGGGAGGACTCTATGACTTTACGCTGCTGGAGATAGGCGGCTAGTGGCTGAGGACGGCAGATGTAACTGGCGAGGGATCCTGAGCGAGCCTCATCGGCAACGATCTGGGAAACATGAAAGGTAGGGTGTACTCGAGAGTGAGGGGGTAAACGTAGGCGGACGGTGGTCGGGTTAATAACTGTCTCTATCTCATAGGGACCAGTGAACCGGGGAGCAAGCTTCTTTGCGGACGGGTTGGACAAAACATCTCTGGAAGATAACCAAACCCTCTGACCGGGGCAATAATGGGGAGCTGGTCTGCGGTGCTGGTCAGCGAACCTCTTTCTCCGCTCTGCGGTGCGAGTAAGTGCTGTAACCGTTGTTCTCCATATGTCCTGGCAGCGAGCAATGTAGTCATTGACGGAGGCGAAGGGAATCCTGAGTTCGTCTGTGGGTAGGAGTGGAGGTTGATATCCTAAAGCTACTTCAAAAGGTGAACGTCCCGTGGCTGAGGTGATGTGTGAGTTCAAGGCATACTCTACCCAGGGCAAAAACTTGTTCCAGTCAGTAGGGGAAGATGACGTGAGGCAGCGGAGGGTGGTCTCAAGTTGTTGGTTCATTCGTTCCGTTTGGCCATTGGTTTGAGGATGGTATCCGGAGGTGAGTGTGTAACGAGCACCCAGAGCAGAGCAAAAGTGCCGCCAGACCTGAGAGATAAACTGAGGACCCCGGTCAGAAAGAATGTCAACTGGGATGCCGTGGAGTTTGAAAACATGTTTTATGAGGAGCTGGGCAGTCTGGAGAGCGTTAGGTAACTTACGGATGGGGATAAGATGACATGACTTCGAAAACCGGTCAACAACTGTCAAAATTGTTGACATACCTTGGGATACAGGGAGACCTGTAACGAAGTCGATGGCAATGTGGGACCATGGACGTTTGGGGATAGGAAGAGGATTTAGCAACCCAGAAGGTGGCTGGGTCGAAGACTTATTCTGGGCGCAGACAGGACAGGCTAGAACATAGTCTCTGACATCTTTGGTCCATGACGGCCACCAGAATCGCCGGGACACCTGAGACTGGGTTCTATAAATACCCGGATGGGCGGAAAACTTAGCATCATGACACCAGCGTAAAACCTCAGGGCGAACAGACTGGGGAACATACTTAAGTCCAGGCGGACCCGTACCAGGGTCCGGGTCTAATAGTTGGGCCTGGTTGATCCTGTCCTCCAGATCCCAATGCAGACCTCCAACAGTGCATGTGGGGGGAAGAATAAGTTCCGGCTCCTTCTCTTGTTCAAATGGGGCAAATTGACGAGAAAGAGCATCCGGTTTGACGTTCCTGGAGCCAGGTCTGTAGGTAATGGTGAGGTTGAATCGAGAGAAAAACAAAGACCAACGGGCTTGTCTGGAGTTGAGTCGACGGGCTGGCTGCAGATAGGAGAGGTTCTTGTGATCTGTCCATATTATGATGGGCTGCTCGGATCCCTCTAGCCAGTGCCGCCACTCTTCCAAAGCTAATTTAATGGCTAGTAGCTCACGATCGCCTACATCATAGTTCTGCTCAGCGGGGGACAAACGACGGGAGAAGAATGCACAAGGGTGTAGTTTACTATCAACCTCAGACTGTTGAGACAAAACCGCTCCCACACCTGTATTAGAAGCGTCGATCTCAAGAATGAACTGCTTGGCTGGATCAGGGTGAACGAGTATGGGAGCCTGGGAAAAACGGGACTTAAGTCTATTAAATGCCTCTTCTGCCTCAGGACTCCAGACGAATGGGACCTTGGTGGAGGTGAGAGCATGTAATGGGGAGGCTATCTGGCTGTAGTTCCTGATAAAGCGCCTATAGAAATTAGCGAAACCTAGGAATCGTTGGAGCTGTTTGCGCGACTCTGGAACCGGCCACTCCGTTACTGCCTTTATCTTCTCCGGGTCTGACCTCACTTGTCCGCCTTCTAAAACAAGACCAAGAAAAGAAATAGAAGTCTGGTGGAAGTCACACTTCTCGGCTTTAACAAATAAGCGATTCTCTAATAATCGCTGGAGAACAAGACGAACATGTTGCTTGTGTTGTTCTAGGTCACGAGAGTAAATCAGGATGTCGTCTAGATAGACGAAAACAAAAACATTCAAAAAGTCCCGCAGGACATCATTCACCAGTGCCTGAAAAACTGCCGCAGCATTGCACAAACCAAAAGGCTAGGTACTCGAAGTGACCTAACGGAGTCTTAAAGGCCGTCTTCCACTCATCCCCCTGTCTCACCCGAACCAAATGATAAGCGTTGCGCAGATCAAGCTTAGTAAAGATCTTGGCATTCTGGACTGGCTCGAGGGCTGAAGATAATAGAGGAAGCGGGTACTTATTCTTCACGGTTATTTGGTTAAGCCCTCGATAATCAATACAGGGTCGAAGGGTCCCGTCCTTCTTGCCGACAAAAAAGAAGCCGGCGCCTAATGGGGAGGAAGAAGGACGAATTAACCCTGTAGCCAGAGACTCCCCTATGTACTTCTCGAGCGATTGACGTTCTGACCTGGAGATGTTATAAAGCCGACTCACCGGTAGTGGAGCCCCAGGCAACAAGTCAATGGCGCAATCGTAAGGGCGATGTGGAGGTAGTGAACAAGCCTGAGTCTTACTGAATACCCGCCGTAAGTCGTGGTATTCTTCCGGAACGCGAGAGAGATCAATAACGTCTCCGGAATCTGTCATGGTGGTATGGGAAACAGATACGGGGCGAGCGGACTGTAAACAACGGGAATGACAAGCTGGAGACCATGATTCCAGTCGGGACTCAGCCCAGTTAAACTGCGGGCTGTGGACCTTTAACCAGGCTAACCCCAAAACCACGGGTGAACGCTTAACTGGGAAAACAAAAAATGATAGTTGCTCTCGATGGTTACCGGAAACTATCACTACTAGTGGTCGGGTGCGATGGGTGATCAAAGTCAAACTTCTGCCCATCTAAAGACGAGACCTGGAGAGGCTCGGGTAATGGATCGACAGGTACACGGAGCTGGTCCACTATGGCTTGGTCTATGAGATTAAAATCAGAACCAGAGTCTACTAGAGCCGAAACATCAAAACTATCCTGGTCGAACATTAAAGTGACTGGCAAACATAAGCGAGAAAGTGCAGACGCCTTAACGGCTACCCGGGGAATAGATCCAAAACCGTCCACCGTTCTCCCCGTTACGAACGGCGGACTCAGTCTTTTGGCCGAACAGGACAGTCTCTGAGGAAATGACCTTCACCTCCACAATAAAGGCATAAATCTCCCGAGAAGCGCTGCTGACGCTCCTTGTTGGTAAGACCAACCTGCCCCAACTGCATGGGTTCAGGAGGCGGTGTACAGGACCGGGGTTCCCTATGGGTAAGTGTAGATGAGGTGGATGATCGCAAGGCCTGGTTGGATCTAAACCGGTTCCGGCTGCGTAATCGGGAATCCAAACGGATTGCTAACGCTACAAACTCCTCAAAATCCTCAGGCTCCTCAACCCGGGCTAACTCATCCTTTAGCGTCTCATCAAGAGCCTGAAAAAATACTGCCTTTAACGGCCTCGGCTGCCAGCCCGCAGCAGCGGCAAACGTGCGAAACTCCACAGAAAAGTCAGATACGCGTCGACCGCGCTGTTTCAAAGAGAGGAGATGACGAGATTGTTGAGCCGAATCTAACTCGGGTGAAAAAATCGTCTTAAATTCGGTAACGAAGTCCTGAAAAGTAACCCCGAATGACTGACAATCAGGGAATCGAGCCTCGGCCCATCTAAGAGCCTTACCCGTTAGTAGTCGTAAGACATAGGATATCTTAACCTCATCTGAGGCGAATGTCTGAGGGGATCGGTTAAACACCAGTTTACACTGGAAAAGGAAACCACCGCAACTCCCACTGTCACCAGAGAACTTATCCGGACAAGGTGACACGCCCTCAAGCGGCGGAGTCCAAGTCTGATCCTCAGTACTCTGAGCGACGGGAGGCGGGGTGCTGAGGTCTTGAGTGACAGGCGACGTCATCGCGGAAGTGACTGTGTCCATAAGCTGGCTAAACTGAGCGGCTAATCTATGAAGCTGTTCCTGTGTTGAATTGACGGCAAAACCTAGCGACTGCATCTGTTCCTGCTGTGCGGCTATCTGCTGCCCGAACGTATCCGCTGGACTTTGGTGGCCAGAGCCTTCTTCTGTCATGGTTTTCAGGTGACGAGTCCACATGCAGATACGAACGGGAGGCAATGCACAGTTTTAAGATGTTTATTTTGGAAACAGGCAGATCTACGGACGGAACTACAGGCGATTCGGCTGGGTCAGAACGTCACAGCTGGAGAGTCTGCAAGAGAGAGGGAGTGAGTAACTCTGAAAGGAGAACCCGGAGAATTGCTAGAAGTGGCGCTGCTTACCATTGGGCTGGGCGGACCTAACCGGGAAGAAGTAGCGTCGGGAGGACTCTATGACTTTACGCTGCTGGAGATAGGCAGCTAGTGGCTGAGGAAGGCAGATGTAACTGGCGAGGGATCCTGAGCGAGCCTCATCGGCAACGGTTGACAGATGGATTGACCAGAGTGAGAGCAGAACCAACAGAACCCGGGAAAGGGGATCTCAGGCCTCACTGGGTAACATCCAGGAAGTATGAGGGGAGCGCCAGAGCAAAATCTGAGCAGACAGGTCTGCTGGTCTGTTTCTTCGGACGAGACGTCAAGACAGGTGAGTGCATCCAAGCACCAAAATCTGAGGCGAAAACAGAGAGATCCAAAAATTAGTCAAAAAAACGAAGAGTAAAAAACTCACAAGCTGGTTTCCGAGAGTTGGGACAGAGGCCACGTCGTACCACGACTGGTTAAGGCTCTGGCGTCTTCCATCTGTCAGCGCTCTGCTTAAGAAGCCAGAGGAAGCCGCCTGCAACGAGCTGCAGGTGTGGGCCACGCCTCCTCAGCCAACTAGACACACCTGAGGAGTAGAGTAGAGCAGCAAGACACAGAGAACCCTGACAAAAACAAAGCTTCTTGATAGATTTACATTAGTGCAGTCAAATTTACAGCAGGTGAATAAAGCTAACTGAACACTAAAAATTCTGCTCATATAGTTTCCATTAATTGTTGGAACCAATAGAAGCTGTGACACAGAGTACCGCCCATGATTATTTGTCCACATTATTGGATATTTTTCAAGCACCAACTGTCCATAACTGAAAGGGAATGTGTGGTTTGTATAAATCAGTGTAATGCGCATAGAGGGCCTCCTACCAGACCAGCAGGCGACGGTCTGCAGGTTCTGCTGGGTCTTTGTCAACCCAACTTTGTTCACAGTTCTGTCTGCATGGCTCCAAGCTCAATGACAGCTGGTCTCTACACAATATTTGCATATTGAGCTTTGAAGCCATGATATGAAAAGAACAAACCTAACAGTTGGCTCTGTCTCTTAGTTTCCCCTACCCTGACTGGGGAAGACCAGAGCATGCTTTATTACCCTCCATGCAACGCCATTGGCTAATGAAGAGGATGTGACTCTCTTAAAAATGTATATGACCCAACTTGAACCAAAAAATAAAACAATTAAATTTAGTTTGTTAAATATAAGATCTCTCCCTCCAAAGACTTTGTTAGTTAATGAATTGATTTCTGATAACAGAAACCTGGCTACAAGAGGACTACGTTAGTATAAATGAGTCAACTCCCTCCAATTATTCAAATTTACACATTCCCAGATCTGTGGGAAGAGGAGGAGGAGTGGCAACCATCTTTCAGTCTGATTTATTAATTAGTCCCGGGCCAATTAATAACTACAGTTCTTTTGAACATTTAACCCTCAGTTTCCCTCATCCAAACTGCAAAGCAATAAAACCTCTTCTCTTTGTTGTTCTGTATCGTCCACCAGGGCCTTATACTTTTTGGATCAGTTATTGCACTGTTTCTCACATGCTAATGTGGCAGTATGCCTGTGGCCTTTGAACGCACCACACAAGTGCCTAAATCTAATTGGTTGTGGCGCTGGCTGCCTGTATATAAAGGACCCTCCCCTACCTGGTTGACATGACGTTGTTTTCCTTCCGGTTCAGACCTCGGGGTTGGTTGGTGCTGCACGCTAGGTAAGGCAGGCTTCACCTCTCTCAAGCCTCATCTGTAGCGGGTCTGTGTGCTTTAAAGGTAACTTTTTAGCGGAGTTGTTGTAACTAATTATTAAAATAGTGTCTTTTAAACTTAAGTTCCCAATTATCACACTGCTCCCGCCACACTAATGTAACTTGAATATTTCCATTTTGGCTAATGTCTCGTTGCACAGTTTTAGCTTCTCTGCCATTACTCCACCATATCCCCTGTGTATCTGGTAGTTATACAGCTGCATAATTTTTTACATCGTTATGTAAACTGTTACCTTTTTGAATTTGAGCGTTTAAATCTCATAAGATGCTGAGGACTACTGCACATTTTTAGCTTACCAGGAAGGGATGCTGAACATTATGTCTTGACTTAAGTCTGTGTGTTATGTGTGAATTCTTAACCCAGCCTTATGTTTGGTGTTAGCTCCCAGAAAGCCGGGTAAGCGTTAACTTTCAGAAAGCTGGGTCAGCGTTAGCTTCCAGAAAGCTGGGTCAGCGTTAGCTTCCAGAAAGCCGGGTCAGCAGTAGATTCCAGAAAGCTGGGTCAGCGTTAGCTTCCAGAAAGCTGGGTCAGCGTTAGCTTCCAGAAAGCTGGGTCAGCGTTAGCTTCCAGAAAGCTGGGTCAGCAGTAGATTCCAGAAAGCTGGGTCAGCGTTAGCTCCCAGAAAGCCGGGTAAGCGTTAACTTTCAGAAAGCTGGGTCAGCGTTAGCTTCCAGAAAGCTGGGTCAGCGTTAGCTTCCAGAAAGCTGGGTCAGCGTTAGCTTCCAGAAAGCTGGGTCAGCAGTAGATTCCAGAAAGCTGGGTCAGCGTTAGCTTTCAGAAAGCTGGGTCAGCGTTAGCTTCCAGAAAGCCGGGTCAGCAGTAGATTCCAGAAAGCTGGGTCAGCGTTAGCTTCCAGAAAGCTGGGTCAGCGTTAGCTTCCAGAAAGCTGGGTCAGCAGTAGATTCCAGAAAGCTGGGTCAGCGTTAGCTTTCAGAAAGCTGGGTTAGCGTTAGCTTCCAGAAAGCCGGGTCAGCAGTAGATTCCAGAAAGCTGGTACAGTGGTAGCTTCTAGAAAGCTGGGTCAGTGGTAGCTTCTAGAAAGCCGTGTCAGCGGTAGCTTCTAGAAAGCCGTGTCAGCGGTAGCTTCTAGAAAGCCGTGTCAGCGGTAGCTTCCAGAAAGCCAGGTTAGCAGTAGCTTCCAGAAACCCGGGCCAGTGGTAGCTTTCAGAAAGCGAGGTATGCAGTAGATTCCAGAAAGCTGGGTCAGCAGTAGCTTCCAGAAAGCTGGGTCAGCGGTAGTTTCCAGAAAGCCCGGTCAGTAGTAGCTTCCAGAAAGCTGGGTCAGTGGTAGCTTCCAGAAAGCCTGGTCAGTGGTAGCTTCTAGAAAGCTGGGTCAGTGGTAGCTTCCAGAAAGCCCGGTCAGTAGTAGCTTCCAGAAAGCTGGGTCAGTGGTAGCTTCCAGAAAGCCTGGTCAGTGGTAGCTTCTAGAAAGCTGGGTCAGTGGTAGCTTCCAGAAAGCCTGGTCAGTGGTAGCTTCTAGAAAGCTGGGTCAGTGGTAGCTTCCAGAAAGCCTGGTCAGTGGTAGCTTCTAGAAAGCTGGGTCAGTGGTAGCTTCCAGAAAGCCGGGTCAGCGGTAGCTTCCAGAAGGTCCGGTCAGTGGTAGCTTCCAGAAAGCCTGGTCAGTGGTAGCTTCCAGAAACCTGGGTCAGCGTTAGCATCTAGAAAGCCGCATTAGCGGTAGCTTCCAGAAAGCCAGGTCAGCGGTAGCTTCCAGAAAGCCTGGTCAGTGGTAGCTTCCAGAAAGCCGTATCAGCATTAGCTTCCAGGGAGTTGATGTTGTGCTGATGTGGGTTTCTCCACAGAACGCTGCTGTGTCCCACGTGTCCAGCTCGGCAAAAACGAACATCCAGGTGACGTGGAAAGCTGCTGGAAACATAGAAGCCGTCCAGTTCCAGTAAGGATAAACTGGGTTCTTCAATGTTCTCCTGCAGCCATTTCAGCTCAGAGGACGGTCTGAATCACAGCTGCCTTTCTCTGGTTGTCCCTGCAGAGCATCCTTTGTGCAAAGTTACAAAACATTCTGGGTTGGTGTGAAAAGTCCTGTTCTGAGTCTAAGCAGCATGACTGGTTCTTCCAGTACCTCTAACGTGAGTAACCATCTTTTAACTTAAGCGTGGTTTAATATTTCAATTAAATCCCTTTCAGAATTTAGAGTCTTAACTATGTGAGGCAAACTTATGAGCAGACGGATCCGCCTCGTCTCCCCTCTTCTTCTGTCCCTGCGCAGCGCCACTGCGGCCCCCATGCTGCTGCGGCCCCCCACACAGGCAGAGAAGCTTTATGTTAATTTATCTACAGCAACAGGAGTACAATACAGAATATACTGCTCACTCAAAGACAGACCCGCAAACCCCCCCCCCCACACCTGCGCAGCAAAAGCTATTGCTAAAAGGAAAGTGGTCTTCAGCAACAGCCACTACCTGGATCCTGCCGAGGGTCGCCCCCTTGGTCAGGGTGCGAAGTTCCTGTTCCAGTGCCTACAGAGGGTCACTGATGACGGTCATCCTGACACGGACAGGGGCTGGGGGGCCACATCGGAACCAAACACGGTACCCCTGAGACAAGGTGGACGGCACCCACAGATCCGGGGTGCAGGCAGCCTAGCAGTCGAGTTATCCTGGGGTAAAAAACCCAACTGCCGGCCCCAGTGCATCACCTGCAGGTCCCCTGGCCCTTCTAAGGCCGACCAGATTGTACCAAACGGCCGTGAAGCACTGTCCCCCATTTGTTCACCCTGGTTCTCGTCCTGGAACCAGATCCCAAAACACAAGGAGAGACGCAGATGGACGGGATGACCGCCAAGAGGCTGATGGTCACTCCTGTTGTGGAGCTTATGGGCCTCATGGGCCTCAGGTGCAGCAGAGCTAAAACATTCCCCTGGAACCACCAGGAGTCTCCGTCAGGGCTGACTGAACCAGCCAGAACAAATGCTGAGCATGAAGCAGCGCTGAGCATACGACCAAGCCGACATCAGAGTAAACACCTGAAGGGACGCACATACACCTGTGGGGACCGGTCCAGTGGAGCAGACTCCACAGAGGAGGACCGTCCCAACAGCCGATGTGAGAGTTCCCATCTGTTTTAACAAGAATAACCGGATTAAATCATAACGAGCAGAAAACTTACGACAGAAACAAGAAGCTTTAGATAATAAATGGTACATGTATAGCACAACCGCAGCGCGCTCTACACTGCAGCCAGCCATTGGTTCACACACTAAGCTACAAGCAGCCACAGCTGGTCCCAACCGGCGGGGCTGCCATATACCGACGTCACCGGGCCCCCTGAGCACCAGCCCCCTGACCACCGCCCCTCTGACCACCGGTTCCTCTGACCACCAGATCCCTGAGCACCGGGCCCCCTGACCACCGGTTCGTCTGAGCACCGGTTCCTCTGACCACCGGTTCCTCTGACCACCGGGCCCTCCCTAACTCCTACGCTGCTGTCGGCCATAATGAGCAACACGAGGTGGAAAACACAAAGAGAACTGCAGGATCCTGGGAACCTGGATCCCTGTGATCAGAGCCTTCGGCCGACTGAGTCAGGGTCCTTAGACTGGTTAGGGTTCGCCAGTCCGAGCTTTTATCTCTAACTTCTGGGCGGTCCATCCCACCTAAAACAGCAATAAACTTTTAACAAGTTCTTCTAATGTGAACATCTGTGCTTCTAAGTCTGATTTTCAGGTTTCATAAACTCTTCCCTTAGATGTTTTCACCGTTTGTTTGTTCTTCTCCGTGGTTACTAACCATCTGTCCCATTTTTAATCCACATTAACATGAGCTGCTTTCAATCTGGCCATGTTGAGGCAGAACCTGAGGGGGAACCTGGTACCAGACGTTCAGGTGCTGCTGGCATACAAAGGAGAAGCGGCTCTGCATGATTGTATAAATCTGAGTTTATTCTGCCGCACGCCGTTGTCAACCCTAACCCAGTTTTATAAATGAGAGCCCAGGTGCTGTCAGTCAGAACCATTGCAGGGAGACCAAGCTGACCAGAAACGCTTTGCTCCGTGTAGATCTCCAGCGCCGGCTGCGGTTCCTCTAAGGTGTGCATCAGTCAACCTGCAGACTGCGATCCAGCCGGAGGCTCTCAGTGCCGCTTCATGTCCGCCATGCTGCTCTCTCCTGGCGGACCTGCTGTCCGCTATGAGGTGACAGGAGCCGCTGATGGATATATAGCCTTTGGATTCTCAGACGATCAAAAGATGGTAAGAATATCTAAAGCTTTAAATGATTGGACAACACTCCTACAGTAGCTGAGAAGGGCCAAACCAATCAGAACTTTAGTTTAGCCCTTTGCTGTTGGTTTGTTGGACAATTTACACTTTTCATTATTCGTCTTAATTTGTCTCTGCCCTGAAGTGTCTGGCAATGTTCTCCAGACGATGATAAGCAGAATAAAAGACGTTATTTGGTTGTTAATATTTTGATCCAAGTCAAAAACTAATCTCATGAGTTTTGTTCCTTCCCTGCTTTGTTGTCTCAAGGATAAGCTGATGTCTTTTCTCACGTCTGTGTGAGCAAAAACGATGTTTGTGTTTTTCTCCAATAAGTTCCAGGAAGGTCTAACAAATCCATTTATTGATGTGACGGACACACCGACTCAAATTCAGTTTAATTCATTCATCTTTACAAATTCTCAGTCATCACAGCAGCAATCAGGCTTAAATCAGAGGCAGCAGGACTTTCTCTCCGTTCTCCTGAAGACGTTTCCACACCTGTCCAGGAGTCTCTGTCGGTTCTGGAGGCTCTGATCAACCTGCAGGTGGAGCGCTGCTGTTTCTAAGCACATGGAGCTCCATCCTCCTCCTCTGTTCACTGATGGCTTTGCTCTTTGGACCAAGATGGCTTCTTTCTCCCTCTTCCTAACATCTGTCCTCCCTGTCCAGCATCTGGACATCATTGTCCTCAGCAGGGTCTCCTTTGTTCTGGAGGTACCAGTGGACCTCTGAGTCTGGCTGCTGGTCCTCCTGCTGCTCCAGACGTTCATGTAGTTTAGTTTCTCTGATGGACTCTGAGCCGTCTGAGCTGCTTTGGACCGCAGACACAACGTCGCTCAGCTGTGGTCTGGATGTTCTGTCTCTGGGAGGAACCCGGTTCTGTCTGAGAGTTTTATAGGTGTGACATTTACTGGCATGTTGTGTTTCTGAGCTTCTCAGAACCTCCTGACACTTTCAGGAAAACAGCAGCGCTCCCACTGCAGGTTGCTCAGTGCGAGTCGCTAGAATTGACTCAGACTCCTGGTGTGGAAACGTTTGTACCCACAGAAAGGAGCCCTGAAGCAGCGGTCCAGGAGTAAATGTTATGTTATACACAAGCAGGAGGAGGACAACAGCAGCAGCTTTCATTCAGATAAACTCTGAGCCAGTTTTCAGCTCTAGAGGATGATTTATCAAACCTTTCCATGTGGTTAGCAGCGATGTTCACTGCCTGGTTCTGTTTAAATACTCCTTTATGTCTGCTCTTTCCCTGCTCAGGGGAACGATGACATTTATATCTGTGGCTTGGACAGCAAGGGATCGGTGGGGGTTACGCACGCCTTCTCGACAGGAGAAACATCTCCAAAAGTTCAACCACTGGTACTTCAGTCCTCCCCATCTTCCAGACAAAGATAAAGTGCATTAACTGTGAAACATTTCCCTGCTGCTGCAGTGGCTTTATGTGTTATCTAAAATTGTGCCTGGCAGGGGAACGTGTCGGACGTGCAGGCCTCCGTCCAGAACGGCGTGCTGAGCTGCTCCTTTACTTCCAGCAATCCCATCTCCACCCAGAGGAGCTCCAACCTCAGCAGCCTGTACTACCTGCTGTTTGCCTACGGAGCCAGCAGCAATGGTGAGACGTCAGCTTAACCCTGAGCTGCAGGACCTGAGCAGGAACATCTGTCTGCAGCTGTCTCCCAGCACTCACTGGCCTGGCTTGGTGTGTCTAACAGGGATGATCCAGATGCATAAGGACACTTTCACCAGCAGTCAAAGGGTCGACATTTCAGCCCCTGCTGTTGTCCAAAGTGACGGGAAAGTGGACATCATCCGAGCTCATGGTGAGTTCCAGCCTAGAAATGCTTCCTGAAACAAGTTACTGTTAGGAGATAATTGTTTTCAGGTTTGTTAAACTAACCATCTAAGCTAAAAACTGACCTGTGATGTTTTCTGGGTTTCTGTCTGAATCTAAACCTGAAAGTTAAATTAGCTAACAAAGAAAAACAACAAAGATTTGAATTAATATTGGTCGTCCTAAATTGATGTGGAGATAGTGGACTCTCCTCAGTACCTGGGTGTTCACCAGAACCATGACTGGACCCATAACCCTGATGGTCCTACAGGACGGGTCAGAGCAGAATCTACTTGCTGAGGAGGCTGAGGTCTCCTGGCCTACAGGGGGCGCTGCTGCAGACCTTCTTTACCTCTGGAGCCATAGACATCATATACGTAGACGCCTGGTAGGGCGGACTCTGCCTCTGCTGTGGATGCATCAGAGCGTCCGCCATGTTGAATGTGGCAAATCTGCTGTTAGTCTGAGTCACTTAAACAGCATCAGAGGGAGTTTAATCTCAGAATGTACTTTATATTCGTAATATTTTTATTTTTGTAATATTACGAGTTTATTTTCATATCCCTTTGTCTTCATTCTCCTGACTTTATTCTCGTAAAAAATAAAAATAATTATAAGAATCTATCCTGGCCCTATTACTGCAGGACTGAAATAGTTCTGCAAACTGTGACTATTCTGGAAATGTTCCCCCTTAATTGTCATAATATGACGTTTCTCTCATAATATTATCACTGTTGTCTTTTTTGTTACTTTATTGTCCTAGGACTTTTTTTTCACATATTAGTAACTATCTCTTTAATACTCCCCCAAAACATTTGACACATATGGCGGTGACGTACAAACCCGCGCCCAACGAGGCATCTACGTATAAGATGTCTATGTCTGGAGGCATCAGCCATCTTCTCTGGTCTGATGGAGCAGCAGCTGATCTGCAGCTGAGAGACTCATCAGGAGGACCGGTTCTGACCCGGGTCCTTCCTCCCAGCTGCTGCTAGACTTTATCATCTCTGCTGCTCACAACAGACTCAATCAGTGTTTGCATCATACTGATGGCTGCACTGGTTCTGATCCGATCACGGGTCCGTTACTGTCTCCCAGGTGCTGAGGCCCATTTCAACATTTCTGAGGGTTTGCTGTAAGATTCTGCTAACCTCCTTTCTACCATGGGCCTCATTCCTGAGGTGAAAAAAGGAAACTATAGAAACCTGTTTAATATGGGATTTAAATGACATGTCTTGGTCAAAAATAACACCAAGATTTTTTACTTTATTACCAGAGGCCAAGTTAATACCATCCAGATTAAGTGATTGATTAAGAAATTTATTTTTTGAGGACTCTGGTCCAAAGATTACAACTTCTGTCTTGTCAGAATTTAGATGCAGGAAATTTAAAGTCATCCAGCTTTTGATGTCATCAAGACATGACTGCAGTCGAAGTAATTGATTGGATTCATCAGGATTTATGGATAGATATAGCTGAGTGTCATCAGCATAACAGTGGAAATTAATTCCATGCTGTCTGATAATTTTGCCGATCGGAAGCATATATATAGTAAAGAGAATTGGTCCAAGGACTGAACCCTGTGGTACTCCACAGGTGACCCTAGAGTTTGAGGAAGATTTATTATTAACATGAACAAACTGGAATCTGTCCGACAGATAAGATTTAAACCAGCCTAATGCTTTCCCCTTAATCCCTACAGTATGCTCAAGTCTTTGTAGGAGAATATTGTGATCAACTGTATCAAATGCAGCACTGAGATCTAACAGGACAAGTACAGACACAAGTCCATTATCTGAGGCCATGAGAATATCATTAGTGACCTTCACCAGAGCCGTTTCAGTGCTATGATGAGCTCTGAAGCCTGACTGAAACTCCTCAAGTAGGTCATTACTTTGTAAATGTTCACAAAGTTGATTAGCAACTACTTTCTCGAGAATTTTAGATAAGAAAAGAAGATTAGATATAGGTCTGTAGTTTACTAGCTCATCTTGATCAAGAGAAGGTTTCTTAAGTAAAGGTTTAATAACAGCTACTTTAAAAACCTGTGGTACATATCCATTTACTAAGGATAGATTAATCATGTCTAAAATAGGACCACTGATCAAAGGGAATACCTCCTTAAACAACTTGGTTGGGATTGGGTCTAACATACAGGTAGAAGGTTTAGATGAAGCTAAGATTTTAGATAGCTCAGAAAGCTCTACTGCTTCTAAACAGTTCAGACACAGCGCAGGTTCTAAAGATTCCTCCAACGCTGCCTCACTTACTGAGGACGAAGTAATCATGTTTGGGAGGATGCAAATTATTTTATTTAAAATGGAATCAATAGCAGTGTAACAAGATAGATCGTAGAATTATGAAATGACAAATTAAAACAAGGTCTTCAAACATTAAACTGTATTCCAGGGGCCCTGATGCTGATAGCCTGGATGACCACAGGTCCGCTGGGAATGATTGTTGCACGATTCCTGAAATCGATGGGCACAGGGGTAAAGCCGTGTGGCAAAGATCTCTGGTTTGTGGTGAGTGTTCTGAAAAGAAGCAATATTTAGTTTAATTAACATTTATCTCTCGGTGGGTGTGAAGCTTCAATGCCAAAGGCTTTCAACACGTTCTGCATATTTGATGAAACTTAAATCATTTCACACTTTGAGTTCAACCTGCCTTCTCCATAGCGGCTGAAATCCAAGGATAAATCTAATGTCATTTGCATAGATCTTCTTCGGACATGTTTATGGTTAAAGTGGTATTTCTGCAGTATTTCTGACTGTGAAAGGGGTTGATTAAACGATTTGACCCCTGCTGCATTTGCTGTTTCATTAAAAACCCGTTAGACACAACCCAGTTCAGCCCTGTTGTGGCCAAACGTGAGATTGCTGAAGCAATGCACCCACATGTAGTCATGAATATGTGTTCCTGCAGGTCCACGTTTCGGTGATGACCGTCACTGTGGCAGCCACCATCATTGCTTTCATCCTGGCCTTCTCATTCGTCAACGGCTGGGCTGAGGTAAGTGTTGTCTGGTACCACCAGGTCCATTCAGACGGGTGGGTCGAGGCAGGAGTCGTCTAGAACCGGCGGTAAAATTGGTCTTTTGGTGGCAAATCAAGAGCATCTGTAGAAATGAAATCAATAGCAGGAGCAACATGGAGACGTTGTACAGGTGGAGGCCACAGACGTAGTCTGACCAGGGTCAGCATTACTGCTGGTTCAGTGAGGCGACACCTGCACCCTACGGAGATTAAGCCGACGGTCCAACTCCACCATGGTCCAATACGCCTCATCTCTCTGTCTCAACAACATGGAGCAGATTCAGGGAGACAGGCAGTTCCTCCAGAAGAGCTGGACCACCGGAGGTCCTCACCCTCAGCAGGACATGAATCTGCTGCTTTGTGCAAGGAGGACCAGGATGAGTGCTGCTAGAGCAAATGGCTCAGTGGGGGTCACCCTTCCCAGGCCGACGTGGGCCTGACGGCACCGGGCCAAGAAGCTGTGACGTCATTCATCGTCTTCCATCTTCACATCACACTTGCTGCATCTGACTTTACATTTCCATGTAGATCCTCGGACGGCCCAACCTGCCGGACATCTTTCCTGCCTGCGTCTCTCTGCCTCCAGGCTGTAGAAGTCCTCCTGTCCCTCCTTAGTGTCCACCGGCTCAGAGCTTTGTCCCTTAGCTGCTTCACTCTGCGCTGCTGAGGATCCTCGGTCCTTAGCACCGGCACCACAGCTCTTTATTATCGAGCTTTATCTTTTGACGGTCCTTTTCTACTTCCCCCCCCCCCCACACACCATTTTTAATAACCTTTGAGTTCAAGTTAAATGAGTTCTACTTGTGCTGATGATGTTTAAATGCAGCATGTAAGCTTATGTTAAAGTCACCCAACTAATTCTTAATCCAATCTAATGTTCATATAATCTGACCCATAACGCAGGTTCTGCTGGTGCTGCCATGTAACGTGTAACCATGCGTCTGAGCAGAAATGTTTGTTCTTCCTGCAGGGAGCTCATCCTGTGTTGGGCGTCCTGGTCATGATTCTGGCGCTGATCCAGCCCATCCTGGCGCTGATGCGCTGTGGACCGCAGCATCCATGGTACCCGGCTTCTACGTTCTCCTGTTGCTGTTTATTTTTATGATCAATAGTTCTGCTGTAATTAAGATAAGAAAGAAGTTCAGTTGAAGCCTTGGTGTCGTTACCGTCTTCATGTCCCAGAGTGAATGATGTCTAAATAGAAACGGCCGCTGTGACCTCCTGCTATGCTCTTCACGGAGGGAAGGAGCAGAAAAGATTATCAGCTCTGAAGGTTTTCTTGTCCAAACATCAGGCAGAGAGTACGAATGTACGAATGAGTGAGGGGTAACCGCAGGGGTTGCACCTGTAGCCAGGTCCGCCCCGCCCCTAAATCTGGATCGGTACCCAGAAGGTCCGCCCCGCGTCCAAATAACCACGGAGGACGTTTGTAGAGAATTTCAGCAAACCTGCAGCTTCCTGAGCGACATCAGCAGGAGTTAGGCAGGTCGGCCTGCCATTGGCAGGTTGCCGGTTCGATCCCCTGCTCTGACTGTCTCAGTCATTGTGTCCTTGGGCAAGACACTTCATCTGACTTGCTGATGCAGCCTCGCCTCTGTCAGTCTGGCCCAGGGCAGCGGTGGCTGCTAGCGTAGCTCACCGCCGCTGGGTGTGAAGCGCTTTACAGGTACAACCCGTTTAGCATCAGCGACTCGTTAAAGAAACGAGCTGAAAATATAACGTTGTTCTGATTGGACCCGTTTAGTTCTGCAACGTTCATCAGAACCAAGCGTTGAGCTGATTCTAGATGAATGCTGGTCGCTGATGCAGAGAACACGCCTAACCCTAACATCGGACTGAGACCAGAGTTAAACATTAAAGTCAGAACCAGCAGTTTGGGTTTCATCTGAACCTGATTTGATCTTCTGCAGGAGGTTCCTGTTCAACTGGGCTCATTTCTTCATCGCAGCGTCTGTTCAGCTCTTAGCCGGTAAGTCGCACCTTCACTCTCCCAGTTGGCTCATCCACACCCTAAAACCCGTCTGATGTTCCCCCCGCAGTGGCGGCCATATTTACGGGCGTGCAGATGATGGACAGCACCCCAAACGGCTGGCTGGTGAAAGTGATGGGGGGGTTCGCCGGCTGGCAGGCTCTGTTCTACGGCCTGTTGGAGCTCAGAGCCAGGTGGAAGTCGAGCGGCGCAGGTGAGCAGCGTCAGCAACACCTGAGCGTCTGAACCCAAACGTTAACGTTAAAGTGGCTGCGCTGCTCGTTTGGGCGCAGCTGGGATCAAATCTGCGGTCTTAAACTTTGCTTTTTAGATCATTTGAACAAATTTCTAATTTATTAAATATGTGGTTATTGTTCTTAAAATATGAATCTTCCAGCCAGAGCAACCAGGAAGAGGAGCTTTGCTTTTACTGTAAAAATCAGCTGAAACTAATGAAATAAAGGCCAGAAATCATAAACTAGTGACCAACACTGCTGATCTCCTTTTATAAGACATTATAACAATCAGATCAGGTAATTATTATCTAATTCATTATTCATATAACTGTCCTTAGGCTGGGGTGGAGACAGGGTGGAGGCAAGCGAGACATCCATAATCCTGGGGGGGGGGGGGGGGGGGTGAATGTCCACCCTGGAAGGTCTCCAGTCCGTCACAGAGAGACGCTCTAGAGACCAATTACCCCAACAGTCACCCCAGACAGGGAATCAAACCCGGGACCCTCTTGCTGCTAGGCAACAAGGCTACCAACTGTGCCGCCTGCATTCAGATCAGTTTTAGCTTGTAAAATGGATCCTAGTCATCAGCGTTTCTAACCTGGACGTCTGCGCTTGTGTTTGCAGAGCCGAGCCGTACTGCTGCATCAAATATGGTAAAATTACACGACAAGCTGCATTAAATAAAGCAGAGAGTTCCTCGTTAAATGAGCTTTTCCTACAGGTCGGAGCTGCTGGGCTGCTGCTGCTGCTCTACATCCTGGGGAACCTTTCCTTTTTGGTGGCTCTGCTGGTTGGAATCAGCCAAATGTCATATACCTAGAAAGCTGAATGGATCATTTTTCATCAATTAGCTCCCTTTCAACTGTTATTTCTTCTGTTTAATTGAAGCTTAATCACATGAGATAAGCAGAAATTTTGTTAGGAAAACATAATCCAGTATTTAGGAAGAAATTATTTTTATATATCTTAATATTTTCTGTTGTGAAGTAGAATAATTTTGGGTATTAAGGAAGAGTTTAGTAAATATGTGATTCTGTATGTAGCTTTATATCAAAAGAGATTTAAAATAAAAAGAAGTGAAGCTACGGCTTGTTTCCGTCTGAATGATTAATGCCTTCTGAGCCTGAAGTCAAAGTCTCTACATTTCATGGAGGTTTCTAGCGTCACGTTCCTCCCTGATGATCTCCAGGGTGACGTCTTCCACAGATTAACAGGTTATGGAGACCAGATGGAAGTCACTTTAACTGCTGTAAACGGTCAAATCCACTAAAGCTGCGCGGTGGAAGACCTTAGAGGGAGGGAACGTGGTTTCAGCGATTAAAGATCTGCTGACCAATGATGACTGGCTGATGTCCCGCTTTAGACTCTGATCACTACGTTCTGATGTAACGGGGGACAGTGGCTACACCTTAACCCTTTCACCGCGCAGCGCTCAGTCGAGCTTAGCTGACAGATTCCAGTTTGTTCATGTTAATAATAAATCTTCCTCAAACTCTAGGGTCACCTGTGGAGTACCACAGGGTTCAGTCCTTGGACCAATTCTCTTTACTATATATATGCTTCCGATCGGCAAAATTATCAGACAGCATGGGATTCATTTCCACTGTTATGCTGATGACACGGTGAATCAGCACACTATATAAATAACATTTTATTGATTTTAAACTGAATTAAACAGAGCATTTCCATGTGTATTGTAACTTAATGTAGCACATCTTGGCTCCATCAGAATACCCTTAATAACAGCTCCTAGCTCCTGTCTCCTAGCTTCTAGGTCCTTCTTCCAGCTCCTATTTTCCTAGATCCTGTTCCTATCTACTTGCTCCCATAGACATAATATAAGAGTAGAGTATGAAGGTCATAGTAGACCCCGCATCGACCGCTTTCGCCTATGTGCGCTGACGGGATTTGGGGGCGCCATCTTGGGGCGGTCGACAGGGTTAGGGTTATATTCTGACAGGATGTATGTTTCAAAACACAGCCACTCATACATTTTTTTAAGCTTTTTATCACTATATAAACAAACACATTTGTACATGTACACATATTTATGTACATATATATATATTAGGGCTGGGCAAGTTTCGCGTTAATTCATTAGACTATTAACGGCGATATTTACTTTAACGCGCATTAACGCATGTTGCTCACATGCTTTTATTTTGTGAAGGTCTGTTGCTGTGGTGTAGGGGTTTGAATCAGAACAGTAGGTGGCGATAATGCGCCAATAACCTCGCTGGCAGCCCAGCCTCGGATTCAAAGAGGAAGAAAGGTGCTGGCTGGAAAAAGGAAAACGCGGAAAAAAACAAAGCTGACATGCGGAAGGCGAGTCGGTGGGGGGGGGGGGGGGGGGGGTGAAGTCGCTTCTCGCTTCAAAGTATCCATGTGTTTTTGCCTGTTTTTTCCTGCCATTCACTATATGCACGCGAGAAAGCAACAACAAAAAACCGCTTGTTAACGTCAAATAAACATGCAAGCATATGGAGTTAGCAAGCATTTCAGTTTAAAGTTCTTCCAGCAACGAATATGACAGAAACAAGTTAGTTGTAACCACTGCCAAGTTAAACTTTCTTATCACCGGAGCACCTTGAGCTTAACATATCACTTAAATGCCAAACACACTGTAGACGTCACCAAACAATTCAATGACTCAGAGAAGCTAACCGATGTAATGGTGAAGTGGATAGCTACTGTAGACCTTTTTTTGTGCTTCACACTTTGGTATTGAACATAAAATGGTAATGCTGCTCCCTGCGGTTACCTCAGAAATTGCCTGTTTTTGCTAGATTTTTTCCCCATAAAGAGAATTCCCTGTCAGTGGCAATAAGCTTTAATTTATTATTATTGCTATTTTTTGTTTTACATGTTTAAGTTGAGCTTTACACTAAATATGTGTTACTGATAAGTGCTACAAATGTTACAACACTTTTGTTCATATGGCAGCAGAACATTAAAATAAAAGTGCTCTTTACACTACTTTTGAATTCATTTTGCGCATACAATGCGATTAATCATGATTAATCAGGCAAATTATGCAATTAATCGCGATTAAAGATTTTAATCGTTGCCCAGCCCTAATATATATATATATATATATATATATATATATATATATATATATATATATATATATATATACACAGTGTGTGATTTGCAAAAAAAACAGAGGGGGGGGGGGATAATTTCAAAAATTGTATTAATGAATCAAAGTTTTATTAATAATGGTTAGCTAGCAGGTGCTCTTTAAGGTAGCTAGCTAGATCCAGTAGGTTAGACTTTTGTTTTTAAACTTGCGCCATCTACTGTCGGGACTCAGGAGTGGGTATTAATTTACTTTAACCGCTTTGAGCAGAAAATGTAATAATACTCTTTAAATACAAACAACAAAATTAATTTACAAATGTGAAGGACGCAAGACATGTATTAATATAAATTTTGAAAAATCCATCATATTCAGGGGTTAAAGCAAAAAAAATCAATTTGACTGAAAACCTTTTTTAGTTAGCCCATATATTCCCGGGCCTGGAACGTCATGCCACCTTAGTAACCTCATTTGCTTATTGTAAAAAGTCCACTTTAACCAAATCTGACAGTTCCATTGACAATTCCTGTATCTCTCCCACCTTCCAGGTACAGAGCCTTTGCACCATCCTGGACAGCCCTCTGCATAATCTCCTTCACTTTCCACATCCAGAACATCACCTGGTTAACTTTCATATTTGCAGCATCAAGTTCTTCCTTCACACTTTTGCCAAACTGGTCCACAGTCCACTCACCTTTCCACTTTACAATTTCACAACCCTCCATAAACTGCAGCTAATTCAAAAGACAGCAGCTTCATCATTACATCATCTTCTTCACACCTGAACATTAACTCCACTGTCACATTCAATATAAATCAATCCTATGATCATACAAGGCCAACAGCAGCCATGGACAAAGAGGGACACATTACCAACACATACATTTTAATTTGACACAGATCGCACATGACAATAATCAGTCTCTGCTTTGCCCGTTATTGCTCACCAATTAATTATCACAACTCATGAGTTTATAAAAAGGCATTAACTTTTTTTAAGTTTATAAAAACGGTTATATTTTAGCCCAGTGACATGTCCAGGATGGACTCTGTGTCCCCAACAGCTCCTCCATGACACTGTGTTACGTCAAGCCGCGTTTCCCCATCAGATACGGCATGACGTAACACCTGTACAGAAAAGCAGGTATAGAAAATCCATGGATGGGACGGTCAATTTTTAAAAAGTTTAGTAAAATTGCTTAAAGTTTATCAGAACAAACATAACTTGCTTTTAGAGATGAACATTTTTCATTATAAAAATGTTATTAAACGTCTGCTTTAAGTTAAATATTGTTTAAGGTAATCTTGGCTGGTTTAGCTTGTTTGTCTGGCAGGTGTTTTTGGGTTGGAGTAAAATGAGTCCATAGATCCACAGGAGGCTTTTTCACATGTTTCTGGTGCGACTCGCTTCTACAGTGTTGCTTCACATCGCGCTCCACTCCGTGTAAAAATAACAAATAACTACAAAAACTCTCTGAGAATCGCCTTTCTCTGGTCTCACACAGTTAGAACCCGTTCTCCAGTCCATGTTGTAGCTGCAGTTTATTTGTTTATTTTTGATGTAGTTTACTTAATAATCTGTATGCATCAAAATCCTCGTCATTTTATTTAACGAGTGTCCTGGTTCAGCGGCTCCTGAGGTGGAGCTGCTGCTTATTGACTGACAGCCGCTCTGACTGCAGCTCTGCCTTCTTTGTTACAGAAAAGCGCAGGTGGAATAATATTTATGATTTCTTTTTTTACTTTTTCGAATCAGACCCATTCAAACCGGGACATCGTTTCACATTCTGACCCTCCTTCTTCTTCTTAAAAAAAAAAGCGCGTCATGGTAAATTAGCCGAGCTAGAGCGTTACTCTTTCAGTTTTAAATGAAACATAACAGTGAATCATGAGGAGATCCCTGGTTAGTCGTTCCGTTTATCAGCTAAATTACTGGAAGCGAGGGAATAAACACTGACAGGCGACGTGGCCACAGGTGGAAATAACTCATTAATTAACTGCAAGAGCAGCGACAGACACACTTACAGAGGGAAGTTGTTGTCAGCTGTTCTATCCGCTGAACTTTCTGACCTGCTGGTTCACATAAATCCAAAGAAAACCTTTGACCACCACTACTTTCATTCATACCATCTGTGGTCAGTTTGAGATGTTCTTCCAAAAGTTATCCATCCATTCCCTTAGCTCTTAGCAGTAATGATTTTATGGGATTCTTCATAAATAAAATTGATTCCATTAAAAATAAAATAATTGGCATCCTCCCAACCATGATTACCTCGTCCTCAGTAAGTGAGGCAGCGTTGGAGGAATCTTTAGAACCTGCGCTGTGTCTGAACTGTTTAGAAGCAGTAGAGCTTTCTGAGCTATCTAAAATCTTAGCTTCATCTAAACCTTCTACCTGTATGTTAGACCCAATCCCAACCAAGTTGTTTAAGGAGGTATTCCCTCTGATCAGTGGTCCTATTTTAGACATGATTAATCTATCCTTAGTAAATGGATATGTGCCACAGGCTTTTAAAGTAGCTGTTATTAAACCTTTACTTAAGAAACCATCTCTTGATCAAGATGAGTTAGTAAATTACAGACCTATATCTAATCTTCTTTTCTTATCTAAAATTCTCGAGAAAGTAGTTGCTAATCAACTTTGTGAACATTTACAAAGTAATGACCTACTTGAGGAGTTTCAGTCAGGCTTCAGAGCTCATCATAGCACTGAAACGGCTCTGGTGAAGGTCACTAATGATATTCTCATGGCCTCAGATAATGGACTTGTGTCTGTACTTGTCCTGTTAGATCTCAGTGCTGCATTTGATACAGTTGATCACAATATTCTCCTACAAAGACTTGAGCATACTGTAGGGATTAAGGGGAAAGCATTAGGCTGGTTTAAATCTTATCTGTCGGACAGATTCCAGTTTGTTCATGTTAATAATCAATCTTCCTCAAACTCTAGGGTCACTTGTGGAGTACCACAGGGTTCAGTCCTTGGACCAATTCTCTTTACTATATATATGCTTCCGATCGGCAAAATTATCAGACAGCATGGGATTAATTTCCACTGTTATGCTGATGACACTCAGCTATATTTATCCATAAATCCTGATGAATCCAATCAATTACTTCGACTGCAGTCATGTCTTGATGACATCAAAAGCTGGATGACTTTAAATTTCCTGCACTTAAATTCTGACAAGACAGAAGTTGTAATCTTTGGACCAGAGTCCTCAAAAAATAAACTTCTTAATCAATCACTTAATCTGGATGGCATTAACTTGGCCTCTGGTAATAAAGTAAAAAATCTTGGTGTTATTTTAGACCAAGACATGTCATTTAAATCCAATATTAAAGAGGTTTCCAGAGTTTCCTTTTTTCACCTCAGGAATATCGCCAAAATTAGAAACATTCTGTCCAGGAGTGATGCTGAAAAACTAGTCCATGCATTTGTTACTTCAAGGCTGGACTATTGTAATTCTTTACTATCAGGAAGTCCACAAAATGCAGTTCAAAGTCTTCAGCTGATCCAAAATGCTGCAGCAAGAGTTCTGATGAAAATCAACAAGAGGGATCATATTTCTCCAATTTTAGCTTCCCTTCATTGGCTTCCTGTTAAATCAAGAATAGAATTTAAAATTCTTCTTCTAACGTATAAAGCCCTTAATAATCAAGCTCCATCATATATCAGAGCTCTGATTACTCCGTATGTTCCTAACAGAGCACTTCGCTCTCAGACTGCAGGTCTGCTGGTGGTTCCTAGAGTCTCTAAAAGTAGAATGGGAGGCAGATCCTTTAGCTATCAGGCTCCTCTCCTGTGGAACCAACTCCCAGTTTTGGTCCGTGAGGCAGACACCCCGTCTACTTTTAAGACTAATCTTAAAACTTTCCTTTTTGACAAAGCTTATAGTTAGAGTGGCTCATGTTACTCTGAGCTACCTCTATAGTTTTGCTGCTATAGGCTTAGGCTACTGGAGGACATCAGGGCCTATTTCTCTCACTCTACTGAGTTCTACTGTTCTCCAGTCTACTGTTCTCCAGATTTGCATTGCATTACATTGAAATGACTGTTGTCATTTCAGCTTTTAACTTTTTGTTCTCTCTCTTTTTTCTTCATAGTAGGTACACCTGGTCTGACGTTCTGTTGACTGTGAATTCATCCAGGGAGGACAGATCACCGACTATTACCATCTAATGTAGAACAGATTACTAGATCAATGTGTGCTTCTGTGCTTTTTTGTCTCTCTTGTTGTGTCTCTGCTCTGTCTTCTGTAACCCCCAGTCGGTCGAGGCAGATGACCGTTCATACTGAGCCCGGTTCTGCTAGAGGTTTTTCCTTCCCGCTAACGGGTGTTTTTTCTTTCCACTGTCGCTTCATGCTTGCTCAGTATGAGGGATTGCAGCAAAGCCATGTACAATGCAGACGACTCTCCCTGTGGCTCTACGCTTCTCCAGGAGTGAATGCTGCTTGTCGGGACTTTGATGCAATCAACTGGTTTTCTTATATAGGAACATTTTTGACCAATCTGTATAATCTGACCCAATCTGTATAATCTGATTGAACCTAACTTGTAAAGTGACTTGAGATGACATGTTTCATGAATTGGCGCTATATAAATAAAATTGAATTGAATTAAAATGATTGAACACCGATAAACCTCAAACTGGCAGATCTCCGCATTGCAAAGACCCGCCCTACTCTCTTTCTGATTGGCTAATGTCCTGGCTCTGCCAGATTTCATTGGTTGAGCGCAGTTTCTGTTTAAAATCCCCACAGAGACCTTCATGGACGAGGAGAGCCAGGAGCCTTCCTGCATTCATCAGCATCTAGAACCCATCGCAGAAACCCGTCTGGTTCAACTGATCTAGATGTTTTATTGGCATCAGCCTCTTATCTTCATCAACAACTAACACTCTCAAAGAAAGTTTCCAAATCTTTATTAGGAAGAACAAAAAGAGTGAAAAACAGCACATTTCACAGGATGACATCACTGCTGACATCATTCAGAGAGCCAGAGTTTAAAGGTTCGGTCGTAGGAGCAGGTGGCGATCAGCTTCCCGTCAGGTGACACGTCCACGCCCATCACCTGAGAACACAACAACAAGCTCAGATGGACCAATCAGGAAGTAGCACTCAGAGTCACGAGTCATGGAGCGGCGCTCAGGTGGACCAATCAGAGCGCACAGGTCAGACAGACCAATCAGGATGATGTGCTACCTTCCCCTCGTGTCCAGCCAGCGTCTTCAGCGGCATCCAGCCCGGGTGGCTCCAAACCTTTGCCGTGTTGTCGTAAGCGCCAGTCAACAGGAAGTGACCATCTGTGGCTGCACAGGAAGTGAGGTCAAAGAAAGAGGTCAGAGACGCAAGACGTGGGGTCATGAGGAAGAGAAAGATTGTGGTTTTCTTTACGTTGGAAACGGACGGCGGACACCAGGTTCTGGTGGGCGGGGACAGTGTACAGACACTTCCTGTTGCGTAGCTCCCACACCTTACAGGTGTTGTCACCACTTCCTGTGGCCAGGTGATGGCTGCAGAACAAACCAATAAAAAAACACAAAGGGTCCAGTTTAGACACAGTTCTGAGTTTTACAGGAACCAACCGGCGAAAGTGGTTTTTAAATACGACTCTTACAGCAGAGACATATTTAAACTGTGACCTTTCCTCTGATTGGCTGATTTCTGCTAACTGATGTGTGATTGGCTGGTTTTGTGCTGACCCGTTGGGGCTGAAGTGAACGCTGTAAATCTCCTTCAGGTGTCCCTCCAGGAAAACCACGCAGCGTCCCGTCCTCAGGTCCCACACCCTGCCGAAGGCATCCAGCCCTCTGATTGGACGAGAAACAGGAAGAACTATTGGCTAACAGAGACGCCGCCCGTCAATAATCTGAATGATTGCCGACGTTCAGAGACCGCACTGCTACAGGATCACGAGGGAACGTTATAAGGAGGAACTACATCGTACCACACAGTACCACATAGTACACCACAGTACACCATAGTACCACAGAATAAACTCACCCTGTAGCTGCCAGCGAGCCATCGGGATGGAAGCTGATGTCATGGACTCCTTTACTGTGACCTTCCTGATGGAGGATCTCCTCCTGAACCTCCAGGTCCCAAAGACGCCACGAGTTGTCATAGCTGGACACAGGTACTACAGTTACTACTACAGGTACTACAGTTACTACTACTACTACAGGTACTACAGTTACTACTACAGGTACTACTACAGGTCCCACAGACGCCACGAGTTGTCATAGCTGGACACAGGTACTACAGTTACTACTACAGGTACTACAGGTACTACTACATGTACTACTACAGGTACTACTACAGGTCCCACAGATGCCACGAGTTGTCATAGCTGGACACAGGTACTACAGTTACTACTACAGGTACTACAGGTACTACAGTTACTACTACAGGTACTACAGTTACTACTACAGGTACTACAGTTACTACTACAGGTACTACAGGTACTACAGTTACTACTACATGTACTACTACAGGTACTACTACAGGTCCCACAGATGCCACGAGTTGTCATAGCTGGACACAGGTACTACAGTTACTACTACAGGTACTACAGGTACTACTACAGGTACTACAGTTACTACTACAGGTACTACAGTTACTACTACTACTACTACTACTACTACAGGTACTACAGTTACTACTACAGGTACTACTACAGGTCCCACAGACGCCACGAGTTGTCATAGCTGGGCACAGGTACTACAGTTACTACTACAGGTACTACAGGTACTACTACAGGTACTACTACAGGTCCCACAGACGCCACGAGTTGTCATAGCTGGACACAGGTACTACAGTTACTACTACAGGTACTACTACAGGTCCCACAGACGCCACGAGTTGTCATAGCTGGACACAGGTACTACAGTTACTACTACATGTACTACAGTTACTACTACTACTACTACAGGTACTACAGTTACTACTACTACTACTACTACAGGTACTACAGTTACTACTACTACTACAGGTACTACAGTTACTACTACTACTACTACTACTACAGGTACTACAGTTACTACTACAGGTACTACTACAGGTCCCACAGGCGCCACGAGTTGTCTTAGCTGGACACAGGTACTACAGTTACTACTACAGGTCCCACAGACGCCATGAGTTGTCATAGCTGGACACAGGTACTACAGTTACTACTACAGGTACTACAGTTACAACTACTACAGGTACTACAGTTACTACTACTACAGATACTACAGTTACTACTGCTACTACTACAGGTCCCACAGACGCCACGAGTTGTCATAGTTGGACACAGGTACTACAGTTACTACTACAGGTACTACAGTTACTACTACTACAGGTACTACAGTTACTACTACTACAGATACAACAGTTACTACTGCTACTACAGGTACTACAGTTACTACTACTACAGATACAACAGTTACTACTGCTACTACAGGTACTACAGTTACTACTACAGGTACTACTACAGGTCCCACAGACGCCACGAGTTGTCATAGTTGGACACAGGTACTATCGTTACTACTACAGGTACTACAGTTACTACTACAGGTACTACAGTTACTACTACAGGTCCCACAGACGCCACGAGTTGTCATAGCTGGACACAGATACTACAGTCACTACTACAGGTACTACAGTTACTACTACAGGTCCCACAGACGCCACGAGTTGTCATAGCTGGACACAGATACTACAGTTACTACTACAGGTACTACAGTTACTACTACAGGTACTACAGTTACTACTACAGGTACTACAGTTACTACTACTACTACAGGTACTACAGTTACTACTACAGGTACTACTACACGTCTCACAGACGCCACGAGTTGTCATAGCTGGACACAGGTACTACAGTTACTACTACAGGTACTACTACAGGTACTACTACAGGTCCCACAGACGCCACGAGTTGTCATAGCTGGACAAGGGTACTACAGTTACTACTACAGGTACTACAGGTACTACTACAGGTACTACAGTTACTACTACTACTACTACAGGTACTACAGTTACTATTACTACTACAGGTACTACAGTTACTACTACTACTACTACTACAGGTACTACAGTTACTACTACAGGTACTACAGTTACTACTACAGGTACTACTACAGGTCCCACAGACGCCACGAGTTGTCATAGCTGGACACAAGTACTACAGTTACTACTACAGGTACTACAGGTACTACTACAGGTACTACTACAGGTCCCACAGACGCCACGAGTTGTCATAGCTGGACACAGGTACTACAGTTACTACTACAGGTACTACTACAGGTCCCACAGACGCCACGAGTTGTCATAGCTGGACACAGGTACTACAGTTACTACTACAGGTACTACAGGTACTAGTGTTACTACTACAGTTACTACTACTACTACAGGTACTACAGTTACTACTACTACTACTACAGGTACTACAGTTACTACTACTACTACTACAGGTACTACAGTTACTACTACTACTACTACTACTACTACTACAGGTACTACAGTTACTACTACAGGTACTACTACAGGTCCCACAGACGCCACAAGTTGTCATAGCTGGACACAGGTACTACAGTTACTACTACAGGTACTACAGGTACTACTACAGGTACTACTACAGGTCCCACAGACGCCACGAGTTGTCATAGCTGGACACAGGTACTACAGTTACTACTACAGGTACTACTACAGGTCCCACAGACGCCACGAGTTGTCATAGCTGGACACAGGTACTACAGTTACTACTACAGGTACTACAGGTACTACTACAGGTACTACAGGTACTACTACTACTACAGTTACTACTACTACTACAGGTACTACAGTTACTACTACAGGTACTACTACAGGTCCCACAGACGCCACGAGTTGTCATAGCTGGACACAAGTACTACAGTTACTACTACAGGTACTACAGTTACTACTACAGGTCCCACAGACGCCATGAGTTGTCATAGCTGGACACAGGTACTACAGTTACTACTACAGGTACTACAGTTACAACTACTACAGGTACTACAGTTACTACTACTACAGATACTACAGTTACTACTGCTACTACTACAGGTCCCACAGACGCCACGAGTTGTCATAGTTGGACACAGGTACTACAGTTACTACTACAGGTACTACAGTTACAACTACTACAGGTACTACAGTTACTACTACTACAGATACTACAGTTACTACTGCTACTACTACAGGTCCCACAGACGCCACGAGTTGTCATAGTTGGACACAGGTACTACAGTTACTACTACAGGTACTACAGTTACTACTACTACAGATACAACAGTTACTACTGCTACTACAGGTACTACAGTTACTACTACTACAGATACAACAGTTACTACTGCTACTACAGGTACTACAGTTACTACTACAGGTACTACTACAGGTCCCACAGACGCCACGAGTTGTCATAGTTGGACACAGGTACTATCGTTACTACTACAGGTACTACAGTTACTACTACAGGTACTACAGTTACTACTACAGGTCCCACAGACGCCACGAGTTGTCATAGCTGGACACAGATACTACAGTCACTACTACAGGTACTACAGTTACTACTACAGGTCCCACAGACGCCACGAGTTGTCATAGCTGGACACAGATACTACAGTTACTACTACAGGTACTACAGTTACTACTACAGGTACTACAGTTACTACTACAGGTACTACAGTTACTACTACTACTACAGGTACTACAGTTACTACTACAGGTACTACTACACGTCTCACAGACGCCACGAGTTGTCATAGCTGGACACAGGTACTACAGTTACTACTACAGGTACTACTACAGGTACTACTACAGGTCCCACAGACGCCACGAGTTGTCATAGCTGGACAAGGGTACTACAGTTACTACTACAGGTACTACTACAGGTACTACAGTTACTACTACTACTACTACAGGTACTACAGTTACTATTACTACTACAGGTACTACAGTTACTACTACTACTACTACTACAGGTACTACAGTTACTACTACAGGTACTACAGTTACTACTACAGGTACTACTACAGGTCCCACAGACGCCACGAGTTGTCATAGCTGGACACAAGTACTACAGTTACTACTACAGGTACTACAGGTACTACTACAGGTACTACTACAGGTCCCACAGACGCCACGAGTTGTCATAGCTGGACACAGGTACTACAGTTACTACTACAGGTACTACTACAGGTCCCACAGACGCCACGAGTTGTCATAGCTGGACACAGGTACTACAGTTACTACTACAGGTACTACAGGTACTAGTGTTACTACTACAGTTACTACTACTACTACAGGTACTACAGTTACTACTACTACTACTACAGGTACTACAGTTACTACTACTACTACTACAGGTACTACAGTTACTACTACTACTACTACTACTACTACTACAGGTACTACAGTTACTACTACAGGTACTACTACAGGTCCCACAGACGCCACAAGTTGTCATAGCTGGACACAGGTACTACAGTTACTACTACAGGTACTACAGGTACTACTACAGGTACTACTACAGGTCCCACAGACGCCACGAGTTGTCATAGCTGGACACAGGTACTACAGTTACTACTACAGGTACTACTACAGGTCCCACAGACGCCACGAGTTGTCATAGCTGGACACAGGTACTACAGTTACTACTACAGGTACTACAGGTACTACTACAGGTACTACAGGTACTACTACTACTACAGTTACTACTACTACTACAGGTACTACAGTTACTACTACAGGTACTACTACAGGTCCCACAGACGCCACGAGTTGTCATAGCTGGACACAAGTACTACAGTTACTACTACAGGTACTACAGTTACTACTACAGGTACTACTACAGGTTCTACTACAGGTCCCACAGACGCCACGAGTTGTCATAGCTGGACACAAGTACTACAGTTACTACTACAGGTACTACAGGTACTACTACAGGTACTACTACAGGTCCCACAGACGCCACGAGTTGTCATAGCTGGACACAGGTACTACAGTTACTACTACAGGTACTACTACAGGTCCCACAGACGCCACGAGTTGTCATAGCTGGACACAGGTACTACAGTTACTACTACAGGTACTACAGGTACTAGTGTTACTACTACAGTTACTACTACTACTACAGGTACTACAGTTACTACTACTACTACTACAGGTACTACAGTTACTACTACTACTACTACAGGTACTACAGTTACTACTACTACTACTACAGGTACTACAGTTACTACTACTACTACTACAGGTACTACAGTTACTACTACTACTACTACTACTACTACTACTACAGGTACTACAGTTACTACTACAGGTACTACTACAGGTCCCACAGACGCCACAAGTTGTCATAGCTGGACACAGGTACTACAGTTACTACTACAGGTACTACAGGTACTACTACAGGTACTACTACAGGTCCCACAGACGCCACGAGTTGTCATAGCTGGACACAGGTACTACAGTTACTACTACAGGTACTACTACAGGTCCCACAGACGCCACGAGTTGTCATAGCTGGACACAGGTACTACAGTTACTACTACAGGTACTACAGGTACTACTACAGGTACTACAGGTACTACTACTACTACAGTTACTACTACTACTACAGGTACTACAGTTACTACTACAGGTACTACTACAGGTCCCACAGACGCCACGAGTTGTCATAGCTGGACACAAGTACTACAGTTACTACTACAGGTACTACGGTTACTACTACAGGTACTACTACAGGTTCTACTACAGGTCCCACAGACGCCACGAGTTGTCATAGCTGGACACAGGTACTACAGTTACTACTACTACTACTACAGTTACTACTACTACTACTACAGTTACTACTACTACAGTTACTACTACTACTACTACTACTACTACAGTTACTACTACAGGTACTACTACAGTTACTACTACAGGTCCCACAGACGCCACGAGTTGTCATAGCTGGACACAGGTACTACAGTTACTACTACAGGTACTAAAGGTACTACTACAGGTACTACTACAGGTCCCACAGACGCCACGAGTTGTCATAGCTGGACACAGGTACTACAGTTACTACTACAGGTACTACTACAGGTACTACTACAGGTCCCACAGACGCCACGAGTTGTCATAGCTGGACACAGGTACTACAGTTACTACTACAGGTACTACAGTTACTACTACTACAGATACTACAGTTACTACTACTACAGATACTACAGTTACTACTGCTACTACAGTTACTACTACAGGTACTACTACAGGTCCCACAGACGCCACGAGTTGTCATAGTTGGACACAGGTACTACAGTTACTACTACAGGTACTACAGTTACTACTACAGGTACCGCCGTTAGTACTACAGGTACCGCCGCTAGTACTACAGGTACCGCCGCTAGTACTACAGGTACCGCCGTTAGTACTACAGGTACCGCCGTTAGTACTACAGGTACCGCCGTTAGTACTACAGGTACCGCCGTTAGTACTACAGGTACTCCCGTTAGTACTACAGGTACTCCCGTTAGTACTACAGGTACTAGTTAGCAGGCCAGCTGACAGCTTTGCTAGGGCCCGGGACAACGCAGTCTTTTTGGGCCCCCCCTCTACACCTGCCGCCAACACACACACACGCGCACGCACACACACACACACACACACACACACTAAAAAAAAGTCAACTTAACTGTATACTTCATACCCTGGAAATCTCCGTATTTTATACTGGATATTTTAATTCCATCTATTGAATTTTGTGCACTAGTTGATCTTTTCTTCATCAGAGAACAGCAGCACTGCAGCCAAAATATGGCTTTTTTTTTACCTGCTGTATATTAGCCAGTCCCTAAGCTTGATGTATCATGAAACTGTTGACCTCCCGGGTTTTGTGATTTTTATTTTACTATTACAATTAAATAATAATAATAATAATAATAATAATCTTATGTTCATAGTGTTTTTTTCCCCAAATCAACCTCTTATATCTTTTAATCCTTATGTAATTTTGTCTGTGTTGTGTGCATCTGCCTGTTGCTTTAATCCTATAAATTTCCCCGTCGTGGGATAAATAAAGGATTAGTAAATGTTATTTTATCTTAAATAACACTTTTTAATAGGATATATGTACTGGGTTCTTTCAAGGTCTTAATTACATTTTATGTATGGGCTCCAGTAACATATGATAGATAATATCTACATTGAAAGTTAACATGAACTGCTGCTGAAGATGACCACTCTGATCTACCTGGATGTTCTCTGGAGGACTGAAACGCCTCAGTCAGTGACGTCAGTCTGTGGGTCTGTCGGGCAATCAGAGAAGTTTCGTCTCCTCTCTCCGTTTGTTGCCCAACATTTTCTTGCTCATGGTTTTTCCCGTGCTTATATAAATTTGTTATGTTAACACTGAATTCAACCGGCTTTTTACAAACCATACAGTCTGATTTCATTTACAGTATTAAATTTTAGCCAAATGGCGCTTCTTTCCCTGTTCATGTTTTTTTCCGCTCGTGCAGTCCCTCTCTCTCTCCGAGTCTGATTTGAACAGGTACGCCCATTAGTACTACAGGTACTCCCGTTAGTACTACAGGTACTCCCGTTAGTACTACAGGTACTCCCGTTAGTACTACAGGTACTACCGTTAGTACTACAGGTACTACCGTTAGTACTACAGGTACTACCGTTAGTACTACAGGTACTCCCGTTAGTACTACAGGTACTCCCGTTAGTACTACAGGTACTCCCGTTAGTACTACAGGTACTACCGTTAGTACTACAGGTACTACCGTTAGTACTACAGGTACTCCCGTTAGTACTACAGGTACTCCCGTTAGTACTACAGGTACTGCCGTTTGTACTACAGGTACTGCCCTTAGTACTACAGCTACTACAACAGGTCCCATAGACACCACGAGTTGTCATAGTTGGACAGGTACTACAGTTACTACTACAGGTACTACAGTTACTACTACAGGTCCCACAGATGCCACGAGTTGTCATAGTTGGACAGGTACTACAGTTACTACTACAGGTACTACAGTTACTAATACAGGTACTACTACAGGTACTACAGTTACTACTACAAGTACTACTACAGGTCCCACAGACGCCACGAGTTGTCATAGCTGGACACAGGTACTACAGTTACTACTACAGGTACTCCCGTTAGTAATACAGGTACTCCCATTACTACTACAGGTACTACCGGTACTAGTACATTAGTACTACAGCTACTCACATTAGTACTACAGGTACTCCAGGTACCACACAGCTCAATGGAACACACGTCTGGCCCGGTTCTGGTCCGGTTCTCTTACCAGGTCGTTCCCAGGAATCTCCCAGAAGGATGCCAGGAAACCCGAGACACACGATCGCCGTGACCCTCGATGTCCGCCACTGGCTCGTCACTATGACAACCACAGAGACAGGTCATCATAGGTCATCGCTATAGCAAGCCCACCCCCCACCCCCATCCTCCACCCCCCCACCTCTCCAGGTTCCACAGCTTCACCGTCCCGTCAGCAGCACATGAGGCCAAGCTGACATCTGATTGGTCGAAAGAGACTGCGGCCTGTGGGCGGAAGACGATGGCGCCCACGTTGGTGTTGTGTCCTGTGACCAATCAGAGAAAAGCGTCAGTGGGGAAGGTTAAATGTTGGCGAGCAGAGAGGAACCCTGACCCGACTACGGAGGTCTAACATCAGCAGTGTCAGAACCGGGTGGTCCGCTCACCTCTGAGGGTGCGGATGAGGGTGCAGTCAGGGACGGACCACAGCTTACACAGACCGCTCCTGAGGGGTTAGCACGCTAACGTTAGCTTCATGCATGAGCAGCGATGGCTCAGAGGCCAGCAGCACTTACCAAGACGCCGTGGCTAGCATTTTGGAGTCCGGACTGAAATGGCAGAAGCTGATTGGACGGTCATCACCGATCTGACTGCAGAAGTTGTTCAGATTCTGAAAAAGAGGAGGTTCTGTAAACTGAGATGCGTTGCTGCCGTGGAGCGTCACAGACCAGATTCAACAGGTTCAGACAGACTAAGGGGTCGTTTAACTAAAATGGTTTAAGCTGCAGCTCTCCACGCTTCCTGCCTGTCTGAAATCCTCCGTTATCATTCCTGTCCCCCAGAAACCAACCATCTCCTGCCTCAGTGACCATCGTCCCATCACTCTGACCCCCGTCATCATGAAGGGCTTCCATAGGATCCTCCTAAAGTCCATGAAGGACGCTGTCCCTGCTGGACAGTCTGCAGTTCTCCTTCAGGGAGAATGTCTCTTCAGAGGACACTGTCTGGTTAGAACGTCTCCTCAGAGGACGCTGTCTGTGGAGATGAGACCCACTGTAGTGGGTGTCATCTCCACCAATGATGAGACCCACTACAGGGAGGAGGTCAGAAACGTCTCCACAGAGGACGCTCTGGTGAACCCTAACCAGCTGAACGTGCCTGACTCCACCTGCAGGTGGATTACAGACTTCCTGTCTGACAGGAAGCAGCAGGTGAAGCTAGGAAAACATGACTCTGACTCCCAGCTCATCAGCACTGGTTCCCCTCAGGGCTGTGTTCTTTCTCCTCTGCTCTTCTCCCTGTACACCAACAGCTGCACCTCCAGTCACCAGTCTGTCAAGCTCCTGAAGTTCTGGACGACACCACTCTCATGGGACTTATCTCTGATGGTGACGAGTCCGCCTACAGGTGGGAGGCTGACCATCTGGTGACCTGGTGCAGGGAGAACAACCTGGAGCTCAACGCTGTAAAAACAGTGGAGATGGTTGTGGACTTCAGGAAGAACTCAGCCCCAACAGACCCAGGTGGTGAGGTTAGGGAACATCTGCTCCACTGATCCTCAGGAACACCACAGGGCTGTGTCCTCAGCCCAGTTCTCTTCACCTCTTCTGCTGTCCCCCCCACAGACACAGTGGAGAAGTTTGTGGACAACACCACTGTAGTGGGTCTCATCTCCACCAATGATGGGAGGAGGTCAGAAATCTGACCCAGTGGCGCTCCAGGAACAACCTGATCCTGAACACCAGTCAGACCAAGGAGGTGATAATAGACTACAGGAGGTCCAGGAGGACTGAACACCTCCTCTCTACAGGAGGAGGTGGTGGAGGCGTGGACAGCATCAGGTTCCTGGACATTCACATCTCCTCTGACCTCCTGGACTGTGAACACCTCCCACCTGGTGAAGAAGGCCCAACAACGGCTCTTCTTCCTCAGGAACCTGAAAGGTCTGGACTTCCTGACCAGCTGCTCATTAACTTCTACAGAGCCACCATAGAAAGCATCTGGAGGTCTGGGAGCTGCACAGGAAGGACGTAGCACGGTGGTGAGGTCGGCCCAGGGGATTGTGGGATGCCATCTACCAGGTCTAGACACGGTTTAGGCAGCACGAGTCCAGAAAAGGGCCAGACGTATCGCTACAGAACCCCCCCCCCCCCAGGCAATGCTCTGCTTGACCCACTTTCATCAGAAACTATTCAGCAACATTAAATCAAAAATTAACTGACTTACCTCATCAGACGCTAGAGACTTTTTGCACGTTTAGCTTCTGTGGAGGTGTAGTCGGGACATTCAACCATTGAACATTGTCTTGTTGTGTCTGTCTGAACTCTGACCTGTTGCCTCACTAAAGTGACATCATGGTGCCAGTAAAGGACCATGATGCCCAGCGGGCCAGAACCTCATCAGTTTGAGCCGCTGGCTCAAGGCGCTGACTCAGCAATGCCTGAAGCTGGTGCTGCGGAGGTGCTGGAGGACAGGATCGGTCCAACTATATGTTAACTCTTTGTTATCTGGGCGGGATCGGCTTTGTGCATCATGATTCATCAGCAATGTGGAAACGGAGTTGATCTCTCTGGTTTCAGGACGAGGCAGCAGCTGTCTGCCTGTGAGACAGCGCTGAGGGATTAGGGAAGGCTCACGGCAGCACTGGTGCTTTCACGTAAATTCACCAATAACACGTAAAAAGTCGCTAATTAGTTGCTACAAAGAAAAAAAGAAGCAAGATTCGCTTGAGTCTGAAAAGTCCCTGAGTTGGTAACAGCGCCCACCATAGCCCATAGCCGCAGAGCTACTGACGGCAGGTATTCTGTGACGTCACAAAAACCTTTGAACCAATAGCAGTACAGATTCTAAATTCAATGCAAGACACCGTTGAACCTGAGGAGGGCGCCACGCTGACAGTTTTAGACACAAACGCAGGATTTCAACAAATATGCAGCAATTTATCAAAAGTAATGGCCAGAATATCCAGAGCTATAAGACAACCATGTTAGCAGTTTATCAGCAAAAAGAGTTGGTCTGGGGCGAGTTACCCTTTAACTGGTTATACAGTGCTCAACATAAACTGACCAAACTGGGTTTATGTACCTATAAACTAGACTGAACTGGCTTCAGAAGTGGGTTCAGCCGGGTTAAATTTTACTGAACAGAATCTAATTAGGATTAGATTGACCTAAAATAAATGGGTTTAACTTAATTGGACCGTAGTTTTATACAAGCATCAGCGCAGCATAAGTAACCTGACAACGGACCTTCCTCAGTTCTGTGGTTCTGGCTCTGGCTCCTTTTCTGGGCTTCAGACGTGACCCAGGTTAGATTTGTTCTGTGCTGGGCTTGAGCCACGTTGGTTCTGATCCAGCTAGTGTTTCATGATTTAGTCGTGCCGACCCACCCTCAGCGATTTGTGCAGCTCCTGTTGGCGGATCGTCTTTGTGGCCTCGGGAACCTCCTTCTGAGCACGTGCAGCGTCCAGACGCATCATCGCCCTGATGGACCAATCACACCAAGACGTGGTCAGTGTCAGCCAATGAAACGAGTCCCTGCTGGGAGGCCTTTTTAAGGTACTGCATCAGGTCCGTGACCCGGTTCTGAGGCAATGTGAGCCCTGTGAGCTGATTGGTCAGCCTGTTGATGACACACCGTGGCAGAGAGTATCTGGCCAACCAGAGGCGAGCTTCCTTCAGGGAGGCGGGGCCTTCATGGTACCACGTCTGCTGGCACTGCCATTGGTTGGAGAGAGAACACAGTATGAGATGAAGCTCCTGTTCTACTGACCACATGGGAGGAGCGCACGCCTCTGCAGGGCTGTCAATACTTTCTATAAAAGCTCCAGTAACCATCATTCGAGGCGCTTCCTTTTCCCGCGGCGACACACGCCGGGAGCCTCAGCACTGATCTCTGACCATTTCTCTGGCTTTTTTAGATTAAAAGTTGTATAAAAGGCTCAGACATTCTTTGTTTTGTAATGTTGGTTTAACTGCTATCAGGAAGTGACGTAGGTGTGAGTTACACCATCAGATCCGAGGAATATCTACTACTTCCGGTTCAACTTATAGCATGCCGGCTGTTTGCAGTCCTAAACATCGACGCTCCGAGTGTTAAGTTAGTGACTGAATGTAAGTTACCACGTTCAGTGCTTTGTTTATTCACCGCATGTGCGCCGTGTTGGAGCTATACGTGTATACATGGTATTGGAGGCAAGTGGCGCTGGCTGCAGCCATGCTGTAGTGCGTTTATTTAGCCACATGATGGCGCCAAAGCTACTGTCATGATCATTTGAGTCAGGAAACGTCTGGGCTTATAGTACTTCACTGGAAATGCTCAGTTTGAGTTCTGGCATCGTCTAAGTCAAATAAACCTGCTGACATCAACAGTTAATGGAGAGAACTCTTTATCTTCCTGCCTGTATCCGGACCAACACAACATCTTGTTGTTAAGACCTAAAAGAACTAGCCTCTAACCGATTACTGCCTAACAAGTGTTACTAGTCGCTCCTTCAGAGGAAGTTCTTAAAGTGGGATCGCCTCAGGGGAGAAGAACCAGAGGGCGCCGCGGCGCTCCCAGCGGCGGTAGCTTTAACAACGCTGGTTTCTGAAATTTAATTTTAAATATTAACTATAGTAGTGGTTTCATTCTGACCTCGTCGTGGGACCTTTTGGCTCGGTCCTCGTCTTTCCTGGACTTCTTGAGCGCGTCCGGACCGACCACGGACAAGACGCTGCGCAGCCTGAAAACAACCGCAGTCAGTGAGCAAGCCCTCTGATTGGCTGCCGGTCAGCTGATCCCTGCATAGCAAACATTTATCAGACAGGACGTGCCCACCTCTCACGGCGGTCGGCCGGACCCTCTCCGAACAACGTGATTGGCTCTCCCAGCGCTCGCAGGCCCGCTTTGACCTCGGCGTCGTCGGTGGATACGGTGATCTGTCGGGCTCGCCGGCGCCGCTCAAACTCAGCGAGCGCTTCCTGCTGCCGCTCGCTGACCCGCTCCTCCATCTCCATGGTCTCTCCTGCAGGGCATCATGGGAAACTGAGTCCGTGGTGCTGAGCAGCGGCTGGTTATCTGGGTCAGAACTTAAACTGGCTGCGCCTTATTTTAGTATTAGATGTCTGATCCAAGTATTTATATTTATTACTTTATCCGTTGAAAATATCCCAGACAATCCTGCATTTACAATCAAACACACAGTATTTGGATTCTTTTCTTTTATGTTTCATCCATCCATCCATCCATCCATCTTCTGACCCCCTTTATCCCTCATGGGGTCGTGGGGGGTGCTGGTGTCTCCAGCGTTCACTGGGCGAGAGGCGGGGTTCACCTGGACAGGTCACCGGTCTGTCGCAGGGCAACACAGAGACAGACCCAGGGTTGGATTTGAACCCTGAACCTTCTTGCTGCAAGGCAACAGAGCTACCCACTGCGCCACTGTGCAGCCTGTTTTATGTTTTATTCATAATGACGTATTTTTTCTTTAAAGTGTGGATGTGGCGGCAGGGCGAGAGGCGCCAAAGCAACGCCCTGCAGGCCTTTCTGGGCCAGCCGGCCCGAACCCAGCCAAGAGAAACCGAGTAGAATCGGTGGACCTTTAGATATCTACATTAAAACACGTCTTACTTCCTGCTGAAATATGTGTTTTCTTACACAGTTAGTGCAGAACATCAGGCTTTCCTCTACAGGTAAATACTCGTGGGGCACCGCCACAATTCAATTCAGTTCCTTTAGGAGTCAGAGCGAACTCTTAATTAATCCCACAGGGAAACTACATGTCTTATTTTATTTACCATGTTCATTGCATTTATCATGTATTTACTCATCACTATTAAAAAGGTTTTAAGGTTTGAGCTTATTCAGATATTAAAGTGTTTTTTAGATGATAATCTTTCTCTCCTATGTGACAGATTAAGGTTTTGTAAGGAGAAAAAGTCTCACGATAAAAGTTGTTTTTGCAGCACTATCTGCAACTGTGAGGAATTGCAGCTCGCCATCTGTGGTTAGTCCTTTCCCTGAGAACTGAACGCTCAGTTGTTCTGTGTCACTGAACTGCTAGTTTATCATGTCTAAGGTCATCATTGCAGTTTGCTTCCCTGGGAGAATAAAAAGTAAGGGGAGGCAGGGATGCACTTCAGAGCGATGGCAGAACATGCCTGAGTGTGTTCTGTTGTCTTTCCTTTTTGTGTTGTTTAATGAATGTTTTAGGTGTTTAAACCTGACAGAAATTAAATTAAATGGCAAAATAAAAGCTACCACACCTTCAGAATTACGTGTTTTATTAAAACGATGTTTCCTGGAGGAAACCCTGAATATCCATGAGGGGAACGGCTGGAGTTTCCTCCAACTTAATGTACAAATAGGAGCATTCATTATTTTTGGACCTAAACCGGTCTCACTGGGTCCATCTGGGTCCTGATCAGCGACCAGGACCCAGATGGACCCAGTGAGACCGGCCCTACACGGTTAGCTAAGGACACATAGATCCACCTGAGCCTGAAAACCAAAGACGCTGGATTCTCCAAACATTTAACAGGAACTTAGACCAGAATGTTAACGCAACTATATTTGTAGAAATGTTATATAATATTTCATGAATAAATCAAATTTTATTGAGATATTCCCTTGCACCTGTCCTCACCTGTCCACGCTGACGGCCAACTCACCTGAGGAGATGTTGATGTTTCCCGCTTTGATGCCCGCCTTCACGGCATCACTTCCTGTAAACGTGTTCCTCGCCATCTGCAGGGTGAGGCGCTCGCGCTCCTTCTCCTCCAGGCTGCCGTAGAACACGCGGCTTCTCTTCACGGCCGGCGCCATGTCCTCCTCGTCCGACATTTCACCTGCTCACCTGAAATCCCTCGTCTGCAGGAGGAGAAGAGTTGGTCAGCAAACGCCGCCACCGCCGCAGCAGTGACCCGAGGCCCGGTGAGAGCCGGTCAGAGCCGGTCAGAGCCGGTGAGAACCGGTCAGTTTAATGACCACAATCATTTAGGTGATGTTTCCTAAATGAAAGAGACAGGAAGAAGAGGAACGGCTCGGCTGGGCAGGTCGAAGCCCAAGTGCCAAATGTAGCTCCTAGATGTTTCCCTCTGGATTTGGTTTCTGGAGCAATTATCTGTCTGGTCTGTGCTGAGAGCCAGAGCGTTTCTGGAGAACCAGACATGAGATAAGTGCTGCATGAGGGCGACGGTCCAGCTGGGCTGGTTTAAAAGCACAGCTGGACGTCATCTGCATAGATACGAAATATCAGAAAAAGCCCGAATGATACCAGCTAATGGAAGGATGCCCAGGACTGACCCTCTGTGGCCCCACGGGTCAGAGCAGAACTTCCTGATCCAACTCAGAGCCAGAACCATCAGCCCTTTAATAAGGCTGTGTGGTCAAGCCGCGCAGAGATCCAGCAGAACCAACAAAGAACATTTATGAACTTTTACTAAAGCAGCCTCAGTGGAGCACTGCATTTAAAAGCCAGACTGAAATGAGTCAAAAGAGCCAGAATCTAATAACCATCTAATAACAACCGTTTCTAATAATTTACTGATAAAGGGCAGCTTAGCAGAGTCTCCCTCACCGTATTATAGCGTCATTTGCTAACTAGAATCGCCTCGATGTTTGAGAGCGATGTCAAAGTTCCCGCCTGGGAGAAACCCTCCCGGTGCAGCTAAGCTAACGCGCTAGCGATTGTTAGCTGTTATTAGCCTATTTTAGCTGTTATTAGCCGTTGGTAGTCATTGTTGGGGGGGGTGGCCTACTAGTTAGAGCAGCGCGCTTGCACTCAGAGAAGGATGCAAGTACCCGGTTCGATCCCCAGCGCCTGCACTCTGGGTTCCTGAGCAAGACCCTTAACCCCTGATTGCTCCCCAGGCGCCGCACATGGCAGCCCACTGCTCCCCAAGGGGATGGGTTAAGATGCAGAAGTGAATTTCTCCATTGTGAGATCAATAATTATTATTATTATTATTAATATTATTATTATTATTATTAGCTTGACACACGCTACGTTGACGCTGCGCCCCTCCTCCGAGCTGCATGTCGCAACGCTCCTCACGAGAAAAAAAAAAGGTAGAACATTTGTTAAATAACCATATCTCACTAATAAGCATATTGAAAGTGGAAGTAATTTTTAAAAAGCAAATAAAAAAAAATTTAGCCAGAAGAATTCAATTGACAGTTTTGGATACAAAATCCACAGGTATTGGTATTTATGCTGAATTTCCTTTGCAAAGATTCATTACAAGGATAAACATCATATATCATTTGTAACCCCCAGTGGGTCGAGGCAGATGACCGTTCACACTGAGCCTGGTTCTGGTTCTGCTGGAGGTTTTCCTTCCCGCTAACGGGTGTTTTTTCTTTCCACTGTCGCTTCATGCTTGCTCAGTATGAGGGATTGCTGCAAAGCCATGGACAATGCAGACGACTGTCCCTGTAGCTCTACGCTTCTCCAGGAGTGAATGCTGCTTGTCGGGACTTTGATGAAATCAACTGGTTCCCTTATATAGGAAATTTTTGACCAATCTGTATAATATGATTGATTTGACTTTGGAAAGTGCCTTGAGCTGACATGTTTCTTGAATTGGCGCTATATAAATAAAATTGAATTGAATTAATGTTGATGGAAAGAACGTTGAAGTCAGACTGTTTCTAATAAATTCATTGTTGCATTTTTTTTAAGGTCAAAGCCATTATTTTAATTCCTCTTAAGAGCGCACAATTGTATTCAGATGAATATAAATGTGAATAAAATCTGTAATTTGCTCAGAAATAACCTTGTTGTGATCAATAAATTCTTTGTCATCTATTAATGAATTTAGATTTTTCTTTCTTGCCTATTTTTTTTCTACATTACTTCTAACCCGTTTCCACTACCCCTTTTTACCCGTGCTGAGACCAGTCTGAGCTCGGTAACTGAGATAACTATCGAGTGTAAATGGAATGCAAACTGAACTGAACCGAGCCAGACACAACCGGACCGCGCTAAATCTAGACCAGTTCCATGTGTGAGCTCGGCTCGGTTTTTCCCTGGATCGGTTCTCTAAGAACAAAGAGCGCATGAGCAGACCGCGTCATCTCCTTACAGCCAGCTGACATTTCAGACATTCATAATAATACCAGCTTCCCTACCGTGACACACGGTTTCCAGTGATGATTCTGCTTAGCAGCTGATGCACCTCAGCGTCTGTCGTTGTTTCCTGCGTCTCTAAATCCTGATTAGACGTTCGTTTGTCTTATCCACGTCCCAAAAAGCCGACTCTGTCAAGTAAATCCACCAAAAGTTGCCGTCTTCGCCTGACTCTCCGCAAACAACGAAATATAACCAAACATAACTGCCTGAATGTTACGGGCGCCGCCATTTTGATTTGCTTGATTCCCGCCTTCAATCCCAGAGAGCAGTAGTACCGCAGATCGTCACTAGGAGGCGAGGAGCCAAGGAACCGAGATAGCGTGATGTGTAAACGGTCATCAGAACCAAGCTGGGCTTGGTTAACAGAACCAAGCTCGGACCGAGCTCGGCCTGGATCGGTTTAACAAGGGTAGTGGAAATGGGGCTTATAATAAGACGTTAGTTTTATTGTTTTTGCCTTCTTCTTTCCATTTAGCTCGAGATCTGATGTAAGCCCCATGCGCCCTTTACGATATATGACGTCTAACTGGTTTTGTAGTGTAATAAACTCACATCTGTCAGCTTCAGTCATTTCAGTTTTTCTACATAAATTATTTATATTTTGCACCAATTTAGCTTCAAATTCTCTTTGTCTTCTACATTTCAATTTACTAAATGTTATTGAGAATTCTCGTGCCTTGAACTTGAAGTATTCTCTCACTGAAGCTACCGATTGTTACTATTTTAAACCTCTCACTGATAATGAGAAGCACTGCAGTTTCCGCCATGACGCTCGCAGTGATCTGATTGGCTGCTGGGTCCCATGGCCCCGCCTCCAGCTCCTGAAGGAGGCGGTTCTGTCCTTCGGACCAGCTCCGGTTTCTGGAGCACGGGCCAGAAAGACCTGCTTGTTTGTGCGTTCTAGCACCAGCTAAGCACTGGACCCGGCTGGCAGCAAAGGTTCTGATGAGTGTTTCATGATGTAACCCAGGTTCTTTAAACACCGGTTCCCACCTTTCTGTTGTTCTTGGGTTCTGTTCATGTGCAGCACTTTGTCTCAATGCTGAAATGTTCTACACAAATGAGCTCGCCTTGCCTAAACCGGTTCTGATAATCACCAGAACTCCTGAAGAACCAGCTGGAGCGGTCAGAGTGGACCGCCACCTGACCCAGTGGATACTTGATCGACCCAGTATGTGAGACACGGGGCTGTGGTTCTGACAGACTCGTCTGCAGTACAGGAGCACCACCAGGAGCTGTGCTGGTACCGGTTCTGTTCACCTCTACTCTCCATCTACTCACCAGATTTCTGCCTGCAGAGGTTCTCAGATGATTCTGTCAGAGTTGATCTCATCACAGAGGAGCCAGACAGGGGATCCAGAACTTTGTAGACTGGTACCAGCAGAACCACCTCAGGTTAAATGCAGGTAAACTAAGGTGGACTTCCTCAGGTCCAGAACCACCTCACTGACCCAGGAGAACATCCAGGGAGCTGATGTGGAGATAGTGGACTCTCCTCAGTACCTGGGTGTTCACCAGAACCATGAACTGGACCCATAACCCTGATGGTCCTACAGGACGGGTCAGAGCAGAATCTACCTGCTGAGGAGGCTGAGGTCTCCTGGCCTGCAGGGGGCGCTGCTGCAGACCTTCTTTACCTCTGGAGGCATCAGCCATCTTCTCTGGTCTGATGGAGCAGCATCTGATCTGCAGCTGAGAGACTCATCAGGAGGACCGGTTCTGACCCGGGTCCTTCCTCCCAGCTGCTGCTAGACTTTATCATCTCTGCTGCTCACAACAGACTCAATCAGTGTTTGCATCATACTGATGGCTGCACTGGTTCTGATCCGATCACGGGTCCGTTACTGTCTCCCAGGTGCTGAGGCCCATTAACATACAACAGTCAGTTCTGAAACCAGCAACCACTATCAGGTCAGTGGAGGCTTTGGATTTAGTTTTTACGCAGTTTAAACCATCTCCCGCGAGGCCTCTACTTCATTTTACCCACGCGCTGTTTCTCTGTGCGCGAACACACGCGGTATTACGGTAACGGCATATGAACCGCTTTCAGAATAAAAGCACAACAGGATCAGAAAATCTGACCCCACAGAACCAAATGTGTCTGCTATAGTTGTACTTCCGTCCATGTCCGTTAATGTTGTTTTTAAATGTCATTGTCTTTATTCTTTATGTTCTAAGGTAATATTTGAGAACCAGTTCTTATCTATAAACGTCATTTTCTGCATAACTAGGGCAATGTTGAGAAACTAATTCTCACAAACGTGATTAGGAGAAAAATTAATGTAAAGACTTTACAATTTCTCACCACTGGGGATTAAGGGGTGGCAGCTATTAAGCACTAAAAATGGTCATTCAGGAGCAAACATCAGAAAATCCATAAATTATTGGTATAGTCCAGACTGGAAGTAAACAATAAGTAGAAGATTTAGACAAAATATGTTGATGCATTACACTGATTGTTTTTAAAAGAATCCCAAACATCCTCTGCCCAGATTATTAATAAAAATATTACAACATGATTGATATTTTTAAATCCCATAAATCTTCCGGCTTTTATTTTGAAGTGATGAAGCGCCAGATCCGGTCCAAACGCAACCTGCCTTTACTTTGAAGGCGAAGTTTATACCGTAGATCTTGCAGATAGCGCGCACCCTGAACCTTCTAATTTACACGGATTTAGTTTCGACGCGGGAAACTCCGCCACCTCGCGCATGCGCCTCCAGCAGGCAACGGTCCGTGGTTTCGCGCTCCGTTGTTTCTTTGTTAGCTTGTTTGTGTCATAAACTCACCCCTAGAGAAGAACGCAACCGGAGCGTCTCCGAACTCCGTGATCCGGAAGTAGAGCCGGTTTCCGGGTCAGACCGCCTGCTTCCGGTCTGTGTTTCTGCTGAAAGCCGCGAAAGCCTCTTTCCTGTTCGGCGTTAACAGGTGACTGACGTTCAGGCGCAGCGCGAGGAAGCTCTGATTGCAGGTAAACAACACCTGCTGAGGCCGCCAGCTGACCCAGCAGAACCAGCAGAACCAGCGAGGGTTCGGAGCAAACTGGAGTCTGCAGGAAGTCGGACGCAGGGGTCCGCAGCTCTGCCTGATCTAAACACCGCGAATAAATCAGTTGCTGGTGGGACTGAGGGGTTGTTGGTTCCGCCTGATCCGCAGATTTGTATGCTCGGTCGGGGGTTCTGGTTCTGTTTGTAGAGGAAATAGATGACCTGTTGATAAGTGGATGTTGTTTATCTAACGCGATAAAGAACTAGCTTACAGCTATGATTCTGGTTCTGATCAGAGAACCTGCAGCTTCCTCTTCTTGTTAAAACCCTTCTAGTTCTGTTGCCGGTCCGGGTCCATTAAACCCAGAGCTGCAGCAACATGTGGGGGCCCGGCTCTGTTTGTAAGGGGCCTCAACATGGCGCTGGGGTCATTAAAGGACCCTCTGCCAGGTGTTCTACAGGTGGAGCTCTGGGCGGTGGGCTGCTAGGTTACCTGGACTCGTCAGCTTCACTTCAGAGAACATCTCAGCTGAGAGAACCTTTGGTTTTTACCACAGCAGCGTCGGATCGGTGGTCCAGTTCATGAACAACCACCCTGATCATCTGCTAGCTCATTAAAGGGGAGCACACCTGCAGAACACCTGGGTCAGAGCACACCTGCAGAACACCTGGGTCAGAGCACACCTGCAGAACACCTGGGTCAGAGCACACCTGCAGAACACCTGGGTCAGAGCACACCTGCAGAACACCTGGGTCAGAGCACACCTGCAGAACACCTGGCTCAGAGCAAACCTGCAGAACACCTGGGTCAGAGCACACCTGCAGAACACCTGGGTCAGAGCACACCTGCAGAACACCTGGCTCAGAGCACACCTGCAGAACACCTGGCTCAGAGCAAACCTGCAGAACACCTGGCTCAGAGCACACCTGCAGAACACCTGGCTCAGAGCACACCTGCAGAACACCTGGCTCAGAGCACACCTGCAGAACACCTGGCTCAGAGCACACCTGCAGAACACCTGGCTCAGAGCAAACCTGCAGAACACCTGGCTCAGAGCACACCTGCAGAACACCTGGCTCAGAGCAAACCTGCAGAACACCTGGCTCAGAGCACACCTGCAGAACACCTGGCTCAGAGCACACCTGCAGAACACCTGGCTCAGAGCAAACCTGCAGAACACCTGGCTCAGAGCACACCTGCAGAACACCTGGGTCAGGTGGACCGCCGCTCTGCTGCTGGGATTGTCTGCTGAAGGTCTGAAGAGACGCTGGTCCTCCCGACCAATCAGAGGCTCCTGCTGAGCGCCCCCTAGCGGCTGAAACGTGAAGGATTTCCATGCTGACGTCATTGCATCGTCAGATTTCAGGAAACGTAAATAATGATTTATCGACTTGTGATAAAACTGGTTTTGTTTTTCTAGGTGTGAACCAATCGGCGAGAAGATGCTTCGCAGGAAACCGACTCGTTTGGAGCTAAAGATCGACGACACAGACGAATTTGAGAGGGTTAAAAAGGAGCTTGAGGTTTCCGTCCATCTATTCTGTTCTGAGCAGCGCCGAGCAGAGCGGTTCTGATCCGGTTCTGACTAGCCTCTGTTCTCTTCAGGCCAGGAAACGACAGCGAGAGGAGGCGGGCTCAGGAGCTGCAGCGGCCGGAGCTTCTGTCATTGGCGGGGATTTGATGGGGGGCGGAGCCTCCGCATCCTCCACAGCCGCCTCCAGGGCGGAGCTTATCAACGAGCGAATCGGCTACAAGCCCCACCCCAAACCAGCCACGCTGCCCACCTTATTTGGAAGTTTACAGTTTTAATAAAGTTTGGACATGTTGAAGAGGCTGGTTGGTGGTTTTTGGCAGATACATTTAGGGTCCAGTTGGACCGTGACCCGGTCAGAAATGATGACGGGGCTGAGTGGGAGGATCTTCCTGTAAAATGGAGACAATGAAATGTAAAGAGCTCCTCACATTCTGCAGGGTCAGACCCATCAGAACCCTGGGTCTGAATCAGCTGCTGCAGACACAGCACATCCAGCACCGGGTCAGAACCAGAACCAAGCTTCATTCAGTAGATCTTAGAGACCAGGCTTCTCAAACAGAACTGGTTCCCTTCCAGGGAGCCCAGCAGATGGGTCACTGATGATGGTCGTCTGAGTAGATGTGCTGAAATGGGCCGAAGCTCCACTGTTGGCACATCAGACATTTAAAGAGTCGAGCTTCTGGACAGGTGAGTCAGGGCAGGTGAGCTTTAGTTCATGCTAACCTGGTGCCCGGCGTTCAGGTGCAGCTGGGATTTCTGAAGGCAAATCATGTGCTGCTTTAGGGCGAACGCAGTGTTTTCTAAATGAGAGCGCTGATGTCTTTTGCTATGTTAAATACATATTAAGGTATTTAAATGAGTCCAAAACAATTTCATACAGAATTAAAACTTGAAAGCACTACTTACATCAGTTAATGTATATAGAGTATGTTAGAAACATGCAAAGTACTTCCAAGGACAATATCTACAGGTAAAAGCCAGTAAATTAGAATATTTTGAAAAACTTGATTTATTTCAGTAATTGCATTCAAAGGTGTAACTTGTACATTATATTTATTCATTGCACACAGACTGATGCATTCAAATGTTTATTTCATTTAATTTTGATGATTTGAAGTGGCAACAAATGAAAATCCAAAATTCCGTGTGTCACAAAATTAGAATATTGTGTAAGGGTTAAATTTTGAAGACACCTGGTGCCACAAACTAATCAGCTGATTAACTCAAAACACCTGCAAAGGGCTTTAAATGGTCTCTCAGTCCAGTTCTGAAGCCTACACAAACATGGGGAAGACTTCAGATTTGACAGCTGTCCAAAAGGCGACCATCGACACATTGCACAAGGAGGGAAAGACACAAAAGGTTATTGCTGAAGAGGCTGGCTGTTCTCAGAGCTCTGTGTCCAAACACATTAATAGAGAGGCAAAGGGAAGGAAAAACTGTGGTCAGAAAAAGTGTACAAGCGATAGGGATCACCGCGCCCTAGTCAAGATTGTGAAAAAAAAACCATTGAAAAATGTGGGGGAGATTCACAAGGAGTGGACAGCTGCTGGAGTCAGTGCTTCAAGATCCACCACCAAGAGACGCTTGAAAGACATGGGTTTCAACTGCCGCATACCTCGTGTCAAGCCACTGTTGACCAAGAAACGGCGCGAAAAGCGTCTCACCTGGGCTAAGGAAAAAAAGAGCTGGACTGCTGCTGAGTGGTCCAAAGTCATGTTTTCTGACCAAAGCAAATTTTGCATTTCCTTTGGAAATCGAGGTCCCAGAGTCTGGAGGAAGACAGGAGAGGCACAGGATCCACGTTGCCTGAAGTCTAGTGTAAAGTTTCCACCATCAGTGATGGTTTCGGGTGCCATGTCATCTGCTGGTGTCGGTCCACTCTGTTTCCTGAGATCCAGGGTCAACGCAGCCGTCTACCAGCAAGTTTTAGAGCACTTCATGCTTCCTGCTGCTGACCTGCTCTATGGAGATGGAGATTTCAGGTTCCAACAGGACTTGGCGCCTGCACACAGCGCAAAATCTACCCGTGCCTGGTTTACGGACCATGGTATTTCTGTTCTAAATTGGCCAGCCAACTCCCCTGACCTTAGCCCCATAGAAAATCTGTGGGGTATTGTGAAAAGGAAGATGCAGAATGCCAGACCCAACAACGCAGAAGAGTTGAAGGCCACTATCAGAGCAACCTGGGCTCTCATAACACCTGAGCAGTGCCAGAAACTCATCGACTCCATGCCACGCCGCATTAATGCAGTAATTGAGGCAAAAGGAGCTCCAACCAAGTATTGAGTATTGTACATGCTCATATTTTTCATTTTCATACTTTTCAGTTGGCCAACATTTCTAAAAAATCCCTTTTTTGTATTAGCCTTAAGTAATATTCTAATTTTGTGACACACAGAATTTTGGATTTTCATTTGTTGCCATTTCAAATCATCAAAATTAAATGAAATAAACATTTCAATGCATCAGTCTGTGTGCAATGAATAAATATAATGTACAAGTTACACCTTTTGAATGCTATTACTGAAATAAATCAAGTTTTTCAAAATATTCTAATTTACTGGCTTTTACCTGTACTATTTATTCTACGTTCATCTGACTTCCAAATCGCTCAATAAGCTCAGCAGATAGAAATAATAAATATTAAAATAATAAAGCTTGTGAACATAGAAGTCTCATGTTAACATAAACTCTAGGTTTTTGTCTGGTGCATTTTTGGTTAAAACAAGTTTGTTCTTTATTCATGAAGTTACTCACAGCAGGTAGAGTAGCCAGACATGTTACTGAACTACGAGTAGCGATACTTGAGTAATAATATGGTTCCCTGGGATAGATGGCGGCAGACGATGGCCGCCTCTGGAGGATGAGCCAGCCTGGCCACGGCCGAACGGATGAAGCGTCCTGGTGGAGTTGGACTGCCTGTGCAGCCTCTGTGGGGTCCAGGTATTGCCTCGTGGAACCGGTGGAGACCCTGCAGGTGGAGGTTCTGCTGCCTCCACCCGCAGAACCGTTCGTTTTTGGGTCGTGCCGCTGTCGGCCCTTTAGCGTACCTGTTAATTCCCACCAGAACAGACCAAATAAATCTTTCTAGTCCCTCAGAGGGGAAACCTGTCTGGGTCTAACCGTCCCTCAGGGAGCTGCCACACTCAGAGGAGCCCATGAGCAAGAGCCTCGCTCAGGGACCCAGACTGACGACTGAATGCTGAACCAGCAACCTTTTGGGGCGTCTCCAACCACCAGCCCCCCCCCCCCCCCCCCTCTACTACTGAACCCAAGTTAGACGAGTTTAACTCATGAATCAAAGGCGCTCCTTTCATGTTCTTGACCAGTTTAACTACCGGCGGCTTAAAGCAGAATTAATATCGGGGTTAGTTCCCGTCAGGGCGGCCATTTTACTTCCTGTCGTCTGGAAACTGCAACAAGCAGTTAGTAGTTCTGGTTGGCCATTCTAGTTAGTTCTAGTTAGTCATTCTGGTTAGTAGTTCCCGTTAGTTCTAGTTAATAGTTTGTTAGTTCCAGTTAGTACTTCTAGTAGTTCCAGTTAGTAGTTCTAGTAGTTCCAGTTAGTACTTCTAGTAGTTCCAGTTAGTACTTCTAGTAGTTCCAGTTAGTAGTTCTAGTTAGTCCACTCTGAATGGCTTTCGTTGACAAAATGCCGTAAATCCAGGCGGCATGGAGACCTTGACAGAAGCCGAGACGTTTAACTGCACCTCTGAAACCTTCAATAAACAAAACCAGCTTGCTGCAGTCATATGATTTATTTTCATTATAAATGATATACTTTTTTATAACAAGTTTATAAAAGACAAACGATTAGTGCTGAAAACAACCAAACACTGGAGTTCATCTGCTCAGACAGTAGGTGGCGCTCTGAGCTCACACAGCCCAGGAAACGATGCCGACCAATCAGCAGTCATGATTTGTCAGTTACCATGACGACCAAGAGGCAGCATTTAGAGGGGAAGATTATTCAAAACTTTATTAGTCAGAGGCAGACTGGGCGGGGCCTGACAGCTGGTGGCCGTAAATAAAAACCAAAATTAAAACAATAAATAAAGAAGAAAAGGTAAAATAAACAAAAAGAGCCGTAACATGGAAACAGAGGAAGGGGCGGGGCTTAGTGGCATTTCTTCACATTCTGTGTTTATAAAAAAACGTTTTGAAACTTATAGCCGTTTTAGTTTATTGCTTACGTCTGCAGTGTTTACATCGCGTTGGCCGTTCCCTAGGTGACGGCACACCTGTGGACCACCTGACAGGAAGCGGCTGCACTTCCTGACTCAGACTCAGGCCCCACCCACCGAGGCTGCTGAGGGCGTGGCCGGCTCCGCTCACTTCTTCTTGATGGCGGCGAGATCTCGCTGCAGCTCCGAGAACTTGGGCCGCTCCTCCGGGTTGTACTGCCAGCAGCGCTGCATCACTTTATACACGTCGTCAGGGCAACGCTGAGGACACGACATCCTGTAGCCTAGCAACCAAAAAACAGTCTCCATAGTTACTGGTCATCACCTTGCCCCCATTGGACCGACGCACCGCCTCAGTTTACCTTTCTCCACCTGTTCTCGAGCCTGCTGATTGGTCATTCCTGGATAGGGACACACCCCCAGGCTGAAGGTCTCCCACAGCAGGATCCCATAACTCCATACGTCACTTTCTGAGCTGTAGCGACCTGCAGCAGCCAATCAGACACGAGGAGACACAGTCAGCAGCCAAACACAGGGCAGGTTTAATGTGGACAGGTGTGCTGTTTAGGACGCGTTCAGAGCAGCTGTGGGACAGCAGGTGAGATGGACAGAGCAGAGGTAGAGTGTTTCTGTTGTTGCCGTTACCGTAGTTCAGCGCCTCAGGTGCGGTCCACTTGATGGGAATCTGTTTGAGTCCAGATGAAGAGTAAACGCCGTCGTCTTCCTGCCGACTCATCCCAAAGTCGCTGATCTTCAACACGTTGCTTTCTCCAACCAGGCAGTTCCTGGCTGCCAGGTCCCTGAGAAACACAGGATCACCATGAGACTCAGCGGACCAACCGCCAGGAGTCACCTGCGTGGGCCAGAGTTACCTGTGGATGCAGTTTTTACTCTCCAGGTATGCCATACCGGCAGCAGCATCCACGGCAAAGCGAACAAGCTGCTTCGTCTTCAGTTCATCTTTCTTCTTCCTCAGATATGACAGGAAGTCTCCACCTGGCAGTTTAATGACACACACACAGGTGATGGAGGCTGGCCAATGAGAAGGCAGCAGCAACAGAAGCAACAGTAGCTCCACCCACCAGGAACCAGCTCCATGACGATGTAGATGGGCTGCCTCTGGGTGCAAACACCGATCAGCTTCACTATGTTGGGGTGGTCATACTGCTTAAGGATCCTGCAGCCAATCAGAGTTAAGAGGCGTGACTCTTTCTGGGTCTGGGTTTCATCACCTGGGCAGCAGCTCGTTTTCTCACCTGGCCTCAGACAGAAAGCGGATCTTCAGCTCTGGAGGTAAATCCTCTTTACACGTTTTGACGGCAACAGGCACTTTGTCGCGCTGCAGCGTTCCTTTGAAGACCTCTCCAAAGTTCCCCTGGCAACAGCCACAGAGGCACACAGGTAAGGTTCACAACGACACAGGTGACCGACGGCAGGTGCAAACAGGAAGTGAGGTCACCTTTCCCAGCAGCTCTCCCAGCGCCACGTCTTCATGGTTCAGGATCCACTTCTTGTCCTGAGGAGATAAGCAGACCTTCACTCTCTGGCGTTGGCAGCTAGGTGGCGCCGCTGCTGCCTTCAGCCTCATTTACTCTTTTTCTGACAGATTTTCAGCTGGAAACACTTTACTCCAGGGGAACCGGGCCTCATCAGCAGAACCTTCAGTGAGTCAGCCAGTGTAACGGTGACGATCAGAACCGGCTGCTCACATGCAAAAGAGGACCATCAGCCTGCCAACCCATCATTAGCGCTCTGACGGCTGCTCGTTGCTCCCCGAGGCTCAGTCATGCTCTCGGTAACAGCTTTGGCCCACTGAAGGTTCTGCTGGTGAGGCCCGGTTCCCCTGGAGCTCCTCAGACTGAAGGAGACGTTTCTTATTTTGGTTTTTCTACCTGGACCACTGGGACGCATCAGGACGTTACCTTTGACCTTTGACAGTAATGATGCGTAAGCAGAGCAAAGAGGCAGGAGCAGCTGGATAAAATCACTGCAGACACCAAAGAGAGAAAATGGAGGCAGAGCAGAAGCAGAGAGGACGTTCCAAGCATCTCAGAACACGGAGGAACGTCCAGAACCAGCAGACCCAGCTGCAGAACTCTACCAGGAGACGGTTCCATTGTAGCAGAATTAAAGTCCCACAATGGACTCAGGCCCCAACAGTCACCTGGATCAGAGGCTACCTGACAAACGGACCTCAGGTTGAGCTTCTAAGCAGGCGGCGGCACCACAGGGGACGGTACTGTTCACCCGGTCCACCTCGGACCTCCAGAACCACACAGACTGAGATGACTGCAGTCGCTGCATCAGAGAACCAGCTCATCCTGGTTGTGGGTAAAACAGAGATGGTTGCAGGTCCAACACCAGCACCACCCTGGAGGACCAGTGGAGGTGGAGGAGCAGAGCTGAGGATGTTCGTCACACTTCATCGTTTCAGAACATCAAACTGATGTAAATCAAAGTTTTACCGATTCAGGGAGAAACACCCAGAGGAACCGAGTCTCTCCAGGATTCTGGAGGAACCTCTGCAGAACGCCGGGGTTCAGCCACAGCATCTCAGTGGGAGTCAGGTCAGGACTTTGACTAGGCCACTCCGCAGTTCAGAGGTGGACTTGCTGGTTTGTTCTGGATCGCCGTCCTGCTGCAGAACCCCGCTGGAGGTCCTGCACAGATGGTCAGACTTTCTGGTACACAGCAGAACCCAAGGGTCCATCTATCACAGCAGGTCCTGCAGCAGCACCTCCACCTCCACCTCCACCTCCACCTCCACCACGTTTTACTGCTGATGTGATCGTTCTCTGGAAGGCGGGGCCAGGTGGACCGGCTCACACCTTCTGAAACATTTTCCCAGAAGTCTCTGGGATCCAGATGTGTTCTGGCAACATTGAGCCTTGTTGTGGTTCTGGATTAATCTCTTCCCTTAAAAATAAAAACCTTCACTGAAAACCTGCATTTTGTGTTTGCTTTGACATTTAAATGAGTTGTGAAACACTGAAGGGGGACGAGGCTCAGCACCTCCAGGGTCAGCAGCGACTCCACGGAGCTCAACACGCCGATCCAGGAGGTCCTGGTTCTGTTCTGGCTCCTCTAGAACCTCTGCAGAGTTTCACAAAGGAAGCTTCTTCATGAAGCGAAGAACACGAGCCTCCTCTTCATCAGACGGCTCCAGCATTAAACTTCCCCCGTGGATCAGCCGCCGTTCTGAACCGAGCGCACCTGTGCAGGTGTACGGTGGTTACCTTGACGACGGGGTTGAGCAGGACGACGCCGGACTTCTTAGTGATGACCTGCTTGGTGGAGAAGTGATGCTCGATGAGCTGAGGAATGGTGGGGAAGCCCGTCCCTTCAAACCGGTACAGACTCTACCAGAGAGAGAGAGGGAGGAGCCCAGGTGAGCTTCTGGACGAGCTGCGCCTCCTCAGGTGTGTCTGCTGCTACTCACGTCGGCGTACTGGATGATGAAGTGTCGTCTCTGGTCGTCAGAAAACACCGACAGGACGTACTCGCCCGGTTTACCGTGGCTCTCTCTCACCAGGAAGTCTCCCTGCTGCCGCAGCAGCTCCTGAGCCTCCGTGCGGGGGATGGCGCCGTGGTACCACTCCTGCTCCGCCAGGGGGCGCTCCGACGTGGGAATCACGTCAAAGAACTGCTGCTTAGAGGAAGAAGAGCACATCACAGGTCTAAGGCCCCATCCACGGCGGAGAGGGTTTGGCTGCAAACGTTCTGGTTGGGTCGGGGTCCCAGACGTGGACCGTCCCAGAGTCCCCAGAGTGGGACGCCTCCGTCTGGACACGCCTACCTGCGCTCGCCAGCCAGCGTAGACCTGGCCTCCCCTAACACGGCAACATTAACACCGCCGGACTGTTGACTTTATGGTGGATCCGGGCAGAAAAGAAGACGGCGAGGGACGCAGCGTGTCCGGGATGGCGGAGCATCAGGACACGCTGCGTCCAGCACGCCACCGCAGCTTTATGACCAGGAGGCATCTGACGGCAAAAGAACTCACCGAGGTGGAGGAGCCCAGCATGGACTTAGGAGATCGGATCATGCCGGCCAGGGAGTGACGCAGAGTGTCGAAGCGAGAGCTCTTCTCCTTCATCTTGTCCTGCAGCAGAAGAACCAGACGCCAGTGATGCCACACAGTCCTGACTACCTCTGAAGATCGCCGCTGCTTCTGAAACGGGCTCTTTATTTACGGTTGATGAGACCGAGCGAGTGTCATCCTCATACTGCAGCGCTGGCAGAGCCGGCGGCGGCGGGGAAGCGACTGCAGCGGCCATCTTTGCATCTAGCAATGCCTTCTGGGAGAGGAGGCAAGCCTCAGAGCTGCGCAGTGATTGGACGGTATGACGGAGCTCGAGGAGGGAGAGCTTCTGACTGAGCAGCAGGACACAGCTGGGAACACAAAGAGGAACGGTGAGGAGAGCCGACACTGTGGCCCCCGAGGCTCCGCCCCCGAGGCTCCGCCCCCGAGGCTCCGCCCCCTCGCACTCACTCGCTCTTCCTCTCGGCGCTCTGCTGACTCGTCTGGATCCTGGTCTCCAGGTCGTTGGCCAAGGTCTCCTTTTCCTGCAGGTTCTTCTGAGTCAGCGTCAGCTCCTCCGTCTTGGCCGACAGCCTGGAGGACACAGGCAGACGGTAACGCCGAGGCTGGAAGGTTGCAGGAAGCTTTTATTTTGTAGGAGCTCACATGTTCTGCAGGCTCTCCGCTGTCAGCGTGTTCCACAGGATCTCATCCGCCGGCATGTTCTCCGTCTCCTCCAGCAAAGACGGATCGAACTCCACGTTCGCCTCAGGCGGCACCGGAGACCTGCTGGCAGACGGACGGTTAACCGCGGTCCCAGAGACCCGGGGGGGGGGGGGGGGGGGGGGGGGGGGGGTCTCACCTGTAGGCGTCGATGAAGTGCTGGTACTCTGCAAGCGGGTCGATTTGCTGCACGGCGGCAGAGATCTCCTGGTGGACTTTGACGATCTCCTCGGTGAGCAGGCTGCTGATCTCGTAGTACTCCTCCAGGATGCTCTGACTGCGGAGGACACACACATCACTGCTCTGCTGCAGAGGAGCGCGCTCCGTGGGCGGCTTCACGGGACTCACAGCGCCAGCGTCATGTCCTCCTGCATCCGCTGCAGCGCGTCCAGCAGCGCCGGCGCCGCCTGCTGCCGATGTTTGTCCTGCTGCGTCCGGGCGCCGCACACCGCCAGCACGTAGTGGTTGTGGAGGTTGTGAAGCTTCGCCGTGGCTTTGTCGTAGCGTTCGCGGGCGCGCTCGGCTTCCCGGCCTGTGGTTGGGTGGGAGAGGGCGGGGGTCAGGGCAGCAGGAAGTGCGGCGAGCGTGAGGCGGAGGCCGGCACCAACCTTTGGACAGCGCCTCCCGGTACTTGTCCTTGGCGCTGTTGGCGTCGCGGCTCAGCTGACGGTAGGAGGCCTTCAGCTTCTCCAGGTCGCTCTTGGTTACCTGGCAACAACAAACACGCTGTACCTGCGGTCGGAGGCCAGACACCCCCCCCCCGGCGTCCCTGTTACCTTGTGGTTGTGGCTCTCCAGCTGCTGATGAAGACTCTGGTAGCTCTTCTTCACCTGCTGCTTGTCCCGGATCAGCGTGGCGAGGCGGTGCAGCGGGCCGGAGTTCAGCTCGTCCGCGTGGCTCCTCATGATGCGTCCCAACGCTTCGGTCTGACGAATCACCTGCGACCACGACTGACAGGGCCATCCGCACTGAGACGGGTGGCTGACAGGCTCCGCCCCCCGCCCCGCCCGTTCAGGTGAGCAGCTTACCTTGCTGACTGTGCTGACGTAGTCGGCGGCCTCCTGCTTCTCGGTCTGCTGCGTCATGCCGAGCAGCAGGGCGGCGTACTCCTTGTCGCTCTTCACCCGCAGCGTCATGAAGCGCTTCACCGTCTCCAGCAGCTAGGGGGCGCCACATACAGAATAAAGAAACCTTCCTAGTCCCTCAGGGGGAAAGTGTAACCCGACCACACAGAGGGACAGGCTGGCTTTCAAAGCGCTGACCTTTGAGGCCTCTGCAGAACCGTTTAGGTACAAATGAGAGGAGAAATTAGCCCTGCTGCCACCTGACCCATCACCTGACCCATCACCTGAGACGCTGCTATAAAACATTTGTGGACCAGTGTCACATGATCTGAGGTCAGAGGTCACCTGTGCTGAGCAGCAGGTCTGAGCCTTATGGGGGTTACTGGGTCCTCCACTGCTCGCCTGCAACAGGTACAGATTGCTGCTGCGCGTCCTTTAACCGTCACCAGGAAGTATGAGCATGTTTCACTGGCCGCCCGTCCATCTTAGGATTCATTTTAAATTGTTTTATTTGCTTTTAAAGCCTTGAATGGCCTCGCCCGCCCCGCCTGTCTGAGCTGCTGCACTCCCAGTCGACCTCTGAGGTCAGCGGACCGGCTGCTCCTGACAGACCAAAGCTTCAGTCAGAGGAGATCCAGCGTTTGCCATCCGTCACGCCTCTTCTGTCTCGTTTAAATCTCTTCTTCTGGGCTTTTGGTGCCATGCAGAGTGTTGGTTTTTATCGTCTGCGGGCTGTGCCTTATTTTACTGCTTTTATCCTTCTATTGTCTACTTGATCTTTTATTGTGTTTTTATTGCATTATATATTTAGCGTGATTGGAAACCTTGTGTTTATTAAAATTGTGCAATATAAATAAAGTGGTTTGGTAACAACCTGCCACCGAGCGTCAGGAGTCTGCTCTGATGGGCAGCGTGAGGCGCGCAGTAGAACAATAAATGCTTAAATATTCTAGAAGTCATCCTGAGAGAATCTGGAACACAGGATCCAACGGGATAAATGTTCCATCTGTTGTGTTTATTTCACCTGCGTTTACTTCAACACACTGACAACGTTTGTCTAAAACAAATACGAGGATGATCACGTCTGTTTAAAGTGGATTATTATAAACATTAACAAGTAAACGGCTCTATGATCATTTTCTGATGTCCTACAGAAATAACATTTGCTTTGATCGGCGCAAATCACCCTAACTCCACCTTCCTGAGTCCATCTATCACATATTCTTGGAAAACACATTTTGCTGCTAGATGGATCAGAAACAGATCCTAAATGTTATAATTCCAGGTGAGACCAGGTGAGACCGATAACTCCAGGTGAGACCAGGTGAGACCGATAACTCCAGGTGAGACCAGGTGAGACCGATAACTCCAGGGCGTGTTCCGCTCAGCCCAGTTAATAAGTGACACAAACTTAACGAGTTTCTGAGCCACCAGGTGACTTCCTGAGAAATCATCACGCTTGTCAGCTGAGATCCTGATATGATCTTTAGGATCCGTCACCAGGACGCCTCACTCTGGTGGTATTTAGACCCAGCAGAACTGATCCAGGACCGGAGGACGGACCGTTTCATCTCATCCGAACAAAAAGGTTCACCTGCTGCAGTAAAACCTGATGAAGGTTAAACTTTTCTCTGCCTGACAGGACTTCAGGTGTGAGGCTGCAGTTTACTGCGTCTTCCTCCACCTCCCCTGATCGGACCTCAGAACCGCCAGGGTGAGTAAACCTCCCTCACTGAGCGACACAGGCTGCTGCGGTGCGTTCAGGGACAGGGGAACGGATCAGAACAGGTGGGGAACAGCCAATCAGGACGCTCCGTACCTTCAGCTCCCAGTCCTGCAGCTTCAGTAAACCCTCGTGGGAGTTGATCAGGTCCCGACCAAAGCCCATCCTGGATAAGTGGTTCCGTCTCTAGAAGTGGAGGAAAGAAAGACCCGAGGGCATGGTCCTGTGGAGAGAGGGGACAGACGTCATCAGAACCGCCGGGTCCAGCCCGAAGCCGGTAGAACATCAGCATGTGCAGGAACTGGTGACCGGGAACAAATGGGCCCGCTGTGACGGGCTGGATGTTCTCTAAAGATCCACCCGGTCTGCAGGGGCGCTGGCCCGATAAACCGGTACCTCCCCAGAGACCCAGAACCGGTGCCCAGAACCAGTCTGCTGGTTTTCTGTCACTAGGGTACAGAGTCGATCACTGGGGAACTGGATCGCTGTTCTCCAGCAGCTGAGTTCTAATGAGCGGGTCTCCTGCCTCCGACCTGCCACAGAACCGACGATGGTTCTGTAAAATGTTCCGTTCAAGACTTCAACAAAATTTACAAAAAACAAAAGCAGAAATGTCCCATTCAATCCCCTTCAGTCCAACACAGGCATCAGAACCATCAGAACTCTGGAGCGGCCTGGATATTCTGTCAACAATCAGAACCGTTCTGCCCAGCAACAGATTAGAGCTAAACACAACTCATCATTAGCAGAACCCTTCCTGCTGCACAGCTGCTCCTCTGAACGGGAAACGACAGCAGGTCTGCCCAGAACCGGGCCTCCAGAGGTGGACCCGGGTCCTGTTGACAGAGGAGTGGACCTGGAACCCAGACCTGGACCTGGGTCGCTGAATAATGGCTGATCTAGGAGGGTTAGTGCTCCAGTGAGAGCAGATCTTGTCCTGGCGCCTGAGAACCGGTACTTCCTGGTGTGATCAGGAACCATCAGCTAAAGCTGCACAGAGGAAACTAAAACATGAATAAATCCTGTTCTTAAAATAAAACTGTTTCAACAGAACATTTCCAGGCCACTTTCAGAACTGATCACATAAACCACCTTGAACTCTGACCCTTTGACCCAACAGCGAGTGCTGCAGCGGGACGGATCTGTTAGCGTTATGAACACAGCATCTATAAACTCAGCATCTACAAACGCAGCATCTACAAACGCTGCATCTACAAACGCTGCATCTACAAACGCAGCATCTACAAACGCAGCATCTACAAACGCAGCATCTACAAACGCTGCATCTACAAACGCAGCATCTACAAACGCTGCATCTACAAACGCAGCATCTACAAACGCAGCATCTACAAACGCAGCATCTACAAAGTCAGCATCTATAAAGTCAGCATCTATAAACACTGCATCTATAAAGTCAGCATCTATAAAGTCAGCATCTATAAACACTGCATCTATAAAGTCAGCATCTATAAAGTCAGCATCTACAAACGCTGCATCTATAAAGTCAGCATCTATAAACACTGCTTCTATAAAGTCAGCATCTATAAAGTCAGCATCTTTAAACACTGCATCTATAAAGTCAGCATCTATAAAGTCAGCATCTATAAAGTCAGCATCTATAAAGTCAGCATCTATAAAGTCAGCATCTATAAAGTCAGCATCTATAAAGTCAGCATCTATAAAGTCTGCATCTATAAAGTCTGCATCTATAAACGCAGCATCTATAAACGCAGCATCTATAAACGCAGCATCTATAAACGCAGCATCTACAAACGCAGCATCTACAAACGCAGCATCTACAAACGCAGCATCTACAAACGCAGCATCTACAAACGCAGCATCTACAAACGCAGCATCTACAAACGCAGCATCTATAAAGTCAGCATCTATAAAGTCAGCATCTATAAACACTGCATCTATAAAGTCAGCATCTATAAACACTGCATCTACAAAGTCAGCATCTACAAACGCAGCATCTATAAAGTCAGCATCTATAAACACTGCATCTATAAAGTCAGCATCTATAAAGTCAGCATCTATAAAGTCAGCATCTATAAAGTCAGCATCTATAAAGTCAGCATCTATAAAGTCAGCATCTATAAACGCTGCATCTACAAAGTCAGCATCTACAAACGCAGCATCTATAAATGCAGCATCTACAAACGCAGCATCTATAAAGTCAGCATCTATAAACGCTGCATCTATAAAGTCAGCATCTACAAACGCAGCATCTATAAACGCAGCATCTACAAACGCAGCATCTACAAACGCAGCATCTACAAACGCAGCATCTACAAACGCAGCATCTACAAACGCAGCATCTACAAACGCAGCATCTACAAACGCAGCATCTACAAACGCAGCATCTACAAACGCAGCATCTACAAACGCAGCATCTACAAACGCAGCATCTACAAACGCAGCATCTACAAACGCAGCATCTACAAACGCAGCATCTACAAACGCAGCATCTACAAACGCAGCATCTACAAACGCAGCATCTATAAAGTCAGCATCTATAAAGTCAGCATCTATAAAGTCAGCATCTATAAAGTCAGCATCTACAAACGCAGCATCTACAAAGTCAGCATCTACAAAGTCAGCATCTATAAAGTCTGCATCTATAAAGTCTGCATCTATAAACGCTGCATCTCTCGAGACAAGATGGCGCTGCGCAGGCAGCAGCCAGTCACATCGGCGGTATCCCTTCTTTTCCTACTTTCTCCTTTTTATTGTGTTTTCTGGATTGCTTGTATATTTTTGAATACCGCATCGGGTATTCTGAGCCTAGATGCCCTGAAGAAACCAACGTTTGGGACTCTAGTGATTATATTTTTGTTACTTTCGGCACATTTCGATGCCGCGAGTGGAGATCCCTTTGTCCGCGACTCCGAGCGTCCCTTGATCTACACGAGGAACCAGCTTCTAGGACTACGTGACTCCCCGCGCTGCGGCCCCGTTCATCACCACGCTGAGAAACTATACATCCCCGCAGAAATACGGAGGAGGCGGAGAGGATGTCGGGGCGGGAGGACGAAGCGGAGGAAAGGTTATTTACCATCGGTTGTCACTGGAAACGTTAGATCTTTACGAAACAAGACCGAGGAACTCACAGCACTAACCCGTTTCCAGAGTAAGTACAGAGACGCTAGTATTATGTGCTTCACGGAGACGTGGTTAGATGGATCTGTCCCGGACTCAGTGATCTCCACGGACGGCTTTAAACTTATCCGCGCGGACAGAACTTTTGCGGGGAGCGGAAAAAAGAGAGGGGGAGGGCTGGCGGTGTTTGTGAATGAGAGGTGGTGTAGCGCGGCGCATGTTCACGTGAAGCAGCAGATATGCTGCTCGGATGTTGAACTTCTCGCAGTGAGCTTAAGACCTTATTACTTGCCGAGAGAGTTCGGCCACGTGATCGTGCTCTGTGTTTACATCCCTCCGTCCGCGGACGCCGCCGCCGCGTGTGAGCGGATCCACGCCGCTGTAAACAATCTGCAAACACAGCACCCCCGCGCTCTCCTGCTGATCACAGGGGATTTCAACCATGCCTCCCTCCGCTCCACCCTCCCCACGCTCACCCAGTACGTCACGTGTAAAACAAGGGACAATAAAACGCTGGACCTTTTTTATGCTAACGTTAAGGATGCCTACACCTCCGCCCCCCTCCCCCCTCTGGGACGCTCAGACCACAACCTCGTCTATCTGCTCCCCCACTACATCCCACTGGTGAGGAGACAAAAGGCACAGAAGAAGTCAGTGAAAGTTTGGTCAGATGAGGCCAGTGAGAAGCTGAGGGATTGTTTCAGAACCACAGACTGAAACATGTTCCAAAGCTCTCATGGAGATGACATCAACAGCCTGACTGAATGCATCACTGACTACATGAACTTCTGTGTGGAGAGCATTGTGCCTACACGACGGCTACGATGCTTTCCAAACAACCCCCGCTGGGTGACCCCTGAGCTGAAAGTCCTCCTGAACCAGAAGAAGAGGGCTTTCTACTCAGGGGACAGAGAGGAGCAGCGTAGAGTCCAGCGGGAGCTCCAGTGGAGGATCAGAGCGGCAAAGAAGGATTATGGGAAGAAGATGGAGGAGCAGCTGGCACAGAACAACGTCAGGGATGTGTGGAGAGGTCTGAAGAACATCTCCGGCTTCGGGCAGAGGACCAGCAGGGCTGCAGACGGAGACACCAAGTCTGCAGATGAGTTGAACACATTCTTCACTCGGTTCGACTCCCCCCACACTGGCCCCCTCCTTGCCTTCAACTCTCCACACGACTCCAACCACCAGCCCTCCAGAGATCTACCATCCCCCCCACCGCCACTCCTATCAACGACTGACCCATCCACACCTTCAGCCCTACCTCCCTCCCCCCTCACAGTCACACCAATGCAGGTGAGAGGACAGCTGATGAGGCTGAAACAAAGGAAAGCCTCAGGACCGGACGGCATCCCCCCCAGGCTGCTGAGGAGCTGTGCAGATGAGCTCTGTGAGGTCCTCAGCTACATCTACAACCTGAGCCTCAGCCTGGGGGTGGTGCCCACCCTGTGGAAGACTTCCTGTGTGGTACCGGTTCCCAAAACGCCGCACGCCAGGGAACCGGCCCACTTCAGACCAGTCGCCCTGACCTCCCACCTGATGAAGACCATGGAGCGCCTCATCCTAGCTCACCTGCGCACCGTGGTGAGCCCCACTCTGGACCCGCTGCAGTTTGCCTACCAGCGCAACATCGGAGTAGAGGACGCCATCATCTACCTGCTGCAGCGGGCGCTCACCCACCTGGAGACCACCGGGAGCGCTGTGAGAGTCATGTTCTTTGACTTCTCCAGCGCTTTCAACACCATCAGACCGGTGCTGCTGAGGGGGAAGCTGGAGGACGCTGGGGTGGACAAACATCTAGCTGACTGGACCATGGACTACCTCACTGACCGCCCTCAGTACGTACGGCTGCACGGCTGTCAGTCAGAGGTGGCACTCTGCAGCACCGGGGCCCCCCAGGGCACCGTTCTGTCTCCGTTTCTCTTCACCCTCTACACCTCGGACTTCACCTACAACACGGACAGCTGCCACCTTCAGAAGTTCTCTGATGACTCGGCCATTGTGGGCTGTGTGTCTGAGGGGAACGAGCTGGAGTACCGGTCGGTCATCATGGACTTTGTGGACTGGTGTGAGAAGAACGATCTGTGCTTAAACACCAGTAAGACCAAGGAGATGGTGATCGACTTCAGGAGAAGACCCCCACCTCACTCACCTGTGAACATCCAGGGGCAGGACATAGAAACTGTGGAGAGTTTCAAATACCTGGGTGTTCACGTCAACAATAAGCTGGACTGGACACATAACACCGACGCCCTGTATAAGAAGGGCCAGAGCAGGCTCCACCTCCTCAGGAGGCTGAGGTCCTTTGGAGTGAGCCGGCCTCTGCTAAAGACCTTCTATGACTCTGTGGTGGCCTCAGCCCTCCTCTACGCTGTCGTCTGCTGGGCTCCTGGCAGTGCAGAGCGGGACAGAAAGAGGCTGAATAAGCTGGTGAGGAAGGCCACTTCTGTCCTAGGCTGCACTCTGGACTCAGTGGAGGAAGTAGCTGAGAGGAGGGTGTTGTCCAAGTTCACATCAATCATGGACAACACCTTCCACCCCCTGCACCAGACTGTAGAGCAGCTGAGCAGCTCCTTCAGTGCAAGACTTAGACATCCTGTCTGTAAAAAGGAGCGCTACCGCAGGTCATTTATTCCTGCTGCCATCAGATTTTACAATGCTGCACTGTAACTGCAACTGTGACCATAACTGTAATATTTAATGTGCAATAACTAAGGTGCAATAATCTATTTAATACACTGTCCTACAACCAGTGAAATAATCCTGATGTAGTGACTTCTGCTGCTATCAACACTTGAACATAAGTCAGTACACATGTATGTATGTATGTACAAATGTATACAATGTATATGCACTTACATACGCGTAGGTGCGTATGTAAGTAGGCGCATAGATATATGTATATATTTAAGTATATAGATATGTTTATATATATATATATATATATATATAGACCACTAAGAATGTAAATGAGACATTTACATTCCTATTTCCTTTTTTGTATTTTTTGTTTTTGGTATTCTTTTGATCCATTGTAGATATGTAGATTCACTGTATATAACTGAATGCACCTTCCCTACTCTGCACCTTCTTGTATGAGCCGATGTGACGAGTGAATTTCTCCATTGTGAGATCAATAAAGACTATCTTATCTTATCTTATCTTATCTTATCTATAAACGCAGCATCTATAAACGCAGCATCTATAAACGCAGCATCTATAAACGCAGCATCTATAAACGCAGCATCTACAAACGCAGCATCTACAAACGCAGCATCTATAAAGTCAGCATCTATAAAGTCAGCATCTATAAAGTCAGCATCTATAAAGTCAGCATCTATAAAGTCAGCATCTATAAACGCTGCATCTATAAACGCTGCATCTATAAAGTCAGCATCTATAAACACTGCTTCTATAAAGTCAGCATCTATAAACACTGCTTCTATAAAGTCAGCATCTATAAACACTGCTTCTATAAAGTCAGCATCTATAAAGTCAGCATCTATAAACACTGCATCTATAAAGTCAGCATCTATAAACGCAGCATCTACAAACGCAGCATCTACAAACGCAGCATCTATAAAGTCAGCATCTATAAACACAGCATCTATAAACACAGCATCTATAAAGTCTGCATCTATAAAGTCTGCATCTATAAAGTCTGCATCTATAAACGCAGCATCTACAAACGCAGCATCTACAAACGCAGCATCTACAAACGCAGCATCTATAAACGCAGCATCTATAAAGTCAGCATCTATAAAGTCAGCATCTATAAAGTCAGCATCTATAAAGTCAGCATCTATAAACACTGCTTCTATAAAGTCAGCATCTATAAAGTCAGCATCTATAAAGTCAGCATCTATAAAGTCAGCATCTATAAAGTCAGCATCTATAAAGTCAGCATCTATAAAGTCAGCATCTATAAAGTCAGCATCTATAAAGTCAGCATCTATAAACGCAGCATCTATAAACGCAGCATCTATAAACGCAGCATCTATAAACGCAGCATCTATAAACGCAGCATCTATAAACGCAGCATCTATAAAGTCAGCATCTATAAAGTCAGCATCTATAAAGTCTGCATCTATAAAGTCTGCATCTATAAACGCAGCATCTATAAACGCAGCATCTACAAACGCAGCATCTACAAACGCAGCATCTACAAACGCAGCATCTACAAACGCAGCATCTATAAACGCAGCATCTATAAAGTCAGCATCTATAAAGTCAGCATCTATAAAGTCAGCATCTATAAACACTGCTTCTATAAAGTCAGCATCTATAAACACTGCTTCTATAAAGTCAGCATCTATAAAGTCAGCATCTATAAAGTCAGCATCTATAAACACTGCTTCTATAAAGTCAGCATCTATAAACGCAGCATCTATAAACGCAGCATCTATAAACGCAGCATCTATAAACGCAGCATCTATAAACGCAGCATCTATAAACGCAGCATCTATAAAGTCAGCATCTATAAAGTCAGCATCTATAAACGCTGCATCTATAAACGCTGCATCTATAAACGCTGCATCTATAAACGCTGCATCTATAAACGCTGCATCTATAAACGCTGCATCTATAAACGCTGCATCTATAAACGCTGCATCTATAAACGCAGCATCTATAAACGCAGCATCTATAAACGCAGCATCTATAAACGCAGCATCTACAAACGCAGCATCTACAAACGCAGCATCTACAAACGCAGCATCTATAAACGCAGCATCTATAAACACTGCATCTATAAAGTCAGCATCTATAAAGTCAGCATCTATAAAGTCAGCATCTATAAAGTCAGCATCTATAAAGTCAGCATCTATAAACGCAGCATCTATAAACGCAGCATCTATAAACGCAGCATCTATAAACGCAGCATCTATAAACGCAGCATCTATAAACGCAGCATCTACAAACGCAGCATCTACAAACGCAGCATCTACAAACGCAGCATCTACAAACGCAGCATCTATAAACGCAGCATCTATAAACGCAGCATCTATAAAGTCAGCATCTATAAAGTCAGCATCTATAAACGCAGCATCTACAAACGCAGCATCTATAAACGCAGCATCTATAAAGTCAGCATCTACAAACGCAGCATCTATAAATGCAGCATCTATAAACGCAGCATCTATAAACGCAGCATCTATAAACGCAGCATCTATAAACGCAGCATCTATAAACGCAGCATCTACAAACGCAGCATCTATAAATGCAGCATCTATAAACGCAGCATCTATAAACGCAGCATCTATAAACGCTGCATCTATAAAGTCAGCATCTATAAACACTGCATCTATAAAGTCAGCATCTATAAAGTCAGCATCTATAAACGCTGCATCTATAAACACCATCTATAAAGTCAGCATCTATAAAGTCAGCATCTATAAAGTCAGCATCTATAAACGCAGCATCTATAAACGCAGCATGTATAAAGTCAGCATGTATAAAGTCAGCATCTATAAATGCTGCATCTATAAACGCAGCATCTATAAACGCTGCATCTATAAACGCTGCATCTATAAACGCTGCATCTATAAACGCTGCATCTATAAACGCTGCATCTATAAACGCTGCATCTATAAACACTGCATCTATAAAGTCTGCATCTATAAACGCTGCATCTATAAACACTGCATCTATAAACACTGCATCTATAAAGTCTGCATCTATAAACGCTGCATCTATAAAGTCAGCATCTATAAAGTCAGCATCTATAAACGCTGCATCTATAAACGCTGCATCTATAAACGCTGCATCTATAAACGCTGCATCTATAAACGCAGCATCTATAAACGCAGCATCTATAAACGCAGCATCTATAAACGCAGCATCTATAAACGCAGCATCTATAAACGCAGCATCTATAAACGCAGCTCTATGGTCTCACTTCCTTCCGCAGCCGGTCGGGATCTGGAATATCTCTCAGAAATTAGTTAACTTGCCTGTTTTTTTTACTAATTTTACACGTGTCACGTGTAAAATCACGTTTCAGAGTAACGGGATCAGCTGTTATTTTTCAGATCTGCAGCCATCGTTCCTACATGACATGTAGTTATCATGGACTATAAGGCAGATTGATTGTTGTCCCCTAAAACAGGAGGTCCAGCTGTTCCAGGTCAACATCAGCAGCTCCTGGTCTGATGGAGACAGCGGTGGGCGTGTCCTGAAACCTGACCCGGGTGAAACGAACCGATCCTGGTCCTGGTCCGGGTCAGAGCCTTGGTCAAGAACTGAAAACAACAACAGGTATGACTCAAACTCCCAGAAGCCCTCGGGTCCTGTCTCCCTGTGCTGAACCTCCAGGCTGTCCGCAGCTTCCATCAGCTGCAGGGAGGCTAGCTAGCCTTAGCACCGGACCTGCATTCAGACTAACGGACCGGCAGCTAGCAGCAGAACCTTAGCTCCCGGTCCGGAGGCTCAGAAAGCCAGAGTTAGCTTCTGCTCTTCATTCAAACTAATGGAGGAGCGTTAGCATGCTATTGTTAGCTCAGGAGCTCTAATGCAGGAATGTTATCTGGTGTCACTGCCGTCCCATTGGAACCCAGAACGCCCCCAGAACCTCAACTCAGCCCGGTCCATTTACAGCAGAACGTCTCCCCGCTGCTGGTCCCGGGAAGCCCGCAGATAACGCAGGAAGCCGGACTAGCACTGGAAGTTTGGGACCTGCCGAGTCCGGGAGTGGGCTCGGTGTTTTCCCAGCGCGTTCTGTGGGATTTACGGACCTGAAAACTGGTCAAAGCGGCGTTAGGGTCTCCGTCCGGTCACCGCGCTCCCCGCTGGTCCTCCCCGGGATGCATACCGTCCTCTTCACCGAGTCTAGCTGCTCCGACGCCCTGGCTTTGCTGCGGTGGTCCGGGCTGCGGAGCTAGCGGCTAACAGGGAGGGGCTTCCGCCGGAAAGGGAAAACCGGGAGGATTTGGGAGCCGGGATGGAGTGGGAGGAGTCAGAGGAGAGCGCCGTCACGTGACACCAGGAAGTGCTGCAGCCAGTAAACAGCCAGAGCCTGAGCGAGGCGAGCTGCAGGAAATTTGTGCTTTTATGCACCTATAAAACAGGGAAAGTCCCCTTTGATTATCACATTTCATAAACAAACGTTATAAACACAACTTTTCTCCACAAAGATGCTTTATTTGGAGCACACCCGTTAAAAAATAAATCCATCTTGTTTAAGTTGTGGTCTGATAACAATATAGTCCCAGTAACTCAGCTACGCAATGATAATGGGAATTTACCTAATTACAGCAAAGTTATGGATGCTGTCCCACCATTTGGCCCCTCTGTGACACCAGTGGGCCAGATATGCTTCTCTGTTAAATCCATAAATAATGATCACAACTGTAGGAGCCATTTTTCCTTTCCTGTGTTTATCGCCAGCAGGGGGCGTATTTCATTTTGAGTTCTGAGTGTCTGATGGGGGATGGGGTTATTTAAGGTCAACCATGATTGTGTTCAGGTGTTGTTAATGGGAAGAGGCAACAGTTTTCTACTGTGCTTGGTTTAGATTGAAGGGAAATGTTGTGGATCTAAATGGAAATATTGAGAATATGGACATTGTTCTGATAATAAATGTCTTTCTAATAAGTCAAACTGAAGATCGGCCTGGCGAATCTTTATCGAGCGCACGTAAAACCAACGCCTTTCAGAAACAACAACCAGTAGCCTAAAATAGAGGATTTTAGCCGCTACAACAACATTAGGTCTGATATAACCACCGCCCCACATGCAGCTCATTACTGTCTGCTACTGTAAATCTGGGTCAATGTATGGGACTTGCCTTACAGATGTTAACAAACAAAGTGAGGAGAGTCTCATATAAATTAATTCATAGATATTACCCTGCTTAGCAGTACTTGCTAAAATTTTAAAAAGATTTATGTGTGAACTGCCCTCTGAGTCTGAACCTGGAACTGTGATGCACCTGTTCTGGTTCGGTCCCACTGCTGCCACCTTCTGGGACGAAGTGATCCATATATCCAAAGATTGATTGTGATTTCTGTTTATCTAGGGACAATAATGTGCTGTTCAGAAACCATGACATAAATAGTAGAAAACAGAAAGAACTTTAGATTATTAATCTAATAATACTCTTAGGGAAATACCAAATACACAAATCTAAAGCTAGTCATGCTTATTTTCTGGCGTTTAAATGGACTCTGAAAAGTACATTGTAAACATCTCTGATTCCAACAATAAGCCTTTATAAACTATATGCCACCCACCCACCCAGTTCGTGTTAACTTGTTTAATGTATGTTAATAACTGTCTTGTATCAATGGCATTTTTCTCAATAAAGTTTATTTGAAGAAAAAAAAGCCTGAGCCATGTGAGGTGGTGCTGAGGAACCAGTGGGGGGGGGGGGGGCAAAGTAAATAATAGTAGTGAAGATATGAAGGATTTACTGATCCCAGGATATAAAGGGTAAAACTTGTGAAAAGCTGCTAGTGACCGCTAACTAACTGCTTTTAGTGATTGAATAATTATGAAACAAGAAGCTCAAACTAAGATGAAACAAAGCACAGAAAACCTCTTTAGCAGAGTGGAAAGTATAACATCATCCTGGACCTTCCTGGGACCCTCATCTTTATTAATATTCAGTTACTAATACTGTGTTAATAAAGTGGTATCTGTGTTTATTTTGAATAAAACTGTATCTTTGTTTCATTTGTTTATATAATATCACACATATTGTTCTGAAAAATAATAACCAATTTTTTCAGCCTTCTTTTGACTTATTGTCAGGTTATGATGGAGCGAGTTGGGGTAATAACTGTCCATTTTGTTCACTCTTCTTCTCTTTGTTTGCCAGGTATGTGTTCACAAACATGGAATTTAACTCTGGATTGTCCAATGCTCACGATGTATGTATATATATATATATATATATATATATATATATATATATATATATATATATATATATATATATATATATATATATATATATATATATATAGGGTTAGGGTTGATGTGGAGCTATATAAATATATATAAATATATATTTATATAGCTTCAATTCACATCATATCATCTTAAGGTTCTTTCCAAAGTCAGACTCCATCAGATCCTCCAGGTTGGTCAGAAAGGTCAGAAAGTCCCACAGGATCTTAGCTCTGTTATATACATATAAACAATTTAAGTGCATTGGCACTGATTAATAGACTCCCATTGCTTATTTTAAAGAAAGGTTTGAAATAATTTAAAATAAATGAAACCAATAAAACCAGGAAAATTGGAAGGTTAAAGAGGAACTAGCCTTGAACTAGCTTTATTAGTATCCTGGTTTTTAGTGATCTGACCCACATGAAGAACACACTCAGGGGAAAAGTTTGTTTATTTGATTGGTTGAGTGATCGATCTGGAACTAGGAACACAGAAGGGTAGGACAGGTGGGGTTAATGATTGTGTTGATGGATCTTGGAGTATAGTTGGGTGGTTAGCTGGAGAGGTGATGGTAACGGCCAGGGAGGAATGAGTGGGGCTGGGAGTCTGGTTCAGAGCTGAGTCCCATCCGTTGAGGCTTGTATGATGGACACGATGGAGGGTGAGCAGGGTTCGATCTCAGGTGAGTCCAAGGAAACAGGAGGCCACACAGCGCCAGCCAGGAGCTTCAGCCCAATGAAACAACTTGAATTGGTGTGAGATAACTCTGGAACTGAACTGGATCAGAATCCAGGACTCAGGAGGAACCTAGGAAGTAGGAACACACAAAGTAAGACTGATTCTTCTAAGAAGGTCAGGACTGACGGCTAGAGTCACACCCCACTGGTTAACACTCAGATGAAGAAGAGCAGGCAGCAGGTTCCTAAAATACTCCTCTGCTGATGAGAAACACCTGCCTTCACCCAGCCACCCTGCTGCTGACGCCACCTAGAGGAGGAATACTAGACTGCAGCACCCAGAGGAGACAGAGTCTCCCAGACCCCGACAACTATAGCCTAAGTATTAAGTCTAGATATTTTTATGGCTTTTAAAATGTATTTCTTATATATTTATCCAATTTTTAAGTCTTGCTCTCAGTGCAAGGGGTGCTGCATTGTCTGTATGATTTGATTTAATTTTCTTTGTAAAGTGCCTTGAGATGATATGTGTTGTGAATTGGTGCTTTATAAATAAAAAAAATTGAATTGAAAAGAATAGAAATTATCAGACAGCATAGAATTAATTTCCACTGTTATGCTGATGACACTCAGCTATATTTATCCATAAATCCTGATGAATCCAATCAATTACTTCGACTGCAGTCATGTCTTGATGACATCAAAACCTGGATGACTTTAAATTTCCTGCATCTAAATTCTGACGAGACAGAAGTTGTAATCTTTGGACCAGAGTCCTCAAAAAATAAAGTTCTTAACCAATCACTTAATCTGGATGGCATTAACTTGGTCTCTGGTAATAAAGTAAAAAATCTTGGTGTTATTTTTAACCAAGACATGTCATTTAAATCCCATATTAAACAGGTTTCCAGAGTTTCCTTTTTTCACCTCAGGAATATCGCCAAAATTAGAAACATTCTGTCCAGGAGTGATGCTGAAAAACTAGTCCATGCATTTGTTACTTCAAGGCTGGACTATTGTAATTCTTTACTATCAGGAAGTCCACAAGACAGCCTCTTGTTGACGCCTCAGGAGCTGATCCTGGACCAGACTTTAGGAGCTATCATGGTCTCTATGCCCGGTTCCTGGCCTCAGGGTTCTAGAGTAACCAGGACGGTTTCAGACTCGGTCCGGTATCGTCGGTCTAAAACCCAGATGTTCCTGAGCCTCTGAGAGGAACAGGAACCAGGGCCGAGTGTCCCAGGTGATCAGCAGGCTGTAGAAATGGGTTTACTCTGAATTTAATTAAACTCAGTTTGCATAATTTCAGTTAGTGATATGTTTTAAAATACAAAGATGAATTAGAATCTGCAGCTCCTGTGTAAGCCTGCGAGTGTCAGTATTCCTTTTTATATGGAAACCTTTTCACACTTAAGTTTAAGAACAGGAGGGTCCAAATGGACAGAACCAGTGAGAAAAGTGAGAGCAGGAGGAGTTGTGGGCGGAGCGCTGAGCTGGAAGTCAGAGGAATGAAGGAAGAGACAAAGAGTTTCTGTCCAACTGGTTCCAGAGACACGAGTGCAGCTGCGTCCTCCACCCACATCTCTCTGTTTACTCCTGAAACAGTCTGGGCTCACATCACCTCCATCCAGGAAATAAACTAAACAGTATTAGCTCAGCCCAGAAGGCTCTGTGGACAAGGAGGAAATACAGCTAAAGGTTAGGAGATAGAAATCAAAGTACAATCACTCCATTCAAAATAAGCTGAAGTAAAAATTAAATGCTATGTAGTTCTGACACTAAAAATGTATAAAGGAAAATAATAAAACAAATGAATCATCCTTCTGTCCATCGGCAGAACCCCCCCCCCCCCCCTTCAGCAACATCCTCCAGCTGGTTGTGGGCGTCCCCGGGCCAGACAGGATAAATAGTCCCTACAGGGAGTTCTGGGTTCCTCTCTGGGTCTGGTCCCAGTGGGACGGGCCCAGAGAACCTCCAGAGGGTTCTGATCTAAAGTCTGAACCCCCTCAACTAAATCATTCCAATAAATGAATCATACAAGTATAAATAATATGTAAACATTAAAAAATATTCAACTGAGATTAAATGCAAACAGGTAAAACATATAATAGAAATTAAAGATCCATAAAATATTACATTTTAACTGTTTTTCAGAACCATAACTGTAAACAGGCCCTATTCATTTCATGTAGCATTATTCTCTGGTTCTGGTTCTAATAAAGTTAACTGAATCTCATAGCATAGAATCAAGAGAAAAACTCTAAATATTTATTGAATCCCAACCTAAATGCCAGATATTTACAGTATAATAGTTTTACAAAGACGAATAAACCCTAAAATATTTTTCACACAGAAAAAATAAAAGTACAGAGGAACGTGGAACAAAAGGAAGATCTATTTTTGAATATGCAGACATTACCGAGAAGAGGTCAAACCTCAGAGAGGAGGTGCCAGGGGAGGTGCACCTGTGGGCGAGCTGCGCGGGGAAGGAACAGGGAGAGAGGGAGTGCCGGCAGGTAGAACAGGTTTGGGCGAGGCGGTGCGCAGAGCTCCAGATACGCAGCGAAGCTGAGAGCTGAGTCAGATTTGTTGGTTCGCTCAGATAAAACTGCCTTTTTCTGCTGCTGTGAAGAACCGAATCAGTTCCAGGCAGGAGAAGAAAGAGGAGGAGGACTGAGGAAGAGGAAGGAGGTGAGTCGTCTGAACCTGGTCCCTACCTGGACTCTAGCAAACTTTCCTGCAAAGTGGCTCCAAAAATGAAAAATTTACCTTCAGTACTGAGAACCTAAATTATTACAGCAGACAGGTGGCATTAGTTGCTCGGGGCTTTACCTGTGCCAGTTAGAACTAATGGTAAACAATATAAAGGACGCTATTTTGATGTATCTAATATGTTTTGTCATGATAAATCCAGCAGAACGTTTACACTAAATGTTTAGGATCTAAGTCAACCTTATCTAGAGCCAGATAATCATTTCAATCCATTTTTATTTATTGGGAAGGAATCTAGTCGCTGGGATTGATTCAGATTTACATCTAATTACAAGACAGTGCACTCAGCTTCTGTTAATACCAATATGTAACCATCCGCCTAACCAAGGAAGCTGATTGGATTATTGACTTTATAATCCTACCGAACAGCATGTGGCGACAGTGGAAAGGAACATCTACCTTGGTCCAACGTTTGAAATCAGTTTGTTGATCTTAACTTTATCCACGATAACTAGTTAATCTTATGCTTCTGTATTCCAGCGTCTTAAACCTGCTTTATTTGACCTTCTCTGATTCATCGCAGTGTATTTAGCATTTTGTTTAGTCCAGATCCTCAAACTGTAACTCACCCTGAGGTAAAAGCGAAACCCTAACACAGATAAATTTAGAAAAATGCCCCCAAAGTGGGCAGTAGCACCAGACCCAGAGTGGCGGGCCTAGCGTGGGGCTGAGGTCAGGAGGGAAGCGACATGTTGAAACTCGGAGGGACCAGCGCGACACGGTTCGGTCTTTTGAGGTGCAGGATTTTCACCCTCCTCGTCACCAGAGGCAGAGGGAGGCTTGTGGAGCCCAGCGGGCCAGAGCCAGGTCCAGGCGCTGGCTCAGCAATGCCTGAGACAGTGGAGGACAGGATGGGTCCAGATTTGAGTCGTAAAGTGACGTTAGCAGCATCATTGCTGCCGCGGGCTAACGCTGGAAGCAGCAGAAAACGATAAACGCAATCGATCAGTCTGACTCACCACAGGCACCGGGCCGTGTTCTGACCGAGGTGCTTTTATACCCCGACTCGGTACCATGGTGACGAAAGCATGAACCCTCTGAACCAATAGGAAAATTTAACTGCAATAGCCACGTTCTGCCCTAAGAGGGCAGCACTGAGTCAGTTTTAGGACAAATATACCAGAACTAAACAAGTGAAAACTGAAAAATTACATGGTAAAATTAAAGTAGAGCTTACTTTACCAGTTTCTAGAGTTTATCTGCAAAAAAAACAAAGTTGATTTTGGGCTGACTAACCCTTTAAAGTGGCTTAGCTCAGCTATGTGTCAGCTGGTTAAAATATAGAGGATGATGCGCGTCTGCTTTTGTTGCATAAATTCTATTTTATAAAAACTCACCGTCTCTTTCTCTCTCAGGTCATCACAGAGGTCACCGCCCTGAACATCTCTGATTGGCCCTTCCTCCAGTGACATCATCAAAATGTCATCAAATATCAACATCTCCTTGGAAAATCCGTATGGTCAGGTGACCATCCCCAGGGCCAAGCTGCGCCATCCGGATGACGCCACAGTGATAGCCAATCCCATGGCTCTGAACAGCGAGAACCCGTACTCTCAGAAGGGGTCCGACCCCCCACCCTACACGGTGAAGGAGGATGGAGGCGAGGAGGAGGAGGGGCGGTGCCGAGCCTGTTGCTACCGCTGTCGGAGGAGGAAGTGACGTGCCAGGAGATGGTGATTGGCTCATCGGTAGATCTCCCGTTTCAGGGCTAATCACGTTTCTGATTCTGTAATCAGTCACCTCTGCAAAACCAGAACCACCAGAACAAGAACGTCCAAAGAGACTCCATCAGAACCGCAGCTATAGAGGAACCTGAAAACGAAATAACGAATCAGAGACCAGGCAGATCCCGTTCTGGAGACTCTGTAGAGCCAAAGGGGTTTCAGGAACCGGGAATCCTTCAAAGACTGCAAGAACTCTAGTGATCCTGAAACGGTTAAAAACAAACTGTAGATACTGGATGACCCGAATAAATATAAAACCAACAGAACCAAGACCCTGAAAAAGCTGCAGACTTCAAGAACCAGGAAGAGCTACGGATCTAAAAACTGGACTCAGAGGAACAAGAAACTCTGTTTATTTGGTGTTTTTACTCCTTTTTTCTTTAGATTATTATTCCTTTTAAAAACACCTGAAGCTAGAAAGCTTTGTGTTACGCCTTTAATGCAGTTTAACAAAATTTCCACCAGATAAGATACATTTTGGATGTTTTATGTCAGATCCCATTTAACGATTTTACATTTGTATCCAAGTTCAGGAAAACTTTTGTTTAATATTTTATGTTACATTAATAGGATGTTTCTACTTTGTTGTGAAGAAACGGCTTTATTTAAAAAAGCAGCCTGTTTTTCACATTCATGATAAAAACATCCATCTGTGGATGACAGGGACACCCAAATAAACCAGCTGAGATGCCTGTAAACAAAGTGATTTAGGCTTTAATTAAAACTGTTTTTTATTGATGTTTCAGAGATTTGTTGATGTGGTCGCTGCTGGTTTTGGTGAAATGTTTGCGTTTCATTGCTGGATTCAGAAAAAAGGTTTTCCATGAAGTATTTCTATTCTCTGTACCGTGATTTTCAACATGAAGGAGTTTTTGAAGAATGAAATCATAGCGAGTCATTGTAGATGAAGAACAAATAGACAGATAAGTTGCATGTTTTGTCTGTCCGTCTTAATCATTATGCAATTAAAAATACCAAACCTGATCTTCAACATTGTGGCTTGCCTGTAAATGTTCAATTCAATTCAATTCAATTTTATTTATATAGCGCCAATTCATGAAACATGTCATCTCAAGGCACTTTACAAAGTTAAGTTCAATCATATTATACAGATTGGGTCAGATTATACAGATTGGTCAAAATGTCCTATATAAGGAAACCAGTTGATTGCATCAAAGTCCCGACAAGCAGCATTCACTCCTGGGGAACCGTAGAGCCACAGGGAGAGTCGTCTGCATTGTACATGGCTTTGCAGCAATCCCTCATACTGAGCAAGCATGAAGCGACAGTGGAAAGAAAAACTCCCGTTAGCGGGAAAAAAAAACCTCCGGCAGAACCGGGCTCAGTATGAACGGTCATCTGCCTCGACCGACTGGGGTTACAGAAGACAGAGCAGAGACACAACAAGAGAGACAAAAAGCACAGAAGCACACATTGATCCAGTAATCTGTTCTACATTAGATGGTAATAGTGGTGATCTGTCTTCTCTGGATGATTTCACAGTTAACAGAACGTCAGACCAGGTGTACCTACTATGAAGAAAAAGAGAGAGAACAAAAAGTTAAAAGCTGAAATGATGACAGTCATTTCAATGTAATGCAATGCAAATCTGGAGAACAGTAGAAATCAGTAGAGTGAGAAAAGTAGACCCTGATGTCTTCCAGCAGCCTAAGCCTATTAACCTGACTTCCGCCAGATGCATGTCGCTCCGCCTAGCTTCACTCACATACATCTGGGTTAGGGTTAGGGTTAGTTATGATAAAAACAGCCCATCATATTTGATTTATTATCCAGTTACAGGAAGGGTGTCTAAACACAGGTTAGTCAGATTTCTGACTAAACCTGAAAGTGAATGCCAAACTCAGACTGATCCAGAGGAGTTGGAGGATGAGTATTACAGAAAAACTGTTCCTGTTAAGTCAGAGTTAAAAGTAGAAGAGCAGGTGTCAGAAGGAACAAAAGAGATGCGTGCTGAACCTTCAAGTGTGGGGAACACAAATATCAGGCAAGATGAAGAACATTGTCTACGACGCTCCAAAAGAGAGAAAAAAGCGCCTCTGTATTTAAAGGACTACGAATGTAAGGCAGAGAGTGATGATTTTGCCACAGCAAATTTTAACAATGTTGATTATTGCTATCGTTTAGTGTGTAATACACCACAAAATTTTAAAGAGGCCCTGAGTTCACCTGAGTCTGAGAAGTGGGTAGAAGCTATGAAGGAAGAGGTTGAATCCTTGAAAGAAAATGACACATTTACTCTGACCACGCTGCCAGAAGGTAAAAATGCAGTGGGTGGTAGATGGGTTTATACCATCAAGGATAACGCAGATGGAGCTGAGACTTTTAAAGCCAGGTATGTGGCAAAAGGCTACAGCCAGGAAGCTGGTATAGATTATTCAATTCAATTCAATTCAATTTTATTTATATAGCGCCAAATCATGAAACATGTCATCTCAAGGCACTTTACAAAATCAAGTTCAATCATATTATACAGATTGGGTCAGATTATACAGATTGGTCAAAATGTCCTATATAAGGAAACCAGTTGATTGCATCAAAGTCTTGACAAGCAGCATTCACTCCTGGGGAACCGTAGAGCCACAGGGAGAGTCGTCTGCATTGTACATGGCTTTGCTGCAATCCCTCATACTGAGCAAGCATTATGGAGAGACATTTGCACCAACAGCTAGCATGACATCTATACGCAGCTTAATACAAATGGCAGCTCAGTATAATCTGAAATTACATCAGATGGATGTTAAAACAGCCTATCTACACGCTCCCATTGACTGTGAGCTGTATATAGAACAGCCTGAAGGTTTTATGGTCAAGTCATAATTTGGTGAAAAACAGTTTTTTAAACTTAACAAGTCGTTGTATGGTTTGAAACAATCAGGACGCAATTGGAATAAGATGTTATCTGATTATTTGTCTGAAAACGGTTTTGTACAAAATGAAGCAGATCACTGTGTGTATACGAAACATACAGCAAATAATAGTGATTCTAGTCATTTGGGTTGATGATCTTATTATAGCAACAAGTGAGGATTCTCTAATGGACAGAGTTAAAGACATGCTGAAAGCAAAGTTTAAGATGAGAGATATGGGGACGCTTAAACATTTTTGGGCATTGATTTTACTCAGACAGATGGAGAAATAAAAGTTAACCAAAAAAGGCACATAACTAAAATACTGGAGAAATTTGGTATGTCTGAATGTGGTACTAGATGTACTCCATGTGAACAGAAGTTAAACTTTGAAAGTGAACTTGTAGACCCAAGATTGTATCGTGAGCTTATAGGAAGCTTAATAAATCTCATGATCTGCACAAGACCTGATATTAGTTGGGTTGTAAGTAAACTCTCACAATATTTGTCACAACCAAGGGAGTGTAACTTGGTAACAGCAAAACATGTGTTGAAGTACTTGAAAGGGACAATTAACAAGAGTTTATGCTTTAAGAGGAGCGAGGAGAAACTTCAGCTCATAGCATACAGCGATGCAGACTGGGCGACTGATCAGAGCGACAGGAGAAGCGTTACAGCTTATTGTTTTAGCCTTAATAAAAATGGACCTGTTATCTCATGGAAGTCAAAGAAACAACAAACTGTGGCTCTGTCTACATGCGAAGCGGAATATATGGCATTGGCAGCGACAACACAGGAAAGTTTGTATCTTGTACAGTTGTTGGGTGGAATGGACAAAGACTGCATGTATATGCCAGTTACAATATTTGAGGACAATCAAGGGGCAATAGCTTTGTCAAAGAACCCAGTATTTCGTCAGAGATGTAAACATGTTGATATCAAGTATCATTTTGTCAGATCTGCACTTTATGATGGAAAAATAAACATTGTGTATTGCTCAACAGCAGATATGGTTGCGGACGTTTTTACCAAACCTGCCACAAAGCTAAAACTGGGAAGATTTATGCAATATATGTTTGGAATGTAAAATAACTTGTTTTAAATGTTAAAAAAAAAAAAAAAAAGGAAAAAAAAAATGTTTGAATGACGATTGTATAGTGCAAGAGCAAGTGGGGGAGTTGTCATGTGTATTCTAATGAGTGCTCTTCAGTGACGTCATTAATGGGTGTGACTATAAATTGTGGACCATGCGCAATGTTGTTGTGTGAAGTAAATAAAGTGGTGGCGTGTGACGTGTCGCTCGTGGAAACAACTTGATGTAGTCGTGTGCTGTTATTCTCCGACTGTTCCCTGCCCTTATGATGACAGTGCCAACACTGAGTCTAACTGCAGATTTGCCACATCCAACATGGCGGACGCTCTGACGCATCCACAGCAGGCAGAACCCGCCCTACCAGGCGTCTAGTAAATATTGGCCGTTTCTCAATTCACGAGAACGCGAGTACGGACTCGCGTTCTCGTCAAGTCCGGTCTTGGCGAGAACACAGGAAGATCGGACTTGATAAGAACGCGAGCACGCAGCACGTATGGTGTATTGGAACAGAAGCGTACTTGTGACGTCATGAGACGCACAGTTCTTTAGCATTTCTTTAACATTCAAAACTACTTATATACTACACCACAATAAATCTTATTGAACATTTTTTTAAAACAACATTTTTAATTTCTAAAAAGCCTAAAAATTATCTTGCCGCAGTGCATTCTGGGAAAGCGGTCAGTTTGAAGAACGCACAAGTCTGCTCTGATGCATGCTCGATAAAGAGGGCGGGGCGAGAACAACATCCGGGGATGTGGTGCGTTCTCGCTCTGGCGTTCTCGGCAATCGGAACAGTGCTCGGGCTGAGGCTGATGACGTGTCACGAGCACACGAGAACGCTCAAGAACGCATATTGAGAAACGGCCTATGTCTAGTGTTGTGATGATGAGCAGCTTCTGTTCTCAGGTCGGACCCTGGCATCTCTCTGCAGCGCCCCCTGCTGGGCCAAAGTGCTGTGGCATGAGTGAGTTCAGAGTTTTAGTTCTTTCTTCTCAGGGCCCCAGTGGATAAGAAGTACAACACCGATGTGGTCCGGCCGTTTAAATGAGAAAACTGGTCTCCCAACACGCAGGGCGCATAAAACTGTTTTAATAGAGAACTTTACTTAGAGACAATATTAATTATTATTAAAAATATAAAGAAAACAAGGTTGTTTTTTTAGCAGACGTTCTGCAAAACAGAAGAAAACACTTTTATTTTATGTCTGAGTTTAACAAGCAAATATTACAGCAGTCAAATCAGATGTTTGCCATTATTCCAGCGGTTTGTGACGGCTTATGTTAATGTTTGTTTCTGACGGCGGTCGTGTTGAACAGTTTCACACTGAAACCTTCCTCCAGTTGGAGGTAATAATAACTTTTTTTTTAAAATAATCACATAAATAGATCTGTCCACGGTTTACCCAGCGTCTCGCCCATTTAATTAAAGTTAAATCTAAAACAATAAATAGGATTTAATAGTCTTTACAGCCTTAAGGTTGTTCTTAGGAGGCAGTCAACATTTTTAGAACCTGCGCAGTGTCTGAACTGTTTAGAAGCAGTAGAGCTTTCTGAGCTATCTAAAATCTTAGCTTCATCTAAACCTTCTACCTGTATGTTAGACCCAATCCCAACCAAGTTGTTTAAGGAGGTATTCCCTTTGATCAGTGGCAATATTTTAGACATGATTAATCTATCCTTAGTAAATGGATATGTACCACAGGCTTTTAAAGTAGCTGTTATTAAACCTTTACTTAAGAAACCTTCTCTTGATCAAGATAAGCTAGTAAACTACAGACCTATATCTAATCTTCTTTTCTTATCTAAGATTCTTGAGAAAGTAGTTGCTAATCAACTTTGTGAACATTTACAAAGTAATGACCTACTTGAGGAGTTTCAGTCAGGCTTTAGAGCTCATCATAGCACTGAAACAGCTCTGGTGAAGGTCACTAATGATATTCTCATGGCCTCAGATAATGGACTTGTGTCTGTACTTGTCCTGTTAGATCTCAGTGCTGCATTTGATACAGTTGATCACAATATTCTCCTACAAAGACTTGAACATACTGTAGGGATTAAGGGGAAAGCATTAGGCTGGTTTAAATCTTATCTGTCGGACAGATTCCAGTTTGTTCATGTTAATAATAAATCTTCCTCAAACTCTAGGGTCACCTGTGGAATACCACAGGGTTCAGTCCTTGGACCAATTCTCTTTACTATATATATGCTTCCAATTGGCAAAATTATTAAACAGCATGGGATTAATTTCCACTGTTATGCTGATGACACTCAGCTATATTTATCCATAAATCCTGATGAATCCAATCAATTACTTCGACTGCAGTCATGTCTTGATGACATCAAAAGCTGGATGACCTTAAATTTCCTGCACTTAAATTCTGACAAGACCGAAGTTGTAATCTTTGGGCCAGAGTCCTCAAAAAATAAACTTCTTAATCAATCACTTAATCTGGATGACATTAACTTGGCCTCTGGTAGTAAAGTAAAAAATCTTGGTGTTATTTTTGACCAAGACATGTCATTTAAATCCCATATTAAACAGGTTTCCAGAGTTTCCTTTTTTCACCTCAGGAATATCGCCAAAATTAGAAACATTCTGTCCAGGAGTGATGCTGAAAAACTAGTGCATGCATTTGTTACTTCAAGGCTGGACTATTGTAATTCTTTACTATCAGGAAGTCCACAAAATGCAGTTCAAAGTCTTCAGCTGATCCAAAATGCTGCAGCAAGAGTTCTGATGAAAATCAACAAGAGGGATCATATTTCTCCAATTTTAGCTTCCCTTCATTGGCTTCCTGTTAAATCAAGAATAGAATTTAAAATTCTTCTTCTAACGTATAAAGCCCTTAATAATCAAGCTCCATCATATATCAGAGCTCTGATTACCCCGTATGTTCCTAACAGAGCACTTCGCTCTCAGACTGCAGGTCTGCTGGTGGTTCCTAGAGTCTCTAAAAGTAGAATGGGAGGCAGATCCTTTAGCTATCAGGCTCCTCTCCTGTGGAACCAACTCCCAGTTTTGGTCCGTGAAGCAGACACCCCGTCTACTTTTAAGACTAATCTTAAAACTTTCCTTTTTGACAAAGCTTATAGTCAGAGTGGCTCATGTTACTCTGAGCTACCTCTATAGTTATGCTGCTATAGGCTTAGGCTGCTGGAGGACATCAGGGTCTATTTTTCTCACTCTACTGATTTCTACTGTTCTCCAGATTTGCATTGCATTGCATTGAAATGACTGTTGTCATTTCAGCTTTTAACTTTTTGTTCTCTCTCTTTTTTCTTCATAGTAGGTACACCTGGTCTGGCGTTCTGTTAACTGTGACATCATCCAGGGAGGACAGATCACCGACTATTACCATCTAATGTAGAACAGATTACTAGATCAATGTGTGCTTCTGTGCTTGTTTGTCTCTCTTGTGTCTCTGCTCTGTCTTCTGTAACCCCCAGTGGGTCGAGGCAGATGACCGTTCATACTGAGCCCGGTTCTGGTTCTGCTGGAGGTTTTCCTTCCCGTTAATGGGGAGTTTTTCTTTCCACTGTCGCTTCATGCTTGCTCAGTATGAGGGATTGCTGCAAAGCCATGGACAATGCAGACGACTCTCCCTGTAGCTCTACGCTTCTCCAGGAGTGAATGCTGCTTGTCGGGACTTTGATGCAATCAACTGGTTCCCTTATATAGGAACATTTTTGACCAATCTGTATAATCTGACTGATTCTGACTTTGTAAAGAGCCTCGAGATGACATGTTTCATGAATTGGCGCTATATAAATAAAATTGAACTGAATTGAACTCCAGGAGGAGATAGAACTTCTCAGATGGTCTGCATGCGTTTTTTTATTTATTAAGACATTAGTTTTAAACACTGGGAACTACGTGGCCTTACTGCTGTGTGTACAGTTATTGAAAAATCTAAACCTGTGATGATTCTGGCACTGGAGCTGATCCTGCTCTCAATCAACACACCTGTTCGGTCTCCACCTCTCTCTGCAATCAACCGTTACTGGCTCCACCTGTCTCCAGCTGCATAAAAGCCCCGTCCTTGTCAATTTCCAGTGCCAGATCGTCTCGAGCCAACCGGTGAGAACTTTCCAGCACTCTTTCAGTAAACCTGCCTGCCTGCCTGCCTGCCTGCCTGTCTGTTGCCCGACCTGTTCTGCCTCTTGTTTTTGAGCCTGCCTGATCCCGTTCTGGTTTTTTCCTGCCTGCCTGAGACCTGCCTTGCAGCCTCTGGATTCTGGACTGACTCCCCGTGCTTCTGACCTCGGCCTGCCTTTGATTAGTGGAACCTGCCTGTCCCCAGTAAGTCTGTTAGCTAGGGTGACCACCCGTCCCGCGTAGCGCGTGCGCGCACAGCGTTTGAAGCCCAATTCATGCGTCCCGCAAATTGAGACCGTGTCACGCATAATCAGTGCTTTCTCAAAAAAAAGTTGGTCGCTCTATCCTGGAGCCCCAGGCAGCCAAACAAACATTACTTGACACTTCAGTAGGCCACACCCACCTCTCAGTTGAACTGCTGACTAGGTTGTCAACTTTTTCGTTGTTGTCATGACTACTACGCACGCACGTGCATACCAGACACACTGGGAAGAAACGTTTAGAGGCGCGCTCTCTACCTGTTTGTCCTACCAAAGCGCCAAGAGGCTTTGCTCTTGAGAGTGACGTCACATGCGCGGTACGCCATTAGAAAATGGAGAACGTGACTGAGTCTGAGGCATCGCCACCAGCAATTAAAAAGAGAAGGTGTGGGTACAAGAAAGACTGGGAAAATGAATATTTGTGGCTGAAAGGTGTTGAGGGGGATACCGAGAGGGCTTTTTGTGACCTTTGCAAAACGTCCTTCTCAATCGGACATGGAGGGGAATACGATGTCAAACGACACAGACTCACAAGAAACGTGTCCAACAGAAAGAAACATCCAAATCTATGGATGCTTTCCTCCGACTTTATAGCTGACAAAGTGACTGCTGCAGAGGTGACGAGTGTGTATCACACTGTCCAACACGCTACATCATATCGCGCAGGAGAATGTGGCACAAAGCTAGCCCCAACGATTTATCCGGACTCGGACATTGCCAAGAGGATGGCCTGTGGTCGGACGAAGGCAGAAGCCATTATCACGGATGTACTTGCCCCTGCCTCCGTCGAAGATTGCTTGAAAGTCCTCAGAAGACCACTGAATGAGCAACGAGAGGCCTCAACCAAAGGTAAATTTAAAGTTATGTTCATGGATGTAACTGTAACATTGTTGTATGTTAGCTATTTGTGTAACATTAGCTAATGTTAACTAATCATGTTCTTCTGCTGGTATGTTAAAAGTCAACTTTTCCTTCAGTTCACATTGCATCAGTAGCTAACGTTAGCTAACATAATGCTGCTCATCCGTGCCTTCATGAAACCAGGCTCTGTGTATCCTTACATGATTGTGAGCAACATTTCACTATTAGTTATCTCCCAAACTAAACAAACAAAAGCAACTATAATTTTTGAAAAGGTATAAATATTTCTATAGATAATATTTATATAAAATCAACAATGATCAAAACAGTAAAGCACTATCTTGTATTTTTTTTTATAATAATCTGTTTTTAGAGAATCTCTTTTAAGTTAATTTCAATTTCATTGTGCAGTCTTGCACAATGATGATAAAAGAATTCTGATTCTGATTTCAATCTCTTCTAGAAATGACTCCACATCTTAATTCTTTAATCAACATTACAGCATTTTTGGCTGTTACAACAGCAGTTACTGTCACATCGCTGCTCTGACAGGGCGCTTATTCTCGGTCAAGTTGTGGTAAAACAGCTATTGGCCACAGAGTGGCAGTGGCAGTCTGGGAATAAATTCAATTCAACTTTATTTACATAGCTCCAATTCACACATGCCATCCAAAGACCCTTAACAAAGCCCACCCATGACCCCCAAATGTGATCTGCATGAGTTCATTTACTTTTTATAAAAGTTAAATTTCACCCTTAAGGTGACCAAGATTAAAGATACACTCACAAGGTAAATAAGTTATTTTTCAAACCTAAGGGGCTCCACCATTATGTCTCCATGTTATTTATACATGTTAATGGTATCTAAATAATGTGCTTGTGCTGCAGAATGTTCCGTTAATTCAGATGTTTGAGATGCCCATAAACTTTAATACAAGCAGTTTATTTTATTAGTATACTTTTTGTTACGGTGGCAGCACAGCAGGGGTGAGTGTCCTGTTTTCTTTCTGTTTATCTCAGCATGTTCTGTGTTATTTTCTTTGGCCCTATGTCTCGCCCCTTCCTACGGTTCTCTTCCCTGCGTTCTGGAACTGTCCTCCGCCAAGCCACCGCCTTCTGCCACCTTCACACCTGAGACTCATCATCTTCATCACATGCAAGATAAAAACCCGGTCGATCTCAGCACTCATCACTCGATCGTCTGCTGCATTCATCCTGGTGCCGCTGATTCTCCTAGAGCTCCCTGCGTCTAGACAAAATATTTCCCTGGTGTTTCTCCCTTGCGCTAATTCCTTTTCTGTGCTTCCTTTCAGGTTCACTCACCTTGCCGATCTTCAGCCAGCTGGGCTCGCGACCGATTCTCCCCTCCCGGACGCTGCCCTGCGGCTCACCGTCCACTTCTCAGTTGGTTGCTCGCCGGCCGGGGCCCTCCTCCTCTGGGTCTCGAGTCAGTCGTTCCCGGGTCGCCTGGGTTAGTCCTCCTGGTCCGCGTTTCCATCCACGTTCCTGTGCCCTTCCCCCTGGAGAACCGTACTCCCTGCTGTACTTCAATCCTCTATTAAAGAAACCGTTTTTTCTGAGTGGTTGCGTGTGGGTCCGTTCTGTCAAACCCTAACACTTTTAAGTTCATCCCATCTGTGTGTGTGTCTCCACAGCCCACACACCATTCTTCTCAGTGGCTTCAGATGCCTCCAATCATGGGACCACCAAGCTCTTCCCACTGTCAGTGCGTTACTGGACGCCAGACTTGGGAGTACAGAGGAAGGTCCTTGATTTCTATGATGACAGTGATGAAACATCTGCCGCGATCCACAACCAGATAGTCACCATCACCAAGCTGGAGGAAAACGGACTGGGACTAGACATGATATCTGCGTATTCCGCTGACAATGCTAGTGTGAATTACGGGAGATACAACTCTGTCTTCCAGAAACTGAAAGAGAACAACAATTGCATTTTGAAGGCAAACTGTGTGGCCCACATCGTTCACAACAGTGCAAAACACGCAGGAGATCAGCTACATATCGACATCGAAAATGTCGTCAACAAGACCTTTAGCCACTTCTCCTCATCTGCCAAACGCATTGAGGAACTTAAATCAATTCACACCTTTGTGGAGACAGAGTACCAGTCCCTGCTTAGACATGTGCCCACAAGATGGCTGAGCTTGTGGCCTGCAGTGAAGAGGCTTCACGACAGCTGGGCTCCTATCAAGACCTACTTTCTCTCATTGGGAGAGGACGAGTGCCCAAAGTCACTATGGCGGCTGTTCAAGGATGACCAGGATGGTGAGGGCATCCCCTTGATCTACAGGTAATTAATTTTAATTGCACTTAACTTTTTTTTTTTCATCTAAGTATTATTACATGAAACAGGGATTAGAGAAATGATGATAATGCAAACAGTGTCAGCACACAGGATCATTGACTCTCCTTACGTCTTTTAGGTTTACCTGTCCTTCCTCAGCAATGCGCTGAAGATTTTCCACTGTGCTGGTGCTGGAGCGAGAAGATGGGACTGTCTGTGAGCTCTACGATATGATGTTCACCCTAAAAACCAAGCTACAGCAACGACAGAGTGATGGTTTCTTTGGGGCCCAGACGGGTGTACTCCTCCAGCAGTTTCCAGACAGACAGGCAGCTGTGCTCAGAGAGGACATAATAATAATAATAATACATTTTATTTAAAAGGCGCCTTTCTAGACACTCAAGGTCACCGTACAGAAGGGTAAAAAACAGAGTGTCAGAAACAAAATCAAAACAAAAATCATTTAAAAAATACCAAGGCTGGGACAGGGAAATTGATAATTAAAGAGAATAGGCAGCTTCTACCAGTCCTCCCTCACCTACCTGGAGCAGCGCTATGACTTCTCAGACTCCAACTACCAGAAGAAATTGGCTAGCCTGGCACTAAAGAAAAGCCCATTTAACTTCTCCCATCTCTGTGAAGCTGTAGAGGTCCTGCAGCTAAGCAAGAAGCTGGACATGGATGCGCTATATGATGAGTATTGTGTCGTTCTGCCGCACCAACAGGCCATCGTGCAGTCTCGAGCTCCAGTTGCGGAGAAGTGGGCCACCTTACTCAAGCACACACACACACCAAACATGACAGCATTAGCTTCTTTCCTCTTGAGTGTACCAATCACCAATGCTTCAGTGGAGAGGGTCTTTTCACTGATGACAGGATGCTGGACGGACACAAGGAACAGATGTTCGCTAAACCTCATCAAGTCAGAAATTCAGGTGAAGAGCAACTTCACATTCAGTTGCAATGACTTTTACACTAATGTAGTGAAAGAGAAGGTTCTCCTCAATGCTGCACGCTCCAACAAGAAATACAACTTCAAGAAGAAACTTGAAGGTAAGAAACCTAGATATGCAAGACCCCATTTGTCTAAGATGAAGTTTGATTGATTTTGAACATTGGTGGGCTGTCTACAGGGGTGCAAATGTGTCACTTTTAGGAAACAGTAGCCTTTTAGGTCAAAATATGTCATTGTTTTGCATAGGATTGTATCTTGGCACCTTTTTGTATTGTTGTCACCTTGTGATGGTGATGGGTTTGCACTCCTCTGTCTATACTGGAAAACCATTTGGAAGCTTATCATAAATTAATTCTGTCTCTTATCTTTCTTTCTTATTTGATTCAGATGCTGGTGAAATGGTTTGAGTCCTAAAGGTGACCCCAGAACACTGAACAGTTTTTTTTTTTCCTGCGCCTTCCTTTACCAACATCCAAGTTCACCATCCTTCCTCCCCCTTCTCGTTCTGTGAACCTCTGGAGTCGTGAGTTGACTTTTTTTTTTTTACAGTTCCTGTGGTGTAGAGCAACTACAATTCCTGTTAATCCTTTAATTTTAAATTATAATTTATTCACTTTGAATAAATTGTAATGAAAAATAAATAAAATTAAATGGCTAAAGTAAATCGGAATTGGAAGTGCATCTGTTCATTGAATGTTCAAAGTATTGTGAATCTTTATTTAGAAAGAAATACACATTGGTTGGCCTATTCATGAGCATACATCAGCAATTACACATGTTTATGGGAATAGGGCATTATTAATATACCATGTAAGGTGGTATGTGCTAGAAATGTGTAAACCACTATCAGTGAGTCTGCCCGTGAGGTGGGGGCACCGCCGCGCCAAGCAGTGTCCCACTTTGTCCCTCAGAAACATACCCCTTGTCCCCCCCTTGGGCTTATTAGCAGGTGGTCACCCTACTGTTTGCTCTGTTGGATATCGGACCTGGATCTGGACCCGGACCCTCTTTTGGATTTCCCCTCTGTACCTCTGCTGGATTTGTGGACTGCTCGTTACCGGACCCGGACTGCCTCTGCCCCGAACACCCCCGCCTGTCTCTGGCTGTCTCTCGGTGCCTGGCTGCTCTCGTTATCAGGTTAGTCAATCAGTCTGTTACATTGCTAACCTGCCTCTGCAGCCTCTGACCTGTCTCTCTGCTTCCAGGGAAGCTCCAGTCGTAAACGAGAGCTGCACGCCCGAGAGCCGGCGCTGCTTTACCCTGCTTATTAATAAACTGTCTGAAAAGTCACTGACCTGTCGTGGTTGAATCTTGGGTCCGATTCTGGTACATTACAAAACCTGTGGCTTTAGACACAATATCTAAGACCTACGGGCTGAAAAACATGATTTTTTTCAGATACTTGCAACTCCGTAACTATATCAGGGAAATAATGAAAAGGTGTATCGCGAGAGACTTTTCAGTTGTTAACATCTTCATTAATGCATATGATTCTGAACATAACAAACTGTGACAATGTTTGATCAAGCTTAAAAGGGGATCAACAGACTACATAAAAGACAAATCGGAAAAGAAATGAACATTAAAGTCTAACTCTTGGACTGAAAAAAAATCCTGAAAACCATTGAATAACTTCCAGAACCAGGTAAACTTTGAATATTCATGTGTCGAAAGTGTTCAAATTAAGTTTAAATATGAAATATTGCGCATTTTATACACCGATTTTGGTATTCCGAATTTGGTGCTTTCTTCGTTTACGATCGGCCATTTCCGACGGAAAGCGGAGACACAGCGGACACAGCGCTTCAGCAGAGAGGACGACCCGACCGGTAGGTTAAAACAAACATTGTTCACTAAGGATTATTTCGGTGTTTTTGTCCTATTAATCCTTTTCACAGACTCATGCCAGAGGGTTTGCATACATTGTACATGTACGTATATAAAAAAAATCGCCGTAGTTAGTGGCTGTAGTGCAGACCGTGGTGAAGTTGGCTTGACATTGACATTCAAACTCCGCGGAGTCAGCGGGATCGAGCTCACGGTTGATCCGGTTGAAGGACTCCGATTTCGGCCAGCGTCTCTCAGCTGCTCCCTTCTCCCATACGCGGTGGGACCGTCAACAAATCTGATTTGATTTTTGTTTCTCAAGAGTGCTCCGCTGACTCCGCGGAGCTTGAATGTCCATGTCAAACCAACTTCACCGCGGTCTAGTGCAGGGCAGAAAGTAGCGCTACATACTTGGCCGGTGGATCAAAAGGTCCGAAAGAAATGGGATAAATTCATAAAAGAAACGCGAAAGGACTGGATTGCCGGCAGTGACAAAAATGTTTTATGCAATTCACACTTCACGAGCGAGGATTGTGAGGGCTACTTACAATGGAGCATGGGCTATGGAAGTAAATATGTGCCATCAGAATTTGAATAAAAAATACCTTTGAAATTTGAATGTTGTATATTAGTGCTTACTTTTTCAGTATTAAAATAAATTCAGAATATATTTTTAACCTAAAAAAAATTCAATGTCATTATTTTTGCAGTAAAAAAAAATTCGGTGTAATTTTTTTTACATGGTTGCAATTTTCAGTTATTAAAAAAATTCACATTCCTATTTCAAAGTGATCAAATTTTCAATATACATATTTTTCACAGTTTAAATTTTCAGTGTTAAAAAATTCAGCATATAAAAAATTTCAACTTTTCAAAATTCAAATGCAATATTTTCGTTGTCCTCCAATTCAACTTGCTCAAATTCCCCGTCTCAAATTCCCCGTCTAAAAATTCGCTGTAAAAATGGCCAAGGTTACTTCAGGTCACAGACATTAGCAATGGATGTCCAATTCCAACATCCACCTAATCACGTGACACAACCGTCATATTGAAGAAGTACCAGTATCACCCAGGCTGGCGACCATGGAGGCGAACTCAAACCCAACGGTGAGTTTAATACTTTCATATTTCTGTAGTATATTTTATTTTGCGCATGAAGTTTGATACATTATCTTAAAGCCTGATTTAAAATACTGGTTTGGGCCGTTGTTAATCTTACACCGTGTAGAACCGGCATATTACTTCTCGCTACCTCCTAGCACCCTCCCCCCCCTCCCCCACCCAATTTCCCCCGTTTTATTTCAAAAAGAAATACCACTTGCGCCAAGTCTAGAATCTTTAAAGAGAACTGATGGGTGGTGACTTTCTGGGTTGTTTGTATGTTGTCTTAGGTGAGACTGAGACAGGCAGTCTTAGTAAAGTCGTAATTTTTCAGGAGATGCTAACGCTAATGTAGTAAGCTAATATGGCTGCCTTGTGTGCTTCAAAGATACAGACGTGAGAAGGAAGACACACATCCCAGGCTGAACAGTGTCAGTGAGGATGAATGCTAGAAATTTTTTTAAAAATTAAGAGGGAAACTGAAGAAATTATACTGTCTCTTTATTCTTTAAAACTTATGTTGCTGTAGTTTTAGCTTATCTAGTGAAATAGAATGACACTTTCCATCTGCTAGATCAGGGATCTGCAACCTGTAGTTCTGGACTACAGGTTCCCACGGGGGCCATGGACTACTGGCCCCCGTGGTAAATTTGATCTGGAACCAGCATTCACATACATATTTGCACATAACTTTATTTCTTGCTGTCTGAGAAATTTTGAACATTATATCAGGTGTAATGATCAGTTAATCAGTATTTGAGTAGACTTTTTACCAAATAATTTCTATCACTACACCGGCCATCCCACCATTATGAAAGAAGGGTGACATGGGCCGTAGCATGCGTCCATATTTTAATTTCTGAAAGGTGGCAACCCAACCCACAGAGTTTTCCCAAGTAAAAGTGATCATTCTCATGAAGTGTAAATTTCTTTTTAACTAATCGTTTTTCAACTGCTACTTTGTCTTTCATATATTTTTCGTATATATTCTGCTTCTCTTATCTGACAAATGTTGATATACAATATTATTTTACATTCTTTTTACTTTGCGGTATAAAACCTCGTTCTGTTACCTAGCAACACTATAAACAAACCCCTTTGTTTATTTCAGTTGATTTTAACTTATTTTCAAGAAAATATATGCTTGTAAGTACATCTGTTAACTTATTTTAGATTAAATGTAATAATTTAATTTATATTACTGTGATTTCTCAATACTGACCAACTGATATCAAAATACTTTTTTATTTTACGGACATTTTTTTTGACATGTTTTTTTCTTTTTTCTCTATTCAAGGAACTTTTGCTGGATCATATTGTTGATAGGCTCCGTGATCGTTTGGAGCATGTTCTGGAACGGATGCCCCTGGATCTGGATTTCCTAGACTTTATCTGCACTCAAAAATTAGTTTTTTTAAATGCCATGTCTTGGTTTAGTTCTGTTTTAGACCATTTTCATCCTTGTTTAGCTAGCTTAAGTGATTTTCCACAAACTAATTTAGTTGTGAGATTATTAAAATGTGAACATAAACGATCCCGTCTCACTGCCCCCTAGTGACTGAATTGAGAATTGTGCTTATTTCTTTTTTCCCCTTGTGAAGTTTACTTGTCTGCAAAGGCCACAAATAAAATACTTTATAAAACCAATACTTCTTAATTACTGATTACATTAAAACACTGTTTTGGGGAAATTTACATTAATAAACAAACTGGAATACTCAAACAACAAACTTTTATTGTGCTGTTTAAATTCTTAGCATCGTTTTTCTTACATTTGCAAGATACCTTAGCAAAACATGGGTTTTTAAAAAAACTCTTAAAAGCTACTAAATCCACAACATGGCATATAGTGGCAAGATGTTAGAACAGAATTAACTAAATAGGACAATAGAAAATCAGTGTACAAAACCATTACTAAGCCATACATAAAATAACAAAATACATAGTAACAAGCTCAGACAGTAAGTAATAGCAGTAATAGCATCTTTATTGTCATTGAAACATACATAACAATGAAATTTGTTCTCTGCTTTTAACCCATCCCCTGGGGAGCAGTGGGCTGCCATGTGCGGCGCCTGGGGAGCAATCTGGGGTTAAGGGTCTTGCTCAGGGACCCAGAGTGCAGGCAGTGGGGATCAAACCGGGTACTTGCATCCTTCTCTGAGTGCAAGCTGCTCTAACCACTAGGCCAACACTCTCCCGTTTGTTTGACAACCAAACAAACCAAAATTTGTTTGACCTGCAACCTTGACATTTTGGAATCTACACTTTTTTAAATAGCGACAATCCACATAACTCTTAGTATTGGGACATTTTATCTCCAACAAACCAAATTTTGGCCTCTCAGTCGGGTCAAAAACAACACCATCTGGAGAAGAGCCCAACCATGGAGCATCAGGGTGAATGATGAACCCACAGGGCCAAAAGTTGGTGTTTTTGATCCTGCAGTTTTCCTGGATAGCTGATGGTTCAAGTGCTAGGCCCCTTTTCATGGCGGCTGTGGCTGCTGTTGCCTTCTTGATGCGCTGCGCTAAGCACAAAGCAGAAGTGGTTCATCTCACATGACATACTTCCCAGAATCGAGAAGTAGTAATACAGGGCCTCCTGACATCATGCCATTGAACTGTTGCGCTCTGCTCCCTGGTGGATTAAAGTAAAACTAAACTTCACAATAAAATGGCCCGAACAAATCTTCTTACTGAATATGATAAAAAATAAAAAGCAAACCATCATACAAATAACTTAAATATTTTCTATTTATGGCTCTAACACCACCGTTTCCTCTTTAAAAGCCACTGTCAAATGATGTGTTTGTCTGTTTATAACAGCCACCAAGAGACATCTCTCTACAATTAAACTGTCGCGCTGCACTAAAGGATCCTGTCTATTGCACAATACACCATTAATTCGAAAAGCTCTGAAATTATTCTTGCACCTTCTGCAAATGGTTGCCGTCGTAAAAATGGACAAGACATGGCTACGACAGACTTCCCATCTCCTCCGCTTATAAAGCTGCGATCTAATCCTGTTTACATGAAATAAACCTGCTCACGAGCAGGTTTAAACTGGCGCACATGTTGCTATGACAGCAAGTCCAGGATGAGTTTCGAAGAACCAAACGATCCAAGATCATGCCAAATCGTCAACAATCCAATCCAGCTAACTGAGTTAGCGACGTACGAAGAAGGGATCCCTGGACTTTACCAAAGGCCGAATCAACTAAAGGGGCATCAGCACTGATTGCCATGGTAGTAATGAGAGGTGCAAGGTCTGCTGAAAGTCCTGATACACCTCTGCTACTCTGAGAACATCAGGGTCTGGTGTGTCTCCTCGCACGGCCTTGTAACGTTTGCTCCTTCAAAAAAACAAAACAAAAACAAGACATCCAATTAATACATGTTAGTCAAAATAAGTATTCAAAGAACATATTCAGTTACTTCAACCTTACATTTACAATAATTACCTTATACCATTTCCAACTGTGCGCTGCTGTTTTGGTGTTGCAGATATAAAAACCATGTCACGCACGCGGCCTGGTCTAACACCCTGTAAAACAATTAAATGAAATGCTTAAAAATAACATTGATGATAAAACACAGAAAAGGTACAAACCCAGGGAAGCTCCTTCAACCTTCACAGAGTTCAGAGAGCACGTGTTCTTTTTTTAACACTTACGGTTTTTGTAAAAAGTTGGTTCAATAATGGGTTGTGTTGGAATCCATTTATCTAAAAATAGGTCATTAAGCAACAACATAAAATGGCCAGGGCTGCACTTAAAATGTATATTTTGATTGTCATAATTGTTTAGCAAGCCGAAAAAAGACTGGAAGAAAGTGCAGGACAAAAATGTGCTTATTTTTTTAAAACCTTAGCCGATTTATGCTCACGTCTGTTATTAATAAAGATGAATGAATGCACTTTGGGTTGACATCCCAATTCTTTTTTTTAAATAACTATTTGCAAAGATACAAATGAAAGTTTGCAGTTGTCTACAGAGTAAGAACTATCTCTGCAGCACAATGCGCTTTTGGTGATCAGTGTTTTTAATCAATTTCAAGCTTTTTTATGCATCACAAAGCGTCAAAAACTACAACTTTGAGCAGGCTTATACGAACGAATGTGAAATCATCACGTCAGTGACTTTGGTAGGCACCATGCATATTTTTGATAAGTAATAGTACAATGAAGAAACTTTGTTTACAAAAATTAATGCTTCCCTGGCGTCATAACTTAAATAAGATGGACATTTCTGAACATATTTGCCAACCAAACGCACGCAACGTAAACAACAGACGTCGCTCACATAGAAACTGCACACCGCGGTGAAGTTGGTTTGATATTGCACATTCAAACTCCGCGGATTCAGCGGGATCTAGCTCACGGTTGATCCGGTTGAAGCACTCCGATTCCGGCCAGCGTCTCAACAAATCTTTGAACCAAGCACTCTTGAGAAACAAAAATCAATAAATTCCTTATCTTGTGACCAGCTAACGTGAAACTAATATAAATTGATCCCGCTGAGTCCGCGGAGCTTGAATGTGCAATATCAAACCAACTTCACCGCGGTAAACTGCACTGTGTTCCAGTCTTTAAATGAAGTAAAAAGAAGCAAAAGAGCAGAATGAACAGGCCTAGGAATTGGCCTTAGCATTAACAGAGTCATATATATTTGAACTTACAATATAACAAAAATCTGCAGTCATAACAGACTAGCTTCTGGGGCTCTCGTGTAGCTAAGCTAATGCTAAAGTTAGCAACTTATATGTGCGCTACTACTCCAACACACAACAGCTATAAATACTTACAACTTACGCTGCACAGGAGCTACATAAGACCCCCAAAATATAGTCCTCTTTGCATAGAACAGATCATCATTTTATGTGATTTCAGCCTACTCTGAGTTCATGAGGCTTATCATTTTTGCGCACCGATCTATAACAGACCGCCCTGACGCTCACTATCCCTGACGAGTCTTTGTTGGACACTGTGGTTAAAACATTAAAACAGAATCTGAAACAATGGCTTTGAAGTTATGTTAAAACAAATATATTATAAGTGAAAACGAGACAGTATATGTATGTACAGAATAAAAAACACTACCTAGGTAGTCAACATTGGCTCAGCAGTGACCGACTGGTACATTACTTACCTTCAAAGTTCTCAATGTAGTTCGACACGTAAAACTTGAAGCCTTTCTCTTTTTTACTCCGTGGAGCAGATGATAAGGTTCGTATAACCCGGAGGACGTGGTTAATTGTTATTTTTGGAATGTCCTGCAGGCAGCGTGTAGAACGCCATTGCTTGCCGTGGGTGAACAGCCTAACCGGAAGTATGCTCCCTTACCCCTTTCAGTTAGCGGAAGTTGCGTAGCAACATCGTGCACATAGCCTATTGGACACCCATTGCTAATGTCTGTGACCTGAAGTAACCTTGGCCATTTTTACAGCGAATTTTTAGACGCTGAATTTGAGACAGCGAATTTTTAGACGGTGAATTTGAGACGGCGAATTTGAGCAAGTTGAATTGGAGGACAACGAAAATATTGCATTTGAATTTTGAAAAGTTTAAATTTTTTATATGCTGAATTTTTTAACACTGAAAATTTAAACTGTGAAAAATATGTATATTGAAAATTTGATCACTTTGAAATAGGAATGTGAATTTTTTTAATAACTGAAAATTGCAACCATGTAAAAAAAATTACACCGAATTTTTTTTTACTGCAAAAATAATGACATTGAATTTTTTTTTAGGTTAAAAATATATTCTGAATTTATTTTAATACTGAAAAAGTAAGCACTAATATACAACATTCAAATTTCAGAGGTATTTTTTATTCAAATTCTGATGGCACATATTTACTTCCATAATATGGGCTCTATGTCTTGGGCAGCGTTAGATATAGTCTCCTCAGGTTCACCTTGTTCAAACTCCGTTTCTTCGTAGATATATTCGGTATCGGAGTCGCCGATGCTTGAGGTGGAGTTTGAAGATGTATCAGACATTTTTTTTTTCTAATTTTTTTGTACGTATAGTACGAGTTATTAATAAAATTTAACAAATCGGTAGCAAAACACGTAGTATTAACAGGCTGATGCACGGTACTAGTTCTGTGAGCAGGCGATTGAGGAATGTTCGGGCACTTTCGCTTATACAGCAAGTTTTATCGAAATTACTTCCAAACGGCACACATAATTCACATATAATATACATTTCTTTACTCTGGTGACTATTTGAATGCATCTGGCAAAAAAATACATTCAGTCCAAGAGTTAGACTTTAAAGGAGTCATAACCTAATATTTTACATGTACTAACCTCCTGAAAATGTCAAATTCATGTTTAGGAGAAAAATGTTTTAAATAGAGCTCATTGTGAGAATTTGACTTGCGTGCGCGCGTTCATGTGCCATTAGGGATGTCAGAAATAACTCCGATATTAGCCAAAAAACCAATATCGGATTATATCGGCCTGCATCTAAAATCTCTGATATAAGCGCACTCGATCAAGCCTTTTTCTAACATTCCACGCCACAAAATAAGTAATAAAAGTATGTATACTTCCTGCTGATATCGTATCTGATCAGTATCGGCCAATATCGGTATCGTACCGGAGGTGAAAAAGTTGTATGGTTTGTTCACCATGGTTTCCCATCGTCGGCCTGCCGTGCGTGTCTCTTTCTCACAGACGCTGCAGCTGGCCGTAATAAAAGCGCTTGCAGTCAGAGCAAAACCGACAGAGAAGAGAGAACCCCGGGAAAAAGTCACACATGGAACAAGACTTAGCGACAGCACTGCAGACGAGGCCCTGCTGGCATCGCCCCTTTGTCCAAACGCAGGCCTGACGCCGTCTCCGCCAGGTATCGTCCCAAGTTAACGAAACAGTCGCAAAAATCTGTGACTGACGTAAATCAGGGAGGAGAACCAAAATCTCGCTTGGTAGAAAGCACGTCTTGTGAGTTTTTCTGGTTTGTACAAAGACAAAAAATAAGTCACTTTCAGGCTCCTGGTTTTCTGGAAGGTTTTAACTGAGCCCCAGCAAACAAGCTTTAACATGAAAAAGTCCAATTTCCAGGTGACGACTCCTTTAACGTTACAGATGAAATGTGGACGAGGACATCATCAGCTGGTGGGTCTTTGGCTGGAAGAACATCATCCGCTTCTTCATAACGCAGAAACAAAGACAGAATGCAGCGCTACCTCTGCACTGTGCTGGAGAAACTGTGGGACGTCATGATGGATCACATATTCTGGTCCGGCTCATCTATGTAGCCCTTCTGGACAGAAGTATCAAACATAACCTAAAAAATGCTGAGTTTTAAAATCAGCTGTTCATTCACATCAATGTTTTTATTATATTCCAGACGAACTAACCGCAGATGATGCTTACCTCCTGAAATTCCTCCTAATATCTGCTAAAAAGGCCATAACAGAAATCTGGCTCAGTAAAGACCCTCCAGCTACGACTACCTTCACCTCCACAGTGAAAAACATCTGGCGAAGGAATTGTAGGACTTTTACCCTGAGATTGCAGGGAGAATTGGTCACTAAATATTACATATTAATGAGGTAGAGCCTGATGCTGTTTTCAGATGTGTGTGTGATAATGTTTACCATCCATTGACCTCGTCTTGCTGTTTTTTGTTATTTTTTCTTTCAAAATGCCTATAAATAAAAAGTAAAAGAAAAAAATATTCCTTAATAGTGTCAATGAGGGGAAATCAGTCCGTGAAAGTAAACTGAAAGTTTGAGAACACAAAAACAGAACTGCTCATAAATACAAGAATATATTAGAAATATCATTGTAAAATAACCCAAAAGGAGGAGTTCTGTGAAAAGTATTCACCCCCTCACAGATATCTACTGTTTTTTGTCACAAATACATGTTCCAGGTCATCAAACAGGAAGGTTTTGCCTCTCATTTAGTGTTGATTTTTGGATCTGCTTGTGTGCTTTGGATTGCTGTCCTGCTCCATAGGTGAGCTTGATCTTACGGTCATCAACACACAACCATCTGGGTGAAGCTGTAGAATAGAAGATTCTGAGCAGGCAAAGTCTCTTACCCAAGAACACAACGCATTAGACAGTCAGAACTGGGAATCGAACACACAACCCGTCGGTTACAGGACAAACTCACCAACTCCTGCGCCACTGTCGCCTATAGATGTATAACACCGCATATGCAGGTAAGAATTCGACATTCAGCCTAAATAGTGGAACAGCAGCAGCTGATTTACAGAACAATGTAAGAAAAAACTGTAATATGCATGACTGTATAGCAACACCCCAGATTAGCTAAAGCGTGTGCAAATCCACTGTGGCTCTACGCTCTTTCAGGAGGAGTGAATGCTGCTTGGAGAGACTTGATGCAACCTGCTGGGTTTCCTTAGAGAGGAAACTTTCTGACCAACCTGGAGGATCTGATGGAGTCTGACTTTATAAAGAGCCTTGAGATGACGTGATGGGAATTGGAGCTATAGAAATAAAACTGAATTGAATTACCCCGAGTGCAAAAACAGGAAAAATGTCCGAAGGAGGTGAATAACTTTTCAAAGAAACTGACCAAAATGTAAAAGCTGCATGTAGATCTGCAGAGGTGGTTCAGCACCAATAAGAGAAACAAACTCATCAAGGTTTTGAGAAAAGTAACAGAATCAGTATTAAAAACCAGAAATACACATGAACAGTGGTGACGTTGTCCCCTTGAGTTTCTATTTGTCTGACAGCTGGTGGAGGGGTGTGTGTGTGTGTGTGTGGGGGGGGGGGGGGTCTTGTTTAGAGTGAGTCTAGCAGATCCTGAACCAGGAGTCAGTATGAAACTCGTCCATACGCTCGATGAGAACTGTTACTTTCTGAAAAGTGTCTCTGTGTCCTTCAGTCACCAAACAGGGAGGTTGGAGCTGAAACCTGATAGGGCGACACCTCCAGAAACCTGAGCCTAACTCCACTTTCTATTGGCTGATCAGGTTCCAGGAGCAGGTATTGATCATGAAGCTGCTCCTGTTAGTTTATCAGATATCAGCAGGCGACAGTCTGGATAATCAGGGTTGCTTTCTTTTTTATCTGAACCTCGTCTAGGGTTATTAATAACTTACTGATCAGTTATTATTGTCATTTCTATACACTTGTTTTCTTAATGTGAGGTCTTTATTACAGAGTCAGGTTTCAACTCATTGGTGTGTGTGCTGGTTGAACGAGACTGAATTATTGATAAAGTCTCTCTCTCTCTCTCCTGCTCTGAGAGGAACAAAAAGGACAGAACAGAAGACAAGCACGCAGCAGAGAGGAGAGATGAGACGAAAAGACACAAAAAAAATAGAAACAGGTCTATAAGAAAGGAGAAAACAAAGTAAAAGGCTGAAATCAAGACAAAGGGATAAATGGAAGAAAGAGTGGCAGGGGAGAACGGCAGATAAATATGAAGGAACTAAAAAAGAACAAGTGATGAAGAACTAAAGAGTTAAAGAAGAGAGGAAAGACAGAAAAGACAGAGGAAGAAGAGGACAGGATGTGAAAGGGACAACAAATTCTGGTGAGTCTGTTCATCTCCAGGTTCTTTCCAAAGTCAGACTCCATCAGATCCTCCAGGTTGGTCAGAAAGTTTCCTCTCTAAGGAAACCCAGCAGGTTGCATCAAGTCTCTCCAAGCAGCATTCACTCCTCCTGAAAGAGCCTAGAGCCACAGTGGACAGTCGTCTGCATTGTTGATGGCTTTGCAGCAATCCCTCATACTGAGCATGCATGAAGCGACAGTGGAGAGGAAAACTCCCCTTTAACAGGGAGGAGAACCTCCAGCAGAACCAGAACCAGGCTCAGTGTGAACGCTCATCTGCCTCGACCCACTGGGGCTTAGAGGAGACAGAGCAGAGACAGAAATAAGAATTAAAGTCAACTTTATTCGGGGAACAAACAAGGAATTCGACTTCGGATTATAACTTTCAGATCGTGTAAAAAACAGGCAAGCAGAACAGAAAACTTTAACCTATGACAAAAAAAAATTTACGGGAAAGGTAAGAATAAGGGCAGTATTTACAGGAGAGTTTTTTTACACATACATAACTGTAAATGTATATATATGCACACACTGTGGCATAGCTGGGTACCCTGGCTGTAAGGTGTTCATCAGATATACAGTCTGGGGTAGAAACTGCTTCTGTTAGCTCGTTTAAACCATCAGCGCTCTGTAGCGCCACCCTGAAGGTAAAAGTCTGAATAACCTGTGACCAGGATGTGTTGGGTCAGCAGCAGTGTTAGCTGTACTTTTAATGGTCCTGTATCTGTACAGGTCATGAATGGACACAGAAGTACTTCAGAGTACTTTCTATGTGAGAGAAAAGTAAAAGGTTCATGGCAGCAGAAACTCCATCAGTGGCGTAATTTGGTCTACTGGTGGTTCAATCTGAGAGCAAAGTGCTCTATTAAAAGGTTTTTTTGTTAGTTTAGAATAAAAAGTTGATTTTCTGTTCAGCAAATAAGATTTTTAAAGCAAACATATTGAACCCACTTTGTTCCCAATCTTTTCTGGTAACCTGAAATAAAAGTCATTAACAGTGTTTCCAGAAAACGACGTGGGCTACATTGATAACTGGAGAACTTTCTGGGGAAAACCTGGTCTGATCAGGAGAGACGGCATCCATCCCACTTTGGATGGTGCAGCTCTTCTTTCTAGGAATCTGGCCGGATTTATTAGTTCTCCTAAATGCTGACAACCCAGGGTCCAGACCAGGAAGCAGAGCCGTAGTTTAACACACCTCTCTATTTCTTAATCAGCAGTTCGCTGCTGTCGGACGTTTCAGATGCTGTAATTCATCCTATTGCTATTAGTGATCATGCTCCTGTTACTTTAACCCTAACAAATAAAAAAATAACCCCACAAAACAAGAGCTGGAGATTCAATACATCGCTGCTTAAAGATGAAGAATTTAATACATTTTTCAAAGAAGAGTGGGCTTCATACTTAGAACACAATGATCTGCCAGGCACATCAGCATCTATACTTTGGGAAGCAGGGAAAGCAGTGATGAGAGGCAAAATAATTTCATTCTCATCTCACAAAAAGAAGATAGAAAACAAGAAGATTCAGGAATTAGAAGAAAAACTCAAGTTACTAGAAACTTCCCTGGAAGAGGGAAAGTTGGGTAAAATCCGTAAAATAAAACTAGAATTAAACCAGTATATTGAAAAGCAAAACAAATTTCTAATAGAAAAACTTCGATTAGAAAATTTTGAACATGGCAATAAGTCAGGAAGCTTCTTAGCTAATCAGTTAAAAATAAATAAAGAGAAAACAACTATATTTGCAGTTACAGATTCCAATGGGAATACATTACATAATCCAGAATGTATAAATAACACCTTCCGTGATTTCTACAAAACTTTATACACATCACAGATAAATCCATCAGACAATGTCATCAAGCAGTTTCTGGATAAAATTACACTTCCTAAACTATCAGATAACCAAAGAACGACACTGGACTCACCGCTGACAACAGTTGAAGTTCAGGAAGCTTTAACAAGCATGCCCAATAAAAAGGCTCCAGGCCCAGATGGATTCCCTACTGAGTTTTATAAAGAGTTCTGGAATATTCTGGCACCAACGTTCCACAGAATGTTGCAAGAAATTCAGGAAAATGGCAGATTTCCAGCTAATATGAACTCTGCCACCATCAGTCTTCTGCTTAAGCCAGGCAAAGATCCTATGTTGCCCACCAGCTATCGTCCCATATCCTTAATCAACGTGGATATTAAAATAATATGTAAAGCTTTTGCAAAACGATTAGATAAAGTCACTCCTTTCATAATCCACCCAGACCAAACTGGCTTTATCAGAGGAAGGCAGTCTTCCACAAACACACGCAGATTACTTAATTTAATAGATTATTCCTACAGTACAAATAATAAAACTATTATAATGTCTTTAGATGCAGAAAAAGCATTTGATAGAGTAAATTGGAATTTTTTATTCGCTACTCTGCATAAATTTGGTTTTGGCAATTTTTTTATAAATTGGTTAAAAATTGTATACAGCTCTCCTACAGCCTGTGTCAGGACAAATAATCAAACATCTTCCAGCTTTTGTCTCCAGAGGGGCACTCAGCAAGGATGCCCGCTTTCCCCCTCACTTTTTGCCATTTTTATCGAACCTCTAGCAGCAACAATTAGACAAACAAAGGTTATTAAAGGTATAAAATGCATGAATATAGAGCATAAGATTAGTCTTTATGCTGATGATGTATTACTCTATCTTCAGCACTCAAACTCTTCCCTTTCTCAAGTAATTAGATTACTAGAATCCTTCTCAAAGGTTTCTGATTACTCTATAAACTGGTCTAAATCTACGGTACTGCCAATTAATTGCTCTTTCCAAAAACCCCTAGATTTACATTTGCGCTCAGGAAACATCACATATTTGGGTATCACTGTGTCGTCTAAACTTGCGGATTTAGTAAAATTTAAACACATCCCACTTTTAAAAAAGATAGAAGATGACCTGGATAGATGGAAATCGCTTCTAATTTCACTCATGGGTAGGGTAGCTTCAATTAAAATGATGGTCTTACCTAGAATTAATTACTTATTTTCAATGATCCCCAATAAACCATCATCTGACTGGTTTAAATCTCTAGACTCTTCAATCTCTAAATTTATTTGGAAAGATAAACCGCCCCGTATCAGCTTAAAGACGCTACAGAAAACTAAAGACAGAGGGGGACTAGATCTGCCTAACTTCCATAAGTACTACTTGGCAAATAGACTACAATATATCACTAAATGGATAAAGCAAAATCCTTTAGACGAGCCCTGGATAGATATAGAACAGAAAATATGCAATAATATCATGATTTCAGATTTGCCGTTTATTAGCTCAAATATAAAACGGCATACATGCTTTAAAAATATCAATATCAGCTCTACTCTGACAGCATGGTGGGAGTTTCTTAAAATGACAAAGTCATCACTTATCCCATGCAGTCGTACACCCATCTGGAACAACCCTGACATCCTACAAAATAATAATATGATAAACTTTACATACTGGAAGAATAAAGGTATTGAATATCTGGAACATTTACTTGATGGAACCGAGTTCATCAATTTTTCCAAACTAAATATGCAATATGGCATTAGTAAAAATAAATTCTTGGAATATGAACAACTTAAATCTATAATTAGAAAAAAATTTAAGCATATTAAAGGTGGTTTACAAATTCCAAGTAATATATTAGAGTTCCTAGATTTAAACCTCCCCAAACTACTGTCTAAATCGTACAGGACACTGACTAAAATAGATGATTCGATATCTCTTCCTATTATGAAATGGGAAAAGGATTTATCAGTCAGCTTTGAACTAAATTTCTGGGCTCAGATATGTCTAAGAACTTTCAAATTGACTAGAAACACCAACTTACAACTAATACAATACAAAATCCTTCACAGAGTACACTACACAGGACAAAGATTATTCAAGATGGGTCTGGCACAATCTAATATCTGTCCACACTGCATAGGCAATCATCCTGATAATTATATTCATGCGTTATGGTTATGCACACCAGTCCAGAGGTTCTGGACACAGATATGTAAGGACTTATCAAAGTGCTTGAGCTGTAAAATTACACCTTCCCCATCAGTTTGCTTGCTTGGTAATTTTGAGGAAAGTCCTCTGGGGAATAAAATAGTTTACATGGTTTTCACTGCACTATGTATCGCAAAGAAAACTATCGTCATGAATTGGAAAAGTAAAGAAAATCTCAGTATGAATCAGTATAGAGATCTTTTGTTGGATCATATTAATCTTGAGACAGCATCTGCTTCCACATCTGTTCGATCTCATTGGGCTCCTTTGATCAGCACTATCACTTAGTGGTATAGGGGGCGGTGGGTTGCTTCCTGCAGGGCGCAGTGGCTGGGTGGAGGGGTTCCTGGGACTCTGGGGGCACTTGGAGTGGGGCGCTTGGTGGGTCTGACTCCAGGGTCTGTTGCCCCATCTTGGGAGGCCTACGGGTGGCCCACAGCGCCGCTTGCGGCGCTCTTGGGGTACGCGGTGACGGACGTGGGTTACTGACCTGGTAGCTGTGCTGTCGCTGGGTGGGTCCTGGGTGGGTCTGGGGGCCTGGGGTCCCTGGGGTGCGCTGCCCTCGGGCGAGGGCCCCGGCGGGGCCTCGGGGGTTCCGGTTCCGGGGGGTGTGCCGCTTGGGGTCTGGGCCGGCGGGCGCCCGGGTGTCTGCCCCTGCACGGGGCCTCTGGTGCGCTGGGGGGCCTCGGGGCCTGTTGAGCTGGTAGGGGGGCATGGTCATTAACATCTCAGGGCAGATGCTCTTCCCCTTCTTTGGGTTGGCATTCTGCTAGTGGGGGGAGGGGAGGGAGGGGGAGTAGTGACTGATCTAAAGGGAACAAATCATAAAAATCTAATAAAAATCCATACGGATCACTTTGAGCCAAAAAATAAAAGAATTAAATGTGGTCTATTAAATATAAGGTCTCTCCCTCCAAAGACTTTGTTAGTTAATGAATTGATTTCTTATAATCAGATTGATTTATTTTGTCTCACAGAAACCTGGCTACAAGAGGACTACGTTAGTATAAATGAGTCATCTCCCTCCAGTTATTCAAATTTCCACATTCCCAGATCTGTGGGAAGAGGAGGAGGAGTGGCAACCATCTTTCAGTCTGATTTATTAATTAGTCCCAGGCCAATTAATAACTACAGTTCTTTTGAACATTTAACCCTCAGTTTCCCTCATCCAAACTGCAAAGCAATAAAACCTCTTCTGTTTATTGTTTTGTATCGTCCACCAGGCCCTTACACTCAGTTTTTGGATCAGCTGTCAGACTTCTTATCTGATTTGGTGTTAAATACTGACAAGGTTATTATAGTGGGTGATTTTAACATCCATGTTGACACAGAATGTGATAACCTTAGTGTAGCCTTTAAAACTATCCTAGATTTAAAAAGAATTTAAAATTCTTCTTCTAACGTATAAAGCCCTTAATAATCAAGCTCCATCATATATCAGAGCTCTGATTACTCCGTATGTTCCTAACAGAGCACTTCGCTCTCAGACTGCAGGTCTGCTGGTGGTTCCTAGAGTCTCTAAAAGTAGAATGGGAGGCAGATCCTTTAGCTATCAGGCTCCTCTCCTGTGGAACCAACTCCCAGTTTTGGTCCGTGAGGCAGACACCCCGTCTACTTTTAAGACTAATCTTAAAACTTTCCTTTTTGACAAAGCTTATAGTTAGAGTGGCTCATGTTACCCTGAGCTATCTCTATAGTTGTGCTGTGATAGGCCTAGGCTACTGGAGGACATCAGGGTCTAATTTTCTCACTCTACTGATTTCTACTGTTCTTCATTCTACGGTTCTCCAGTTTTGCATTGTATTACATTGAAATGACTGTCGTCATTTCAGCTTTTAACTTTTTGCTCTCTCTCTTTTTCTTCATAGTAGGTACACCTGGTCTGGCGTTCTGTTAACTTTGACATCATCCAGAGAAGACGGCTCACCCGTTACTACCATCTAATGTAGAACAGATTACTAGATCAATGTGTGCTTCTGTGCTTTTTGTCTCTCTTGTTGTGTCTCTGCTCTGTCTTCTGTAACCCCAGTCGGTCGAGGCAGATGACCGTTCATACTGAGCCCGGTTCTGCCGGAGGTTTTTTTTTCCCGTTAATGGGTGGTTTTTCTTCCCACTGTCGCTTCATGCTTGCTCAGTATGAGGGATTGCAGCAAAGCCATGTACAATGCAGACGACTCTCCCTGTGGCTCTACGGTTCCCCAGGAGTGAATGCTGCTTGTCGGGACTTTGATGCAATCAACTGGTTTCCTTATATAGGACATTTTGACCAATCTGTATAATCTGACCCAATCTGTATAATATGATTGAACTTGATTTTGTAAAGTGCCTTGAGATGACATGTTTCATGATTTGGCGCTATATAAATAAAATTGAATTGAATTGAATTGAATTGAATTGAATTCAATTGGTTTTGCTCAAAATGTGCAAAGGAGGTATTCCCTTTGATCAGTGGTCCTATTTTAGACATGATTAATCTATCCTTAGTAAATGGATATGTACCACAGTCTTTTAAAGTAGCTGTTATTAAACCTTTACTTAAGAAACCTTCTCTTGATCAAGATGAGCTAGTAAACTACAGACCTATATCTAATCTTCTTTTCTTATCTAAAATTCTTGAGAAAGTAGTTTCTAATCAACTTTGTGAACATTTACAAAGCAATGACCTACTTGAGGAGTTTCAGTCAGGCTTCAGAGCTCATCATAGCACTGAAACGGCTCTGGTGAAGGTCACTAATGATATTCTCATGGCCTCAGATAATGGACTTGTGTCTGTACTTGTCCTGTTAGATCTCAGTGCTGCATTTGATACAGTTGATCACAATATTCTCCTACAAAGACTTGAACATACTGTAGGGATTAAGGGGAAAGCATTAGGCTGGTTTAAATCTTATCTGTCGGACAGATTCCAGTTTGTTCATGTTAATAATAAATCTTCCTCAAACTCTAGGGTCACCTGTGGAGTACCACAGGGTTCAGTCCTTGGACCAATTCTCTTTACTATATATATGCTTCCGATCGGCAAAATTATCAGACAGCATGGGATTAATTTCCACTGTTATGCTGATGACACTCAGCTATATTTATCCATAAATCCTGATGAATCCAATCAATTACTTCGACTGCAGTCATGTCTTGATGACATAAAAAGCTGGATGACTTTAAATTTCCTGCATCTAAATTCTGACAAGACAGAAGTTGTAATCTTTGGGCCAGAGTCCTCAAAAAATAAACTTCTTAACCAATCACTTAATCTGGATGGCATTAACTTGGCCTCTGGTAATAAAGTAAAAAACCTTGGTGTTATTTTAGACCAAGACATGTCATTTAAATCCCATATTAAACAGGTTTCCAGAGTTTCCTTTTTTCACCTCAGGAATATCGCCAAAATTAGAAACATTCTGTCCAGGAGTGATGCTGAAAAACTAGTCCATGCATTTGTTACTTCAAGGCTGGACTATTGTAATTCTTTACTATCAGGAAGTCCACAAAATGCAGTTCAAAGTCTTCAGCTGATCCAAAATGCTGCAGCAAGAGTTCTGATGAAAATCAACAAGAGGGATCATATTTCTCCAATTTTAGCTTCCCTTCATTGGCTTCCTGTTAAATCAAGAATAGAATTTAAAATTCTTCTTCTAACGTATAAAGCCCTTAATAACCAAGCTCCATCATATATCAGAGCTCTGATTACCCCGTATGTTCCTAACAGAGCACTTCGCTCTCAGACTGCAGTTCTGCTGGTGGTTCCTAGAGTCTCTAAAAGTAGAATGGGAGGCAGATCCTTTAGCTATCAGGCTCCTCTCCTGTGGAACCAACTCCCAGTTTTGGTCCGTGAGGCAGACACCCCGTCTACTTTTAAGACTAATCTTAAAACTTTCCTTTTTGACAAAGCTTATAGTTAGAGTGGCTCATGTTACCCTGAGCTACCTCTATAGTTATGCTGCTATAGGCTTAGGCTACTGGAGGACATCAGGGTCTATTTTTCTCACTCTACTGAGTTCTACTGTTCTCCAGTTTTGCATGACCCTGGTGACTGTTGTCATTTCAGCTTTTAACTTTTTGTTCTCTCTCTTTTTTCTTCATAGTAGGTACAACTGGTCTGACGTTCTGTTGACTGTGAAATCATCCAGGGAAGACAGATCACCGCTATTACCATCTAATGTAGAACAGATTACTAGATCAATGTGTGCTTCTGTGCTTGTTTGTCTCTCTTGTTGTGTCTCTGCTCTGTCTTCTGTAACCCCCAGTCGGTCGAGGCAGATGACCGTTCATACTGAGCCTGGTTCTGCTGGAGGTTTTTCCTTCCCGCTAATGGGTGGTTTTTCTTTCCACTGTCGCTTCATGCTTGCTCAGTATGAGGGATTGCTGCAAAGCCATGGACAATGCAGACGACTCTCCCTGTAGCTCTACGCTTCTCCAGGAGTGAATGCTGCTTGTCGGAACTTTGAAGCAATCAACTGGTTCCCTTATATAGGACATTTTGACCAATCTGTATAATATGATTGAATTTGACTTTGTAAAGTGCCTCGAGATGACATGTTTCATGAATTGGTGCTATATAAATAAAATTGAATTGAATTGAATAAACCGACGCACTCTTGGCTTCATACTTTGGACCTTGTGCTGACATATGGCATTGATTGTGAAGAATTAACAGTATTCTCTCACAACCCTGTCCTATCTGATCATTTTTTAATAACATTTGAGTTTAATCTAACTGAGTTCTCCACCCCCAAAAGAGGGTTCCATTATAGTATATCTTTATCGGATAATGCTTTATCAAACTTTAAAGAGTCTATCCCCTTTTTAATATCGTCAGTATTGCAGAAATACCCTGCATATAGCAGCAATGTTGTTTCTTCCCATTCACAAATAGACGTCTTTGTTAACAATGTGACTTCCTCATTGCGTTTTGCATTAGACAATGTAGCTCCCTTGAAAAAGAAGGTGATTATTCACAGGAAGCTGGCTCCCTGGTTTAATTCAGAGCTGCGTTCCTTGAAGCACAATGTTAGGAAATTGGAGAGAAAATGGCGCTCTACACACCAAGAGGAATCCTACCTAATCTGGAAAGACAGTCTACTGTGGTAAAAAAATCCAATAAAAAAAACAACAACTACCCAGACAGGGAAATATAAAAATTCAGGGGGGCAACCCAGAGGTAATCCCCAATGAGGCAGGATCTCTGGTGGGTAACCCGGTGGTCTTCTCTGATGGATCAGGAACCTGAGAGGCTGTCAACACAGGACCAGGTCTCTACGTCGGTGCAGGGGTCTTGGCAGCCAACGATGCCTCAAGTGAAGCTAGGAGCGTCTACAGAACCGCTTAAACCTAGACGGCTCGAACCCTGGCTAGAGCCTGGCAGACCTTGCCAGGCTTGATGGGCTCTGTCCCAGCACTGAGTATGGTATCGGACGAGAACTGAAGCTTGGGAGACAAGAACCCATGCAGCAGCTTAGGGTACTTGCAATCCCTGTGGGGCCCTGGGTGGTTGGAGTCCAATAGGGCCCTGGGTGCTGTCATCAGACAAGTTCATGATGAAACTCAGGAACAACAGGTAAAACCACTTGTGTGCCCTTGTCAATGAACTCAGGAACCTGAACTAGAAGGGGGTCCACCTGGACACCCTCCTCGACAAACTTAGGAATGTCGGCAAAAGCTGAGTCTTCATCTAGACCCTGAGAGACGTTAACAGGAGCAAATGCGTCCACTGGACCCTCAGAGACGTGAGCAAAAACGACCTGCAGGACTCCGGTGGCTGAAATAGAGGCAACAGCTTGACCCCTAGTGGCAGACCTTAGGATAACCGGCAATTATAGGCTGCAATAAACAGCTATGAAAAAATAAAAGTTATGGAAGGACAACTCTCTAAACCTTTTGATATGGCGAGCATAGATCCACAACTTCTCCTCCAGCTCCTCAGGGGTGGCAGTGGAGCGGTGCGTGGCTCAATGGGTACTGGCAATGAGGCAGATCCTGTGGGACAGAGTGGTGACAAGGAAGTGACAGCAGGAAATGTGGATGCAGACGGAGAACTGAGAGTTTCCTCCTGAAAGTGTTGACCTTGGCATGATGCGGAACCAGGAGGTGCAGACACCGAAACAGAGATGTGTAGACAGGAGGCACTGCCGGAGGAACGGAGCTTTGACTGACAGACGGTCGTCGATATCTCCTGCAGCGAGAGGAAGAAGAGCCTCAGGGCTGGAACAGAGAACTGGGGGCTGTGGTCCTCGGGAATGAGATGGCTGATTGTGTCGGCGTCTCGATCTGGTGCTGGGCAGAGCAATCGGCAATCTGAATCCCTCGAGTGAGGCTCCACTGTCGCTTCATGCATGCTCAGTATGAGGGATTGCTGCAAAGCCATCAACAATGCAGACGACTGTCCACTGTGGCTCTACGCTCTTTCAGGAGGAGTGAATGCTGCTTGGAGAGACTTGATGCAACCTGCTGGGTTTCCTTAGAGAGGAAACTTTCTGACCAACCTGGAGGATCTGATGGAGTTTGACTTTGGAAAGAGTCTTGAGATTACATGTTGTGAATTGACACTATATAAATCAAATTTAATTGAATTTTTCCTTGTGCAACAGGAAAGATGCCTCATGTCATGAGAAAGGAAGATGAAGAGGAGGAAGATGACACCTGTCAGCCCCACCCTCCTCCCTTCCCTTCTATTCCCACAGTGACAGCAATGTCTGGGAGACGGCCTGACCTGGTGTGCATTGTGTGTTTCGGCAGCTACGACCTATCGACGAGGTTGCCGCGGCGTCTGCACTGCGGCCACGCCTTCTGCCAGGCCTGTCTGAAGAGACTGGACACGGTGATCAATGAGCAGGTGAGGAAAGCCACGTGTCCTCCCAGGTCCTTCTCTCATCCGCTCCAGGGAACCTTTCACCGCAGCTTTTTCACCCTGTAATGTCCTCATTCTTTGTACCAACACTTAAAGGCATACTATGCAACATTTTTCAGTTAATTAATGTGTTCCATACCGTTTTGGATGATTAAATGAGTCATTTCAGGTTGAACAAAGGTTTTCTTGGCCGCCCTGGTGGTCTGTGGGGGAAATACCGCACTTGCAACTGCAGGAGGCCTCGGCCCGCGCCCACAGGCTCAGAAATCTCGTGCAAGATCGCGAGAGTCGGTCTTGTTTTACGGCGAGAACATGTTTGTTGCTAGCGCAGTGGCGATATCTGTGCAGTTATCATGGCGGAACCAGCGAGAAAACAGCGAAAGCCCATGTCGGAGCAGGCAAGAAAGAGGAAAAGGGCTCTGGACAGAAAGACGAGTCGTACACGGGTGAACATCGGGCAAGCTTTTTCCGAATGGCGAGAGCTAAAAGAAAGAGAAGGCTGCAAGGCTGACGCGGACCTCGCGTTTCTGCTGATGCGATTGTAAGTAACATTGTAGGGTTTCCCTCACGCTACCGCCTCCCAACATTACAAAAAAAAAAAAAATACTAACTCCATATGCGCGCAAAGCTTGTCTCCCCCCACCCCCCGCTCCGCTCCGCCGGTCGTCCGGTAAGCAAATTCCTAGGGGAAACACTGCATTGGAATGGTTTCTCTCTCTCTCTGTGTGCATGTTCATACTTTCACTGTGTTAGTCATTGTTTGTACTGCCGTTTTTTTTACTTTTGTATTCGTTGCGATCGCCTGTCTGCTAAGCTCAAAACAACCGCGCCTGGCTTGACGGAGAAACCAGTGCACTTTTACTTTCGCCCTCTGGGGGGAGCCTCGCTGGAAAATCAACCCCGGTTGCATAGTATACCATTAAAGACATTCTGGCATTGAGGATACCAATGCAAGTCACTTTCTTTCATTCTAACTGCAACCACTTCATAAGGGGCAGTTTGGGGTATGGTTCTAGCTCCTCTAACAGGACAGTGGGCTGGACTTCAGGCATTCCCGTTGTCTTCTGAACGTTTATCCCAGGGGTGTCAAACTCCAGTCTTGTCCTGCAACATTTAGATGTGTCCCTGCTCCAACAAATGGCTGAATAGCTCCTCAGTGTGCAGTCAACTTCTCCAGGGTCCTGCTAATGACTTGTCTTATATCTTGACCTGCTACTATTAAACTGTAACATACTTCTTTCCCCTGTAATGTTTTCTTTTCTTATTTTCTGTTCATGTGCAGCACTTTGAATGGTCTTGTTAAGGAAATGTGCTACAAAGAAACTCGCCTTGCCTTGATTATTTGACGCAGGTGTGCTGGACCAGAGACACACATAAAAATTGTAGGACACCAGCCCTTGAGCACTGGGTTAGGGTTTATACCCTTTCCACTGCATTCTTATCAGAAGACCAAGTTCCACTTTAGGCCACGTCAGAGCCGTAGAGAGAAAGAGTCGCGACACTCCCATTGGACTCCGTTGTACGCTTTTTGCCGCCTACTTCCGGGGTATGCAGCCTCGCATAGTTCCAAAAAGCCGTTCTATGGCGTTGGACATCATTCACTTCCATTGCTGACTGTCGAGTAACTTCTGAGGTAAGTTGATTAAATAGCTACCTGTTTTGAATTGTCAACTGTCTATATTGTATCATAGGCCATTTATGATGCATATTCTGATCTTTTGTTGTATGTACACAGCGTAATTATATATATATTTTTTATCTTGGTAGACCACCGATTGCCTGCTAGTTTGTTAGCTTGACTTCGCCCTCTGTAAAGGTAACGTTATATCCAGGCCTAAGTTGATTAAATAGCTACCTATTTTGAATTGTCAACTCTGTATATTATATAAATAGGCCCTTTATGGTGCATATGCTTATATTTATATGTATGTGCACAGTGCAACTGGCTTGAATGAACATATTTGTGCCCCTGTCTCAACAGATCTTGCTGGACCAGCAGTATCGTTGTTGTGGCCATCACAGGTTTCAGTGGAGCGCGCCCCCCCCCAAAAAAATGGTTACGATACCTGTTCTTAACGCCTGTTTACACATTTGTTGTTCTTGTTCACACATACTGTACGTATGTTTGTTGATATTATTCATGCTTGTTCCCATTTTTTTTGTTCCACACTGTTCATTTTTACCTTATGCCAGGTACCTTTATTATTAATGTTGTCCTTCCTTTCAGCCCTGATGCACTCTGAAGCCTGATGTATGTGGAGGATTTGTTTTAAATGTATTTATAATATTCCTCCCTGTTCCTTCACTTTGTTCTTGTTTTTCCAGTTAGATACACACATTTACACACATCTTGTTGTCTCACTCAGTATTTTTTATTAAACAATATTTGATTCATTCATCCAAGCTTAATGAGTTGTTATTATTTAATATATTTGATTCTTTGTGCATGGCTTAGTATTGAAATTATCATTGTTGTGTGGCCAACTCCTGCCTCATCAGAAAAAGTGGGTGTAAATGCTGAATGGACTGTTCTTTCTCAAAAAAGCAAAAAGCAACAACGGAGTCCAATGGGAGTGTTGCCTGTCACTGTTCTCTATCACTCTCTGCAGCTAACCTTAAGCCGGGCGTACACTGTATGAGTTTTTCAGTCGTGGTACTTATATACATCTCAAACTGTGCGACGGAACCGCGGGGTTTAAAAAGTTCACCGCTCACGATCTGTGCGGGGCGACGCTCGGACGCGACCGGACTGCTCACACTGTACGTCGTGCCCCCTCTGGGACCGCTCGCTGTGGTGGCAGAGGCAGGCGAGCGACGGTGGGTGACAGGGACCCAGAGCAGGGGTTCGAGCCCAGCTCTGGCGAGGCCCGCAGGAGGCACCGGGCGTCGGGGGAACGGAGGGGAGAGAGGAGGGACGAGACGCACCGGCGGCACGGCAGGTCGCCCGGCCCGCGCCCCCCCCCCCCCCCCCCGCGAGCGGAGGAGTGCCGAAACAGGCGGCCAGCGTGGACCACGGAGGAGTGCCGAAACAGGCGGCGGACCGCGGAGGAGTGCCGAAACAGGCGGCCAGCGCGTTGCCGCCCTCCCCAACGCCCCCGCGTGTGGGCCGAGCAGAGGTCGCTTCAGGGACGCCCGCTCCCCTCCCTCCGCTGGCGGGGACGGAGAGGAGGGGAGGGCGCCCCCTCGTAGCTCTGCTTGAACAGCAGGTTGCGCTCACGAAAACTTCACGACAGCCGACTGAATTTCAAACATGTTTGATTTTCACCGACCGTCCGATTCCTGATCGGGAGGTAGTCGTGAGAAGCCAGTCCCCCCTCCTCCCCCCCTCTACGATCAAGCTGAAATTCGGCCCGATTCAAAAATGCTCGCACGACTGAAGAATCGGCCCGAAAAGGGGAAAAACTCGTACAGTGTACGCCCGGCTTTACTCTTACTCTGTGCATTAACCCAGAGACGTAGAGAAAACTCTTAATAGCTCTGCACTTACCTATAGACCCAAATATATAAGCATAATGCTTTTGATAATATGTGAATGGCTTAATCTTAAACTTATATTATTAGTCTTAACATGATCATGTTTCACGTTGTGGTCTGGGGGTGACCACTTATCAGAAGTGAGCTAGCTGCTAGGCGAATGCTGAATGGACCACGGCAGACCTAACACTACCACCAAGGTAAGCTAATGGCTGAATGGGAATTTATAAGCAAAATCACGGTAATCAATAATACAGCCCAGTCGCCATAAAATGAAAATCATGAGACATCTGTCATCACATGAATGATATGGAAAAGAAAAGTTAAGTTAGAGCCGTTCTAGCCTGTTCTCCTGTCCATACGAACATGAACATAAGCTTTTCCCTCCATAAATGTAAAACGTATCTAAGTAATATACAGCTTTTCGTTGTCACCCTGCCTCTCAAAATGGAAAACTGACATTAACAAATATGTAATCATGCAATAACAGCTGAAAAAGTAGTAGGGTGTATATGTTTATATATGTATTTACCGTTAAATAACGCAATCGCTGCTGTCTGTCCCATAGAAGAACATGACAGCCAGCGTATGTTTTGGAACTATAGCGGTCTACACGAACCACGTGACTGCCCTGGCGGTGACATCAAAGAGTGTCGCAACTCTTTCTCTCTATGGCTCTGGGCCACGTGAAGCAAATATTGGTTTTACTGGTGTTGTTGACCAGTTCTCCCTGAAGTCAGTCTTATGGCCTGATCTGACCAGTGATGACATGTTTAGCCGCATGTCATCATTCAACCGCTGGTTGTCTAGGTGGTGTCCTGAAAACGACGTGGGCTACATTGATAACTGGCGAACTTTCTGGGGAAAACCTGGTCTGATCCGGAGAGACGGCATCCATCCCACTTTGGATGGTGCAGCTCTTCTTTCTAGAAATCTGGCCGGTTTTATTAGTTCTCCTAAATGCTGACAACCCAGGGTCCAGACCAGGAAGCAGAGCCGTAGTTTAACACACCTCTCTGCAGCTTCTGTACTGTTACCCACCCATTATCCTATTGAGACGGTGTCTTTCCCACGGCCAAAACTTAACAGATCAAAAACTTATCTAAAAGGAACAAATCATAAAAACCTAATAAAAATCAATATGGTTCACCTTGAACCTAAAAATAAAACAATTAAATGTGGTCTATTAAATATAAGGTCTCTCCCTCCAAAGACTTTGTTAGTTAACGAATTGATTTCTGATAAACAGATTGATTTGTTTTGTCTCACAGAAACCTGGCTACAAGAGGACTACGTTAGTATAAATGAGTCAACTCCCTCCAGTTATTCAAATTTCCACATTCCCAGATCTGTGGGAAGAGGAGGAGGAGTGGCAGCCATCTTTCAGTCTGATTTATTAATTAGTCCCAGGCCAATTAATAACTACAGTTCTTTTGAACATTTAACCCTCAGTTTCCCTCATCCAAACTGCAAAGCAATAAAACCTCTTCTGTTTATTGTTTTGTATCGTCCACCAGGCCCTTGCACTCAGTTTTTGGATCAGCTGTCAGACTTCTTATCTGATTTGGTGTTAAATACTGATAAGGTTATTATAGTGGGTGATTTTAACATCCATGTTGACACAGAATGTGATAACCTTAGTGTAGCCTTTAAAACTATCCTAGATTCAATTGGTTTTGCTCAAAATGTGCATAAACCGACGCACTCCTGGCTCCATACTTTAGACCTTGTGCTGACATATGGCATTGATTGTGAAGAATTAACAGTATTCTCTCACAACCCTGTCCTATCTGATCATTTTTTAATAACATTTGAGTTTAATCTAACGGAGTTCTCCACCCCCAAAAGAGGGTTCCATTATAGTAGATCTTTATCGGATAATGCTGTATCAAAACTTAAAGAGTCTGTCCCCTTTTTAATATCCTCCGTATTGCAGAAATGCCCTGTAGATGGCAGCAATGTTGTTTCTTCCAATTCACAAATAGATGTCTTTGTAAACGGTATGACTTTGTCATTGCGTTCTGCATTAGACAATGTAGCTCCCTTGAAAAAGAAGGTGATTATTCACAGGAAGCTGGCTCCTTGGTTTAATTCAGAGCTGCATTCCTTGAAGCACAATGTTAGGAAATTGGAGAGAAAATGGCGCTCTACACACCAAGAGGAATCCTACCTAATCTGGAGGGACAGTCTATTGTTGTATAACAAGACCATTCGCAGAGTTAGAGCAGCATATTTTTCATCATTAATTGAGGAGAATAAGAATAATCCTAGATTTCTCTTCAATACAGTTGCCAAACTTACCCAGAGCCACAGCTCTGTTGATCCAGCCATCCCCTTAGCTCTTAGCAGTAATGATTTTATGGGATTCTTCATAAATAAAATTGATTCCATTAAAAATAAAATAATTGGCATCCTCCCAAACATGATTACCTCGTCCTCAGTAAGTGAGGCAACATTGGAGGAATCCTTAGAACCTGCGCAGTGTCTGAACTGTTTAAAAGCAGTAGAGCTTTCTGAGCTATCTAAAATTTTAGCTTCATCTAAACCTTCTACCTGTATGTTAGACCCAATCCCAACCAAGTTGTTTAAGGAGGTATTCCCTCTGATCAGTGGTCCTATTTTAGACATGATTAATCTATCCTTAGTAAATGGATATGTACCAAAGGCTTTTAAAGTAGCTGTTATTAAACCTTTACTTAAGAAACCTTCTCTTGATCAAGATGAGCTAGTAAACTACAGACCTATATCTAATCTTCTTTTCTTATCTAAAATTCTTGAGAAAGTAGTTGCTAATCAACTTTGTGAACATTTACAAAGTAATGACCTACTTGAGGAGTTTCAGTCAGGCTTTAGAGCTCATCATAGCACTGAAACAGCTCTGGTGAAGGTCACCAATGATATTCTCATGGCCTCAGATAATGGACTTGTGTCTGTACTTGTCCTGTTAGATCTCAGTGCTGCATTTGACACAGTTGATCACATTATTCTCCTACAAAGACTTGAGCATACTGTAGGGATTAAGGGGAAAGCATTAGGCTGGTTTAAATCTTATCTGTCGGACAGATTCCAGTTTGTTCATGTTAATAATAAATCTTCTTCAAACTCTAGGGTCACCTGTGGAGTACCACAGGGTTCAGTCCTTGGACCAATTCTATTTACTATATATATGCTTCCGGTTGGCAAAATTATCAGACAGCATGGGATTAATTTCCACTGTTATGCTGATGACACTCAGCTATATTTATCCATAAATCCTGATGAATCCAATCAGTTACTTCGACTGCAGTCATGTCTTGATGACATCAAAAGCTGGATGACTTTAAATTTCCTGCATTTAAATTCTGACAAGACAGAAGTTGTAATCTTTGGGCCAGAGTCCTCAAAAAATAAACTTCTTAATCAATCACTGAATCTGGATGGCATTAACTTGGCCTCTGGTAATAAAGTAAAAAATCTTGGTGTTATTTTTGACCAAGACATGTCATTTAAATCCCATATTAAACAGGTTTCCAGAGTTTCCTTTTTTCACCTCCGGAATATCGCCAAAATTAGAAACATTCTGTCCAGGGGTGATGCTGAAAAACTAGTGCATGCATTTGTTACTTCAAGGCTGGACTATTGTAATTCTTTGTTATCAGGAAGTCCACAAAATACAGTTCGAAGTCTTCAGCTGATCCAAAATGCTGCGGCAAGAGTTCTGATGAAAATCAACAAGAGGGATCATATTTCTCCAATTTTAGCTTCCCTTCATTGGCTTCCTGTTAAATCAAGAATAGAATTTAAAATTCTTCTTCTAACGTATAAAGCCCTTAATAATCAAGCTCCATCATATATCAGAGCTCTGATTACTCCGTATGTTCCTAACAGAGCACTTCGCTCTCAGACTGCAGGTCTGCTGGTGGTTCCTAGAGTCTCTAAAAGTAGAATGGGAGGCAGATCCTTTAGCTATCAGGCTCCTCTCCTGTGGAACCAACTCCCAGTTTTGGTCCGTGAGGCAGACACCCTATCTATTTTTAAGACTAATCTTAAAACATTCCTTTTTGACAAAGCTTATAGTTAGAGTGGCTCATGTTACCCTGAGCTACCTCTATAGTTATGCTGCTATAGGCTTAGGCTACTGGAGGACATCAGGGTCTAATTTTCTCACTCTACTGATTTCTACTGTTCTTCATTCTACGGTTCTCCAGTTTTGTATTGTATTACATTGAAATGACTGTCGTCATTTCAGCTTTTAACTTTTTGCTCTCTCTCTTTTTCTTCATAGTAGGTACACCTGGTCTGGCGTTCTGTTAACTTTGACATCATCCAGAGAAGACGGCTCACCCGTTACTACCATCTAATGTAGAACAGATTACTAGATCAATGTGTGCTTCTGTGCTTTTTTGTCTCTCTTGTTGTGTCTCTGCTCTGTCTTCTGTAACCCCAGTCGGTCGAGGCAGATGACCGTTCATACTGAGCCCGGTTCTGCCGGAGGTTTTTTTTCCCGTTAATGGGTGGTTTTTCTTCCCACTGTCGCTTCATGCTTGCTCAGTATGAGGGATTGCAGCAAAACCATGTACAATGCAGACGACTCTCCCTGTGGCTCTACGGTTCCCCAGGAGTGAATGCTGCTTGTCAAGACTTTGATGCAATCAACTGGTTTCCTTATATAGGACATTTTGACCAATCTGTATAATCTGACCCAATCTGTATAATATGATTGAACTTGATTTTGTAAAGTGCCTTGAGATGACATGTTTCATGATTTGGCGCTATATAAATAAAATTGAATTGAATTGAACTGGAATAAAATGTAGATCCGAGAAGACGCAGCCCTGGGGGGTTCAGGAGGAAGGTCTCCTACCCTGGCAGGATCCAAGATAAGTAGATATTCTGTTTTCTGGAGAAGCTGGAAGTATACAAAACCTGATCCAGTCGTGGTTTGGTTGTTTTTGAGAGTATTAGGATTGAATGCTGAGCTGACATTGATGAACACAATCCAATCCTGACGGAGAGCCGTGAGACCAGTACTGTAAGAAGTGCTGAACCCTTCCCTGACCTAATGAGCTGGGACCCTGGTGGGTCATAGATCTCATGTGGTCTCAGCAGTTTTCAGAGCATCTAAAGTCAGACCTGTTGGTCTTTTGTTGGTGGCTTTGTTAGGAAAAGACTGATAGGATAGAAGTACTGCTTTATAAGAGAGGCCTTATTAAGACTCATAGAGATACTCCTCTTCCTCGCAGACATCAGAAATCTGATGATTCAGACTGAACCTAACACTCTCCTCCAACGATGCTATAACGCTGAGCCTAACAACTTTCCTTCTTCCTTAGGTGTGGATCCCGTGTCCTCAGTGTCGGCAGAACACACCACGGCCCAGAGGAGGAGCAGCGGGTCTGGACCTGGACCTGGCCTCCTTCCTGGCAGTGAAGGCCCAGCAGACCTATATCTCCTGTTCCTCATCCTCCTGGAGCTCTGCTCGCATGGACGGGGCCAAGGCTGGGGGCGCAGTCAGCGATGGCAAGCTTTGGCTGGGGAAAGAAGCTCCAGATGATGGCTGGCTCCACGGTGGCCTGGCTGAGCCACGTTTTCAACGCTACGGCAACTGCTGCCCAACGCCATCCTGCTGGCTGTGCTGCTGGTTCTGCTGCCCAGGGCGGGGATGACTTAGTTACTTAACGATGCAAAGTCCAGTTCAGGTGTGCACTGATCCGTCCTAGCTGCTCTGATCATATGTTCACACCTGATGGAAGGACATGTTAAAATGGCCAGGTGATAACTGCTCAGGTACATCCTCAAACCTGGGGACCACTGAAGTGAAGCAGATAAAAACGCCTCAGACGTCCTCTGAAGGCGCACTGAGAGCATTCAAGTCTGGATTTCTCTCCATCCAGATCAGATCATCCCTGATTGATATTAGTGCGAGGACAGATCAGTGTCTAAATGTATATATAAAGAAAATAGAACAAAGAACAAAAGTCTTTAAAGATGTTCTGATTGTGTTGGCATATCAAATAAAGAGGTTTACATTTTTGGATCTTCTTTTTCCAGTAGATCTCTTATCACCTCCAAGTTGTTTCACAGAAGCGGGAAAATGGATTATTCTGGTGGTTTAATTTACACATTACTGACTTTCACACAAGTTACCCTGGAGATGGTCCTGGTCTGAACGAGCTAACATTCTGATCTAGTTGATCCTGCCGTGTTTGGTCAGCCAGAAGTCTTCAGATGTTTGATCAGCTTCAGGATCTGTTTCCTATACCGGATCAACCTGGGTCTGGTTTTACACTTTTGGAAATCATCTCTTCCCAAAACTGCATTATTTTCTAGCAGTACCACATAAAATGTACCAAAGTTCCATTGTTCTCACATCAGGTATATCACCATTATATCTGTTCAGTTTTTCTGTTGTTATACACCCGCATTAACCATTTAAACTGGATCATTTTAAGGTGCGGGTAAATAGATCTGGAATGAGTGCAAGTCCCCCCCCCCCGATCATATGGCCTGTACAATAATGATTGTCGAAGCCTGGATCTTCTATTTTTCCAAACAAATCGGAGGAGCATCTTCCTGATTTGTACAAAAAAGCCAGGAGGAGGGGGCAGAGGAATATTCTGAAATACATAAAGAAACTTGGGTAGTATGTTAATTTTAATTATATTAATTCTCCCAATTATGGATACTGTTAATGGCACCCATCTATCAATAAACTCGCCCATATCTGTTATTTTCAGATTATAGCTTTTTTCCACAATTTGATGGAGGTTTGGCAAAATTTGTATTCCTAAGTATCTGAATTGTGGTACCACACTAGATTGACAAATAATATGGGTGATAATGGGCAACCCTGTCTGCAGCCCCTCTTAATTTGAATTGGTTTTGAAATATTCCTATTTGTTATTGTCGGGGTTTGGGAGACTCTGACGCCTCTGGGTGGTGCGGTCTAGTATTCCTCCACTAAAGGCGTCAGCAGTGTTGTGCAATTTCACACTGTTTTAAAGTTATTTAATGTTTAATAAGTAACTGTCTCTTAGGTATTGTCTGGTGAATATCAGCTCTAGAGCTGATATCAAGACAAGAGCACTGGTGATCTTTTAACAGCAAATTCTGCACACATATAGAATAGAAGAGTGACAACTTCTCTTTATTAACAGAAATAAAATTAACATCCAGAGAACATCACTATATAATGCTGTTTATCTGAATTAACTCTATATTTCAATCAACAAATCCTCTCTACGAGGCTAGTGAAACTTAACTAAAACTACTAAGCAAAATGAAGATAAAAAGAAGCTAAGGAACTATTTACACACAAAGAAACAAAAAGACAAAATAAAATGGTTGATCATCATCATTAGAATGATTCAGTGAATCCTGGTTCACTGCAGATCTGAGTTAAAGAACCAAAGTTCATCTTAAAGAGGATTGAATGAGCTTAAATTATCTTAACTAATTCAGAACAAAATTTGGTGTGTGTTTCAACCCATTCACAATGCAAATCCTGAGTTAAACAAAACATTATTTAATGAAGTAAGATTTTAAAGAATGATTTTCTCAGTAAACATCAGTAACTTCTAGAACGCTCGATTTTATTAATGCGATTATATTTCCGGGAGGCTAGGGGTCAATGTAGTGATCAGTCGCTAAAATCGGTTACTTCTAAAGTTATACAAAAAAAACCTTTAAATCGACATTTATAATTAATGCAGCAATAACATTCATAGCACTATCGAACGATGGTGGAGCAAATGAAACAAACCTTATGCTCAAAACGAACCGTAGTCGTATATCCGGGAAAGCGGAAATTACCCGAAAGCTAATAGCATTAGGCTAGCGGACATTCGGCTCTAACTTTAAAAAGCTTCGGCTTTATTTTAGTGGTAATGAGCGGACCGGAAAACACAAATATCATTATCCCATCAATGTATAAAACCTTTGTGGAGATAATATTTGTTATGATCATGAAGACACACTCGAGTCGCATCAGCAATGGCATGGTATCGAAATGCTAACAGGAGCTATGTCGGTCAGCTCCATGTGTTTGAAAACACTGTGAAAATGCATTAAGTTAACCTTCTAAATAAACCATTTAACTTTCCCTGTTTGTTTCTCTGCCAAACCTGTCGGTGCCTCTGTGTGAGTTCGCCTCACTCTGGGCATCCAGTTGGAAGAAGTTGAAAGCAGGGGCTAGCTGCTTACCAGCCGCAGACATGCAGCCAGCCAGAAAGCGGTCGGGGTAGGCCGATCCGGGGTCCTGCATGCAGTCGAGTCCCCGGCATGCGAAACTCAGCCCTGCAGCGGCGACGCCAGATGGGCTTTTGCTCTCAGCTTGGGATACTGAGTCCTGTGTCGGCTTTTGTCCGCTCCACGTTGTCTGGAATCAGCTTCCTGCAACAGCTGAGAAGAATAAACAAAGCTGCTTTTGGCATAGGGATTCTTTTACTCCAGCGGCTGGTTGCGCAGAAGTTAGACTGCAAACTTAACTTCGATCTAGTCGGACGGGACGACTGGGTTCGAGTTTCTCCCCATTGCTGTCCCAACGAAACAGCGGGAAATGAGTTTCAGAGAAGCACATTTTTACTCAGCTTGTGAGCCTTGGAGGCCCATGTGGCCCCGTGCATGGCTGGTTGGTCCCCAAGCACCCCTCTCCTCCAGAGTCCCAGGCAAGAAGTGTGTAAGATAGGGAGGAGTGGTCTACGCTCATAGCAAGGACCCTGCTGAAAGAGGCTGTGTCTGTGTGGATGTGTGATATTCCTTTGCTTACAACCCATCCCAACTTCTCCCCCATGGTACATGTTGTCAATTTAATCTGACTTCTAGTCCATGGCAAGATGGCATAACAGCAGCAGGGTGGCTGGGTGAAGGCAGGTGTTTCTCATCAGCAGAGGAGTATTTTAGGAACCTGCTGCCTGCTCTTCTTCATCTGAGTGTTAACCAGTGGGGTGTGACTCTAGCCGTCAGTCCTGACCTTCAGATTTGGAAGAATCAGTCTTACTTTGTGTGTTCCTACTTCCTAGGTTCCTCCTGAGTCCTGGATTCTGATCCAGTTCAGTTCCAGAGTTATCTCACACCAATTCAAGTTGTTTCCTTGGGCTGAAGCTCCTGGCTGGCGCTGTGTGGCCTCCTGTTTCCTTGGACTCACCTGAGATCGAACCCTGCTCACCCTCCATCGTGTCCATCATACAAGCCTCAACGGATGGGACTCAGCTCTGAACCAGACTCCCAGCCCCACTCATTCCTCCCTGGCCGTTACCATCACCTCTCCAGCTAACCACCAAACTATACTCCAAGATCCATCAACACAATCATTAACCCCACCTGTCCTACCACCGGGGCCCCACTCCAGAGCCAGGCCTGGAGGTGGGGCACGCTGGCGAGCGCCTGGTGGCCGGGCTTTTACCCATGGAGCCCGGCCAGGCACAGCCTGAAGAGGAAACATGGGTCCCCCTTCCGATGGGCTCACCACCTGTCAGAGGGGCCAAAGGGGTCGGGTGCATTGTGCAACGGGTGGCAGTAGAGGGCGGGGACCTTGGCGTTCCGACCCTCGGCTGCAGAAGCTGGCTCTTGGGACGTGGAATGTCACCTCTCTGGTGGGGAAGGAGCCTGAGCTCGTGCGCGAGGTTGAGATGTTCCGACTAGAGATAGTCGGACTCACCTCGACGCACCGCTCTGGCTCTGGAACCAGTCTCCTTGAGAGGGGCTGGACATTCTTCCACTCTGGAGTTGCCCCCGGTGAGAGGCGCCGAGCTGGGGTGGGCATACTTGTTGCCCCTCATCTCGGTGCCTGTGTAGCTGAGTTAATTTTATTTATTTATATTTCATTTTATTTTATGAACCTTCTCAAAACATTTTTATTTGCTTTTCTTAGTTCTGGAATTGTATTTTATTTTGGCGGAGAAGCTTTTATTTTCTTGTTTCCTGTTTCTGCGTCATATCCTGTGTGTTCGCGCTGCCCTCTTCAGTTCGCGCCAAGTTGCGCTGGGGAGAGGTAAGCGTACAAAGCTGTCTTCTGTTTGTATATTCGAAATGTCTTAAAAAGTATGTTTGTCAAACTCAGGAGTTATATGTTGTTCCCCAACTGTTTATGTTAAGCGCAGCACTGTACTGGGTATTTAATTCCCATGTTAATTACATTTAATTAGCCTATTGTACCAATGTGGTAATTTTTGTTCCTTTGATTGGTTAAGGTGTGCGTGGGAAAGCCAGAGCCCAAGAACTGTGCTGACTGTAATCTTGTTTTAAACAGGAATAAAACAACGCAGAGCTGATTCCAGAGTGATTCCGGTGTGATTCTTTCTACAACCGTTACACCTGCACGTTGGGGTTTTCCCCGGTGAACGAGAGGGTGGCCTCCCTCCGCATTCGTGTGGGGGGACGGGTTCTGACTGTTGTTTGTGCTTATGCACCAAACAGCAGTTCAGATTACCCACCCTTCTTGGAGTCCTTGGAGGGGGTACTGGAGAGTGCCCCTCCTGGGGACTCCCTTGTTCTGCTGGGGGACTTCAACGCTCACGTGGGCAATGACAGTGGGACCTGGAGGGGCGTGGTTGGGAGGAACGGCCCACCTGATCTGAACCAGAGTGGTGTTCTGTTGTTGGACTTCTGTGCTCGTCATGGATTGTCCATCACAAACACCATGTTCAAGCATAAGGGTGTCCACATGTGCTCTTGGCACCAGGACACCCTAGGTCGCAGTTCAATGATGGACTTTGTTGTTCTACTCTACTGTTTCCTGTGAGTCTGCATATCGTCCTGTGAACTCTGTTAGAGATGATCAGTTATTCTGCTGACAGCAGATTCTGGAAACTAATCTGGTTCTGATGTTTCAACACATTTATTTTGTGTGTTAAATAAAGTCTTAATTTAATCTTTGTTCATTTTCAGAGATTTAAATGATTCAAAGACAAAGCAGCTGGAAGTAGAAATTTATTTTTTACACTGATATAATTTAGAAAAGTAAACAAAGTTTGCAGCTTTCAGCCAATCAATCAGGAGTTCACTGATGATGTCACCGTGCTTTCTACCAATGAGCTGCTTCAAACCGATGACAAGCCGACTGAAGGTTTCTGAGTTAAAACTTTGGCCATTTGGTGGCGCCGTAGATCCGAAGCACAGACAGAGAGAAAGAGAAAGCTTTGGCACAAAGCATCCTGGGAGTTTGAGTACAGGTTAGGTCTTTTCCTATGTCCTCCACAATGCTCCGCCCTCAGTGTCTGCAGGTAATTAAAGACCTCCCACATTGCACCGCAGACCACACCCCCTGAAACGTTTAGCCAATCAAAGGCTGCCGAGGCCCTCCCCCATTCTGATTCGCTGTCCAGGCTGCAGGCTGAAGCTGAAGTCTCTGGGAGCCTCGAACAGCAGAACGATGGTGGAGCCCAGGTTAAACTCCCCAACAGGCTCTCCTTTGTGCAAAGCCACACCCCCTTCACCTGTAGCTGATTTCACCTGGTTGCCCACAGCAACATAGCTTCGATCATGGAATGAGCCTTTGCTGTAGCGAGGAGTGTTTGTCCGCAGCTCCTGAGGAGGGAAACAAACACAAACCGACCATAGGTTAATTGACAGCAGCTAGGGGGCGCTCTCAATCAATCTTTATTTATATGCACTGTAACACACAGGAGAGCCATAAAACTCTAAAAGCAATAATTATAGCTGCTGCAGCGGCGGAGACAACCAGCAGGTAGTTGCTCTACAATCTGCTCAGTGTGTCTGGGAGAAAACAGGCTTTTCTGACTAAATAAGATCTTCCAGCAAACAGGGATCAGAACCACAATCAATGGGAATAAAGTCTAAATCCCCAGAGAATAAACTAAAGTAAATTATGTTTTTTATTATGCTTAAGAAGCAGCATTTAAAACTCTTGTGAACCTGAAGAGGAGATGAAGGGAAACCAAAGTTAGATCATTAACACCCGACATCGTTAGGCAGCCTAACCCTAAGGCAGAATAAAAGTGGTGGTGAAGAAAAGCCGGACAGAAGGGATCTGGAGATTCTGTATTTAAAAGAAATTATGGAAATAAAGCTTTCTGCAGTTTATTGAGCTAAGTTTAGCTTCATTTCAGGATCTTTGGCATCAGAAAAAACTCAACAACCGTGTGTACCAGAGCCGTCGTTGGAGGAGGTAATCCGTTTCACGGAGAAGGCTCAGCTCTGACACTAAGAGCAAAGAAAGGTAACAACGTAAATCTCAGTCTTTCCTGGTGAAAACGAGCGCCACCTCTGCTACTGCTGGGGTACAGAAAGAGGAACATGGTGAGAACACAGGTAATACCACCCAGAACCAGTGGCTGAAAATCGAACAGAGATAACCTCTAAATAACGTCCGATAACAGAACTCATCACTGCCACTGAATCAGAAAGACAAAACATGGCAGAAGAACTTAGGATAAATGTCACAGCAGCATTGTCTAGTGCACAAAGTCCACCTCAAACATCACGCCACAGGAAGTAATGGGCGTAACGTCCCTCAGCAAAGACGGTGACCACCACCAGGCCAGCAGACAAAGGCTCAGTGCTACTTAGTGCAGCTGACTACTGTGAGAACTGATGCTTCTACTGAGGGACAGTAACACCTACGACACCCTGTAAAGGGTCCAATAACTACAGAAAGAAAATAACTGACTACTAGAACTGGAAAAACAGAAAGCGATCCATCAGCTGCACCCAGGCGAGGCCGTCCAGGCATATATGGACTTCCAGAAACACACAAAGAAGGGGAACCTCTCAGAGCCATCAGCAGCATTAACGCGGTCACAACATTGCAGAACAATCTTGTGCTGGTTGGAAACTCTCCACACCACATCCAAACCTCCAGACTTCATTTCTAAAGTCCAACCCCTGAGACTGGCACCAGGGGAACCATCGTTCCCTCTGACGTCTCCTCTCTGCTCACCTGCGTTCATCAGAGGCAGTGAACTCTGTCAGGACTCAGAACACCATGCAGCACTAAGAGAACCGATTTAACACCAAACTGATCTGTGGCCTGGTGGACTTCTGTCTCTCAACCACATATTCAGAGACGGCGTTTACTGACAGAAACATGGTGTGCTGTGGGCTCCCCAGTGTCCCCCCATTGGGGCCCATTTGTACCTGAGGAGGTGGAGAGCAGGGCCCTCAGTGCTTACAGGGGACACCACCAACCCTCTGGTTTAGATACGTGGATGATCCTACAGTATGGTAGGACTCAGTTGGACACTTGGGTCAAAATCCAGACCAAAGACGTTGAGGCATTCACCAACCACATCAGCTCAGGGGACAGCGACGTCAGGTTTACCAGAGAGGACGGCAAGAACAACATGTTGCCGATTCTGGACTGTGCGGCACACATGGAGGGAGATGGGAGTCTCAAACTGAGGTTTACCAGAACCCCCCCACCCCCACACACACACACACACAGACCAATATCTGCATTTAGATTCCCATCAGCCACTGGAGCACAAACTGCTATCAGAACTCTGAGTTACCGGGCGGAGAACGTTCCCTCTTCAGCAGAGGAGAACCAACAAGGAGCAGGTCAGGAAATCACGGCTACACTGTGGTGTAGTGGTCCCTAGAGAAGTGGGTATACGGCGTATACCCGCATATACTAGACCACTGGCTGCAACACTGTGGTTACTCAGAATGGACGTTTGTCAAATCAGCCACAAAGCTGGAAAACAACACAGAAGAGAGAACATAAACGCAGAAACATTGTTTTTCCTGAAAGTGTCAGGAGGTTCTGAGAAGCTCAGAAACACAACATATCAGTAAATGTCACACCTATAAAACTCTCAGACAGAACCGGGTTCCTCCCAGAGTCAGAACATCCAGACCACAGCTGAGCGACGTTGTGTCTGCGGTCCAAAGCAGCTCAGACGGCTCAGAGTCCATCAGAGAAACTAAACTACATGAACGTCTGGAGCAGCAGGAGGACCAGCAGCCAGACTCAGAGGTCCACTGGTACCTCCAGAACAAAGGAGACCCTGCTGAGGACAATGATGTCCAGATTCTGGGGACAATTCTGGGGCTTTACTTGATTTCAAGTGATCTACTGCTGTAGATATTTCCTCCTTATTTATAGCCGCACCAAGTTTTACACTCATTAATTCTGAAATGGTGGTTATTTGGAGGGTATCTAAGAACAAACCCTGCTCTTGTTCCTTATGTTACCTCACAGCTGTATCAATTTTCAAAAAAGATCTTAAAACTTTCTTTGATTTCTCAAAATCTGTCCTTCACGATTTTAACCAAAAAAAGGTTAAAAATAAACCAACTGGACTTTTATTCTGAAGCTGAAGACGTTTCTCTTCCATCCAGGAAGCTTTCTCTGTCCTAAATGTCTGCAGTGGTGAGGAGTTCCAGCTCTATAGACCTGCAGGCCTCCTTAGAGCTTAGATTCACCTGGAGACTCACCTGGAGACTCACCTGGAGACTCACCTGGAGACTCACCTGGAGCTGGTCGCCCCAACAATGGAGAGTCGTACATCTTTTTTATGACTGCCAGCTTAATTTATTTCTAAGTTATCAGTTCGGCATCCAAATGGAATAATGGGTCCAAAACAATACAAGTAAAAATTAACAACAACAGGGAAGAGTCAATTTTCAGACTCAGTTATTTCTGATGACGGACTTTATATCCGGGAGGCCAAAGGTCAATTTATCCAATCCCAGATTAAACAGGGACTATTTAAATCCCTGTGGACCAAAATGGGCCTCAGTAAAGATCTATGAAGGAAGCAAAGGGCGCTCTGTGGCATTTCTATTTAGTGTAGAAGCATGTTTTACTATAGATGGAGGGTTGGTTGAAACACGACCTAAATCACAGAGACTGTGTTTACTGGGGGCAGAAGCGATGAAGTCGTTTTTTAGAGCATTGAACAATGAATTTATCCGTCTTATTTTAATGCTACAGAGAGAACGGCAGAGTCCAACCCACGAAATGCAGCAGGTGAATAAATGCTGGGAAGTGAAGCATCAGAAAATAGAAAGTGAACAACGGGACAGACTCTGCTCTGATGTTTGCAGGAATGTGGAGCGGCTTGTGGTGCGATAATTTATAACTAACCATTACTGATTGCTTTTCTGGTAACCCTAACTCTAAGTGTGCCAACACAGTAAAATGAAATATCCCAAGGAAAAATTATTCACCACCGAGAATAAAACCTAAATAAATGGAATACGAACACCTGGTCTGGTGTTCTGTTAGCTGTGACATCATCAGGGGAGGCAGATCATCCTCTATTACCATCTAACATAGAAAGTACTCCTGGATCAATGTGAGCTTCTGAGCTTTCTGTGTCTCTGCTCTGTCTTCTCTAAGCCCCAGTGGGTGGAGGCAGATGAGCGTTCACACTGAGCCTGGTTCTGGTTCTGCTGGAGGTTCTCCTCCCTGTTAAAGGGGAGTTTTCCTCTCCACTGTCGCTTCATGCATGCTCAGTATGAGGGATTGCTGCAAAGCCATCAACAATGCAGACGACTGTCCCCTGTGGCTCTACGCTCTTTCAGGAGGAGTGAATGCTGCTTGGAGAGACTTGATGCAACCTGCTGGGTTTCCTTAGAGAGGAAACTTTCTGACCAACCTGGAGGATCTGATGGAGTCTGACTTTGGAAAGAGCCTTGAGATGACATGTTGTGAATTGGAATTATAGAGATAAAACTGAATTGAACCACAAGACGTTTTAACCACAATATTTACAATATCTCCCCCTGCTGGACAAAAGTGACGTGACCTTAGATCATCAGAATCAACCTTATTTGCCAAGTTTGTGGGTAGAAAAAAGGGATTTGACCTCAGAGTCCAGCGCTCGTGTAAAAACAGCCAGACAAGCAGAGCAGCAATTATAAGAGATAAGATAAGTTAGACTTTATTGATCTCACAGTGGAGAAATTCACGTGTCACATCGGCTCAATAATCAGTGAAGGTGCCAAAAGGAGGAAAAGGTGCATGAGGTATATACAGTGGATCAATAAAAATAAATAAAGCAGAGATTTAGGATGACTTATATACATTCAAGGTGACTTATATACATATGGATTTGACGTTGTACATTAAAGTGGTACCAGGTAAAGAACAGTGAGATAACTATAACAGCTGAAGTCTCTTATTTAACAGGATAATTGCCCAGGTTATTAAATAGTAATTGCACAATGGTTATTGCACAGTTGTTACAGTGTTATTACACCAGGTTACAGTGCAGCATTGTATAATCTGATAGCAGCAGGAATAAATGACCTGCGGTAGCGCTCCTTTTTACAGACAGGATGTCTAAGTCTGGCACTAAAGGAGCTGCTCAGCTCCTCTACAGTCTGGTGCAGGGGGTGGAAGGTGTTGTCCATGATGGACTCTCTCTGTGCTGCCAGGAGCCCAGAGGAGGACAGAGATGATAACAGGCTGTAATATTATGGATTCAATGTTTCTAAAAGGTTGAGTTTAGGCGTTCTCTGCTTTGTGAACGTCTACAGCGATGAAACGGTGAAGTGAGAATAAAGAAACCAGATCCATAAACCCAGAGGGACAAAGACTCTGCTGGGGTCAGACTGAAGGAGACACAGGCGGCTGGATCTCTGGACAGGTTCTACTGAGACAGCACCAGAAACATACTAACATGGCCTCAGGGTCAACCCGGGCAGGAAAATGATCTGACGGATTCAGGTAAACACAGAAAACTAAAGACGAGGAGCCGACCGTCAGCCAGACGGCCAGGACTCAGACCTGGACCCGCTGGTACTTCAGTTCCCAGCGCTAAGACTGACAGGAGGCTCAGTAGAACATCAGGAACACCGTCTACTGGTTCAGCTCTCTGGCTGCCTTGGTGTGCAGCTGAAGACCAACTGGACTCACCTGGTCGAAGTAGACCCTGATGGAGCCCACGTTGGTGGCTCCCACCGCCGTCAGGGAGAAGAAGCCGTGCTGCCATTGGCCACTCAGCACCACCCTCTCGTTAAGGCAAAACAGCTCTTTGACCCAGCGAGCCACACCCGGGTTCACTGACATTAACGAGCCTAACGAGGACAGAGACACACGTGAAAAAGTGAGGAGCCGGAAAGGGAAGGAGAAAGGCGAGCCGTCAGCGCGCTCACCTGGGAAATGACGGCGCAGCTCCACCTTCCAGTCGGTTGGGGAGTGGAAGCAGTGGTAGTCACCTGGAGCCAGGTAGACCACCACGTGGAACAGCTCGGTGTCAGGAGACGACAGAAGGTGCTCCTGGAAGGACGATGAGGACAGGTCTGAAACACAGAACCAACACACGTGCCATCCAGCAGCTCAGCACACAAACCGTGCAAAGTTCTGACGGGTCAGAGGTGGCCTTACCTGAGCTGCGGCTCGTCTGTGGACCCAGGAAGCTCTCCAGACTGTAGGTAACCCCCTTCACCTGTTCCACCTCAGAGTTCTTCACTCGACCAAAATGAAGGATCTTCCCGTCAGCTGGAGAGGTCTGGAACCGAAGCAACACAACAGGACCGGGTGACCCACTGAGTCCAGACCAATGCACCCAAGTTCTGCTACAAGCCTCTTCATCTCAGCCGGTCCAAGCCAGGCGCTACAACCGCCTCCAAGACGTCCTCTACACCCCAGCCCAAGATGTCATGAACCTGTCCCACATTCCGGACCAGAACCCGGATCTACGTCCCAGTCCAAGTCACAGAACCAGAACGGTAACAGCCCGTTCTACATTCAGGTCCAAGGGCTGCTGTACATCCAACCTAAGACCAGTTTTATCGTCCAAGATTGGTTCTACACTCCAGGACAGGACCCGGTTCTGCATCAGAGTCCAAGACCCGGTTCTGCATCCGAGTCCAAGACCCGGTTGTACTTCTCTTTGAATGGAGGCATAACGACACACTAAGCAGCTGCAGCGGCTTCAAAGAACTCAGTAAAACTGTCAGAGTCTAAAATCAGATTTACATAGATGGGATGTTATTTCCTTTTTAGGTTTAAGCTCCCGGATAGAATCCATCAGGTTGAACGTTCTTCCACAGTTGCTGTATTATTTCAATGTCTACCAGCCAGAATCCCACCTAAACAATTCAGTTTTATTTATATAGCGCCAATTCATGAAACATGTCATCTCGAGGCACTTTACAAAGTCAAAATCAATCATATTATACAGATTGGTCAAAAATGTTCCTATATAAGGGAACCAGTTGATTGCATCAAAGTCCCGACAAGCAGCATTCACTCCTGGAGAAGCGTAGAGCCACAGGGAGAGTCGTCTGCATTGTCCATGGCTTTGCAGCAATCCCTCATACTGAGCATGCATAAAGCGACATGCTGCTCTGACTCTGCGAAGGGTCTTTTTATACAGATTAATAACGAGGTATTTGTGGCAGGGTAAAAAGGCCAGAATTAAGTTTAGAACTCTGCAACTAAAAAAAGGAAAGGGTGGAATGGGCCTTCCCTGTTTACTAGCATGCAGCCCAGCTGAGACCCTTAGTCTGCCTCTGTTCACCATCATACACGACAATAAGATAAGATAAGCTTTATTGATCTCACAGTGGAGAAATTCACTTGTCCCATCGGCTCAATAGTCAAAAAGTCAGAAGAAGGTGTCAAAGTAGGTAAGTAGAATCAGTTAGATACAGTTATACAGCTATATACAATATACAATTCTGTACACTCCTATGTATAAATATGTTATTGCACATATGTTATTATACAGTTTATACAGGACTATTGCACAGGCTTATTGCACAGTTTATACAGTTTATACAGGATTATTGCACAGGCTTAATGCACGGATTGTAGCACCTTGTTTAAATAGCTTATTGCACATAAGTTATTACAGTTATTGTTGCAGCTATGGTGCGTGGTTGCAGTCGTTACTCTAATAGTTACACTTATAAAGCTATGATCAGGTAGCAGCAGGAATGAGTGACCTTTATAACATAATAATATAACACCATAATAATAATAATAATAATAATAATAATAATAATAATAATAAACACAGCACATTATTGCACGTAGTTACTGCAAAACACTTGTTACAGTAATTGTAACTGTTATACAGTTATATGTATAGTCCAGAGATTAAATTTACATGAGTTGCATATTATTGTACATTAGTTATTGCATATTACTAATAACGGTTATGGTCACAGTTACAGTGCAGCATTGTATAATCTGGTAGCAGCAGGGATGAATGACCTGCGGTAGCGCTCCTTTTTACAGACAGGGTGTTTTAGTCTGGCACTAAAGGAGCTGCTCAGCTCCTCTACAGTCTGGTGCAGGGGGTGGAAGGTGTTGTCCATGATGGATGTGAGCTTGGACAACACCCTCCTCTCAGCTACTTCCTCCACTGAGTCCAGAGAGCAGCCCAGGACAGAAGTGGCCTTCCTCACCAGCTTATTCAGCCTCTTTCTGTCCCTCTCTGCTGCCAGGAGCCCAGCAGACGACAGCGTAGAGGAGGGCTGAGGCCACCACAGAGTCATAGAAGGTCTTTAGCAGAGGCCGGCTCACTCCAAAGGACCTCAGCCTCCTGAGGAGGTGGAGCCGGCTCTGGCCCTTCTTATACAGGGCGTCAGTGTTATGTGTCCAGTCCAGTTTATTGTTGACGTGAACACCCAGGTATCTGAAACTCTCCACAGTTTCTATGTCCTGCCCCTGGATGTTCACAGGTGAGTGAGGTGGGGGTCTTCTCCTGAAGTCCATCACCATCTCCTTGGTCTTACTGGTGTTTAAGCACAGATGGTTCTTCTCACACCAGTCCACAAAGTCCATGATGACCGACCGGTACTCCAGCTCGCTCCCCTCAGACACACAGCCCACAATGGCCGAGTCATCAGAGAACTTCTGAAGGTGGCAGCTGTCCGTGTTGTAGGTGAAGTCTGAGGTGTAGCGGGTGAAGAGAAACGGAGACAGGACGGTGCCCTGGGGGCCCCGGTGCTGCAGAGGGCCACCTCTGACTGACAGCCGTGCAGCCGCACGTACTGAGGGCGATCAGTGAGGTAGTCTATGGTCAGTGAGGTAGTCCATGGTCCAGTCAGCTAGATGTTTGTCCACCCCAGCGTCCTCCAGCTTCCCCCTCAGCAGCACCGGTCTGATGGTGTTGAAAGCGCTGGAGAAGTCGAAGAACATGACTCTCACAGCGCTCCTGGTGGTCTCCAGGTGGGTTAGCGCCCGCTGCAGCAGGTAGATGATGGCGTCCTCTACTCCGATGTTGGGCTGGTAGGCAAACTGCAGCGGGTCCAGGGTGGGGCTCACCATGGTGCGAAGGTGCGCTAGGATGAGGCGCTCCATGGTCTTCATCAGGTGGGAGGTCAGGGTGACTGGTCTGAAGTGGGCCGGTTCCCTGGCGTGCGGCGTTTTGGGAACTGGCACCACACAGGAGGTCTTCCACAGGGTGGGCACCACCCCCAGGCTGAGGCTCAGGTTGTAGATGTAGCTGAGGACCTCACAGAGCTCATCTGCACAGGTCCTCAGCAGCCTGGGGGGATGCCGTTTGGTCCTGAGGCTTTCCTTTGTTTCAGCCTCGTCAGCTGTCCTCTCACCTGCACTGGTGTGACTGTGAGGGGGGAGGAAGGTAGGGCTGAAGGTGTGGATGGCTCTGGTGTTGGTGATGGTGACAGCAGGTGGGAGGGTAGGTCTCTGGATGGCTGGTCGTTGGAGTCGTGTGGAGAGTTTAGGGCAGGGAGGGGTCCGGTGTTAGGGGACTCGAAACGGGTGAAGAACCTGTTAAGTTCATCTGCAGACTTGGTGTCACCGTCTGCAGCCCTGCTGGTCTTCTGCCCAAAGCCAGACATGTTCTTCAGGCCTCTCCACACATCCCTTACGTTGTTCTGTGCCAGCTGCTCCTCCATCTTCTTCCCATAATCCTTTTTTGCCTCCCTGATCCTCCACTGGAGCTCCCGCTGGACTCTACGCTGCTCCTCTCTGTCCCCTGAGTAGAAAGCCCTCTTCTTCTGGTTCAGGAGGACTTTCAGCTCAGGGGTCACCCAGGGGTGGTTGTTGTCAAAGCACCGTAGCCGTCGTGTAGGCACAATGCTCTCCACACAGAAGTTCATGTAGTCGGTGATACATTCGGTCAGGCTGTTGATGTCATCACCATGAGAGCTTTGGAACATGCTCCAGTCTGTGGTTCTGAAACAATCTCTAAGTCTCTCAGTGGCCTCATCTGACCAGATTTTCACCGACTTCTTCTGTGCTAATGTCCTTCTCACCAGTGGAGTGTAATGGGGGAGCAGGGAGATAAGATTGTGATCCGAGCGACCGAGTGGGGGGAGGGGGGCGGAGGTGTAGGCGTCCTTAACGTTTGCATAGAAGAGGTCCAGCGTCTTGGTTCCCCTTGTGGAGCACGTGACGTACTGCGTGAGCGTGGGGAGGGTGGAGCGGAGGGGCGCGTGATTGAAATCCCCCGTTATCAGCAGGAGGCAGCGTGGATGATCTGTCTGCAGCTTGTTGACGACTCCGTGGATCTTTTCACACGCAACAGCTGCGTCAGCAGAGGGTGGAATGTAGACGGCGAGCGCGATAACGTGGCTGAACTCACGCGGCAAATAAAAGGGTCTTAGGCTCGTCACTAGTATCTCCACTTCCGGAATAAAAGGAATCCCCGTAACAGCCCTACTTAGTGATTATAAATTACAGGAAGAACAGCAGATCCCAGAAGACTCCATAACAGGTAGCTTTCTCAAGTCCTGCCGGGAGTTGGCTAAAATTTGCAAAATAGGAGATACATCCAAAATTATGAGGTGGTGTGCTTATGATTCAGATTTTGCACCAAATAGATTTGATAACAGATTCAAATTATGGATCTCAAAAGGATTAACTACCTATTATTTATTTGTCCACAAAGGGATATTTCAGAGTTTTGAAACCTTACAGAAGGATCGTGGACTGGGAAAAGATGATTTTTTTTAGGTACCTGCAGGTGAGACATTATTTTAATAGGAATTTTAAAGAGGTGTTGAGAAGAAGTGATTCTGTATTTCTGTCACTAATTAAGCCCAGATCAGACAGCAGAATTATCTCCAAATTATATAATGCCATACAGCTATCTAACCATGAGAATACAGAATACATAAAGAGGAAATGGGAAAAGGAAATGAAGGTAATAATCTCACAAGAAGGCTGGGAGGAAATATGTCAACTGCAGTGGATCTCGACCAGATGGCGGGAGTTCTGCTGGAGAAACATTTACGATTTTTTGTTACACTCATTCAGAGACGATATCAAAGCAACGGGGACGCCTGCTGGAGACTCTGCGGGTCTAAAGGAGCCGACCACTTCCATGTTTTCTGCGACTGCCGGCTAATAAAACCATATTAAGAAGAGTTCCACAAACATATTGAAAATATATTCAATGTAAACCTTCCATTGAAATGTGAAACGTTGTATTTGGGCAACTTGCATTTGGACACATGGACCAATAAAGACAAAAAACTGCTGGCCACACTACTGGCAGCCAGTAAGAAGGCCATCACAAGGAAATGGCTAAAACCAGATCCACCCACTATCAGTGAATGGGTTGGAATTGTTTACCAGATTTATGCCATGGAAAAGATTTATTTTTCCCTCCAAGTTGACAAAGAAAAAATGTACAAGATCTGGACCAAATTGACTGAGTATTTAAAACCAATTAGATCCGACTTCATTTGATTCTTCTTGTGAATTGTGTGTCTGGCCCTCTTATGTTCTTGTGGTTTTTATTGCTCCGGGTGGTGCAATCCCCATTATTGTTCAATTCTGTTCATTTGTGTTATCGTTTACAACTAAGTTGGTAATAGACTGTAAAAGAAAATACCAGAAAGGCAGCATGGACAAAATCACTTGGACTCTCCTCGAGTACGATCTTAAATGGGTAAAGCTGTAATTAATGAATGTGATGGAAATCTGTCTTTCTAATCTGTCTTACAAAATAAACTGGGAGAGTCTTTTAGAGCGGTTTCCTTCACCGGCTTCGTCGTTAAGCTCGTTAAGTCCAGGTTGTTCAGATGTGTCACCAATTTAGCACGGCGTGCAGCGTGGAGCAGCCCTGCGCAGCTCCAAGGGGAGAACCCGGTCCAGCAGCGTTAGCTGATGTTGTCTGGGAGGTTTACTACTAAACTGTGGCAGATACCGTTTTATTTTGCTCTCAAACATCGATGCATCTAATATTTTGACAACCTTTCCTGCTATGTACCATCTTTGGGATCCCTGGTAACGATAAATCTATAACCAAACGACTCTGAGCCTGGCGACCTGCCGGGATAACAACACAGTGGCGGAAACCCTGGAGAGCCTGCAACAAATCTGCTAACATCTTCACTGAGAAAATCCTAAAGATTAGAGTTCCAGTTTCAGTCCAGTGGGAGGAGCTTACCAGGCAGGAAGCAGCGCAAACTGGTCGGACTGCAGGTTTCAGACGTCGACGGAAAAATTCCCCCAGATTTTTGTAATGATGTAAATCCTCCACCGCTGCCTCCTGGTGGACATGCAGAGGAACGACACACAGTTAGAAACAAACAGGAAGTATCATCAGTCTGCTTCTGGTTCTGCTCCAGACCTGCATGTTGACGCCAAATGTCCAGATGTACAAGGAGTAGAGGGGTTTACGGAGCCAGGTGGGAAGGTCCAAGCCGTTCAGACGGCCCCAGGCCCGAGAGACGAGGCGGGTCGGGAAGGTGCGGTACAGCGCCACCTGCAGGAGGAAACATGAACTACAGCTTTACTTTTTCTAAGTTTTTTCAGAGGCAACAGAGCGGAAGATTCAAATCAGGGAAATCAGTTCTGCCATCATCAGCGGTCAGTTGGTCTCGGTAAGGCTCTGATTGCTCTCACTGAGATTTTTTTGGGTCAGAGGTTCTGGTTCTGGCCGTTAAACCAATCAGTCTGCAGTGATTGATTGATTACCTCAGTTATTGATCACAGAGGAACAGATAGCAGGAGGAAGCAGGATGTAACGGTGCGTTCCATTTGTCCTCGGCAGTCGGGATTCTCCACCTCCGGGTCTGAACATTTAACAGGAACGGCCCTAAAGTCGGTGTTTCGAGTCCGAAAGTCGGTGCAGCAGGACGGGGGCCTGACTTCTGTATTCATGATGGCTGCTACTCGCAGCAACAATGAGTAAAACCTCAAACTTTACAGCAGGTCTCTGCTATTTATCTAACATTTAGTCAGTGGTACAGGTGCTGCCTTTCAGGGTTCATCAGTCGGGACGTTTCAACTGTTTATCTGCTCAGAAAACCGCATAGAACAGCGTTATTGTCATTGTTTCAACAACAGAGCCAGCGGCCATGTTTTTTCCTACTGTCTGATGGAGGGAAACCCAAACGCAAAACAGACGAACATGACGTAACCTGCGGCTCGCTTGTCCCGACCTCCGAGGGAAAAGGAACGCACCATAAGACCAGAGAAAAACTGCAGGATGTACAAATATGGTCACCCATCTCCTGCTTTCTTTTCATCCAATCAGAAGCCCTCTCACAGCGGCTCTTACCCGATTGGCCAGCGGCCGCAGGGCATTGACAGACAGGATGAAGCCGAGGAAAGCAATTGGCCGGCGGTGCCAGGGGGCGGGGCGACAGACGCCATTACTGAGCGCGCTCAGACGGTGACGCAGAGCCAAACGAGGAACCCGGAGCCTGACATGAAGGGGCGGAGCATAAAGGAAGAGGATGAAGACAAACTGAAGATGACAACTAAACTAATCAGAACCAGGTGTGCGCTGTGCGGGGCGTCAAGGTGCTGCAAGCGGGAGGAGGCGGAGTCATTTATCAGACGGCTGAAACTACAGAGCAGGGAGGAGCCAGACAGTAGAGCAGGTAACAGTCTAGTTAATTAACTAACCGACTGACTAACTAGTTGACTAGCAAGCTGGTTGTCTCAGTAGTCCCCATCTCAGGCCCGCAAAGTCCCGGTCCTGAAGGCTGACAGTTGAAACCTGACTAACCTGAAAGTCTCACGACCAGCTTTGCTGAGAACTCGCTGCAGGACATCAGTGAGCTGCAGAGTAACTGGGTTAGCAGCTGGGTTAGCAACTGGGTTAGCAGCTGGGTTAGCAACTGGGTTAGCAACTGGGTTAGCAACTGGGTTAGTAACTGGGTTAGCAGCTGGGTTAGCAGCTGGGTTAGCAGCTGGGTTAGCAGCTGGGTTAGCAGCTGGGTTAGCAGCTGGGTTAGCAGCTGGGTTAGCAACTGGGTTAGCAGCTGGGTTAGCAACTGGGTTAGCAGCTGGGTTAGCAACTGGGTTAGCAACTGGGTTAGCGGCTGGGTTAGCAACTGGGTTAGTAACTGGGTTAGTAACTGGGTTAGTAACTGGGTTAGCAGGCTTTCAGAGGATTAAATGCTGTTTCCAAGGCAGCCACGCCTGTAATCTGCTCTAATCTGGTCTTTATCTCCACATAATCCCTGTCTCTCTGTCAGATTCAGTGTCTCATCCCACATCCTGGTCACAGCTCTCTCTGTTCTAACGTCTCCTGACATCAAACTGATTTCATCTTCAGCCAAAAACACTCATCAGGTTCATGTTTTCAGGCTACACTGACCGGCACTGGTCTCGTTATGCATGGGGCTTCAGCCTGACTCCCGGGTCAGATCAGAACCACCTTCATCTGTTTGAGTGGAGCAGAAAAGAACTGACTACAGGTTCAGTGCATCTGGACCTCAGTCTGCAGCCTGAACTCCACCAGCCGGTTCTGTAGGACCACTGAAGCTGAGGCTGGACTTCAGACTGCAGCTGGACAGGGTCCCCCCCACCCGGGTCAACCTGAGACATCACAGGTAAGAATCTGAATCTGAGAGCCAATCAGCTCCTGTTCTTCATCTCTGCTCTCCCACCTGAAGCGTCCAGCAGCTCTGGTCCTCACCCCTCTCCCTCCTCCTCCTCCCCCTGCGTCTCGCTGGCTCTCGCCCTGCCGCCGCCTCACCTGCCGCAGGGGGCTGCGGTCCTGCCGAGGCGGGCAGAAAAACCTCACCATGAACGTGCGCCGCGCGCCGAGGACGGCGCCGGGAGCTGAGCGGGCCGACGACACATGATCCCAACAGCAGCAGCAGCAGCAGAATGCGAGGAGGGGACAGACGGCAAAGTGTTAATGCGCACAGGCCCCGCCCCCACCGCCACGCTCCAGTCTATAAATAGCAGACAGGTCAGAGTCCAGGAGACGGCGGCTGATGGAAAGATCCGGATCAGTGACCACGATCGGCCCCTCAGACTGCTGAGTCATCGCTGTGATGATCAATAAACACAGCGATCAATCATCAGATGCAAGCAGTCCAATCACAGCCTGCCGCTGCACTGCCTGGTTACCGATCCACCAATCACACCGGACTTCCTGGTCACGGACCAATCAGGAGGCAGGACCATGTGACTGGTCACAGAGACATCACCTTCAACTTTCACCCAGACAACCAATCAGAGCAAGCTCCTTCACCTGAGTGATGTCACAGCCTCAGCTTCACAGGATTGGTTAATTCTCTTCTGTTACAGTTCTGCACGTGCTCAGATGGCTGCAGAGCGACCAGCTGCTAACTGGTCGGTTCATCGGATCGTTTTCTGGTCATAATCACCGTGATCAATAAAGTCCTGCTGAGTCAGCGCGACGCTCTGAGCCACAAGTTCACAACCAGCTGGGCTCCATCTACCCAGATTAAAGCTGCTCCAGTGCATGACAACCAGAGCAGAACATCTACATCATCACAGAAAGAGTCAAAGGTCCCTCGGTTAAAAGAGAGTATTCTCTCCAAAGATCTTTAAGAGCAACTCTACAAACCAGGGCTTTGAACCGGTTCAAGGAACGAAAACTTTTTGTATTTTACAGGGAACAGAAACGAAACCAGAAACTTTATTATTTTTTATGTTCTGGAACTGGAACGCTTATTTAAAAATAACGGTAACCGGTTAATACCGGTTTTATTTCGTTCCTCAAAGTTTTCGTTGCCTAATTAACTAAACAAAAAAAGTAATTATATTCCTGCGCACGTTACCATGACGGCTGAGGTTCACTTCCTGTGTGACATCACATCACACATTCGCTGACTGAATGGAGAGAGAGCGGTGTCTCCACTAGAGCTACACATCTTAAATAAGAGGTAAATTATGATCCATCGTTAAGTAAAACACTCATTCCAAACAGCTGACAGGAACGAAATTAACCGTTCCGGGAACAGTATTTTTTTGTTCTAACCGGTTTGGGAACGTCAATTTATTGGTGGAACTCATAACCGGAAACGTTATAATTCCGTTTCTGTTCGGAACGAACCGATGGGAAAAAAAATCGGTTCAAGGCCCTGATACAAACATTCAGGGACAGCAGGACGTTTAGGTCCCTGCAAACGGAGCAGAAACCTGACAGCATTTATTTCTCAGTCCAGCATTTATTTCCATGATAAACATGTAGAAAATCATCTGATCTAGAATAAAACTGAGAAATTCCTCAACATTTATACTGGCAGACATTTTCCATTTTGATCACCTTAGATTTACCTGCATTACAACAAGCTTCAGCTAATAAAAGTTAGTTTTTGAAGCCGACTGTAGTTGATTAAAAGCGCTCGTCACGACCCGATCCGTACTTTTTTCTTTTATCTTATTGTAGGTGGGTGTTTCTTTGTGTGAACATTTTATGATTTAAAGGCAATAACAAAAATACAGAAAAAAATGGTTAAATCCCATTCGGATGGACCCTGCGTATACGCAATGATCACGTCACGCAGAGCAAAAGTTTACATTAATTTGAATATTTGATTTTCTCAGAAAATAACTTTGCTCTCCAACAGTAAACGGATCCGTTTGCAGTTACGTAAGAAATAAACGAGGTGGTCTTTGATATGTCCACCAGAGGGCGCACTGACAGCAGAAACCCAACAGCTCATAGGTCTAATAAACAATTTTCTACTACAGCATATTCTTCATACAAAATAATGATGGTTGTTATCAAGGGAATTATAGTATGTTGTAAGAAAGTATGGAAATACTTTTTGCCCGAGTCTTGTTTAAACTAATGAAGCCATTTAACCGCGAACCGGAAGTTATTCAGTTCGCACTGATGGTACGGATCGTGCTACCGGCAGTGACAGCGCCGCCAGGAGCGTCGCTCTCAGCCTAACACATAAAAATTAAGTATGGGGGAAATTCTCTGCCATAATCCAAGAGCACAACATTTCTATTTGAGAAAAGAATTTCATCTTCTTGCACTCAAAACTTGTACCGCTCACACTCAAAACATATGCTCTCTCTCAAATATATTCTCTTCTCCCTCAAAACTTTTTTCTGCTCTCAGATTTAATGCTTCTTCACAGATATTTTCTCCTCTCTCTCGCCTCCTTCTCTTCGCACTCAAACCGATACGCGCTTGCGGATTTTTTTTGCTCTCTCTCAGATTGCAGTCGATCGTCGCCTAGCAACCTTTTCAGCCAATAGAACGGCAGCCTCAGAAAGGGTGCGCTTGTTTTACTCTACTGAGTGTGCCTGTAGTACTACGCCGCTCATAAGAGCGTCAGCTGAAACTGCTGTTCACAGTAGTTTTGTGGCCATAGCTCGATTCAGCAAAGTTTATCATTTTTACTGTTTGTCACATTTATTTAATCAGAACCTAGGGCTGGATGATAATTCAATAACAATATATATCGATCGATAGACGTGTGGCGCGATAGGAAAAAAACGGGTCGATAGAGACAGTTTTCCTTCCTTCCTTCCTTTCAGCCTATCATATTAGTTGATGCTACAGTCACTACTTCCTCTCGACCAATCGTAATCGCGGACCCAGGCAGGCCGTCACAAAGCCCCGCCCTCTCAAACCACAACACAGAGCATGTGAATATGTCGCAGCAAGGAGCGGCGGAGGAAACGGTCCCTAAACGGGGTTTTACTAGTTCACCAGTCTGACAGAAATAAACCAGTGATTTGTAAAACTAGCAAGGAACCGGTAAAAACAAAGTCTGGTAACGTAACCAACTTGTTTCATCACTAAGCCGCTCAGCCGCTCACTACAGCAGCAGCGCGAGCTGTTTCAGCCCCGCGTAGGAATCTCCTGGAAGTTCTTCCAAAACAAAGCAGGTATAGCAGCTAAACTGGGCTCCCTTCTTTGTGATAAAATGACAAAGTGTCCAAGCGGCATAAGGACATCACGCATGCAGTAACGTGCTTCATAGTGATGGATATGCTGCTGTTGTCTGCAGCTGAAAAACCTGGCTTCAAACAATTACCTGCCACTCTTGATCCACGATATAAAGTTCTGGGCTGCAGGTGTTTCTCTAACAGCGCTCCCTAAATTGTGCATCTAGTTCAGGGAATCAGTGCCAAATGAGCTGCAGTCTGTGTCTTCCCACGCCATGACCTCTGACCTCAGCCCTGCGTCAATTATGAAACCTGAGAAGTAACTATTGTACTATTCCCACCTAAATAGGCTATTTTATTTATTTATTTGGTATATTTATTTTGGTCACTTTTACTGGTCACTTTAGTTTATTCTGTGTCAGTATTTAATAACATAACTCAGGTCTTTTAAGTTATTTTTCTTTACAAAAAAATCTGTTATGGTTAAAAAAGTTGGTTAAATAAAGATTTAATTGAAATTCTGTGTTTGTGTTCTTTATTAAAATTAAATCATTTAGCAATATCATAAAATGTCCAGGCAAAGCTGCACATAAAATATGGTTTTAAATATTTTCAATAATTATCGATATCGATCAATATGCATTGTTTTTTATCGAAAAGCTTTTTTTCTATAACGTCCAGCCCTATCAGAACCTGCCGAAATGTGTCTCTGCAGTGAACTGAAGGTTCTGTGCTTTTTCTCCGTCCTGGTCGGCTTTCTAGGTTAACATGCACCACAGCACTCTATTTCTAAGCGTAGACAGAGCTAGCTGAAGTAATTTAAACTCCGACAGGCCTGTACAATAAATATGGAAAGATATAACACTAAGGAAAAACAGTTAATACTAGTAAATGTTCAAAAACCTCTTATTTTAGCAATATTTGTTGCTTGTATTTTTCTTAACTGAGTCTGTTGGCATGATCTCCTCTTTAAATGGCCAGGACATAACTTTAGATGTAACTGCTGCGACAAAATTGAAAACATTGAACCATTTTAGCCTCAAGAAATGTAGGAACTTACTTGAGAGTCTTGGAGTCGATCCATCTTCATACATGAGGTGAACAGAAAACTCCCGCCGCAGAGTTTGCTAGTAAGAAGTTTGCCTCCAACAGAAATTAGATGACTTTTCATTAGTGATTTTGGAATCGCCCCTTATTATTTCCTTTTTTTAATTTTCCTGATTGTTTTGGTTTTTCAGCTTCTTATTTTACTAGCTTTTGTATTAAAAAGCTATTTTATTGTCGCATTGTATTTTATTGTAAGCTGTACTACAGGCACACTCAGTAGAGTAAAACAAGCGCACCCTTTCTGAGGCTGCCGTTCTATTGGCTGAAAAGGTTGCTAGGCGACGATCGACTTCAATCCGAGAGAGAGCAAAAAAAATCCGCAAGCGCGTATCGGTTTGAGTGCGAAGAGAAGGAGGCGAGAGAGAGGAGAAAATATCTGTGAAGAAGCATTAAATCTGAGAGCAGAAAAAAGTTTTGAGGGAGAAGAGAATATATTTGAGAGAGAGCATATGTTTTGAGTGTGAGCGGTACAAGTTTTGAGTGCAAGAAGATGAAATTCTTTTCTCAAATAGAAATGTTGTGCTCTTGGATTATGGCGGAGAATTTCCCCCATACTTAAGTATTTCATAAAAAATTAAGCACTTTTAAATGAGGGCTGCACAGTGGTGCAGCAAGAAGGTCCTGGGTTCAAATCCAGCCCTGGGTCTTTCTGCATGGAGTCTGCATGTTCTCCCTGTGCATGCGTGGGTTCTCTCCGGGTACTCCAACTTCCTCCCACGGCCCAAAAACATGACTGTTAGGTTAATTGGCCTCTCTAAATTCTCCTTAGTGTGAGAATGGTTGTTTGTCCTGTCTGTCTCTGTGTTGCCCTGCTGGACAGGACTGGCCACCTGTCCAGGGTGAACCTCTCGCCCATTGACAGCTGGAGATCGGCACCAGTACCCAATAGGGATAGACGTGTTAGAAGATGGATGGATGGACTTTTAAATGAACAATTAGACAGTACAAGTACAACACAATATTTATAAGTCTTTTTAATTTTATGGACAAATCATACTATTTACAGTCGCCATGGACAGTGAGTTTTTTTTTCTTTTAAGGGCGTGAAATGTTTTCTTCTTCCAAGGGGGAAAAATAATTGAGAAGCTCTGGTGTAAGTAAACCTGAAGCGTCTGTGTTTATTTCCATCTTTGTAGAGTTAAAGCTGTGACGTTAATGCCAGAAACGGGTCAAGACAGTAAATTATGGCCAAGAACTATCCTGAGCTGTTTGAAGACAACTAGATCAGCTATAGGGAAGTAAAGTCCGAACGCCTTTCTGACTCAGCAGTTAGTGCTGAGTCAGCGTTTACAGGTGCGACTCTAATCTGATCATCCAGGGACCTTCAATCACATACAGATTAAGGGGCTGAATCTGAATACCCTTAATAACTGCTCCTACCCCCTAGCTCCTACCTCCTATCTCCTAGCTCCTACCTCCTATCTCCTAGCTCCTGATCCTAACTCCTAGCTCCTGCTCCTATCTCATACCTCCTAACTCCTAGCCCCTGTCTCCTAGCTCTTATCTCCTGTTCCTAGCTCCTACCTGATATTTCCTAGCTCCTATCTCCTGCTCCTTGACCTTTCCTGGGTCAGCAGAACTCTATCAGGGAGGAAAGGAGCTTCAGCTGCTGAGCTGATTCCAGCCTTTAACTCTGACGTCATTAGTGACGGAAACATGGAGGATGGAGTCAGAAACATGGAGGATGGAGTCAGAGACATGGAGGATGGAGTCAGAGACATGGAGGATGGAGTCAGAAACATGGAGGATGGAGTCAGAAACATGGAGGATGGAGTCAGAAACACGGAGGATGGAGTCAGAAACACGGAGGATGGAGTCAGAAACACGGAGGATGGAGTCAGAAACACAGAGGATGGAGTCAGAAACACAGAGGATGGAGTCAGAAAAATGGAGGATGGAGTCAGAAACATGGAGGATGGAGTCAGAAAAATGGAGGATGGAGTCAGAAACATGGAGGATGGAGTCAGAAACATGGAGGATGGAGTCAGAAACACGGAGGATGGAGTCAGAAACACGGAGGATGGAGTCAGAAACACGGAGGATGGAGTCAGAAACACGGAGGATGGAGTCAGAAACACGGAGGATGGAGTCAGAAAAAAATGAGGATGGAGTCAGAAACATGGAGGATGGAGTCAGAAACATGGAGGATGGAGTCAGAAAAATGGAGGATGGAGTCAGAGACACGGGGGATGGAGTCAGAAACACAGAGGATGGAGTCAGAAACACGGAGGATGGAGTCAGTACCATGGAGGATGGAGTCAGAAACATGGAGGATGGAGTCAGAAACATGGAGGGTGGAGTCAGAAACAAGGAGGATGGAGTCAGAAACACGGAGGATGGAGTCAGAAACATGGAGGATGGAGTCAGAAACATGGAGGATGGAGTCAGAAACATGGAGGGTGGAGTCAGAAACAAGGAGGATGGAGTCAGAAACACGGAGGATGGAGTCAGAAACATGGAGGGTGGAGTCAGAAACATGGAGGGTGGAGTCAGAAACATGGAGGATGGAGTCAGAAACATGGAGGGTGGAGTCAGAAACATGGAGGGTGGAGTCAGAAACATGGAGGATGGAGTCAGAAACACGGAGGATGGAGTCAGAAACATGGAGGGTGGAGTCAGAAACATGGAGGGTGGAGTCAGAAACATGGAGGATGGAGTCAGAAACATGGAGGATGGAGTCAGAAACATGGAGGATGGAGTCAGAAACATGGAGGATGGAGTCAGAAACATGGAGGGTGGAGTCAGAAACATGGAGGATGGAGTCAGAAACATGGAGGGTGGAGTCAGAAACATGGAGGATGGAGTCAGAAACACGGAGGATGGAGTCAGAAACATGGAGGGTGGAGTCAGAAACATGGAGGATGGAGTCAGAAACATGGAGGATGGAGTCAGAAACATGGAGGATGGAGTCAGAAACATGGAGGGTGGAGTCAGAAACAAGGAGGATGGAGTCAGAAACACGGAGGATGGAGTCAGAAACATGGAGGGTGGAGTCAGAAACATGGAGGGTGGAGTCAGAAACATGGAGGATGGAGTCAGAAACATGGAGGGTGGAGTCAGAAACATGGAGGGTGGAGTCAGAAACACGGAGGATGGAGTCAGAAACACGGAGGATGGAGTCAGAAACATGGAGGGTGGAGTCAGAAACATGGAGGGTGGAGTCAGAAACATGGAGGATGGAGTCAGAAACATGGAGGATGGAGTCAGAAACATGGAGGGTGGAGTCAGAAACATGGAGGATGGAGTCAGAAACATGGAGGATGGAGTCAGAAACATGGAGGGTGGAGTCAGAAACATGGAGGGTGGAGTCAGAAACATGGAGGATGGAGTCAGAAACATGGAGGGTGGAGTCAGAAACATGGAGGGTGGAGTCAGAAACATGGAGGATGGAGTCAGAAACACGGAGGATGGAGTCAGAAACATGGAGGGTGGAGTCAGAAACATGGAGGGTGGAGTCAGAAACATGGAGGATGGAGTCAGAAACATGGAGGATGGAGTCAGAAACATGGAGGGTGGAGTCAGAAACATGGAGGATGGAGTCAGAAACATGGAGGGTGGAGTCAGAAACATGGAGGATGGAGTCAGAAACATGGAGGATGGAGTCAGATCCTACAGCCTTCTGGACATGAACTACAAAGAGTTGTTTCTGACTCTCTGCTCTACGGAGGTTTTAGTTGGTTTCTGTGAGCTGAGCTGATACGTCATGTCACGCAGAGGATTGTGGGATACCTAACGGGTTCTTAGCACCAGTAAGGGACGTCGCTGGATTCCTAGGCTAAAGGAGGTGTGAGAGGAAGCATCCAGGCTCCTTTCCTACCTCCTTCCTTACCGACTGATTCAGACTCTTCTGCTTTAGCTGAAGAGTCCCGACTCTATAAGGGTGTAAGGATGGAGACTTGATCTTTAGGCCACACCCTCTTTACACCTCCACCTGGGATATAAGCTCCTCCCACCACACTGATTCATTGGTAGGGCTCATTATGGTCCATTCAGGTGGAGTAGCTGGGCTGCAGGTGTTTTTCTTACCTGTGTGGGCGTGGCTAAATGGGGTGCAGCCTCTTCATCCTGTTGGCCCCGCCTCTTGTACTGCTGGTACCCAAGGTAACAGCCCCCAGTGACGATGAGCAGAGAAAACGGCCGGGGACGGGCCAGGAGGCGAAGACCTGAAGAGGCAGAGGAAGCTGATTGGTTGACAGACCTGATGACATCATTGTCTACCTGCTGCGGGAGTCCAGGGACTCACCGGTGCTCAGGCTGCGGTGCTGGCTGCAGCTCGGCGAGGAAAGTCTGAAAGACGAAAAGCTGATTAAAAGCCATGAAGACGGTCAGCTGTTCACAGGTTCTGGTTCTGGACGGGCTCACGCTGTCCTGCAGGTAGTGATTTATTAGTGACCACAAAATTAATTCATAAAAATATTAAAATGCTCTCAGTCAGAAATGCTTCCCTGCCGCAGGTCTGACCCGGCTCAGCCCGGCTCGTGGTACCAGGCTACAGTTCTGCTTTAAATCAGCTACGGTTCCAGAACCACTCAAATGTTGACGTCCCGATTTAAAGTTCTCTTATGGAGGATCCAGGAATCTTCTGACTGGACCATTGACTGGCGGTGTAGCCCCTCCCCCACTTGTTGCTTAGCACTGCAGGTCAGCTGGCTTCTCCCGGCTGAAAACTGGACCGAGACCGTGTCTGACCCGCTTTATACGCTGCGTCAGCCCAACCAGAACCTCAGCCCACACTGGAGCGGTTCTACCACTACGGGTCTGGGCGTGCTCACAGAACTTGGCAGCAGCAGCTCATGTTCTGGTACCACACCAGGCCCGTCTCTGTGTCCAAAGCGTGAAACGGAGAAAACACCAGAACATCTGGCCCTGTGTTAATGATGACATGGAGGCGCTCCACCGGGTCACAGAACCTCTGACATCAGCTTATGAGGGTTTCACTGAATCAAGCTGTTTGGACCGGGCCAGAACAGGAGGTCAGAACCGCCCCCTCTGTCCCTGGTTTTAAAGGAACATCCACATCAGATCATTATTGCAGCACCGCTGGAACCAATTAGGCTCTTTTGGGTTTTAGTCCAGCTAAATAAAAACGGTACCGAACCTCACTCACAACCCTTGAAATGATCAGAACATTTTCCATCGGATCCAAAGGAACCAGTCGGACCTGGATGGTAAAACGGTTCTCTGGGAAGAGTTCGGGGTGAACTGGACCCTTTGTTCTGTTGACTGATCCGGACTTCTATGTCCTGCTGGAAGCCTCCGAACCTTTGACCCAGTTCCTGACAGAGGTTCTGGTGAATCCCAAACACTCTGAAGGATCTGCGGACTCCTCGGAACCAGAAACCTCCGAACCCAGAGAAGCTCTGCCCTGACCTGACCGCCTGTTTACCTCATTAAAACTTAACTTCCGCTCCCTAGCAGCATTACTTCCGGGCTGCAGGTGTCACTTGACCGCTAAACCTCTAATCGAACCTTCGGCTCTCTACCTGTGTGACGTCATAGAACGCCGCGGCGGGACGTCGGCGCGTGTTTAATGAGCTCAGGTGTTCCAGGTGAGTTTTACCTCCATTTGCATCTGGACCTCGAAGTTCCGCTTAGCAACCTCACCGCGGCCGCCATCGTCTCCTGAGGACGTGACGTCAGCAGGTGTGACGTCAGACTTCTTCTGCTGCAGGGCGCTGCGCAGACGCGGTGCTGCCCCCTACCGGCCATCAGCGGGGGCGTTCATTTAGATGACGGAGAACTTTGGTTCTGCTGGACCTCCAGCTGCAGAACCTCCACATTCATGGAGCTGCGGAACCAAAAGCAGAGCAGGAAGCTACACTGCCTCTCCAGAATCCACCAGAACCCAAAGACTCAGCCAGAACCACCACAAGGTATCTAGAATAAATAACTGAAAACTTGTTGGGGTTTAAACATCTGCTGATGAGAGGAAGTTTTTCTGCTGAACAGAACCAGGAGACGGAGCCTGAAATTCTGCCCGTCTGCTGTGCAGAGACTCAAAGTCAGCCGGCACCGGCCAGACCGGGTCCAGACTGGGTCTTTAAACTGCACTGCCAAAGGAAACGCTAAAACGGACTCAGCTTGGTCAGTCTGGTGTGGAAGTGATGGAGTGAACCCATCGGTGGTTCCGGTTCTGCACAGATCTTCAGAACCGACCTGAGTTCAGGGTGAGCTCAGTTCTGGTATTTGTGTGACCGCAGGCTCTACAGATTGGACTCTGCAGTGACCAGGTGGTTGGTGTCTGAGGTTCCTCACAGAACCACCGCTGTTCTGTGACCCAGAAGCCTGCAGAACAGCAGAACTTCAGTCCAGAAGAAACTTCAGATGCATAAAGCAGAGATCCTGTCATTGGTGCACGGTGTAAGAAGATGAACCTGATTATTATTATTACTATAGTAAATAGATCCACTTATCTCAAGCAGGAAAATTCATAGAACTTCCCAAATTCTAAGATTGTTCTTAGAATTTTCCCTCATTGAGATAAAAGTTATTCTCAAAGCGTCTCAGAGCTGCTGAAGTGAAAAATGTCAGTAGAGAGGACGACGTTTAGTGAGAATCAGACTCTGAAGCAGGAAGATGGAGGAAACGGAGAGAGCTGATTGGTTGATCCACCACCTGAACAGTGGAGGAAATGAGGACATAAACTTCTAAAACAATCAGAGAATTATTAATGTAGATAAGATAAACTTTATCATCTCCACACAGGGATATTAATTAGTTTCAGCGACCCGATGGGTTAAAGGTGCAGCTCTAGTGAAGTTATTAAAGATGAATGAATGAATTATATATTATTTACAGAAATACTCTGAATAATAAACATTTTAGAAGAAATGGAAAAAGTCGCAGAAATTATACACGTAAAATACACTGCTCAAAAAAATAAATAAAGGGAACAATAAAATAACAGCCTAGATCTGAATGAATGAAATATTCTTAATAAATACTTTATTCTTTACATAGTTGAATGTGTTTATAACAAAATCACACAAAAATGATCAATGGAAATCACATTTATTAACCCATGGACTTAGACTTAGACTTAGACTTTCTTTATTGTCATTTTGTATACACAGAGTGCATACAGAACGAAATTTCGTTTTCACACAGCTCAGAAATATTGCAGTAACTCTACAGGATACCTTGCAGTGAATTACAGTACAGGATAAAGTGCAGTGATAAATCGCAGTCACTTACAGGATAAGTTTCAATTGACTTCCGGATAAAGTGCAGCAGTGAACAGTAGGCAGTTGAAATGTAAGGAAATGGAGGTCTGGATGACTCAAAGTTAAAGTAGAGAAACAAACTACAGGATCCAGCTTTGATGTAAAGCCCTTAAAACAGTCAGAATGAGGTTCAGCAGCATGTGGCCTCCACCTGCCCGTAGGACCTCCACCTGCCTATAGGACCTCCACCTGCCTGTAGGACCTCCACCTGCCCGTAGGACCTCCACCTGCCTATAGGACCTCCACCTGCCTGTAGGACCTCCACCTGCCTGTAGGACCTCCACCTGCCTATAGGACCTCCACCTGCCTGTAGGACCTCCACCTGCCTATAGGACCTCCACCTGCCTATAGGACCTCCACCTGCCTGTAGGACCTCCACCTGCCTATAGGACCTCCACCTGCCTGTAGGACCTCCATCTGCCTGTAGGACCTCCACCTGCCTATAGGACCTCCACCTGCCTGTAGGACCTCCACCTGCCTATAGGACCTCCACCTGCCTGTAGGACCTCCACCTGCCTGTAGGACCTCCACCTGCCTGTAGGACCTCCCTACAACACCCGGGCAGCTCCTGATGAGGTGGAGGAGGATCTCCTGAGGATCTCCTCCCAGACCTGGACTAACACATCCTCCACCTCCTGGACAGTTTGTGGAGCAACGTCGTGTTGGTGGATGGAGACGTGGTGTCCCAGATGTGCTCAGTGGGATCCAGGTGTGGGGAACGAGGGGGGGGGGGGGAGTCCATAGCATCAATGCCTCCATCTGGCAGGAGCTGCTGACACACTCCAGCCACATGAGGTCTACCATTGACCACTGATCAGGCCTCAAACCTGGGAGTAGTGATGGACTCAGACCTGAACCTCCATCTAAAGACAAAGTGGACCTTCTAGAACCTGGAGAACATTTCCAGGATTAAAGGACTGATGACTCAGCAGGATCTGGAAAAACTAATCCATGTTTATATTTAGTAGAACTGATCACTGCAACGGTGTTTTCACAGGTCTGGGCCCATATCAGGGCATCAACCCTCCAGACCACTCAGGTCTTCTGGCTCCAGCCTGCTCTGCAGAACCAGAACCAGAACCAGAACCAGACATGGAGAAGCAGCATTTAGTTCCTATGCTCCACTGATCTGGAACAAACTCCCAGAAAACTGGAAAAGTGCTGAAACTCTGAGTTCCTTTAAATCAAGATTAAAAACACGTTTGTTTAGGATTATCTTTGACTGTTCTAGTTAAACTGTTTTACTGAAACATAATTAGTTTAACTTTGTAGTCCAACTGTTTTTACTGTTTGCTTTTAGTTTCTATCTTTCCATGTTCTATTTTGTTTCTACATTTTATTCCTACTTGCTTTTATTCTGTTTCCTGGATTTTAATCATGTAAAGCACTTTGCATTGTCTCTGTACTGAAATGTGCTATATAAATAAATTTGCCTTGCCATGTCTACATTAGGAGGAACCAGAACCAACTGCACCAGCAGATGGTCTCAGTGGGTCTGAGGATCTCCTCTCTGTCCCTGATGGCAGTCAGACTACCTCTGGGGACACATGGAGGCTGCAGACCCCCAAAGAAATGCCCCCCCCCCCCCCCCCCCCACACACACTATCACTGACCCAGACCGGTCCTGCTGTAGGTGCTGCAGCAGCAGAACGTTCTCCACGGCGTCTCCAGACTCTGTCACGTCTCTCATGTGCTCAGAGAACCTCCTTCCACCTGTGAAGGTCTCAGGTTATCAGTGGAGAACCTGCCATCCTGGTGTTCTCTGATAAACGTCCTGCAGGGACGTTTATCAGAGAACCTCCACCTGTGGACGCCCCTCATACTTCCCTCATGGAGTTTGTTTCTGATCGTCTGAGCAGACACATGTGACCTCCTGGAGGTCATCCTGCAGGGCTCTGGCAGTGCTCCTCCTCGTCCTCCTTGCTCAAAGGCAGAGGCAGCGGTCCTGCTGCAGGGTTGTTGCCCTCCTAGGGCCTCCTGCACGTCTCCTGATGTACTGGCCTGTCTCCTGGTAGCGCCTCCATGCTCTGGACACAGCAAACCTTCTGGACACATTGATGCTCCATCCTGGATGAGCTGCACCACCTGAGCCACCTGTGTGGGTTAGACTCCGCCTCCTGCTGCCAGAGGGAAACCACCACCAGTATTCAGAAGAGACCAAAACATCAGCCAGAAAGCAGAGGAACTGAGGATTGGTCTGTGGTCACCACCTGGAGAACCTCCTTTATTGGGGGGGGGGGGGGGGGGGGGGGGGGGTCTTACTCACTGCCTCTAGTCTCCAGGTGGACCTGATGGTCAGTCAGTGCTGCTGCTTAAGTGGACGGTTTGATTTCACAGACGTGTGACTGACCTGGAGTTACATTGTGTTAAGTGTTCCCTTCATTGTTTTGAGCAGTCTACTCTAGAGGAGATGAAAGAGGAGAGAAAGTGTTTTATGAGCACGCTGAAAACCAAGTTAAACCAATCACAGTTGCTGCTGGGATGTAAGCAGCTCTCCCATTGGTCAGACAGCCTGGGCTACCGCCAACACAGGGTCACGGAAATGCTGAATGGAGAGGGTAAAGTAAAAAGAAAATGGCATTGCAAGGTGAGAAATGTTTGATAAGGAAAGGTATTTACAATCAGATTTATGAATTGGGTTTTTTAAATCTCCGTTCAGAAATAGGATTTGAAAATACACTTTCAAACTGCAGTAGTTAATTATTGGTTAATAAATACAATTTACAATTCCGCTTTATTAATTGAATTCAAAACATGCAATTACAAAATGCTTTTCACACTGGATTTCTAATTGTATGCTTTAAATGTTATTTAGTTTTAAGGCTCTCCTGGTCCTCCATATCTGAGGGCTGAGGATCTTGGTGCAACCTTTAGCTGGTTAACAGGAGCTTCACTGCCTGCTACTCAGCTAGTTCAGCTGTTTGAGGCGTGTGAGCAGGAGACCCCGGCCCCCGAGGATCTGAGACCCCTGGTTTAAAATCCCCTGGTTAGGTGAACAGCATGAAGCAAAACTAGGCGGGCTTTTTACTTTCTTTACTCATCCATCTCTGGCAGAAGCAGAGGGCAGACGGCACCGTGCGGTCCGTGCTGAAGGCCCGGCTGCAGCATGCAGACCAGCAGACAGAGCGGCCTACAGCAGAGCTCAGGTACAAGCAGCAGCAACAATCCACGTAACGTTGCTGGGTAACAGATAACGTCAGAAAGTTTCAGACAAGAATCAAACTTTATTTGTTCCAAAAATACAATTTTCCTCAGAAACAAACATCACAGTTTAAAGCAAGGTCCTACCACAGAGCACAGCAGACAGGCTGGATGAGTTCGTCTGTCCACAGCTTCTTATGGGGGCGGAGCCTCAGGGGCGCCTGTTTAACATTTTTCACATTTCAGGCTCCACCTCCATAAAAATTCACACAGCCTTTGAGATGTCACCGATATCATCTAGCCTCCAATCAGCTGACAGGAAGTGATGTCACACACAGCTCACACGTCCAGGCCCTGCTGTGTCAGGAAGTGTTCGAGCTCACTCAGTCGCTCCACCAGCATCACGTCCAGGTCACCGGCGTCCTCCGATCCGCCGCCATGGATGTGTCGCCGCACTGCCGCTCGTTTTCTGGGCACCAAGGAAACAGGAAGTCCCACACCTCAGAGGAAACGGGACAAAAGCAGATCAGCTGTTGCTGCTGTAGGACCACTGGAGAAAAAAATCCTCGTCTGACAACTACAATTCCCAGCTTACCTTGGGGCTTCTTCCTCTTCCTGGGCTGAGTGAAGTCAGGGAAGAGGAGGAGCCGGCGCCGCTTCTGTTGGCCAATCAGGAGCAAAGCTCCATCCTTCTCCCGAGGCTCCTCAAAGATCGTTTCAAGGCTCCTGCAGGACACGAGCAAAGCATGCTGGGAGACTGAGTCAAAGTGAACGCACACTGGGACACGGAGTTAGGGAAGCTTGAGCTATGGGCTCCTGTGCAATGGACCAAAACTGGACATGAAAGCTAAATCATCAAGCTGTTGATAATTTAGCCAATTATCAACCACTCAGAATCTGATAAAATATTTGTTAATAATCAAATCCTGTATTGAGATTTTGCCTTGCGATTAATATCCTAGTCTGCAGGGGGACCAGAGAGCCGCTGAGTCAGCATCAGTTTTCAGCTGCAGATGAAGCAACATGCTTGGCTGATCTAAAACCAGATTCTCTCATCGATGAGAAACCCTCAGAAAGTTTGAGAGATGGAGAAACACTGGCTGGATAAACGTGGTCATGACTAAACAGTTCAGGATGCTAACCCCAGCCGGTCCTGGGAGGTTACCTGATGTTGGGAGGGGACTCGTAGTTCTTGTTGGTGTAGATCTCCTCCAGACTGAACTCTTTCTTCTTTAACCTGCACAGAGGATCATCAGATGGCCGATAACTAAACCTATAAACCAAACAGGAAGATGCTCCTCATGGCAATAGAAGACAATCAGCACAAGATGCCTTCTTTTTCCACACACAACTACGACCAACGTCTCCAGAAAATGAAAGTGATAGAAATGAAAATTCACCGGCTTGAAGTGAATGTGGAGCTAAATGGTGTGTATGAAAACAAACTGACTTCACAAAGAAAGAGAGACGACCAAGTAGCACCAAAAAGCTCTCAGCACCACGGCAACAGATTCATCTCTTCCTGCAGATCAGAAGAGACGGCAGGAAGAAGCCTCCAACGACATGAAGCGCTGCGGAGAGACGCCTCTTCAGCCTTCCACTAACGATAGCAGCGAAGCAGCGCTGAACAGGAATGCCGCTAGAAAACGAGTTTCCCTGAAGGAAAGCTCGTCTTCAAACGCCCCAGAGAGCTACGCCTCGTTTCCTCCTGAACGGCTGCACCAACGCCTCGTTCAGCACGGATCATCTTCGCTCGGTTGGAGCTTCCACCGGCCTGGAAAGGCCTGGAGGAGGGAAACGCGTCACGGAGGTTTTCTAGCATCACGTTCCTCCCTGATGATCTCCAGGGTGACGTCTTCCACAGATTAACAGGTTATGGTGACCAGGTGTGAGGCGGTTAATTGCTGTAAACGGTCAAACACACAGGTGTGTACGCTGCGCGGTGGACAGTGGCTACACCCCCAGTCTCTGGGTCCAAACCACAGCACAGAGAAGGCGCGCGTCCCGTCGGCTTCTAAACTGCTTTCTGCTGTATTTTGGTGGTGGTGGGGGGGTCTTTATCGTCTGGGGGGGAAACCTCATTCCTCCTGGTCTCCCTCCCTCCTCAGATTGTCGATCTGAACGCATAGCCTCAGAGGAGTTTCAACGGCTGTCACCCGTCATTTAAAACTGCAATCAAGTTCACTTTTTAACGAGTTCTTTTAATGATTTACACGCTTAAGAAACTCCTCTGTGATTTTTTTCAGTTTCTTTGCTCTTTCCCTGTGGTTGCCATATAAAAACCATCAGATGACCCATTTTAATCCACATCAACACCCATGAGCAGCTTTGCATCGACCATTTCTGGTTGAATCTGGCGGGCAGAGGGCAGAACCGGAGCCGGTACCTGGAACCAGACGTTCAGGTGCAGCTGGGATCTAGAAAGGAAAACAGCTGCTGCTGGTCCGTTTTATCAATCTGAATTTTTCTTGGATTACGTACACTTTGGGTATGAATTCCAGGCAGTTTTATAAATGGGAGCCCTGGGCTTTCATCAGGTTTAGCCAGGAGCACAGCGATCTTTCTAAACGTCTGCCAGGTGCCCAGTAATGACCCACAGTGGGAACCTTTTCACGTAAGCCAGAGGAGACAAGCTGATGTCAACCCTCCCCAAAGCAGAGAGAGTGTGCGGCCATTTTTGAAGTCCACAAAATGCAGTTCGAAGTCTTCAGCTGATCCAAAGTGCTGCGGCAAGAGTCCTGATGAAAATCAACAAGAGGGATCATATTTCTCCAATTTTAGCTTCCCTTCATTGGCTTCCTGTTGAATCAAGAATAGAATTTAAAATTCTTCTTCTAACGTATAAAACCCTTAATAATCAAGCTCCATCATATATCAGAGCTCTGATTACCCCGTATGTTCCTAACAGAGCACTTTGCTCTCAGACTGCAGGTCTGCTGGTGGTTCCTAGAGTCTCTAAAAGTAGAATGGGAGGCAGATCCTTTAGCTATCAGGCTCCTCTCCTGTGGAACCAACTCCCAGTTTTGGTCCGTGAGGCAGACACCCCGTCTACTTTTAAGACTAATCTTAAAACTTTCCTTTTTGACAAAGCTTCTAGTCAGAGTGGCTCATGTTACCCTGAGCTACCTCTATAGTTATGCTGCTATAGGCTTAGGCTACTGGAGGACATCAGGGTCTAATTTTCTCACTCTACTGATTTCTACTGTTCTTCATTCTACGGTTCTCCAGTTTTGCATTGTATTACATTGAAATGACTGTCGTCATTTCAGCTTTTAACTTTTTGCTCTCTCTCTTTTTCTTCATAGTAGGTACACCTGGTCTGGCGTTCTGTTAACTTTGACATCATCCAGAGAAGACGGCTCACCCGTTACTACCATCTAATGTAGAACAGATTACTAGATCAATGTGTGCTTCTGTGCTTTTTTGTCTCTCTTGTTGTGTCTCTGCTCTGTCTTCTGTAACCCCCAGTGGGTCGAGGCAGATGACCGTTCATACTGAGCCCGGTTCTGGTTCTGCCGGAGGTTTTTTTTTCCCGTTAATGGGTGGTTTTTCTTCCCACTGTCGCTTCATGCTTGCTCAGTATGAGGGATTGCAGCAAAACCATGTACAATGCAGACGACTCTCCCTGTGGCTCTACGCTTCTCCAGGAGTGAATGCTGCTTGTCGGGACTTTGATGCAATCAACTGGTTTCCTTATATAGGACATTTTGACCAATCTGTATAATCTGACCCAATCTGTATAATATGATTGAACTTGATTTTGTAAAGTGCCTTGAGATGACATGTTTCATGATTTGGCGCTATATAAATAAAATTGAATTGAATTGAATTGAATTTTTATAACACAGCAAAGAGATGTAGTCATTTATCTTCCTGATTCAAAGGGCCCAATCGCTGCAGACCCCTGTAGATTCTGGCGAAGGTCACCTCCTCCAGGACAGAAAGAACGTCTCCACCTTCTCCCTTATTTTCACCAGCTGTAGAATTAAAATAGGAGCCAGAACAGTTTTAATTTGGAATAAAAAGAAATTGGTTAGAGCGGTGCGATCGCCAGCGCCAATGCGCAACGAGCGAAGCAGCGACTTTCACTGAAGGTCAAATGGCGTTGTGACAACCAATCGGACGGGTTGTTGTTGTGACACACGGTGAAGCAGCGGAGACAAAATGGAAGATAGAAAGATTGTGGTGTCTTTATTGTAATTATGTGTTCCCATAATGAAATGTTCACTGAGGCAGATAGAATACACAAAGATTAGAGACGCAGACACAACATGGCACCATCTTTCCAAACCTTTTCAGCTGAAATCAGTTGATTGCACCAGCAACACTTCCTGACAAGCTCAAAGCGTGAAAACAGTCCTTAGCATCTAAGAAGACTCGCTTTTGATTCAAAAAGTCAGACAGCAGATGATATAGATCAGCGTGCAGCTGCATGAGCGCAGACCGCCCAGTGACACCAGGGGGCCTCATGTCTGCAACTTTTTCATTTTTTAAAATAAAAACCATTTGTTACATATTATTGTGTCTGTTGCTGTCAAGGACACATAAGATAAGATAAACTTTAGGCAGAGCAGAGCGGGACAGAAAGAGGCTGAATAAGCTGGTGAGGAAGGCCACTTCTGTCCTGGGCTGCTCTCTGGACTCAGTGGAGGAAGTAGCTGAGAGGAGGGTGTTGTCCAAGCTCACATCCATCATGGACAACACCTTCCACCCCCTGCACCAGACTGTAGAGGAGCTGAGCAGCTCCTTTAGTGCCAGACTTAGACATCCTGTCTGTAAAAAGGAGCGCTACCACAGGTCATTCATTCCTGCTGCTACCAGACTATACAATGCTGCACTGTAACTGCAATACACTGTGCAATAACCTGTTAAATAAGAGACTTCAGCTGTTATAGTTATCTCACTACCTCACTGTTGTTCTTTACCTGGTACCACTTTAATGCAAAACGTCAAATCCATATGTATATAAGTCTCTTATGTACATTTAGGGAGTGCCTCCAAACACCGATGCCGTAAAACGGGCGGCTGACGAACGGAGCGTACGCACCACGGCGGCAACTAAACTCCCATGATGGTCTCTGGAGAGGTTTTACTGATCTGCAGATTGGATCACACTAAAGATGTTTCCCGGCGTTCCTGTGGGAAACTCCTGATTCTACTGCTGACTATACTACTACTATATTACTACTATACTACTACTATACTACTACTATATTACTACTATACTACTACTATACTACTACTACTATACTACTTCTATATTACTACTATACTACTACTATACTACTTCTATACTACTACTATACTACTACTATATTACTACTATACTACTACTATACTACTACTATATTACTACTATACTACTACTACTATACTACTACTATATTACTACTATACTACTTCTATACTACTACTATATTACTACTATACTACTTCTATACTACTACTATATTACTACTATACTACTACTATATTACTACTATACTACTACTATATTACTACTATACTACTACTATACTACTACTATACTACTTCTATATTACTACTATACTACTACTATACTACTTCTATACTACTACTATATTACTACTATACTACTACTATACTACTACTATATTACTACTATATTACTACTATACTACTACTATACTACTTCTATATTACTACTATACTACTTCTATACTACTACTATACTACTACTATATTACTACTATATTACTACTATACTACTACTACTATACTACTACTATATTACTACTATATTACTACTATACTACTACTATACTACTACTATATTACTACTATACTACTACTATACTACTTCTATACTACTACTATATTACTACTATACTACTACTACTACTATACTACTACTATATTACTACTATACTACTTCTATACTACTACTATACTACTACTATATTACTACTATACTACTACTATACTACTACTACTACTATACTACTTCTATACTACTACTATACTACTACTATATTACTTCTATACTACTACTATATTACTACTATACTACTTCTATACTACTACTACTATACTACTTCTATACTACTACTATACTACTACTATACTACTTCTATACTACTTCTATACTACTACTATACTACTTCTAAATGACTCCAGCTCATCACAGCCTGAAGCTTCAAACTTTCACTTCTGATTATTTGGCCAATAAGTGAATATTTTGGAGGTTTTTCTTGGAATTCTTTGGTCCGTCTTGGTAAATATTACCCAGATGATCCAAATCAATGTTTTTTTAAATTTCCTAGCTCATTTTATTCTAAAAATTATGGGAAAACAACACAAGCTTTAACCTGGGAGGAACTGATTTCTCACCGTTTAATTTTGGGCAGTCCCATAGGTGTCAGAGGCGTCTCGCGTGGCGTCGCCCGTCGTATTCTGATCTGCGACACTCGTTTACTGGGCTGGATTACACAAATCAACAACATCAGCGTTTTTCCTTAGAAGCTGGCATACTACACAACGATGACCATGAAATTACTGCACCTTCACTTTTGCACCGTGAAACTCTGAGAGTGCTGCTGATTGGTCAGCAGGGAGTGCAGCAGACAGCCCATTGGCTGAACAAAGGGGCGGGGCCGAGGTTCGTCGGCGGGACAGCCGCGGGCCCCAGGCACTGTGATTGGGTTGCTGTCTGCGCTGATGGAGGCCAGAACCTGCAGAGCTGAAACAGAGAAGCTTTCACACACACGTCTCCAACAAAGCGTGCTGAAGGGATTAGAGTCAGTTACCTTGTTGTCCGTCTTCTTATGTAACTGAGGACGAAACAGACAAAGTTATGTAGTAAACAGATTAATAATGTAGCTTAGGATCAGATCACTATAATAAATCGGGGTATTCCAGAAAACAAAGTGAAAACATGAGTAACTGAGTACATCACCATGGATAACCCCAAAGGCTCACACGCACTAAACCCTGCAGTACGAAGTTTTCTATGCAAACGTCCGGATGGATCAGCAATGAACCGACCATCAGAACAGGCAACGCTACTGCCAGCTCTGGCAGGAGAGAGGTGCGCTTATTGCACAAATCAGAGACAAGATAAAACATTATTTCATGACATTCATGAAGGGTTTCATGGCACTGTGGCCTCACAGAAAAGAGGTTCAGGACGTCTGGATGGTGCAGAAGCAAGCCACTAATTTCTGAGCTCCCACTTGGTCCAGTCACCCCTTGACAATTGACGTATTAAAGCCCTGTTACTAGTATTCACAACAGCGTGTCAGGGGGTAAAAAGAGAAAGCTAACAGCAAACAAGGTTACAGAGGCTATGGAAGCCAACATCCTCGCAGAGCTGAAAGAAATCCAGACTATTTTCAAATAAGAAATCACAAATAAGGCTGGACTTATAAAAACAGAAACGTCTGAGTTTAAAGAGAAATAGGAAAACGACTTGATGACGTTGTTGCGGACGTGAAAGACATAAAGAGGGTTGAGGAGGCCGAGCAGAGAATAAGCGAGGTGGAGGAATTCAGCACGATCGTCAAAGAGCCTACTCTCCAGGTAGAGGAAGACCTCCAGTTACGTTCATCCCACCTAGAGACCAGAGATAAAACAGGCAACCCGCCGCTTACAGTACAACAGGCAATGAATGGAGGCTGTAATGATGATGGCCTAGACGGCTTAACTAGAGCTTAAGATACACCCCCCCCCCCCCCATCATCTCCAGACATTAAAGCCAGAGTCATGGTACTACTGAACCAATCTACATACCAGTGGTCACTGTCCAGACTTGGCGGGGCTGTCCAGTCCCTCAGGGGCCGCAGAGGACTCCAACAGGCCCCGCCCTTCACCCAGTCAAACACCGTCTCCATGGCAGCAGCGGACAGGTGAAGCACAGAGGTGGTGTTGAAGTGCGAGGCGGTGTTTTGGAGCCAGGAGTCGAAGCCAGTTTGATTGTGGGACAGACGAGTGATGACATCAGAAAATGTCCACTGTCCAAAGGAGAGAGCGGGGGCTTCCGATTGGTTGCAGGTCTGACCAATGGCAGCTGACTGGACAGGAACTACTGCATGCTGGAAGTAGGAGCTGGAAATGAAGAAGAGCGTAATCAATAGGACATCCTGGGAGGTCAGACTGAATGGACTTCAGTTCAGTTTATTTCTATAGCTCCAATTAACAACACATATCATCTCAAGGTTCTTTCCAAAATCAGACTCCATCAGATCCTCCAGGTTGGTCAGAAAGTTTCCTCTCTAAGGAAACCCAGCAGGTTGCATCAAGTCTCTCCAAGCAGCATTCACTCCTCCTGAAAGAGCGTAGAGCCACAGTGGACAGTCGTCTGCATTGCTGATGGCTTTGCAGCAATCCCTCATACTGAGCAAGAGTTCTGATGAAACTTTAAGAGAGAACTTTGACAAGAAGCGACTGAGAGACTATTTATTATCTCTAGTTGTGACGTGTTTCCAAGGTAACCAGCGTCAACTCCTGCCGTTAGCAGCTAACCTTTGAGCCAGCGCAATCATTTAGAACAATCAGCCTTATAGGTGCCCTATATCACTTTTTAACGGACACCATGCAGCCAATCAGAATCGAGTATTCATCCAGACCGCGGTATAAATAGCCCTTAATAATCAAGCTCTATCATATATCAGAGCTCTGATTACCCCGTATGTTCCTAACAGAGCACTTCGCTCTCAGACTGCAGGTCTGCTGGTGGTTCCTAGAGTCTCTAAAAGTAGAATGGGAGGCAGATCCTTTAGCTATCAGGCTCCTCTCCTGTGGAACCAACTCCCAGTTTTGGTCCGTGAGGCAGACACCCCGTCTACTTTTAAGACTAATCTTAAAACTTTCCTTTGTGACAAAGCTTCTAGTCAGAGTGGCTCATGTTACCCTGAGCTACCTCTATAGTTATGCTGCTATAGGCCTACCACAAATGACCAGCACATGAATCCCTGTATGTTAGACCCTGGGTCTAACATACAGGTAGAAGGTTTAGATGAAGCTAAAACTTTAGATAGCTCAGAAAGCTCTACTGCTTCTAAACAGTTCAGACACTGTGCAGGTTCTAAAGATTCCTCCAACGCTGCCTTACTTACTGAGGACGAGGTAATCATGTTTGGGAGGATGCCAATTATTTTATTTTTAATAGAATACATCTTTTAATACTCTTTTTATTGATTTTACAATTTTAAGTAAAAGCAACAGTAAAGGAGAACAAATCACACAATCTCAGGAATAGTAATAAAAACACCAAAATAAATAAATAAACAAATAAAACTATCCCAAACTAACAATGACCACTGCAATATCTACATACAAGTAGACATGTACACAATGGGCACACACACACACACACACACACACACAAGATAATTGGACAATCGAGGAGACAGGTATGACATATTTTAAGTAAATAAAATATGAGAGGATAGTCAGTTATCTTTCCCTGGTGGTGAGCTATGATTTTGTAGGAAAGAAAGCACTGGTTTCCAGATCCAGGGGAGACCGGAAGGAGATAAAAGGATAAATATCTAGGTATTTTTTCACATCCTGCCCAACCAGAAGAGTGTTATAAACAATTATGTTGCTCCTGAGATGATTTAATTGGTCTATATTATTTATAAAAAGGAAGACAGTTACATTTACTGGGATACCAAGATTAGGATTCAAGACCCATCCATAAGGAGTCTTTTGTATTCATAAACTTTTTTGACTTTTGATTTTAAGTTGTGTTGGCCAATGATATGGTTGTAGAAAGGACAGGCACAAGCCTCTGAGATCAATTGGCTACTATAGATAACCTGAATGCTTATTCCAAATGGAGCGAGATATCTGCCAATTCAATGACTTAAAAAATACAGGGTCAAGTAGCAGCGCAGGTTTCAAATGTTCATTTTTATAGTACTGATTCTCCCAAGGACAGACGTTGGTAAGAAGGCCCATTTTCTCAGATCACTCTTGACCTTCTGGATTAAGACAAGGCAAGTTTATTTGTAAAGCAGATTATTAGATCTGACAAAAATACGCAAGTATTTAAAACTCCTGGACATTTGAAAAGGAGATTGTATCAACCTGTCTTGAGAGATATTAGGCAGAGTAACAAGAGACTTCTCGGGGAGAATCTTGTACCTCAACACGGCACTGAATGTGGCCATAGATAGGTGGCCAGTTTTAGCAGCAATTCATTGGCTACTGGTTCACATTCAAATTGATTTTAGAATAATTTTACTTGTTTTTAAATGTCTTCATGGCCTTGCTTTCCAGGATCTGTCAGACCTGCTTCATTTGCACGCTCCCTCTGTTTGCTCAGGTCTCCAGATGAGTTTTATTAGTCTTTCGAAAAACAAAGAGGTAACCGCACTTTCTCTGTCGTTGCACAAAACTCTGGATTCAAGAAGCTTTACATATCAGGCAGGCCATTTCACTTTCTGGGTTTAACGTTCTCTTAAAACACAGTTTGAGATGTTAGCTTTTGACGTTTTTATTGTTTGTTTTTGTGGAGCTGCATTTTATTTTACATTTTGCTGGCTTTAACTTTTTATTCTGTTTTGAATTAATAGTTTTTAGATTGTATAAATAATGCTGAGTTGAGAATTTTAATAGTTTTTAAAAGGGGGAAATATGGTTGTTTTGGAAACAGAAGTTCTTCAAAAACGGCTCAACAACGTAACTCTATTCTCTCTATGCAGCGCATTGTCAACAGCTGTTTCTGTTGCTCAAAAATATTATAAACTTTGTCAGATCCATATTTAAAAAGATTTTCATTCAATCAAGAAGTAGGAAGGAGGCAGGTTGCCTTCAGAATAGAACCATGTATAAAGATACATGGTGGCCTAGTGGTTAGAGCAGCTTGCACTCAGAGAAGGATGCAAGTTGTTAGGAAAATGTGAATGTAATCATTTTATTTTTTATCATGTTGCAGCCATTTGGTTTGTTTAAGAGTTTGCTTTCAGGAAGGTTTTGTTGTATTTACCCCTAGGCAGGAATAACAAATGGTTCCTTCTTTGCTTTTAACCTCCAGACCGTTTTTAACCCCCATGCTGTAAATTCCTGAAACCTCCTGACCCCCTCTTTGATGTGTGATAATAAAGGCAGAAGGACAGAGATGACTCGGCGCAGACGATCCTAAACTTTTCAAGGAGTGCAGTTCTCCGTTTGGGTCATCCTCTGTCTTCTTCTATAAGAAGAGTCTGAAACTTGTGTTGTGTGCTTTTCATTCTAGGATAAAAGGGGTTATCTTTAATAACCCTATCACAAGTACCCGGTTCGATCCCCAGCGCCTGCACTCTGGGTCCCTGAACAAGACCCTTAACCCCAGATTGCTCCCCGGGCGCCGCACATGGCAGCCCACTGCTGCCCAAGGGTGATGGGTTAAATGCAGAGAACAAATTTCATTGTAATGTATGTTTCAATGTATGTTTCAATGAAAATAAAGATATTACTACTATACTATGATAGAGACAGAAAAATAAAAAGAGACAGAAGTTGGCCGCTCGTTTAAAGCAGTATTCTGTGATATTAATGGGAAGGGACAGGGCGGCTTGGGCAGGACGAGACATGAAGGCATCAGATTGACTCTTTCCATTCAGACTGAATGGCAGTGATTGGTCAGACAAATAAATAAATAAAACTTCCGGTGGCGCTCTGAGAGGCTCCGGCTGTGTACAGCTCCCGACAACCTGCGAGCATTTCAACAAAATATGCCGCCTAACACGCTACAAACCATACATCAACCCAGTAGATCAGTACCTGACCGCCAGCGCCTGCTGGTACGGTCATCAAGTGTTTTTGGACTCGTAGAAACACAAGTACTCTCGATTGTTTATGTGGCTTCGGAGCGCTTCGGGTACAAGTCCCAGAGGTCCGCAGAGCAGCACACGCCGGAGGAGAAGCAAGCGTAGGTGGCTGTCGAGGTGGGCTAACAGCTAAGCTAAAAGCTAACCCCTACTTTCCACACCGACAGAAACAGCGAACTCAGCGGTAAGTCCCGAGGGGGCGGGCTGTGTGTTTACATCAACAGCAACTGGTGTAAAAATGCTAAATCAGTCACAAGCTACTGCTCTCTGGACATAGAGCTTCTGACTGTTAACTGCAGACCTTTCTACCTACCCAGGGAGTTTACTGTTGTTAGCATCACTGCTGTTTATGTGCCTCCCAGCGTTAATACTGAAAAGGCTATGAGTGTTCTGTATCGGACTATCTCTGAGCTGCAATCTGCACACACAGAGGGTGTTTTCATCGTTGCTGGGGATTTTAACCAGGCAAATATGAAAACTGTTCTCCCTCATTTCTACCAATACGTGGATTTTGCTACTCGGGGAGAGAACACTCTAGACTTGGTTTACACAAATATTAAAGGCGCATTCAGGGCAGCCCCCCGCCCCCACCTCGGCTCTTCAGACCATCTCTCTGTGATGCTAATCCCTGCATACAGGCCCCTGCTGATCAGAGCTAAACCTACAGCGAGGCAGGTGAGGGTGTGGACTGAGGGAGCAATGGAGGCGCTCCAGGACTGTTTTGAGTGCTCTGACTGGAACATGTTCAAAGCTGCAGCAGCTTATGAGAACAAGATCAACATTGATGAGTACGCCATGACTGTGTCAGCCTACATCAACAAATGCATTGAGGACATCAGCACCACCAAGACCATCATCACCCGAGCCAACCAACGACCCTGGATTACTGCGGAGGTCCGTCAAGCACTAAAAGCGGAACTCAGCCTTCAAGTCTGGAGACAAGGAGGCACTGAGGACAGCGAGAGCCAACTTGAACCGTGCCATCAGGTTAGCAAAGCGGAACCACTCTAAGAAAATCCAGGAGCTTTTTCATGACGCCAGCAACACCAGGAGCATGTGGAAAGGCATCCGGGCGATCACTGAATACAACACGCCCTCCCCCCCAGTGGGTGAAGTTGATGCTGACTTCCTCAATGGACTAAACAACTTCTTTGGGAGGTTTGAGGCACTGAACAGCACTCCAGCAGTGAAAGCTGTTCCCCATCAGGAAGAGGAGGTGCTCTGCCTTGACACCGCCGACGTGTGGAAGACTCTGAGGAGAGTCAACCCGCGGAAGGCCCCAGGTCCTGACAACATACCTGGGCAGGTGCTCAAGGAGTGTGCAGGTCAGCTGGCTGGTGTCCTCACAGACATTTTTAACACCTCGCTGGACCAAGCCATAGTGTCAGCATGCTTCAAGTCTGCCTCCATCATTCCGGTGCCAAAGAAACCTCAAGTCACCTGTTTCAACGACTACCGGCCTGTTGCACTGACTCCCATCATGATGAAGTGCTTTGAAAGGCTGGTAAAGGAACACATCGTCTCCAGTCTGCCATCTACACTCGACCCGTTCCAGTTTGCCTACCGACGGAACCGCTCCACTGAGGACGCCATCTCCTCTGCTCTTCACCTGAGCCTGGCACACCTGGAGGAGAAGAACACGCACGTGCGGATGCTGTTCCTGGACTTCAGTTCAGCGTTTAACACCATCATCCCACAACATCTGCTGGGAAAACTAGAACATCTGGGCTTCAGCACACCTCTTCACAACTGGCTGCTGGACTTCCTCACCAACAGACCTCAGTCAGTCCGGGTCGGACAGAACACCTCTGATGTCATCACCCTCAGCACGGGCTCCCCTCAGGGCTGCGTCCTGAGCCCCCTGCTGTTCACCCTGATGACACACGACTGCGTCCCCAGGTTCACCACCAATCACATCGTGAAGTTTGCAGACGACACAACGGTGGTGGGCCTGATCAGAGACGACAACGATCAGGACTACAGAGAGGAGGTGGAGCAGCTGGTGGGCTGGTGCAGAGACAACAGCCTGATCCTGAACGTGGAGAAGACGAAGGAGATCATCGTCGACTTCAGGAAGAACCAGCCTCACCACGCTCCACTGCTCATCAACAGCTCAGCTGTGGAGGTGGTCAGCAGCACCAAGTTCCTGGGGGTGCACATCACGGACAACCTCACCTGGACTGTGAACACCACGTCACTGGTGAAGAGGGCACAGAAACGACTGTACTTCCTGCGGAGGATGAGGAGAGCCCACCTGCCCCCGCCCATCCTCACGACCTTTTACAGAAGCACCATAGAGAGCATTCTGACCAGCTGTCTCTCTGTGTGGTGTGGAGGCTGCAGTGCCTCCGACTGGAAGAACGTGAGGAGAGTGTTGAGGACAGCAGAAGGGATCATCAGGGCTCCTCTTCCCTCCATTAAGGACATCTCATCTCAGCGCTGTGTGTCCCGAGCCCGTAACATCATCAGGGACCCCTCACACCCCCACCATGGACTGTTCTCCCTGCTGCCCTCTGGGAAGAGGTTCCGCAGCATCCGCTGTAGGTCCTCCAGGTTCTGCAAAAGCTTTTTCCCTGCTGCCATCAGACTGTTGAACTCCAAACTGGACTCTGCACCACATTTGTATCATTATTTTGGCACTACCAATGTTGCCAAACTTTTATAACCCACTAAAACAGTACACAACTGAACGTTTACTATTTATTTTCCACTGCACCGAACATTTTCATATTAATGCCTTTTGCACCAATATTTTTGCACCATAAACATGGTTGAACATTCTTCTGCACACTGTTCTGTACACTGTTTTTCTCCTGCATTGTTACATCTGATTACTGCTGCACTTTATACTGTAATGTTATCCAATTGCAATCTCATTACACTGTCGCAAGCTGTTTGAAACATAATTTCGTTCTGTATGCACTCTGTACATACAAAATGACAATAAAGTTGTCCAAGTCTAAGTCTAATAATCTTTACAGGCCTGCAGCTCTCACAGAAATCAGAGGCTGTATTCACAAAGATCCTCAGAGTCTCTCAGAGCTGCTAGCTCAGCCTAAAGATTTCTACCCAGGAGTCTCAGCTTCAGAGCGATTCAGGTGCTGCAGAGAGCGACTCTGAGGACGACAGAAAGTTTTATCTTAGTGAAGAGTGGTTGACCCTGTCGCTAGGTGTGACACCGTCTTTCAAGAACTGTGATTAGTTGATGGTACAAAAAAACAACACAATTGGTCTCCCAGTGATCAAAGGAGTGAAATTAACCAATTTGACTGGATGTCATGATGATGAAACTTAGCAGTTGTCCGACAGTATCAAAATGTTTGAGCACACCTTATTTACATCATTATTATTTGGATTTGCTTATGTATTTTTACTTGCCAGTCATTTTACGACTTTATCTATTTGATATTAATGTCCTCGCACCTGTCAGCATTTTCGGGCAAAACAACCGACATGAAATGGAGGAAAATAGGTGGAAAAAAAACGAACTGCTCTGGAAGAGAATACAGGAGTGTTGAAAAGTAAATTGGTCCTTGGATCACAGCGCAGATACCCGGACTTTAAAGGGCGAGCTGTGACCGGGAGCCACCATGGTAGATGGTGGCTTTCTTCCTCGTTGCTCTGAGCACCTTTGTGGAGCCGGCGTGGGGGCCAGGGCTCGGTGAGAGCGTTAAATCTCCAGTCAGGCAAAAAATCAGCAGGTTAGCCGATAAGTAGGGCTGCAACTAACGATTATTTTTACAGTCTATTAATCTAACGAATATTTTTTTGTATGATCTCCATCATCAATTCAGTTGCTTGTAAAAAATATTTTGACTCAAAGCTTCTTTATTGTCAGCGGCTCACCGCGTGGAGAAATTATTTTCAGGTCTCACGCCGGCTGTGCCGCTCTCTTCTCTCGGGCCATTAATTTTCATGAGGGGGCTGCTACGTCATATCACGCAGAGGATTGTGGGATACCTTAAGGGCAAAAAAGGAACCAGGCGACGGAATTGCTTCAGATCGAATTTGGAGATCTGTATTAAGCATCTCCGTTCGTTCTCCTTGTAAGATTTTTGAAAACTAACCTCATTGTTGTGTCTCCTTCTTGTGTTGTTAATGAATGTTTTAGGTGTTTGAACCTGACAGGTTCTTAGCACAGGTAAAGGACGTCGCAAGGTTCCTAGGCTAAACTAACCGCGGGAGGAAGCATCAAGGCTCCTTTCCTGCCTCCTATTCAGACTCTGATCATGGAGACTGCTGACGGTCTTCAGCTTTGGCTAAAGCGTCCTGACCCAGTAGACCTTTCCGGAGAGATCCCCAGACTCACCTGTAACCATTCTTCCTGACCAGCACACTGACGTCTGTCTCTGATTGGCTGGCTCCACCCTCTCTTCTTCTGCGTTTCCTCTGGTTGAAGTCATGCAGGATGAGAGGTGGCTCCTCCTTAGCTGCTCCTTCTCTGAAGGAGACCGCCATCTGACCCACAAACCTCTCCTCCTCATTTTGACCCTCATTCCCTGGAAGAGAATGAGGGTCGCTTCTCCTCCTCCTACTTCTCCTCCTCACCTCCTCCTCCTCACTGCTCCTCCTACTCTGACCCGATTGGCTGAAGCTGCAGGAAGGAGGCAGGTTGTCGAAGTCTGATGAAGAGGAGGGTGATGATGAATAGGAGGTGGTGATGACACGTGGAAAAGGTACAGATGTGGAGGAGGCGGAGCTGCAGATGACGGCGGGCGAACCTACAGAGAGAAAGCAACAGTGGGTCTTTGGACTTTCCACAGTGGCTCTGAATAACGTTGGCTAAAAGTATAAAGAACCAACTCACCCTTTTAATTATAGATATAATAAACAGGTTTTAGCAGTTCTTCAGCTGTCATGGAATCATTGACTTTCCACACTAAAAGTCTTTAAATCTAATTGCGATCGTGACCCGAGCCGACCTGGAAAGACCAGCAGGAGCCTCCCAACGCCTGGCACCAGGTCCTAAGAACTGCGCCTCCAGATGTTTGACTCCTCAGCTTACAGCAAAACGCTGTTAGAAAGGACTCACCTCCTTCATCTCTCTGCTTCTGCTTCTTCCGTCTCCGGTTCCTCCTGCTCCTCCTCTCCAGAGAGTCCAGACGGCGGCCGAGGGACGCCAAAGCTCCTCGCAGGAGGTGCCGCACCTCCATCCGGTGAGCCGCCAGGAGGCGGGGCAGAAGCGAAGCACAAGAACAGCAGGGGGCAGATGGGGGGGAAGGAGATGGAGGAAGTGGAGGAGAGGGACCTCCTGCAGGAGGTAACCACAGCTGTTATTACCATCTTCACCATCTGAGGCACATAGAAGAAAGAAAATCACCTGCAGGAGCCTCGTCTGCATCAGCCAGCGGGGAACCAGGGGGCGGGGCTTCGGCTACCAGGCCACGCCCCCCGCCATTTGTCTCCGTCAGTGTCAGTGGACAAGAGAGCATCTCAAAGACTGAAACAGAGATAGAGAGGGTCCATCTGAGCCTGACGTTGATTCTGATCAGTTTTCATTATTAAACCTTTAAAAAGGGAAAGTCTCGCCACTTTCTCTGTCAGATCCCTGAATTTGGAGCTAAAGTAAAGCCTGGAAAGACATTCAGCTGTGTGAGGAGAAGTTAACGGAGTCTGAGACTCTGCGAGAGGAACGTCACTAACCAGAAAACCACCAGTTTATGTTTGCAGATGGACGTCAGTGCATCAGGCAACGCTGGTAGAGCCTGGAAAAGGTTAAAGGTCACGACGGGAGAGTGGGGGAAAGAATGGTGGTTGTGACGAACAGATCTTTGTCTTTTGCTCATCAGCTGAATACTTTTTATGCCAGGTTTGATGAGCAGTCAGATCTCAGATCAGTTACCGTCCCGACGTCGGGACGTAGGGCTGTTCTTTAATGAGTCTGAGGGAGAAGTTCCAGCTGGCCTGACAAACCCAGAACTCACCTGGATCACATGGTTTAAAGGGATTAAGTCATCCAGGTTTCAACTAACAGCGGTTTTTACAAAACGACTTGTCTTAAATAAAAATGTGTAATACCTGTGGCCTGTTCCCATTGCAGGTAAATGTGGCCCAAGTCTGATTATTTTAGGGTGAAGCGACCTGGTCAGACTCTTTAGAACCAGCAGGAACGTTCCAGTAGGGATAAGTACAGAATTCAGTACTTTTCACTACCGTTCAGTACAGCGCCGTGTAAAAAGTGTTGGAAAGTCTGGCTCCACTTTTCAAAATGCGCTGCAGATTCGCTCGCTGCAATATTTATGAGGGGTTAGTGCAACGCCTCGATGTTTGAGAGCGACATTAAAGCTGGGAGAAAACCTCCTGGAGTAAATAAGCTAACAAGAATCCAGAAGTTTTATTGTCATCGCGTGTTACTGTGGTGAGATTATTTCAGGACATCATCCGGCTTAATAAGCAATAAACAATAAGCAGGAGCAGGTAATAACTCAGTGAACAATATGTAGGTTTTAAAGATCGGACCGTCTCTGTGGTCTGCTAGAACTCACACCGGATTCTGAAAGTCAGTCCCACCTGAACGATCCACTGGGTGGACGAATCAGTCACTTGAAGATTCTTTGATGAGACGTTCAGCCTGTGGTCAATCTTACAGCAATATACTTAAAGCTTAAAGTCTAACTCTTGGACTGAAAAAAAATCCTGAAAACCATTGAATAACTTCCAGAACCAGGTAAACTTTGAATATTCATGTGTCAAAAGTGTTCAAATTAAGTTTAAATATGAAATATTGCGCATTTTATACACCGATTTTGGTATTCCGAATTTGGTGCTTTCTTCGTTTACGATCGGCCATTTCCGACGTGTGACGTCAGTTCAAGAACACCGAGAACGCGCGCAGCGAACTTGCATAGAAACACACATTGTTTACGTTGTACAACCGGTACGGCGAACAAGGATATATGCATGTTTTCCAGTATCTTCTTTCACACACCAAATCTGCTGATCCACGTCTACTTTGAGCAAGCGCTTTAAAAAAAATCGCCGAACTAAGTCCACAATAAAATGCCTTCTAGTGTCGCTTATAGACCAGTTCACTGCTATTGTTTTCATCCGGGTTTTCGCGCATGCGCGCCGGACTGGAAGGAAACTGACGAGTTCTCGTTTCTTCTTTAGATAACGTATCACAAGATCGTTTTAAGAGTAAGTTGATGGTTGATGGTATCAGGTTGCCAGATTTATACAGCAAAAGCCTGAAGGGACGGAGCGAGTCTGTGAAATGCTGGCCAAGGGTTCCGTACCAAGACATACAGCTGCCTTATAAACACGGCAGGCAGCACACACGAGAGCATGGAAGCCATTTATATCGGCTCCAGCAACCCCCGCGACCCCATGAGGGATTAAACGGGTCAGAAAATGGATGGATGGACGTTCAGGCATGTTTGTTTAACATCAGAAAGCGGAGACACAGCGGACACACAGCGCTTCAGCAGAGAGGACGACCCGACCGGTAGGTTAAAACAAACATTGTTCACTAAGGATTATTTCGGTGTTTTTGTCCTATTAATCCTTTTCACAGACTCATGCCAGAGGATTTGCATACATTGTACATGTACGTATATAAAAAAAATCACCGTAATAGGTGGCTGTAGTGCAGACCGTGGTGAAGTTGGCTTGACATTGACATTCAAACTCCACGGAGTCAGCGGGATCGAGCTCACGGTTGATCCGGTTGAAGGACTCCGATTTCGGCCAGCGTCTCTCAGCTGCTCCCTTCTCCCATACGCGGTGGGACCGTCAACAAATCTGATTTGATTTTTGTTTCTCAAGAGTGCTCCGCTGACTCCACGGAGGTTGAATGTCCATGTCAAACCAACTTCACCGCGGTCTAGTGCTGAGGAGAAAGTAGCGCTACATACTTGGCCGGTGGATCAAAAGGTCCGAAAGAAATGGGATAAATTCATAAAAGAAACGCGAAAGGACTGGATTGCCGGCAGTGACAAAATTGTTTTATGCAATTCACACTTCACGAGCGAGGATTGTGAGGGCTACTTACAATGGAGCATGGGCTCTATGTCTTGGGCAGCGTTAGATATAGTCTCCTCAGGTTCACCTTGTTCAAACTCCGTTTCTTCGTAGATATATTCGGTATCGGAGTCGCCGATGCTTGAGGTGGAGTTTGAAGATGTATCAGACATTTTTTTAAAAAAAATTTTTTTGTACGTATAGTACGAGTTATTAATAAAATTTAACAAATCGGTAGCGAAAGACGTAGTATTAACAGGCTGATGCACGGTACTAGTTCTGTGAGCAGGCGATTGAGGAATGTTCGGGCACTTTCGCTTATACAGCAAGTTTTATCGAAATTACTTCCAAACGGCACACATAATTCACATATAATATACATTTCTTTACTCTGGTGACTATTTGAATGCATCTGGCAAAAAATACATTCAGTCCAAGAGTTAGACTTTATTATGCAGAACTGTGCAATGAAACATTCCTGATGGTTAAGAGTGTGTAAAAAAAAAGTGTACAGACTCAGTCTCCTCAGCAGGGGGCGCTAGCTTTGGCGAAGAAGCTAACAGGGGCAAACAGCGCATTGCCTGGGTGGGGGCATCAGTGGACATGCGTCTGGCCCTTCTTTGGACAAACCGAGTCCAGATCTCGCTGACGGCATCCCACAATCCCCTCTGCTGACCTCACCATACGAGCTAAGGTCCAGTAGGGTTCAGATCTGGTCCAGAGTGAAATAAGTCCTACTGTTCAGGTTATCATCTTGCTGGAGTCTCTGAAAAACTCAGGAGGATTTTCTCTAAACATGAGATCCCAGAACATTTCACACGCCACATGACCCTCAGACAGAGGCTGGTCCATCCTGAGGACAGACCCTACAACCCTAAGATGAGCGGAGTGGTGTCTGTGGTTCAGTCAGTGAGGAATGTTTTGATCTTTATGGTGGAGAAACCAAACAACTTCTCCACAGACGCATGGCTCAACACAGGAGAGCTACCTCCTCAGGTCAAGACTCTGCTGTCCACCTCAGGGACAAAGAACACTCTTAGAGGACCATGATGTCCACACTTTGGACAGAGAAGACAGACGGTGTGAGAGAGGATGAAGGAAGCCATTTACGTAAAGAGAGAAAAACAACCTTAAACAGAGGAGGAGGCCTCAGGTTTGAACTGTCAGAAACTTACAACACAGCTATAGGTTTGATTCCTGCTAAGTTTCACCCCAGTTCTCACGTCCATGATGTGACCACAGCATTCCTCCTGGGAGCCAGGCTAACGAGGAGCCTAACGAGGAGCCTAACGAGGAGCCTAACGAGGAGCCTAACGAGGAGCCTAACGAGGAGCCTAACGAGGAGCCTAACGACTCTCCATTGTTGGGGCGACCAGCTCCAGGTGAATCTCCAGGTGAGTCTAAGCTCTAAGGAGGCCTGCAGGTCTATAAAGCTGGAACTCCTCACCACTGCAGACATTTAGGACTGAGAAAGCTTCCTGGATGGAAGAGAAACGTCTTCAGCTTCAGAACAGAAGTCCAGTTGTTTTAGTGTTTAACCTTCTTTGGACCTGATGACTGAGAATCTTCACCAACTCTCTGTTCCCTCATTTTAAATGTATCCCACCCTGATTTACAAAGCAAGATAAAACATATTTTTTTAGTCTTTTCTCTCTGAAACAATTCCCTGAATTTTACACACAGCTTCAACCCCACATTCGCCTCGTTCCCTCTGATGACTGTTTAGTTTTATGTGCTGTGGATTCAGGCTGTGTATTACAACTTTGACTTTGAACATTTGGCACACCTTTGCGCTGCCGGCGGCTGGAAGTGATGCAAGATGGAGGGCAGCGGCCACAGCACTGCTCAGACGTTAAACCGCATCAGTATATGCAGAGAAGCCGCTATTCAAGCCAAACTGGGAGGTAGCGCACGGCCTTGCAAAACTCAGATCCTGCACACAGAGAACTTTGCAGTGCTGAAGAAGTTAGGCGGCGTGTGGGAATCTACCCCTGTTGAAATGCGATTGCAACGAGTGTCCTGCCTTAGGAGAGGAGAGGCGCTGACTTAGAGTTAAAAGGTTAAAGTTCTGAATGAAGCCGGTCTCTGTGAAGCTGCTGACATCCTCCCCTCCATTCCCGACTGCATCCAATCAGACGTCTGTGCTGAACTGGCAGCCAAAGCCCTGGAAACTCCCAGAAAACAACTTCACTCTCTGCATTGGAGAGTCACACTGGAGTCAGATACAGACGGCACTGGATTAGAAATGAAAACGACCTTACAAAAACAAAAAACAGGAATTGAGCATCAAGTCCTGAACCTAAGAGGCCACAAGCAACAGGCTGAGTGATTTTCGACTTCTTGGACCGACCAGCATCTTTTGCAAGTGAATGGAGAGGGTCGGTTATCTCTGAGTGGATGACCCAAACAGTTTGCATATGAAAGGGATAAATACCGCCAGCAAACACCTGCAGCGGCCTGGAAGTTACGCCAAGTTATTATTTAACGATTTTAGCTTCTAATTGTCTGCAAACACACTCATTGGTCAAAAGGCTCTGCAGTTTTAATATGAACAGCAACATCATGACCGGATAAAGGGTTTTTAACAGATCGACTCCAGAGAGTACGAAGCGGGGTTATCGCCTCTGATCTGGTCGTTTTAAATTAAGGAGCACCTCAGGGAAGTTGGATTTCTCTCGTCTCTTTTTACACACATATGAATTCAAACTGCCATCTGTATAAGGACGCGTGTCACGCTGCATTTTCATTCATGCAGAAATCCAGAGTAGCGTGTGTTGTCATAAAGGAGGGCCTAAAGATGGAGCTGCAGAAAACACAGCCTGAAATAATATGGCATCTGTTAAATGTGGGTGAGATGATTTTATCTGAATATTAACAATTCAATTCAATTCAATTCAATTCAATTTTATTTATATAGCGCCAAATCATGAAACATGTCATCTCAAGGCACTTTACAAAATCAAGTTCAATCATATTATACAGATTGGGTCAGATTATACAGATTGGTCAAAATGTCCTATATAAGGAAACCAGTTGATTGCATCAAAGTCCCGACAACAACTGCTGTATTTACGCTTGCAGGCAATAAGTGCATTCAATGAAAGACTGTTGTCTGTATTTGGTAAATCGGCCTGTGCAGCCAGTCCAGGCTCAGGACACATGGGGAGAAAGTAACCGTTGTGCTCTCCCAGGAAAATAAAATCATAACACATCTCATTGGCCAATAAAAAGTCCCAGTAAAATATATACTATATCTAATCTTCTTTTCTTATCTAAAATTCTCGAGAAAGTAGTTGCTAATCAACTTTGTGAACATTTACAAAGCAATGACCTACTTGAGGAGTTTCAGTCAGGCTTCAGAGCTCATCATAGCACTGAAACAGCTCTGGTGAAGGTCACTAATGATATTCTCATGGCCTCAGATAATGGACTTGTGTCTGTACTTGTCCTGTTAGATCTCAGTGCTGCATTTGATACAGTTGATCACAATATTCTCCTACAAAGACTTGAGCATACTGTAGGGATTAAGGGGAAAGCATTAGGCTGGTTTAAATCTTATCTGTCGGACAGATTCCAGTTTGTTCATGTTAATAATAAATCTTCCTCAAACTCTAGGGTCACCTGTGGAGTACCACAGGGTTCAGTCCTTGGACCAATTCTCTTTACTATATATATGCTTCCGATTGGCAAAATTATCAGACAGCATGGGATTAATTTCCACTGTTATGCTGATGACACTCAGCTATATTTATCCATAAATCCTGATGAATCCAATCAATTACTTCGACTGCAGTCATGTCTTGATGACATCAAAAGCTGGATGACTTTAAATTTCCTGCATCTAAATTCTGACAAGACAGAAGTTGTAATCTTTGGGCCAGAGTCCTCAAAAAATAAACTTCTTAACCAATCACTTAATCTGGGTAGTATTAACTTGGCCTCTGGTAATAAAGTAAAAAATCTTGGTGTTATTTTTGACCAAGACATGTCATTTAAATCCCATATTAAACAGGTTTCCAGAGTTTCCTTTTTTCACCTCAGGAATATCGCCAAAATTAGAAACATTCTGTCCAGGAGTGATGCTGAAAAACTAGTCCATGCATTTGTTACTTCAAGGCTGGACTATTGTAATTCTTTACTATCAGGAAGTCCACAAAATGCAGTTCAAAGTCTTCAGCTGATCCAAAATGCTGCAGCAAGAGTTCTGATGAAAATCAACAAGAGGGATCATATTTCTCCAATTTTAGCTTCCCTTCATTGGCTTCCTGTTAAATCAAGAATAGAATTTAAAATTCTTCTTCTAACGTATAAAGCCCTTAATAATCAAGCTCCATCATATATCAGAGCTCTGATTACCCCGTATGTTCCTAACAGAGCACTTCGCTCTCAGACTGCAGGTCTGCTGGTGGTTCCTAGAGTCTCTAAAAGTAGAATGGGAGGCAGATCCTTTAGCTATCAGGCTCCTCTCCTGTGGAACCAACTCCCAGTTTTGGTCCGTGAGGCAGACACCCTGTCTACTTTTAAGACTAATCTTAAAACTTTCCTTTTTGACAAAGCTTATAGTTAGAGTGGCTCATATTACCCTGAGCTACCTCTATAGCAGAGGTCACGGATTAGCGGACCACGGTCCGGATCCGGACCCAGCTGCTACCTAATCCGGACCCAACCTCATTTAAAACATTTATAAATTACTGCATGTTGTCTGACGACATTGTCTAACTCAGGGGTTAAAGTTCTCCGTCGCTGCAACGGATTTCCGTCATTTGGAAATTGAGCACAAAACGTTCCGTCTAGACTTTTTATTCAAGGTTATAATCTGAAGCTGCTCTCAACCAATCAAACCTGGCAGAGCCGGGACATTAGCCAATCAGAATGAGAGCAGGGTGGGTCTTTCCAAAGCGGACATGGCCAGTCTGAGGTTTATCGGTGTTCATCATTTTAACCTTTGGGAGAACATTTTAAACTGGCCACAGATGGTATGAATGAAAGTAGCGGTGGTCAAAGGTTTTCTTTGGATTTATGCAAACCAGCAGGTCAGAAAGTTCAGCAGCTGACAACAACTTCCCTCGGTAAGTGTCAATCTGCTCCGGCAGTTAATTAATGAATTATTTCCACCTGTGGCCATGTCGTCTGTCAGCGTTTATTCCCTCGCTGACAAACGCGGCGACCAACCATGGATCTCCTCGTGATTCGCTGTTATGTTTTATTTAAACACAAAGAAGAGTAACGCGCTAGCTCAGGCTAATTTAGCATGATCCTTGAAGTCGGCATTTGACTGAGTTCGATTGGGAAAAAGTAAAAAAAAAAAAAAAAAACCTGCGGTGTTCTGAAACAAAGAAGGCAGAGCTTCATCTGCTGTCGGTGTGCAGCAGTGTTCACCTGATGAGCAGCTGCGCTCCAGGACACTAAATAAAATGACAAGGAGTTTGATGCTTACAGATTGTTAAGAAAACTACATCAAAAAGATAAAACAAATAAACTGCAGCTACAACATGGACTGGAGAACGGGTTCTAACTGGGTGAGGCCAGAGAAAGGCGATTCTCAGAGAGTTTTTTATGAAGTTAAAGTGGAGCGCGGACACAGGGTTCATCCTGGACAGCTCTCCAGTCACTGGGCTAAAATATAACCATTTTATTAAACTTCAAAAAAGTTAAATCATGCCTTTTTATAAACTGTAATGATCAATTGGTGAACAATAACGGGCAAAGCAGAGACTGATTATTGTCATGTGCAATCTGTGTCAAATTAAAATGTATTATGTCATGATAGTGTTGGTGATGTGTCCTGCATTTCCAAGGCTGTGTTTGCCTTGTATGATCATAAAATTGGTTTATATGGAATGTGACAGGGAGCCAGTGGAGTTGATGTACAGGAGTGAAGTAGATGATGTAATGATGAAGCTGCTGTCTTTGTACTAGCTGGAGTTTATGGAGGGTTTCTGGAGGAAAGGGAGCTGGGATTGTAAAGTGGACTGTGGACCAGTTTGTCAACAGTGTGAAGGAAGAACTTGATGCTGCAGAGATGAAAGTAACCCAGATGATGATGTGGATGTGGAAAGTGATGGAGAGGCTGTCCAGGATGACGCAAAGGCTCTAAAGCTGAAAGGTGGCAGAGATACAGGAATTTTCAATGCATATTTTAAAAGTATCAGATTTAGTTGACTTTGCACACTAAGCAAGTGAGCCAACTAATGCGGCATGATGTCCACGGCCCGGGAATATATGGGCTGGCGAGAAAATGTTTTCAGTCAAACATTATTTTTGCTTCAACCCCTGTGCTAACTTCACTTGTTAACATGGCAAAGCCCTCCGGAGCGTTCCCAAACATATCCGCTTGCTCATACATACGGAGAAAATAGCTGATTTAAAGGCGCAGAACGAATGAGCACCTTGATATGTGCTTGAGGTTGGCTTTGTTGCCAATCAAACCCAGGTTTAAAATCCTTGCAGGGCAGCCTAAAGCTCACTTCTCTCATTAAGCCATAAAAAAGAAATTAAAAAAAGTTCAGTTGTTTTATAAAAGATGTGAAAGTCAAGAAATTGTCTATATACCAAACTGTGAAAGATTGTGGTTCTCTATTTCAAAAAGCACTTTGGATTTTAAAATAGAAAAACGTTCTATTTTTATGTTATTTTTTTGTTTAAAAAGTCAATGTATAAGGTGGATGCATAAACATTTTATTTCGGTGTTAAATACTGTTTAAAGTAACGGATTGTAATAAAAAATGTGTACGGACCTTTACTGGTTGTTGATTTTCTTTATTCGGACCCCGCTGATTTTTAATTAGTGACCCCTGCTCTATAGACCAGTTCACGCGTGACGTCAGCGCTACATCTGGATCTCGGTGGTTGGCAAAAACAGCGCTGTTGTCGTCTACTACTGTGACAAAACGGGTGATTTAGAGCGTATTTTAGTTAGTTTACTTTTGGATTCTAAACAATGCCTACGACTTGTTGTGCTCCCGGTTGCACACAGAGGCATTCCAAATCGTCGGATGTACGTTTCTGTCGTTTACCGAAGGAGGAAGGACGAATAAAGAAATGGATATTTTCAATGAAAAGAGCGCAGTCAGACACTCCCAATGGACTGGGGGATCCATCATACTGCGACAGAATTTGCAGTCTACACTTCATCTCCGGTAAATACAACTTAATTCTGCTCTAGTCATTGTTCTAGTTAAATAGCGGCGGAGGGGAGGTGGTGATCGCTACACAGGCCGGAGAAGCGGTAGCAGCAGCCGCTGACTATTCCGGCCCGTGTAGCGATCACCACCTCCCCTCCCCTCCGCCCGTTCACGGGCGCTAGTACCTCTGTGTTTACGCTGCAATGTCGCCGACACCCCCACCCATTTTAACAAGACAAAAACACCAAAATAATCCGTAGTGAACTATGTTTTTTTTTAACCTACCGGGCGGGTCTTCCTGTCCGACTCCGCGTTCGTATGTTACACATGTCTGAACATCCATCCATGTTCTGACCCGCTTAATCCCTCATGGCGTCGCGGGCGTTGCTGGAGCCTATGTCCAGTGGTTTCATGCTTCCATGCTCTCTCGTCTGTACTGGCCTGCGTGTTTATAAGGTAGCTGTATGTGTCGCGGTACTGAACGCTTGGCAGCATTTCACAGACTCGCTCCGTCCCTTCAGGCTTTTGCTGTGTGGATCTGGCAATCTGATACCATCAACCATCAACTTAGTCTTAAAACGATCTTGTGATACGTTATCTAAAGAAGAAAAATACGCGGAGAACTCGTCAGTTTCTCTGTTTGCGTCCGCCATTGTGTTCGCCTTTCTGCCAACCAGTCCGGCGCGCATGCGCGAAAAACCCGCATCAAAACAATAACAATGAACTGGTCTATAGTTATGCTGCTATAGGCTTAGGCTGCTGGAGGACATCAGGGTCTATTTCTCTCACTCTACTGATTTTTACTGTTCTCCAGATTTGCATTGCATTACATTGAAATGACTGTTGTCATTTCAGCTTTTAACTTTTTGTTCTCTGTCTTTTTTCTCTTCATAGAAGGTACACCTGGTCTGGCGTTCTGTTAACTGTGACATCATCAGGGGAGGCAGATCATCCTCTATTACCATCTAATATAGAACAGATTACTGGATCTATAGGCCCGTTTACACTACACTTTTTTAACCGAGCCGAGACCAGTCCGAGCTCGGTAACCGAGATAACTCTTGTGTGTAAACGGTCAGCAGACTGAACCAGACCGCGCTAAACATAACCGGACCGCGCTAACTGCAGACCAGCTCTTGGGTAGGTCTCGGCCTGGTCCTATTTTATCCCGGTTTCTGATAACGAAGAGCGCATGAGCAGACCGCGTCATGCCCTTACAGTCAGCTGACTGTCAGCGGGTTTTCCGGCGTGTCTGGCTGCACGTCCCGATTCACACTCCATTCAGACAAATTTCAGACATTCATAATAATACTAGCTTCCTTACCGTGCCACACGGTTTCCAGACATGAATCTACTTAGCAGCGCAATGAACCTCAGTGTCTGTCGTTGTTTCCGGCGTCTGTAAATCCTTATTAGACGTTCGTCTGTCTCATCCACTTCCCAAAAAGCCAACTTTCTCAAGTAAATTCACCAATGGTTGCCTTCTTCCCCTGACTCTCTGCAAACACCGAAATATCACAATATCAAGCATAACTTCCTGAATGATACGGGCGCAGCTGTTTTTTTTGCTGCTTCCGCCTTCAATCCCAGAGAGCGGTAGTACCGCAGATCGCCACTAGGGGGCGAGGAGCAACCAAGGAACCGAGATAAGCTTTGTGTGTAAACGGGTCGGCTTGTCTTGGATAACTGAACCAAGCTCGGACTGGTCTCGGCATGGCTGGGTTTTTAGATGTAGTGTAAACGGGCCTAATGTGAGCTTCTGTGCTTTTTGTCTCTCTTGTTGTGTCTCTGCTCTGTCTTCTGTAACCCCCAGTGGGTCGAGGCAGATGACCGTTCATACTGAGCCTGGTTCTGGTTCTGCCGGAGGTTTTCCTTCCCGCTAATGGGGAGTTTTTCTTCCCACTGTCGCTTCATGCTTGCTCAGTATGAGGGATTGCTGCAAAGCCATGGACAATGCAGACGACTCTCCCTGTAACTCTACGCTTCTCCAGGAGTGAATGCTGCTTGTCGGGACTTTGAAGCAATCAACTGGTTTTCTTATATAGGAACATTTTTGACCAATCTGTATAATCTGACCCAATCTGTATAATATGATTGAACTTAACTTTGTAAAGTGCCTTGAGATGACATGTGTCATGAATTGGCGCTATATAAATAAAATTTAATTGAATTGAATTAAAATAATAATGAATATTCAACTGAATCAGTGCATCAACCTGCTACCAAGCAGGAGTGGTTCAGAGTAATCTGTTGTCATAATTTGACTCAGGATAACAGCTTTCTAAAGCCAGGGTGTGCAGAGATTTACCCCAGAACCTCGCCTAGTTTCCACTCCTCTGGCTTTGTGAAATGGGGCCCAGGAGGCCAATGATGATGTCTTCTGGCTGAAGCAACAAAAAAGAAGAGGAGGAGGAGGAAGAATGTCTTGACAAACAGTAGCATCTTTTAAATCTTTTTTCAGTCTCCTATCAACAAATGTGCGTGTCTCTTTTGTGAGAACCTCAGCATCACTCCTGGACAGAATATTTCTAATTTTGGCAATATTCCATACCTTTATTTATAAAGCACTTAAAACAGCCAACAGCTGAAACAAAGTGCTAAAACACATCCATTAAAAAACTAAAATTAAAAGATAATGCATAAAAACACTTCAAAGAAACCAGGCGTGGAGCCAGCGTCACCTTACAGATGGGCCGGGACCCTTATAGCTTTTTGCCTATTTCACTTGTTAACAATTCACATTAGGCATCAGGGCTCTCATTCAGAAAGCCTGTGTACGCACAAAATGCGGCCTGAAACGTGCGTATGTCACTTTCCACACAATAAAGGAAATAAAAAACAGAGACACTGATGGTAAAGTGGTGTAGTGCCATCACACCATGGCTAAATCGTGTTAACTGTGACATGGGGAAGGATTAAAATTGGTTTGTGAGCGGAAGATTTTCCAGGCAAGGACGGCCTCTCTCTCAGCAGGGTGCCTTCTGTAAACCACCCCCACAGACAAAAGACCAGACCCTCACTTCTGACTAGTCTTTGAGACGACCACCTCTCCCTGGAGCAGTCCAGGACAAAGCTACTTCGTCCTCACCTTCTTCCTGATCACAAAGCAAGAGGCCTGAACAACGAAGGGGCCTGGCAGGGCCTGAAGGACGCACTATCGAGCACCTGGGAGAAATCTCTCTTCGCCCGGGGGACATAACCGGGCAAATCAGAGTCAAGTCTGCTGTCTTAACCTCAGCGTCAGGAGCAGGAGGAAGAATCCCTCCCTGCCAAAAACAGCTTTGTTTATTTCTTCTCAGCCTTTACAGGAAAGCGACTCCAGACGGAGCTGAAAGGCCGGCAGAAGGACCCACTTTGTATGCTGAGGAAAACCTGCTCTAATCGTGACTGCAACCGGGTCAGAGGCTGTCTGGAGGACCTATGAGCCTCCGATCCCGACCACGCTTTGCCAAGCTGCCGGACCACGCTGTCGGTTTGCCTATAGCTGCAGAGCTAAGCCACTAGCCCGCTGCTGAAGGAACAACGGTTCCCCTTTCACTGCTTTCCTTGGATGCCCAAAGTGGACAGAACTCACACGAGGCACCTACAGGTTGGGCAGAGAAACCAGAGGGAGAAGTTAAATGGCTCATTTGGAAATGTTTTGTAAATCGTTTTGCACATGGTGTCTTTGAACAAAGGGCTAACGGAGGTAGCTCATGCTAGCCTCGGTTTCATGGTATTGCTAATATCATTCGAGTGTGTTTTATGGTTATAACAAAGGTTATCTCCACAAGGGTTTCATACATTGATGGGACATTAATGTTTACGTTATCCAGCCCACTCATTATGTCTAAAAATAAAGCTAAAGTCTTTAAAGTTAATGCCGAAAACCCGCTAGCCAAAATGCTATTAGCTTCTGTTAACATCCGGTTCCGGACATTCAAAAGGAGCTTGTTTTAAAGCATAAAGCTTGATCGTTTCGCTCTGCCATCATTCGATAGTGCTATGAGCCTTATTTCCACATTAATATTGAATATTAATGTCGATTTTAAGGCATTTTGGTAACTTTAAAGTAACCGATTTTAGCGACCGATCGCCGCAGCGCCCCCTAGCCTCAGGAGGTATCATTGCATTGATAAATTCAAGCGCTTCTAAGGTAATCATTTTACCGAGCAAATCATTCCTCAAAACGTTATTTCCTCAAATAATGTTTTGTGTAACTCAGGATTTGCATTGTGAATGGATTGAAATACATGCCAAATGTTTTTAACTCCATTCCATGCTTTTTGAATCAGATCTGCAGTGAACGGGATTCACTGAATTATTCTGATTATGATCGACCACTTTTGTTTTGTCTTTTGTTTGTTTTTGCATGTAAAAAGTTCCTTAGCTTTGTTTCTTTTTATCTTCATTTTGCTTAGTAGTTTAGTTAAGTTTCACTAGCCTAGTAGAGAGGATTTATTAATCAAATATAGTGTTAATTCAGATAAACAGCATTACATAGTGATGTTCTCTGGATGGTCATTTTATTTCTGTTATTAAATTCTTGAACTTGAAAAGAAGTTGTCACTCTTTATTCTGTGTGTGCAGAGTTTGCTGCTAAAAGATCACTAGTGCTCGAATTCATCCCTTTCAACCGTTGTCTTGATATCAGTTTAAGAGCTGATCATCACCAGACAATACTTAACAGACAGAGGGTTATTTAATAAACATTAAATAACTTTAAAGAGTGTATGATTGCACAACAGTTGTGAATCGCAGCCAAACTGCATCATGATTCCTTTCAAACTTCAATTTCACTCCATGTCAGACTTTAATCATAGATCGACTTTATCATCAGCATCCAGAACCGCAGAGTTATTCATGCTGGTGACACACAGTTCCACATCAGGACCTTTCAGATATAGAAAAGTCCTTAAGCCATCTTAACACAACATTTTATGGGGTCACGTCTGCCGACGATCAGCGGGCTGTTCCACAGGTTAACAGGTTATTGTGACATGCTGAGGCGGTCACTTTAACGGTTGTAAACGGTCAAATCCACTCGTGCGTAAAGCTGCATGGTGGAAGCATTGGCACGGGGAGAATTAGCAGGAAAAGTGGCTTCAGGGATCAAATATTTCCTGACCAATGAAGGCTAAAGTGCTGCTTTAGACTTGGAGCGTTGCCTCCTGCTATAACCTGCAGGGGAGACAGGCTGCGCCTCCGTCTCTCCATCCCCCAGAGCGCTACGCTCACACCCAGGCAGCGCTCGGCCACCATCGGCTTCTTAAAATGCTTTTTTTTGGTGGTAGTGGGAATTCGTAGCTAAAGCAGGTTTGCTGCTACAGTGGGGGTGTCCAGTTAGACGGCAAGCACAACACACACTAACAGGTTCCACTCAGGATCAGTCAGATGTCAAACATCTCAGGATTAAACGTCAGTTCAGAGTAGGGCTGGACGATAATTCAATAACAATATATATCGATCGATAGACGTGTAGCGCGATAGGAAAAATAGGGTCGATAAAAGTTTAAAAGAGAGTTTTCCTTCCTTCCTTTCAGCCTATAATATTAGTTGATGCTACAGTCACTACTTCCTCTCGACCAATCGTAATCGCGGACCCAGGCACGCCGTCACAAAGCCCCGCCCTCTCAAACCAAAATACACACAGCATGTGAATATGTCGCAGCAAGGAGCAGCGGAGGAAATTGTCCCAAAACGGGGTTTTACTAGTTCACCAGCCTGACAGAAATAAACCAGTGATTTGTAAAACTAGCAAGGAACCGGTAAAAACAAAGTCTGGTAACGTAACCAACTTGTTTCATCACGTAAGCCGCTCAGCCGCTGACACCCACAGCAGCGCGAGCTGTTTCAGCCCTTCGTAGGAATCTTCTGGAAGTTCTTCCAAAACAAAGCAGGTATAGCAGCTAAACTGGGCTCCCTTCTCTGTGATAAAATGACAAAGCGTCCAAGCGGCATAAGGACATCACGCCTGCAGTAACATGCTTCATAGTGATGGATATGCTGCTGTTGTCTGCAGCTGAAAAACCTGGCTTCAAACAACTACCTGCCACTCTTGATCCGTGATATAAAGTTCTGGGATGCAGGTTTTTCTCTAACAGCGCTCCCTAAATTGCGCAACTAGTGCAGAGAATCTGTGCAAAATGAGCTGCAGTCTGTGTCTTCCCACGCCATGACCTCTGACCTCAGCCCTGCATCAGCCTCTCAATTGACTATTTGGAAAGAGAATGAAACCTGAGGAGTAACTAATGTACTATTCCCACCTAAATAGGCTATTCTATTTAATTATTTGGTATATTTATTTTGGTCATTTTACTGGTCACTTTAGTTTATTCTTTGTCAGTATTTAATAACATCACCCAGGTCTCTTAAGTTAAGTTATTTTTCTTTAAAAAATCAGTTATGGGTAAAAATGTTGGTTAAATAAGGATTTAATTTAGATTTAGTGTTTATGTGTTCTTTATTAAAAGTAAGTCATTTAACAATATCATAAGAGCCAGGTTTTAAATCTTTTTGATAATTATCAATATCGATCAATATGCATTTTTTTTAAATCGATAAGCTTTTTTTCTATATCGTCCAGCCCTAGTTCAGAGTAAATAAACATGGAGGACGAGGAAGAATAGTGGTGATTTTAACAGAGAAAACATAAAAAGAGCAGTGGAGACTGAGCTGAAATGGAGATGAGCTGTTTTCTCTGGCGGGGTTTCCCTCACCTGGCTTTCTGATTGGCTACATGCCACATTCAACAGGCTGCTTGCTTGTTTGTCCTCGGGGAACACCCAACACGTTGAATATCCCCGGTTTGAGGTCAGCGCGGCCCCGACGTTCAACCGAGCGGACCAGATCATGAACACACAGCAGGAATATCTCTAAAGATAGCCTGGGCCTGTTGGAAGGGGAAGATCAGGGCAAAATTGGGGCCAAGTATCCTGCCGTCTTAAGAAACTGACTTTTACTTTTTGCCGCCATCAGTGGCGGTGGGCAGCGTGGGCTCTTTCATAACCGTGGGCCATTGGCAGCCACACCCCCCGGCCCCCCGCTGAAGATGCAGTTCAGCTGACCTGAGGGGCCGAGAGGGCGAGGAGGGATGAAGAAGCTCAGAGAGATACACCAGGGCAGGCTCATTCAAACACTTAAAAATGGTAAAAAGTTTAAACTGAGCTTTAAAATGTACTGGGAGCCAATGGAGTGAGGCCAAAATAGGGGTAATATGCTCTGTTTTTGGAGGACCTGTTAAAAGACGCGCTGCAGCGTATTTAACCAGCTGTAGACGAGAAAAGAAAGACTGATTCAGAATCCATTACAGTAATCCTGGCGGGATGATATAAAAGCATGGAGCAACATTTCAAGTTGACTTGACAGAAAGAATTTCAATTTTTCCAGCTGCCTTAAGTGATAAAAACATGATTTAACAACTCCAGAGGTGAAAAAAGGAAACTCTGGTAACCTGTTTAATATGGGATTTAAATGACATGTCTTGGTCAAAAATAACACCAAGATTTTTTACTTTATTACCAGAGGCCAAGTTAATGCCATCCAGATTAAATAAGTGATTAAGAAGTTTATTTTTTGAGGACTCTGGTCCAAAGATTACAACTTCGGTCTTGTCAGAATTTAGATGCAGGAAATTTAAAGTCATCCAGCTTTTGATGTCATCAAGACATGACTGCAGTCGAAGTAATTGATTGGATTCATCAGGATTTATGGATAGATATAGCTGAGTGTCATCAGCATAACAGTGGAAATTAATCCCATGCTGTTTGATAATTTTGCCGATCGGAAGCATATATATAGTAAAGAGAATTGGTCCAAGGACTGAACCCTGTGGTACTCCACAGGTGACCCTAGAGTTTGAGGAAGATTTATTATTAACATGAACAAACTGGAATCTGTCCGACAGATAAGATTTAAACCAGTAAGGACAGACCTGCTGGGTCCAATCAGCAGGAAGGGAAGCTGTCAAGCTAGAGTTGTTCGGTATATCGGTACTAATTTGGTACCGGGGTACAGCGGCATTGAAGACGGTGCTATACTGTGTTTGGATGGTACCGGTTGCTGAGAGGACAAGGAGCAAGTCGGGGGAGAGACAGAGAGAGACACCGCTGCCAAAACCGCGACTTTGTCACTAGATTTAGGGAGTCCTCAGACCCTCCAGTGACTTTCCTTCAGAAAAACAACAAGTGCACACTCCAGCGACTTTTCTCTGTGTTGTTGGAGACTTCAGCTACAACACGTAAAAGCATCAATCGGTCTGCAGTTTACTGGTTTTAGCGAGCAGGAAGTGCTGCTGTGAGCCCCCCCTTCGTTCCTCTGCGCCTCCACGGTTCAGATGAATCATGCAAAGCTGCCGCTGGTCCTGCCCTGGTCTACAAAGCGAGATGTTTTCACTAAAATAAATGTCTGCCTGCAGAGAGTCGTCAGATGCTCAGACCTATCCAAGCTTTCTTCTCATTATAGAAGCTTTTTCTCTGCTAATATCACGACTTCACTCTCATATCATCACCGCTTTATTCTGGCAATATTATCACTTTGATCTCCTAATTAAAAAGATCTAAGTTTAGCCCATCCATGACTTTTGGTCCACACAGAATTAATTTATTTAGTTTGTTTGGGAAAAAAGAGATTTTGCTGCTACGGTTGCTAGCTTATTTTAACTTCAAATAAATGTTTTTGTTCTCATTGTTTAACTTATTATATTATATTTATTCATACTGACTGTTATAAAACTGTTTTTGTGCGCAATAATTTTTGTGTTGAGTCATTTTATTATTTTATTTATTTTAAAATTGTTTGCACTACAAAAGCTTCTTTGTTGTATTTTATGTAATTTCTTGAATGATATATTATTGTTCTAAGATTTTTTTTATTAAAATAAAGTCAGCAATGACATTTTTGTGTTCTCCTATTTGAAAAAGTATCGAAACGTATTGAAAAGTATCAAAGTACCAATACCAAAATGTTGGTACGGTGACAACGTTCTGCCAAGCTGATCCTACAGAACCTGGTTTCTCCCTGAGGAGCAGGTGTGTCCAGGTAATTAGAAACAAAGTGTGTGTGTCCAGGTAATTAGAAACAGGTGTGTGTGTGTGTGTCCAGGTAATTAGAAACAGATGTGTGTGTGTCCAGGTAATTAGAAACAGATGTGTGTGTGTCCAGGTAATTAGAAACAGGTGTGTGTGTCCAGGTAATTAGAAACAGGTGTGTGTGTGTGTCCAGGTAATTAGAAACAGATGTGTGTGTGTCCAGGTAATTAGAAACAGGTGTGTGTGTCCAGGTAATTAGAAACAGATGTGTGTGTGTCCAGGTAATTAGAAACAAAGTGTGTGTGTCCAGGTAATTAGAAACAGGTGTGTGTGTGTGTGTCCAGGTAATTAGAAACAGATGTGTGTGTGTGTCCAGGTAATTAGAAACAGGTGTGTGTGTGTGTGTGTCCAGGTAATAAGAAACAGATGTGTGTGTGTCCAGGTAATTAGAAACAGATGTGTGTGTGTCCAGGTAATTAGAAACAAAGGGTGTGTGTCCAGGTAATTAGAAACAGGTGTGTGTGTGTTTCCAGGTAATTAGAAACAAAGTGTGTGTGTCCAGGTAATTAGAAACAGGTGTGTGTGTGTTTCCAGGTAATTAGAAACAGGTGTGTGTGTGTCCAGCTAATTAGAAACAGGTGTGTGTGTGTGTGTGTGTCAAGGTAATTAGAAACAGGTGTGTGTGGGTCCAGGTAATTAGAAACAAAGTGTGTGTGTGTGTGTGTGTCAAGGTAATTAGAAACAGGTGTGTGTGGGTCCAGGTAATTAGAAACAAAGTGTGTGTGTGTGTGTGTCAAGGTAATTAGAAACAGGTGTGTGTGGGTCCAGGTAATTAGAAACAAAGTGTGTGTGTCCAGGTAATTAGGAACAAGTGTGTGTGTCCAGGTAATTAGAAACAAGTGTATGTGTCCAGGTAATTAGAAACAGGTGTGTGTTCAGGTAATTAGAAACAAAAGTTGGGCTGTCCGTCAGAAACGATTAGGCAGCTCAGCCACAGCTACAGTGTCGTCACAGCAGCTCCAAACGACCAGGCTACCAGCAGCACATCCGTGACACCATCAGGTGATGTTCCTTTACATGTGGTGGATAAACCTTCAGGAGCACCACCTCTGCTGCTGACTGCACCTAAAGGAGGGGGGGCTATCGGGCCACCTGAATGGGAGTGAGCGAGGGCTTAGTGGGGTTTGTAGCAAATGATCATCGGTGAACAGAGTAGCAGAGGTTTCTAGAAGATCGTGGTTACTGGAGATTTAATGTGGTCGGGTCTGAGACGGGTGGACGCTTGCAGATGTCTCCTACAGGGGCTCCTCTGGATTGTTATTCCCCAATGGCCTCCAAAGATGGGGTAAGCTGTTGGTTTAAAAACTGAAGCCGAGTTACCCATGTGTCAGTGAACGCACCTGCCTTATCCGATTGACAGTGAATGCAGCATCAACACGCTTAGTTTGCTGTGCTTAAAGGTATACTATGCAACCGGGGTTGATTTTCCAGCGAGGCTCCCCCCAGAGGGCGAAAGTTAAAGTGCACTGTCGTAAAGATGCTCAGCTGTTCTACTGGTTTCTCCGTCAAGCCAGGCGCGGTTGTTTTGAGCTTAGTAGACAGGCGAACGCAACGAATACAAAAGTCGAAAAAACGGCAGTACAAACAATGACTAAGACAGTGAAAGTATGAACATGCACACGGAGAGAGAGAAACATTTCCAATGCAGTGTTTCCCCTAAGGGGGGGGAGAGACAAGCTTTACGCCGATCACCGGCGGAGCGGAGCGGGTAGCGGGGGGGGGGGGGGGGGGGGGAGACAAGCTTTGCGCGACCGGCGGAGCGGGGAGACAAGCTTTGGCGCATATCGAGTTAGTTTTTTTTTTTGTAATGTTGGGAGGCGGTAGCGTGAGGGAAACCCTACAATGTTACTTACAATCGCATCAGCAGAAACGCGAGGTCCGCGTCAGCCTTGCAGCCTTCTTTCTCTTTTAGCTCTCGCCATTCGGAAAAAGCTTGCCCGATGTTCACCCGTGTACGACTCCTCTTTCTGTCCAGAGCCCTTTTCCTCTTTCTTGCCTGCTCCGACATGGGCTTTCGCTGTTTTATCGCCGGTTCCGCCATGATAACTGCACAGATATCGCTACTGCGCTAGCACCGAGCATGCCTTTCACTGGGGGCGTGTAGCAGTTCTCGCCGTAAAGCAAGACCGACTCTCGCGATCTTGCACGAGATTCTGAGCCTGTGGGCGCGGGCCGAGGGCTCCTGCAATGGCGTACCGCGCACGTGACGTCACCGTCTCAAGAGCAACGCCCCTTTTGCCGCTTAGGTAGGGCATACAGGTAGAGAACGCCCGTAGCAACCAGCTATTACACGCACAACAGAACCAGCGATATGACCGACTTTGCAGCCGTTAAACTTTCCCAAGACGATGTCCCAGGCGCACGGTTTACTGGTCGAACTGTCGAAGAACAAACCAACCTTCAGCTCAAACGATGGCTTGAGTGTCGAGGGCTTAAAAAGACCGGAAAACGGGCCGACTTGATTGAACGGTAAGCTTTGTTGTTTTTTTTCCTGCGCGGCGGTCATGGCGTCGTCGGCCGTTTTTTCGTTTGTAATCACCGTCCAGGGATCGTATATGTTTAATGTTTGTCTTATTTGAAATGTTTTTGAGTAAGCTATCCTGGTAGCAGGGTATCATGTTAGCGCCTGCTACCATGATAGCCTATATGCTATCATGGTAGCAGGCACTTCAATATTAACATGTCGGCCACCAAAATAATCTTACCTGTTCACTACTTGATGTCACTGGAATTGGGTCAGGATGTTCTTCAGTTAGGCCCTTTCCTCCAACAAAATGCTTGCTACATATGTACGTGAATTTGGTAACTTTTTCCGGGTTGAACTATTGTGTAGGCTGACCGCACCGGTCCCAGCGCACACATTTCTCCTTGGCAGTCTTGAAGAAAACATCCTTTATATGCGGCCGATCAGCGTACCTCGAGTCGCTGTTGCACGTTCCATAGCAACAATGTTTAAAAACCATGGTTTTAGATTTGGAAAAAGCAGTCGTTTACCGAGTAAAACCAAGGGTAACGCACGTCTCTTTTATTTCCCCCAAAGACCACCAGGGCGGCCGAGAAAACCTTTGTTCAACCTGAAATGACTCATTTAATCATCCAAAACGGTATGGAACACATTAATTAACTGAAAAATGTTGCATAGTATGCCTTTAATGATTTGATGTACTTGTTTATAATGAACCACTGTTGTGTCTCTTTAAATAATCAGCCCTGTAACATGTGTAACACGGTGAGGAGGCCCAGTAATCTGTATAAAATGAAATTATTATTTACACTGTTTTGTTTGATGCTGTTGGTTCTAACCTGTTTGCAAACCATCTGCATGCATATTTACACCTTGCTGGTATTTTCATAGACATAACAAAGTAGACCCCGCATTGACTGTCGTGGCGGCGCATACAATCTGGCAGCCATCTTGGAGAGGTCGTCATGAAAACAGCACAAGGATACCAGAGAGGGAGATCCCACAATCCTCACAGGATTTCTCTTCGACTTGTCGATAAAACGACACATTTCTGTCATGTTGTTGCTTTGCTTTATTTTTAATCCTTTACTTAAAAAACAATACAATAAAAAAGGTAAACTTGGTCTTGTGGTGTTTTTAAATTTTTTCATGTTTTTTTAATCGCAGAGAGAATCAAAGTCATGTTCACGTTAACCTGACGGATATCAGTCACCACACTGCTGTCCAACACATCTTGCTTATTTATAATTTTGTATTATTGATATGAAAGGATGGAAGCTCGTTCTGCTGCTTCGTGATAGAATGGGAGTGTAGCTCATTATTCTGGTAAAACCTGGATTCTAATGTAAAGCACGACGCACTGCTGCATTGGTGACAGTCCTAGAGGCTAGTTTGTGATTGTTAATGTGTTTTGTGTCAGCAGCTCTAGCAAATGTATTATTTAAATTCTTTACATATTCCTCTATCAAAGTGTCACTAAATTATGAGAACATATTCCCTTTAGGCTCCATCAATGGAGGACCTGATATTTCAGCTGTCCTGTTCCACTCACAAAACATGGGAACAAATCTAGCAACATTTTTTTCTGTTTATTCCTCTCATCACAACTCGGGTTTTGCAAAATACTTCTACATGACATGAGAATATACTGTTAGTGTTAAGCCCACTAAGAATAGTGCTATAATAGCTGTATTTTAAAGAAAAAAGGCGTGTAAAATCAGTTTACTGTTTAGCAAGTTATAACTGATGAGATGCTGCCTGTGCCTGCTAAACACATTACCCTGAGTGGAGCGGGCAACCTCCCCAAGATGGCGGCCGCACGCCATGACAGCACCAATAGCGGTCCACGAGGCATCTGCTCTTTATACTGTGGGTTTTGTAGCGTCATGCTGTTTGCCCAGGGCTGCCCTGATGTTTGTGGCATTAAAGAAACGATCTGAAGGTTAGCTTGGCTGCTAGCAGCGACTGGTCCTCATTCCCAGCAGAGCATCATACTAAGTATGGGACTAAATGATTTCCAGATTTACCTCGTTTAGTAGGAATTCATGCAGTAATGCAGATATAACAGACCTGCAGTTTTGAAAGGGTTGTTATATGGAAAGGCCTGTAGATAGGACTCATTTGGCCCTGTAGTGCAGCGGGGAGTGTTGCTGCCTCTTACAGGCTGTGACAGGGTTCAATCCCCTGTGTAACCTGTTTTCCTTGGAACCCTTGGAAGAAAAAACACATTATTTTTCTATGCTATGCTTCTCTTTTGTTTCATTATCAGGTACAAATAGCTTAGAGTTACATTTTATGTGTCTTTTCATATTGTGCCACTCTAGTCTCTTTTTAACCTGCTGTCGAGAACAATAATAATAAATACTCAACCAATACAGACGTTTTTCATTTTATGTTCTGTAGTTCTTAGTGAATTGGTCATTTATCAGTAGCTGGGACCCTTGTTATTGATTTATATAGTCTTGATTTATTTTGACTTTGCATGTTAATCTATAGAAAAGAGATTTTATTTCTGTGAAGAGATCTATGGTACGTTATCTGGTTGATTGGCCTTTTTCTGCTTTTTTTGGCAATGTAAAACTACAGAATATCTGATAAAGTTAATAAAGTTAATGCATTTAGCATTTCTAGTCAGTCTGAAATATAAAACAAAACTGAAAACAAAAAGTCTGCTAGGTTTTTCTGGTTCCTCTTATAGTAATAGTGCATCATCATCATCATCATCACGGCGTATTTACAGTCAGTCACGGGCTTTGGTGTAACACTCCAGCCTCAGGGGCCCCTAGGAAACATTTCTGGGGGCCCTGGCCTCCTGCTCTGCAGTGGGGGGTCTCCAGCCGCTTCAAGGCATACCTTATGGGGAACATTAACAGAGACGAAGGGTCTAAGGTGCTTTCTGGGACCTGGAGCAGACCAGGAACCTTCTGCAGGTTTTCTGGGACCAGCTGACCTGGTCGGGAATGCCTGAAGTCAGACTGAGGACCTGCTGGGGTTAGCACACACTAGCTGCAGTTAGCGGACTGTAACGCCTGTGGAGACCCTAACCCGGGACAAACCGGGGCCTGTAACGGTTACTGTACCTTCCCCGGGCTCCGTGGGTCTCCCGGTGTCCGTTAAGTCCTACTTGTAGTCATTCTGGCGACTCCCCGACCGGTAGGAGCCGGATTATAGCACATTTTCGGGGCAACAGTTATGCTAGCGGAAGTGTTTCTAATACAACTTCCGCTTTGGATTTCACATTAAAAGCCTCCAGCAATCGATGGAGAACATAAAAGGCCTTTCAAAATAAAACTCCACAATGAAGAGCGAGAAGCCGGTAGTTGAACACTATGGAGGACCAAGTCTACCCTATTTATAAATAAATACAGAAATAAATAAATGCTCAATAAATAAATAAGCATACAATTAATTAAGATAAGATAAGCTTTATTGATCTCACAGTGGAGAAATTCACTTGTCCCATCGGCTCAATAGTCAAAAAGTCAGAAGAAGGTGTCAAAGTAGGTAAGTAGAATCAGTTAGATACAGTTATACAGCTATATACAATATACAATTCTGTACACTCCTATGTATAAATATGTTATTGCACATATGTTATTATACAGTTTATACAGGACTATTGCACAGGCTTATTGCACAGTTTATACAGTTTATACAGGATTATTGCACAGGCTTAATGCACGGATTGTAGCACCTTGTATAAATAGCTTATTGCACATAAGTTATTACAGTTATTGTTGCAGCTATGGTGCGTGGTTGCAGTCGTTACTCTAATAGTTACACTTATAAAGCTATGATCAGGTAGCAGCAGGAATGAGTGACCTTTATAACATAATAATATAACACCATAATAATAATAATAATAATAATAATAATAATAATAATAATAATAATAAACACAGCACATTATTGCACGTAGTTACTGCAAAACACTTGTTACAGTAATTGTAACTGTTATACAGTTATATGTATAGTCCAGAGATTAAATTTACATGAGTTGCATATTATTGTACATTAGTTATTGCATATTACTAATAACGGTTATGGTCACAGTTACAGTGCAGCATTGTATAATCTGGTTGCAGCAGGGATGAATGACCTGCGGTAGCGCTCCTTTTTACAGACAGGGTGTTTTAGTCTGGCACTAAAGGAGCTGCTCAGCTCCTCTACAGTCTGGTGCAGGGGGTGGAAGGTGTTGTCCATGATGGATGTGAACTTGGACAACACCCTCCTCTCAGCTACTTCCTCCACAGAGTCCAGAGTGCAGCCCAGGACAGAAGTGGCCTTCCTCACCAGCTTATTCAGCCTCTTTCTGTCTCGCTCTGCACTGCCAGGAGCCCAGCAGACGACAGCGTAGAGGAGGGCTGAGGCCACCACAGAGTCATAGAAGGTCTTTAGCAGAGGCCGGCTCACTCCAAAGGACCTCAGCCTCCTGAGGAGGTGGAGCCGGCTCTGGCCCTTCTTATACAGGGCGTCAGTGTTATGTGTCCAGTCCAGCTTATTGTTGACGTGAACACCCAGGTATCTGAAACTCTCCACAGTTTCTATGTCCTGTCCCTGGATGTTCACAGGTGAGTGAGGTGGGGGTCTTCTCCTGAAGTCCATCACCATCTCCTTGGTCTTACTGGTGTTTAAGCACAGGTGGTTCTTCTCACACCAGTCCACAAAGTCCATGATGACCGACCGGTACTCCAGCTCGCTCCCCTCAGACACACAGCCCACAATGGCCGAGTCATCAGAGAACTTCTGAAGGTGGCAGCTGTCCGTGTTGTAGGTGAAGTCCGAGGTGTAGAGGGTGAAAAGAAACGGAGACAGAACGGTGCCCTGGGGGGCCCCGGTGCTGCAGAGTGCCACCTCTGACTGACAGCCGTGCGGCCGCACGTACTGAGGGCGGTCAGTGAGGTAGTCTATGGTCCAGTCAGCCAGATGTTTGTCCACCCCAGCGTCCTCCAGCTTCCCCCTCAGCAGCACCGGTCTGATGGTGTTGAAAGCGCTGGAGAAGTCAAAGAACATGACTCTCACAGCGCTCCCGGTGGTCTCCAGGTGGGTGAGCGCCCGCTGCAGCAGGTAGATGATGGCGTCCTCTACTCTGATGTTGGGCCGGTAGGCAAACTGCAGCGGGTCCAGGGTGGGGCTGACCACGGTGTGTAGGTGAGCTAGGATGAGGAGCTCCATGGTCTTCATCAGGTGGGAGGTAAGGGTGACTGGTCTGAAGTGGGCCGGTTCCCTGGCGTGCGGCGTTTTGGGAACTGGCACCACACAGGAGGTCTTCCACAGGGTGGGCACCACCCCCAGGCTGAGGCTCAGGTTGTAGATGTAGCTGAGGACCTCACAGAGCTCATCTGCACAGGCCCTCAGCAGCCTGGGGGGGATGCCGTCCGGTCCTGAGGCTTTCCTTTGTTTCAGCCTCGTCAGCTGTCCTCTCACCTGCACTGGTGTGACTGTGAGGGGGGAGGAAGGTAGGGCTGAAGGTGTTTTTGCCACCAAAAATACAATAAACAAATAAATGTAGGTAGAAATTAAATTATACAATGAGACATAAATGTATATAGGCCTATCTCTTTTAATTAGCTTCTTTATTTATTTGCCTTTGTAATAATTGCCTTATTAATTTATTGTCCGTTATAATCTTCAACTTTATTTATTAATTACTTATTTTTTTAAGTACTTATTTATGTGCATGTTATAATATTTTTGTCTGTTTTATTCTTCCTTTGTATTTTTTTACCCTATTTATTTATTCAATGCCATTTATTTCTGCCTGTCCTTTTTACATTTCTGTATGCATTTCTGCCTCATTATGCAAATGAGGAGGGGCTGTGTCTTAAGGGCTCAACTTCTGCCCATTGGTTGGTTCGCATTTTTACTACATCGGTCAAATCTACATGGCTTTTCCTCGCACTAAAGCATTGTTTAGTAATCTCAAACTCAGCAGGCAGACGCTCAGTGTCCGACCTCATAAGGGAAGCTGCTAATAGACTGGAAGAATTAGAACGCTGTACACAGGGTCCGAAATTAACACTCGCCAGACGGCAAATGTGAGTAAATTTCCCGTTTGGCGAGTGAATTTCAGAGAGAATTCATTCCGAATCCAATAAGGTGTTTTATTTGTCAAAGAATGGGACGTGTAGCAAAGGAGTGCAAAGGGAAAATAAGGTGTGCAAGATGTGGAGGTTCACATGAATATGGAAAGTGTGACAAAGACGCCAAAGTAAAATGTTGTAACTGTGGAGGAGAACATAGTGCAGCATATGGTGAATGTATAGTACAGAGGGAAGCAAGACAAGCACAAAGAATAAAAATAACAGAAGGTTTCATATGCTGAGGCATTAAAAAAAGTTAGAAAAGAACATTCAAATGACTTGGAAACTAGAGAAACAAATCAAGGAGAGTTAAGTCAGTAAAATAATGACAAAGTAAACAGAAGCAAACCATTTTCAGTTCAACAGATGAACATAATGCATGTAAGCACAAATGTAATGTAGATGAAAATACAATGATGGTGAAAAATGATAACTTTGTGCATTTATTTGTCACATTATTAATGTTACAGTGCAAATGAAAAAGAAAAATTATAAAATTAAAACGATTGTAGAAGCAGCAGGACGGTTTCTAGACACGAAAGAGGTCCAAGCAGATCAAATTCACATCCTTTTTTTTCCCACATACTTTTGAGTTCAGCTGGAAATGATCAAGAAAAGGATAAAAAAAAAAATAATAAAATGGTCATACATATTCTTCAATGGAATGCTAGAAGACTCATAGTAAATGGTCAAGAACTTAAAAAATATGTAAATGAATTAGAAATAGCTCCAGATGTTATATGTGTTCAGGAAACTTGGTTAAAACCATCTTTAGATTTTAAAATTCCCAGTTACAGTTCAGTCACAAGAGATAAAAGTAACAACAGTAATGGAGGAGGTTGTGCAACATTCATTAGAGATGGATTGGCATATAAAGGAAATCATGTACCTGGAGAGTATGAATGTGTCAGTGTAGATATATTTAACTTAGAAAGAATTGTAAATATGAGGATTCTCAATTATTATAATCCATGTAAAAAGTTAGAAAGTGAGGTATTTAATAAAATTTCAGCAACAATAACAAGAACAGAAATTTGGTGTGTTGACTTCAATGCACATAATAGCCTATGGGGAAGCAGACAGACGGACAATAATGGTAGAATAGTGGAAGAAATGATGGATGAAAGGTCACTAGTGTCCCTTATTAACGGACAGGGAACAAGAATTGACATACATAAAGGAACTATGTCATGTCTTGATTTAACTTCAGTATCCAGTTCGATTGTTAGTTCTTGTGAGTGGGGAGAGTCCACACTAGGAAGTGATCACTTTCTAGTTAGCACAATCATTAAAGATAAGACAAGATGAAATCAAAATAACAAGATGGTGCTTTAATTCAATTCAATTCAATTCAATTCAATTTTATTTATATAGCGCCAAATCATGAAACATGTCATCTCAAGGCACTTTACAAAATCAAGTTCAATCATATTATACAGATTGGGTCAGATTATACAGATTGGTCAAAATGTCCTATATAAGGAAACCAGTTGATTGCTTCAAAGTCCCGACAAGCAGCATTCACTCCTGGGGAACCGTAGAGCCACAGGGAGAGTCGTCTGCAATGTCCATGGCTTTGCAGCAATCCCTCATACTGAGCAAGCATGAAGCGACAGTGGAAAGAAAAACCACCCATTAACGGGAAAAAAAAACCTCCGGCAGAACCGGGCTCAGTATGAACGGTCATCTGCCTCGACCGACTGGGGTTACAGAAGACAGAGCAGAGACACAGCAAGAGAGACAAAAAGCACAGAAGCACACATTGATCTAGTAATCTGTTCTACATTAGATGGTAGTAACCCTAACCTCTCCACAGGAGAGGAGCCTGATAGCTAAAGGATCTGCCTCCCATTCTACTTTTAGAGACTCTAGGAACCACCAGCAGACCTGCAGTCTGAGAGCGAAGTGCTCTGTTAGGAACATACGGGGTAATCAGAGCTCTGATATATGATGGAGCTTGATTATTAAGGGCTTTATACGTTAGAAGAATAATTTTAAATTCTATTCTTGATTTAACAGGAAGCCAAGTAATAAACAGTATGTGGTCAAACAAGTCATTTAGTGACATTAAAAGGAAATGTTGATGAATGCACTAAACAGGTAACGGAACATATACTAAATGCTGCAGAACGTACTATTTCAAAAGCAACAATTAAAGGAAAGGCAAAAGTTGAGCCATGATGGAATGAGGGTTGTAGTGGAGTGATTAAAGAATGAAATAAAGCATTTAAAACATTACAGAACAGGAGAAGATCTTATTAAATATAAGAAGAAAAGGGCAGAAGCTTTTTTTTTGACCAATCTGTATAATCTGACCCAATCTGTATAATATGATTGAACTTAACTTTGTAAAGTGCCTCGAGATGACATGTTTCATGAATTGGCGCTATATAAATAAACCTGAATTGAATTGAATTGAAGCTCGTAAGACAATTAAAGAGGCTAAGAAGGAAACATGGAGAAATTATTGTTCTTCCATAGGAGCAGAAATTAAATTACAAAATGTTTTGTCAATGTTTAAGAAGATGGGTGGGAAAAGGAGTCAGGTAAGAATTCCAGCACTGGTTAGCGGTCCAGAAATAGTGGTGTTAAATAAAGATAAGGCAGATGTTTTGGGTGAGGCATTTGCAGCAGTGCATAGTGGGGAGCACCTAGGAAATATACATAGGCTTCAAAAATGACAAAATCTCAAAGAATTTAGAGATATTTACAAAAAGAAAGATAGTTTGTTTCAGCATTAGATGAAGATATAAGCATGAATGACATTAAAACAGTTATAAAAGATACTGGATACTCAGCTCCAGGAGATGATAATCTATGTTATGCAATGTTTAGAAGGTTACCGGAAGCAACATTAAAATTAATATTACAACTTTTTAATAAAATATGGAGAGAAGGTGTAGTTTCAAATAAATGGAAAAGGGCAACAATCCTCCCATTTAATAAGCCAGGAAAAAATTCTTCAGACCCAAATAATTACAAACCAATAGCATGGATGGAGAAAATATTAGTAAAGAGATTGGTGTTTATTTTAGAGCAGAGGCAGATATTCAGTAGCTATCAATGTGGATTCAGAACAGGAGGTTCTACAATAGATGCACTGGTGAGAATTAGTAATGAAATAGATAAAGGACTAAAAATGAGAGAATTGATAATAGCAGTATTCTTTGACATAGAACACGCGTATGACTTAATATACAGTCTACTGAATGTATATTACTTCTGTATATATATTGATTTTATTCAATTTTACTTTATTTTATTGTATTCTTATTTCTGTCTGCACCATCAACACCAAGTCAAATTCCTTGTATATGCTAACCCTGTCTATTTTTAAGACTAATCTTAAAACTTTCCTTTTTGACAAAGCTTATAGTTAGAGTGGCTCATGTTACCCTGAGCTACCTCTATAGTTATGCTGCTATAGGCTTAGGCTACTGGAGGACATCAGGGTCTAATTTTCTCACTCTACTGATTTCTACTGTTCTTCATTCTACGGTTCTCCAGTTTTGCATTGTATTACATTGAAATGACTGTCGTCATTTCAGCTTTTAACTTTTTGCTCTCTCTCTTTTTCTTCATAGTAGGCACACCTGGTCTGGCGTTCTGTTAACTTTGACATCATCCAGAGAAGACGGCTCACCCGTTACTACCATCTAATGTAGAACAGATTACTAGATCAATGTGTGCTTCTGTGCTTTTTTGTCTCTCTTGTTGTGTCTCTGCTCTGTCTTCTGTAACCCCAGTCGGTCGAGGCAGATGACCGTTCATACTGAGCCCGGTTCTGCCGGAGGTTTTTTTTTCCCGTTAATGGGTGGTTTTTCTTCCCACTGTCGCTTCATGCTTGCTCAGTATGAGGGATTGCAGCAAAGCCATGGACAATGCAGACGACTCTCCCTGTAGCTCTACGGTTCTCCAGGAGTGAATGCTGCTTGTCGGGACTTTGATGCAATCAACTGGTTTCCTTATATAGGACATTTTGACCAATCTGTATAATCTGACCCAATCTGTATAATATGATTGAACTTGATTTTGTAAAGTGCCTTGAGATGACATGTTTCATGATTTGGCGCTATATAAATAAAATTGAATTGAATTGAATTGAAACCTACTTGGCGATTAAACTTGATTCTGATTCTGATTCTGATGTGGAGGGAAGGTTTACTGATGAAGCTGGAAAATATGGGAATGGGTGGAATAATGTACAATTGGATAGCAAGTTTCTTTACAGATAGGAAAATAAGAGTTAAAGTTGGGGATGAATATTCAAGAGATTTTAAAGTAGAAAACGGCACTCCTCCAGGGAGTGTAATTAGTCCTGTACTATTTAACATTATGATTAATGATATATTTTTAAACCTAGATGAATGCATTAAATCAGCACTTTATGCAGATGATGGAGCCATATGGATGAGGGGAAGGAATGTCTTGCATGTAGTAGCAAATATAAAGAGAGCAGTTAATAAAATAGAAAAATGGTTATGATTGGGGATTCAAATTGTCAGTAAGTAAATCTTGTTTTTCTTGATTTTCAGTAATAAAATAAATATTGATATAGGAGAAATAAAATGATATGATCAGCCTATAAAAAGAGTAGCAGAATTCAATTATTTAGGATTATGGCTAGATAGTTCATATACATGGAAAATGCATATTAAGCAGTTAGAAACAAAATGCAAGAAAGTAATAAACCTCATGAAAGTCGTGGCTTGGAATGATTGGGGGGCTGATAAGCAGTCACCACTGAATATATACAGGGCACTTATGAGATCAGCAATAGATTATGCATGTATGGTATATGGAGCAGCAGCAAAATCAACATTACAAATAGCAGATAAATTGCAATACAGGGCATTACGAATAGCTACTGGAGCAACTAAGACTACCTCCATTAATGCTCTTTTAGTAGACTCCTTTAGAAATGAGATGGGTGAAAATATCACTTTCGTACTGGATCAGAATTAAAAGTAGTAGTGAAGAAAACCCAGCAGCAAGCATAATAAAGAACTGTTGGGAATATTCCAAATTTACAAGAAAGGGCTTTGGCTGGACTGGAAATGAATGGGCAAAAATATATGCGTTAGATGATAAGACATTCTCTAATAATAACCCAATTAGTGCTGTGCCACCATGGTTGTTTCCAGAAACAAAAGTTGACTTGAAAATACATGAAATGAAAAGAGAATGGAAACATAACGAAGTTGGGGTTAAAACTAGCTTATATATTAGACAATGGTATGATAGTTATTTAAACATTTACACAGATGGTTCCAAAAATTCTAAAGGAAATGTGGGAATAGGGATATACATTCCAGAGTTTAATATATGTATTTGTAAAAGATTAACAGACGTTCTGTCTGCATACACAGCAGAAATGGTTGCAATTATTACTAGTTTACAGTGGGTGGAGGAGGTTAGACCGGACAGGGTGGTGATATGCACAGATTCAAAAGCTGCAATAGAAAGTATTCACTCAGAAGGAAACTATAGGAAAGACCTTGTCTTAGAAATTCATCAGAGTTTATTTAGGTTATTTAGATGTGGAATAGACGTTCAGTTCTGTTGGGTACATGACGGGGTGAGAGGAAATGAAACAACAAATAAGCTAGCTAAAAAGGCTATAGGAAAGCAGATTACAGTTCAGATTCCATTTGGGAAAGGGGAAGGTAAATCAATAATTAAAAAGAAAGAAACAGAAAGATGGGAAAAATATGGGATGAAGATGAGAAAGGAAGATTATTTAGAGTTCAAAAATCTGTAATACTTAAAAATTGTATATGTATATGTGTGTATATGTGTATGTGTTATGAATATAAACGTCAATTGGTTAAATCTAAACATTGTGGTCTTCATTATTTCATAAAACCGTGTCACATGTGAACCTTTTAAGATCTGGTATAGTCACAGATTAGGAACAGACATTTTGGGGGAGTATTAAAGAGAAAGTTACTAATATGAGAAAAAATGTCATAGGACAATAAAGAAAAAAAAGACAAAGGTGGTAATATTATGAGAAAAGCGTCATATTATGAGAATTAAGGGGGAACATTTCCAGAATAGTCACAGTTTGCAGAACTATTTCAGTCCTGGAGTAATAGGGCCAGGATAGATTCTTATAATTATTTTTATTCTTTACGAGAATAAAGTCAGGAGAATGAAGCCAAAGGGATACGAAAATAAACTCCTAATATTGCAAAAATAAAAATATTACGAATATAAAGTATGTTCTGAGAGTAAACTCCCTCTGATACTGTTTAAGTGACTGAGTAACTGTAGATTTGCCACATTCAACATGGCGGACGCTCTGACGCATCCGCAGCATAGGCAGAACCCGCCCAATGACGCATCTACGTAGATGATGGTTGGAGAGATGTCAGAGGGAAATGACGGGTCAGGAAGTGATCTCGCGGAATTGGATGAGGGATGTGATGGCGGGGAAAATGAAGGGATATGGTGTACTCAAAAAGCTAAACACAAACGCAAAAAATCAAGACAACCAACGGAATCGTCTTTTTCTGAGGTTTAAGGAGAAACAGTTGTGATGACAGAGTTTAAAAGTCTTGAAAACGGTCAAAGAAGGTGTGTCCTTTGGTAAGTGGAATCCGATTAAACTTACTAAAGAAATCAACTCACTGGTTAGAAAAGTGAGATATGTTAAAGTGTTGAGAGATGGATCTTTATTGATCATTTGTAATTATGTTAAACAAAAAGAAAGAGGTGAGAATGTGAGGGGGAGAATGTTAGATAACAGGAAATATGTGTGCGGCGTTATTTCAGGTATTTCTCCTGATGAGCCAGTTGATGACATTAAATCTAATATGTCAGGAGGGAAAGTAGTTGAGGTCAAACGGTTGAAAAGAAACAAAAATGGAGAAAGGAGTGATAGTTTTTCTATCATGCAAAAGTTTGAAGAGAAAACTCTAGCAGACAAAGTCCGTCCGTCTTCTTCCGCTTATCCGGGGTCGGGTCGTGGGGGTAGCAGCTTCAGTAGGGAGGCCCAGACGTCCCTCTCCCAGCCACTTGGTCCAGCTCCTTAGGGGGAATCCCAAGGCGTTCCCAGCAGAGAGACATAGTCCCTCCAGCGTGTTCTGCGTCTCCCTCTGGGCCTCCTCCTGGTGGGACGTGCCCAGAACACCTCACCAGGGAGGCGTCCAGGAGGCATCCTAACCAGATGCCCGAGCCACCTCAACTGGCTCCTCTGGACGTGGAGGAGCAGCGGCTCTACTCTGAGTCCTCCCCGGATGACTGAGCTCCTCACCCTATCTCTAAGGGAGAGCCCAGACACACTACGGAGAAAACTCATTTCAGCCGCTTGTACCCGGGATCTCGTTCTTTCGGTCACGACCCAAAGCTCGTGACCATAGATGAGGGTAGGAACGTAGATCGACCGGTAAATCGAGAGCTTCACCTTTTGGCTCAGCTCTCTCTTCACCACAACGGATCGGTACAGCGCCCGCTTCACAGCAGACGCTGCACCAATCCGCCTGTCGATCTCCCGCTCCATCTTCCCCTCATTCGTGAACAAGACCCCAAGATACTTGAACTCCTCCACTAGGGGCAGCACATCCTCCCCAACCCGGAGGAGGCACTCTACCCTTTTCCGGTTCAAGACCATGGTCTCAGATTTGGAGGCACTGATTTTCATCCCGGCCGCTTCGCACTCGGCTGCGGACCGCTCCAGTGAGAGCTGTAGATCACGCCCTGATGAAGCCAATAGGACCACGTCATCCGCGAATAGCAGAGACGCAATCCTAAGGCCACCAAAACGGATCTCCTCAACACCTTGGCTGCGCCTAGAAATTCTGTCCATAAAAGTTATGAACAGAATCGGTGACAAAGGGCAACCTTGGCGGAGTCCAACTCTCACTGGAAACGAGTCCGACTTACTGCCGGCAATGCGGACCAGACTCTGACACCGGTCATACAGAGACCTGACAGCCCTTATTAAAGGGTCCGGTACTCCATACTCCCGGAGTACCCCCCACAGGATCCCTCGGGGGACACGGTCGAATGCCTTCTCCAGATCCACAAAGCACATGTAGACTGGTTGGGCAAACTCCCATGCCCCCTCCAGGATCCTGCTGAGGGTGTAGAGCTGGTCCAGTGTTCCACGACCAGGACCAAAACCACACTGCTCTTCCTGAATCCGAGATTCGACTATCCGACGGATCCTCCTTTCCAGAACCCCTGAATAGACCTTACCAGGGAGGCTTAAGAGTGTGATTCCTCTGTAGTTGGAACACACCCTCCGGTCCCCCTTTTTAAATAGGGGGACCACCACCCCAGTCTGCCAATCCAGGGGAACTTCCCCCGATGTCCACGCAATGCTGCAGAGCCGCGTTAACCAACACAGCCCCACAACATCCAGAGCCTTAAGGTACTCAGGGCGAATCTCATCCACCCCCGGGGCCTTGCCACCGAGGAGCTTTTTAACAACCTCAGCAACCTCAGCACCAGAGATGGGAGAACCCGACCCAGAGTCCTCAGGCTCTGCTTCCACAATGGAAGACGTGTCGGTGGGATTAAGGAGGTCTTCAAGTATTCCGCCCACCGACGCACGACGTCCCGAGTCGAGGTCAGCAGCACACCACCCCCACTGTAAACAGTGTTGGTACTGCACTGCTTCCCCCTCCTGAGACGCCGGATAGTGGACCAGAATCGCTTCGAAGCCGTACGGAAGTCTTTCTCCATGGCCTCTCCGAACTCTTCCCACGCCCGAGTTTTTGCCTCGGCGACCAGCCGAGCCGCCTTCCGCTTGGACTGCCGGTACACATCAGCTGCTTCCGGAGTCCCACAGGCCAGTAAATCCCAGTAGGACTCCTTCTTCAGCTTGACGGCTTCCTTCACCGCTGGTGGACACCAGCTGGTGCTAGAGAAAACTCTAGCAGACAAAGTGTTTGTGGGATATTTGAGTTATGATGTTCAACCATTTATTCCTCCGCCACTGCAGTGTTTTAAATGTCAAAGATTTGGACATGTGGCAGCAGAATGCAAGAGGAAACAGAAGTGTGGGAAATGTGAGGAAGGAGCTCCTTTGAGATGTTGTAATTGTGGAGGTGGACATAGTTCAGGGTTCAGGGGATGTGTAGCTAGTAAAAGAGCTGTGGAAGTACAGAACGTTAAAATCACTATTGGTATCACTTATGCAGAAGCGGTTAAAAAAGTGCCTGTTCCACCGATGATGCATCCAAAGAAAGTGACAGGGGTAGAAGAAGGAAGTTCTAATTGTCAGGAATGCAACAAGATTAAAGTTGACACTCTACTCATGAAGAAAGAGGATTTTGTTTTATTCATGGTGGAGGTTATAAATTGCATTGCTCAAAGGAAAACGGAAAAAATTCATATTATTGTTGTCATGATTTGTTCTGATGACCCGAACACACTACACACACAGAGCTTGGTATTTTGTGAGTTTATTGAACGAGATGGCTGTTAGATGAAGAAACCAGAGAGGCAGGCCGGGACTGGAACAGAGATGTAAGTGAAGGCAGGAGCTGACGGCCCGGAGATAGAGTTCTGGCTGGAGCTGAACGGAGACAGGGACTTGCAAGCGGGACCATCAACACGGCAGAGTGAGTTCTTGTTGGCCAGAGCAACAGCAGGATTAGCAGCTAGGCAGGGTGAATACTTGCAGGTCAGAGTCACAACAGGATTATTAGCTCCTCCTGAGGTTCAGAGGGGTGACAGGTTAGATCCAGCAGCAGGCAGAGACTAACAAGGTAAAACTGAGGCAAGAAACAAACTGCTAGCATAAACAAACCAGGCAGACAGGCGAGGAGTGAGTATAGTCTGATGACGAACCGGCAGAGGACTGAAAGCAGAGGGAGGCTTAAGTAGGGAGGCTGGCAGGTGAAGTGAGTCTGACTGATTAATGACCTACAGGTGTGACTGACTGCAGAGGGTGTGAAGGGAAAGCTGAGTGAGGGGGAGGAGGAGCTGAAAACTAACAGAAAATAAAGTCAAATCATAACTAAAACCCTAACAAAGAGGAAGAACTGAAAACTAATAGGAAACAAAAGCCAAGTCAAAACTAAACCCTGACAATTGTGAAGGCAGCCCAAAAGTATCTTGATTTTAAGAATGTTAGCTGGGAGTCAATTAAGGAAAAACTGAATGAGACCCAATCTTCTTAACTTCAATCATGCAGTGGTGGCACTTTTCATGTTAGTTATATTCAGTGGAATGCAAGAAGTCTCATTAGTAATCGTCTAGACTCTAGAGTTTAAGAAATACATTTCTGATTTGATCATTAAGCCTCATCTGATTTGCATTCAAGAAACTTGGCTTAAGCCCCAATTAGATTTTGTAATTCCTGGATATACAACAATTAGGAATGATAGAAAGGAAAGACAAGGTTGGGGGTGGCAATATTTGTGAGGTAGATGGTATAAGATATAAAGTGGAAACAATAGGGCAGAATTGTGAATCAATAGTTGTTAAGATCTGGATAGGAAATGATCAGATTTCAGTGATTAATCTATATAATTCTAGCAAGAAGTTGACCATTCAAGATCTTAATGAAGTAAATGAACAGCATGAAGCAAAGACTGTATGGTGTGGTGATTTCAATTCACGTAATATTTTATGGGGGAGTCTAAATACAGATGCAAATGGCTTGGCCATTGAAGAGTTTCTTGAATTACATTCACTGGTTTGTGTTAATGATGGATGTCCTACTAGGTATGATTGTAATAGTTATTCAGATTGTGTGTTAGATTTAACATTGATGTCACATGGAATAGCTGGAATTACATCTTGGGAGGTGATGAGTGATTCTCTAATGGGTAGTGATCATTTTACTATTATAGCACATCACTCCAGTTCTATAGTCCTTCCACTGGCTCCCTGTATCTCAGAGAATAGACTTTAAAATCCTTCTGTTAGTCTATAAATCCCTGAATTAGCACCTAAATACATCACAGACTTGTTATCAGGGCATCAACCCTCCAGACCACTCAGGTCTTCTGGGTCCAGCCTGCTCTGCAGAACCAGAACCAGAACCAGACATGGAGAAGCAGCATTTAGTTCCTATGCTCCACTGATCTGGAACAAACTCACAGAAAACTGTAAAAGTGCTGAAAGCCTGAGTTCCTTTAAATCAAGATTAAAAACATCTGTTTAAGATTGCCTTCGACTGTTCTAGTTAAACTGTATTACTGAAATATAATTTGTTTACTTAGTATTCCAACTGTTTTTACTTGTTTGCTTTTAATTTTTATTTTCCCATGTTCTATTTTGTTTCTGCATTTTATTCCTGCTTGCTTTTATTCTGTTTTATTTTCCTATATTTTAATCATGTAAAGCACTTTGCATTGTCTCTGTACTGAAATGTGCTATATAAATAAATTTGCCTTGCCTTGCCTATAATATCAGTTGGTTCTAAAGTAGATAAAGAAGAGGAAGTACTGATTCCAAGATGGAGACTAAGTAGGGCTAATTGGGAATTATTTCAATATTTAGTTAATAACCAGTGTGATAAACTAGATGAAAACTTGTTTTCTGATGTAGAGTTATGTAACTCAAAGATTGTGTCTGTTATTGTTAATGCAGCTGAAACTGTAATTTTTAAAACAGGGGGAAGAGGAAATATAAATTCTATTCCATGGTGGAATGAGCAACGTAGTATTGCTATAAGGGGAAGAAATAAAGCTTTTAAATTGGTAAGGAGATGCCATACTTTTGAGGCATTAATTCAATATAAGAAAGCACAAGATATAGTTAGGAAGACTATTAGAGCAGCTAAGAAGGCATGTTGGAGGCAGTATTGTAATTCTATTAGAAGAGAAACCAAGTTATCTGAGGTATGGAGAGTTATTAAGAAAATGATTGAAGTTAAGAAGAACTTTTCATTACCTGTTCTAGAATTTAACGGGAAAATAGCTAACCCTAACCCAGAAACGTTATTTAAAGTACATAGTTCAGAAAATGTATCTGAAGATATAAAGAGTTATAAAGAGAAGATTTTAGCTGAAAATCCAGGAGTCACTAATAAGAGAATATTTTCAAATCAAGATCTAGATATGCCTTTTGCTTTGTATGAGCCGAAAAAAGCTATTTTTAATGTTAAACAGTCAACAGTTTGTTATATAATGCTAAAACATTTAAATGATATATCTCTAACTGTTATTTTAAAACTGTTTAATCTGATTAGAGGGACGGGGATTATTCCTGCGGCATGGAAACAGTCAGTTGTAATTCCTGTGTTGAAGCAGGTAAAAATGCAACAGACCCTTCAGACTATAGGCCTATAGCTCTTACATCTCAATTAGGGAAAACAATGGAGAGAATTGTAACAGATAGACTATCATATTTTCTTGAAAGTAAACATTTATTCTGTCCTTTTCAAAGTGGTTTTGGTAAAAGGAGACATACGATGGATGCGCTACTGTGCCTGGATTCAGAAGTAAGGAAAGCTCAAACAAACAAAGAAATCATGATAGCTGTGTTCTTTGACATAGAAAAGGTGCATGATATGTTATGGAAAGAGGGATTTTTGATCAAATTAGAAAAACTTGGCATAAGTGGTAAGATTTATAACTGGGTTTTAGATTTTCTGTTTGGTAGAGAAATAGAAGTTAGAGTTGGGGCTGCTTTCTCTACTAGATATATGGTTGAGAATGGTAGCCCACAAGGCAGTGTGTGTAGCCCAATTCTTTTTAATATTATGATAAATGACATTTTGATGAGATAGATGGTGGTACAGGGAAATCTTTATTTGCAGATGATGGGGCTCTGTGGGTGAGGGGTCATAATCTTATATATTTGCATAAAAAGATGCAGGATGCCATTTTAAAAGTGGAAGGTTGGGCAAATAAATGGGGATTTAGAATGTCAGCTGCAAAGTCCCAAGTTATTTGTTTTTATAGAAGACATAAGGAAATTAATTTAAATCTTTATAATCGGAAGCTTGAACAACATCTTTGATGAAAAATTTATTTGGAAACAGTACATAGAATTAGTTCAAAATAAATGTAAAAAAGTGAATAATTTGTTGAGATGTCTATCCGGACAGGGATGGGGAGCTTTCAAGTGTGCTGTTGGCAGTTTATCAGGCTCTCATGAGATCTTCCTTGGATTATGGGTGTATAGAATATATGGCAGCTGCTGACAGTCATTTGAGAAAACTTGAACAAACACAAAGGTTACGAATATGGTGTGGAGCTTTCAGATCATCTCCTTTAGCTGCTTTGCCAGTTGAAACTGGTAAGCTTCCTTTAAGGTTAAGAAGATTGAAGCTAATGTATGTGTACTGGGTAAATCTACAGATTAGGGTTAGTTTAATTATGGTCATCCAACTAAGGCTGTGCTGCAGGACTGTTGAGAACATCATAAATCTGATTGTAATATCTTTGGATGGATCAATTCAATTCAATTCAATTCAATTCAATTTTATTTATATAGCGCCAATTCATGAAACATGTCATCTCAAGGCACTTTACAAAATCAAGTTCAATCATATTATACAGATTGGGTCAGATTATACAGATTGGTCAAAATGTCCTGTATAAGAAAACCAGTTGATTGCATCAAAGTCCCGACAAGCAGCATTCACTCCTGGAGAAGCGTAGAGCTACAGGGAGAGTCGTCTGCATTGTCCATGGCTTTGCAGCAATCCCTCATACTGAGCAAGCATGAAGCGACAGTGGGAAGAAAAACTCCCCATTAACGGGAAGGAAAACCTCCGGCAGAACCAGAACCGGGCTCAGTATGAACGGTCATCTGCCTCGACCGACTGGGGTTACAGAAGACAGAGCAGAGACACAACAAGAGAGACAAAAAAGCACAGAAACACACATTGATCTAGTAATCTGTTCTACATTAGATGGTAATAGTTGTGATCTGTCTTCCCTGGATGATTTCACAGTCAACAGAACGTCAGACCAGGTGTACCTACTATGAAGAAAAAAGAGAGAGAACAAAAAGTTAAAGCAGAAATGACAACACATAACGCATAATTGAAGAACAGTAGAACTCTAAAGAGTGAGAAAATTAGATCCTGATGTCCTCCAGTAGCCTAAGCCTATAGAGGTAGCTCAGAGTAACATGAGCCACTCTAGTTATAAGCTTTGTCAAAAAGGAAGGTTTTAAGATTAGTCTTAAAAGTAGACAGGGGGTCTGCTTCACGGACCAAAACTGGGAGTTGGTTCCACAGGAGAGGAGCCTGATAGCTAAAGGATCTGCCTCCCATTCTACTTTTAGAGACTCTAGGAACCACCAGCAGACCTGCAGTCTGAGAGCGAAGTGCTCTGTTAGGAACATACGGGGTAATCAGAGCTCTGATATATGATGGAGCTTGATTATTAAGGGCTTTATACGTTAGAAGAAGAATTTTAAATTCTATTCTTGATTTAACAGGAAGCCAATGAAGGGAAGCTAAAATTGGAGAAATATGATCCCTCTTGTTGATTTTCATCAGGACTCTTGCTGCAGCATTTTGGATCATCTGAAGACTTTGAACTGCATTTTGTGGACTTCCTGATAGTAAAGAATTACAATAGTCCAGCCTTGAAGTAACAAATGCATGGACTAGTTTTTCAGCATCACTCCTGGACAGAATGTTTCTAATTTTGGCGATATTCCTGAGGTGAAAAAAGGAAACTCTGGAAACCTGTTTAATATGGGATTTAAATGACATGTCTTGGTCAAAAATAACACCAAGATTTCTTACTTTATTACCAGAGGCCAAGTTAATACTACCCAGATTAAGTGATTGGTTAAGAAGTTTATTTTTTGAGGACTCTGGCCCAAAGATTACAACTTCTGTCTTGTCAGAATTTAGATGCAGGAAATTTAAAGTCATCCAGCTTTTGATGTCATCAAGACATGACTGAAGTCGAAGTAATTGATTGGATTCATCAGGATTTATGGATAAATATAGCTGAGTGTCATCAGCATAACAGTGGAAATTAATCCCATGCTGTCTGATAATTTTGCCGATCGGAAGCATATATATAGTAAAGAGAATTGGTCCAACGACTGAACCCTGTGGTACTCCACAGGTGACCCTAGAGTTTGAAGAAGATTTATTATTAACATGAACAAACTGGAATCTGTCCGACAGATAAGATTTAAACCAGCCTAATGCTTTCCCCTTAATCCCTACAGTATGCTCAAGTCTTTGTAGGAGAATATTGTGATCAACTGTGTCAAATGCAGCACTGAGATCTAACAGGACAAGTACAGACACAAGTCCATTATCTGAGGCCATGAGAATATCATTAGTGACCTTCACCAGAGCTGTTTCAGTGCTATGATGAGCTCTGAAGTCTGACTGAAACTCCTCAAGTAGACTTAGACTTAGACTTAGACTTTCTTTATTGTCATTTTGTATACACAGAGTGCATACAGAACGAAATTTCGTTTTCACACAGCTCAGAAAGATTGCAGTAACTCTACAGGTAGGTCATTGCTTTGCAAATGTTCACAAAGTTGATTAGCAACTACTTTCTCAAGAATTTTAGATAAGAAAAGAAGATTAGATATAGGTCTGTAGTTTACTAGCTTATCTTGATCAAGAGAAGGTTTCTTAAGTAAAGGTTTAATAACAGCTACTTTAAAAACCTGTGGTACATATCCATTTACTAAGGATAGATTAATCCTGTCTAAAATAGGACCACTGATCAAAGGGAATACCTCCTTAAACAACTTGGTTGGGATTGGGTCTAACATACAGGTAGAAGGTTTAGATCAGAGGTCACGGATTAGCGGACCACGGTCCGGATCCGGACCCACCTGCTGGCTAATCCGGACCCAACCTGATTTAAAACATTTATAAATTACTGCATGTTGTTCGACGACAGTGTCTAACTCAGGGGTTAAAGTTCTCCGTCGCTGCGACGGATTTCCGTCATTTGGAAATTGAGCGCAAAAAGTCCCGTCTAGACTTTTCTTTCAAGGTTTTACACTGAAGCTGCTCTCAACCAATTAAACCTGGCAGAGCCCGGACATTAGCCAATCAGAAAGAGAGCAGGGCGGGTCTTTGCAAAGCGGACATTAAAAGTGTGAGGTTTATCGGTGTTTAATCATTTTAACCTTTGGAAGAGCATCTCAAACTGACCACAGATGACACAAATGAAAGTAGCGGTGGTCAAAGGTTTTCTTTGGATTTATGAACAAGCAGGTCAGAAAGCAGCAGATGGAACAGCTGACAACAACTTCCCTCGGTAAACGTCAATCTTCTCCAGCAGTTAATTAATGAATTATTTCCACCTGTGGCCATGTTGTCTGTCAGCGTTTATTCCCTCCCTGATAAACGCGGCGACCAACCAGGCATCTCCCCGTGATTCGCTATTATGTTTAATTTAAAACACAAAGAAGAGTAACGCGCTAGCTCAGGCTAATTTAGCGTGACCATTGAAGAAGAGTCGGAATGTGAAATAATGTCCCGCATTTGACTGGGTCCGATTCGGAAAAAGTAAAAAAAAAAAAAACCTGCGCTGTTCTGAAACAAAGAAGGCAGAGCTGTATCTGCTGTCGGTATGCAGCAGTGTTCACCTGATGAGCAGCTGCGCTCCAGGACACTAAATAAAATGACAAGGATTTTGATGCTTACAGATTGTTAAGAAAACTACATCAAAAAGATAAAACAAATAAACTGCAGCTACAACATGGACTGGAGAACGGGTTCTAACTGGGTGAGGCCAGAGAAAGGCGATTCTCAGAGAGTTTTTTTTATGAAGTTAAAGTGGAGCGCGGACACAGCTGGTTCATCCTGGACAGCTCTCCAGTCACTGGGCTAAAATATAACCATTTTATTAAACTTCAAAAAAGTTAAATCATGCCTTTTTATAAACTGTAATGATTAATTGGTGAACAATAACAGGCAAGGCAGAGTGATTATTGTCAAGTGCAATCTGTGTCAAATTAAAATGTATTATGTCATGATAACGTTGGTGATGTGTCCTGCATTTCTAAGGCTTTGTTTGGCCTTGTATGATCATAGGATTAATTTATATTGAATGTGACAGGGAGCCAGTGGAGTTAATGTACAGGTGTGAAGTAGATGATGTAATGATGAAGCTGCTGTCTTTGTACTAGCTGCAGTTTATGGAGGTTTCTGGAGGACAGGGAGGAAAGGGAGCTGGGATTGTAAAGTGGACTGTGGACCAGTTTGTCAACAGTGTGAAGGAAGAACTTGATGCTGCAGAGATGAAAGTAACCCAGATGATGATGTGGATGTGGAAAGTGATGGAGAGGCTGTCCAGGATGACACAAAGGCTCTAAAGCTGAAAGGTGGCAGAGATACAGGAATTTTCAATGGATATTTTAAAAGTACCAGATTTGGTTGACTTTGCACAATAAGCAACTAATGCGGCATGATGTCCAGGGCTCCGGGAAAATATGGGCTGCACGTGATCCAAATTAGCCAATGAGCTGTGTCAATCAGGTTTGCTGCTGCTGGCTACTTTTAAAAAAAAAAAAAAGCAAAATCAAAATCGAAAAGCACTTTGGATTTTAAAATAGAAAAACATTCTATTTTTATGTCATTTTTTTGTTTAAAAAGTCAATGTATAAGGTGGATGCATAAACATTTTATTTCAGTGTTAAATACTATGTGAAGTAACGGATTGTAATTAAAAATGTGTTCGGACCTTTACTGGTTGTTGATTTTTGTTATTCGGACCCCGCTGATTTTTAATTAGTGACCCCTGGTTTAGATGAAGCTAAGATTTTAGATAGCTCAGAAAGCTCTACTGCTTCTAAACAGTTCAAACACTGTGCAGGTTCTAAAGATTCCTCCAATGCTGCCTCACTTACTGAGGACGAGGTAATCATGTTTGGGAGGATGCCAATTATTTTATTTTTAATGGCATCAATTTTATTTATGAAGAATCCCATAAAATCATTACTACTAAGAGCTAAGGGAATGGATGGATCAACAGAGCTGCAGCTCTGAGTAAGTTTGGCAACTGTACTAAAGAGAAATCTAGGATTATTTTTATTCTCCTCAATTAATGATGAAAAATATGCTGCTCTAACTCTGCGAAGGGTCTTGTTATACAACAATCGACTGTCCCTCCAGATTAAGTAGGATTCCTCTTGGTGTGTAGAGCGCCATTTTCTCTCCAATTTCCTAACATTGTGCTTCAAGGAACGCAGCTCTAAATTAAACCAGGGAGCCAGCTTCCTGTGAATTATCACCTTTTTCAAGGGAGCTACATTGTCTAATGCAGAACGCAATGAGGAAGTCACACTGTTAGCAAATGTATCTATTTGTGAATGGGAAGAAACAGCATTGCTGCCATCTACAGGGCATTTCTGCAATACTGAGGATATTAAAAGGGGGACAGACTCTTTAAGTTTTGATACAGCATTGTCCGATAGAGATCTACTATAATGGAACCCTCTTTTGGGGGTGGAGAACTCAGTTAGATTAAACTAAAATGTTATTAAAAAATGATCAGATAGGACAGGTTGTGAGAGAATACTGTTAATTCTTCACAATCAATGCCATATGTCCGCACAAGGTCCAAAGTATGGAGCCGAGAGTGCGTCGGTTTATGCACATTTTGAGCAAAACCAATTGAATCTAGGATAGTTTTAAAGGCTACACTAAGGTTATCACATTCAGTGTCAACATGGATGTTAAAATCACCCACTATAATAACCTTGTCAGTATTTAACACCAAATCAGATAAGAAATCTGACAACTGATCCAAAAACTGAGAGTAAGGGCCTGGTGGACGATACAAAACAATAAACAGAAGAGGTTTTATTGCTTTGCAGTTTGGATGAGGGAAACTGAGGGTTAAATGTTCAAAAGAACTGTAATTATCAATCGTCCTGGGACTAATTAATAAATCAGACTGAAAGATAGTTGCCACTCCTCCTCCTCTTCCCACAGATCTGGGAATGTGAAAATTTAAATAATTGGATGGAGTTGACTCATTTATACTAACGTAGTCCTCTTGTAGCCAGGTTTCTGTGAGACAAAATAAATCAATCTGATTATAAGAAATCAATTCATTAACTAACAAAGTCTTTGGAGGGAGAGACCTTATATTTAATAGACCACATTTAATTCTTTTATTTTTTGGCTCAAAGTGATCCGTATGGATTTTTATTAGATTTTTATGATTTGTTCCCTTTAGATCAGTTTTTGATCTGTTAAGTTTTGGCCGTGGGAAAGACACCGTCTCAATAGGATAATGGGTGGGTAACAGTACAGAAGCTGCAGAGAGGTGTGTTAAACTACAGCTCTGCTTCCTGGTCTGGACCCTGGGTTGTCAGCATTTAGGAGAACTAATAAATCCGGCCAGATTCCTAGAAAGAAGAGCTGCACCATCCAAAGTGGGATGGATGCCGTCTCTCCGGATCAGACCAGGTTTTCCCCAGAAAGTTTGCCAGTTATCAATGTAGCCCACGTCGTTTTCTGGACACCACCTAGACCAGCGGTTGAATGATGACATGCGGCTAAACATGTCATCAGTGGTCAGATCAGGTAGGGGACCAGAGAAAATTACAGAGTCCGATATTGTTTTAGCAAACTCACACACCGAAGCAACACCAACTTTGGTGACCTCTGATCGGCGTGACCGGCTGTGGCGCCACCAGGGGGTGGCCAGGGGTGGCCACGGCCACCGCTGGCGATGTCCTGGCCACCCCACCGGCCACCCGACTCGCCAGTGTAAATGGTAGTAGCGTCAGTTTAGCATTTCATCCCATTATGCACAGTCGCTCTTCTTGACCTTCTTGCGCACCGTAGCTCACCCTGCTGCTCCCCCCTCCCCCGCCCGTCCCCCTCAGCCGCTGCTGCGTTCTGAGACAACTACAGCTCAACGCGTGTCCACCTTCAACGGTGATAAAAGGTGGAAAGTGAACAAGACTAACGGTAAGTAAATAAGTCAAATCATTCGTTTGTAAAAGAAGAGGGGGATATATGAACTGGATCAGCTCCTGTTACAGCGGCTTCTGGTGTCTTTTTGACAAGTTTTCAAAGAGTTATGTAGCTACTGTTGTTAGCTGGTGCTTATGTATGGTCTGTCAATTTCCAGACAATGTAGAGAAAGTCCACAGACATCTCTTCTTGTTTTAAGAAGAAAATAACAGCAGAAGGAGATAAAGAGATGACAGGGAAGCAACAGAGAACGAGGGAGGAGGAGGAGGAGGAGGAGAAAGAGGAGGTGGATGGAGGAGAGGAACAGACAGAGCAGCATGATGAGGACACAGAGCCAGGATTATCAGAGGACAGTGATGAGGAAAAACATCAGAGAGAAGCGAGCAGATCAGGAACAGTCAGCATCATTGATCACAGAAGTATGGCAGAACTCAGCGAAAGCAGGTGTTCCTGGACCGACAGGTGAAGTTATGACCATGTGGCCATAATAATGAAATTAATGAATTGTCTAGAAAGTAATATCCTTGGAAGAAATGTATGTTTTGTTTAGTGTGTTAGTTTTTTAGTGTGATGGACTCACTTAAATATGTAACTTAAAAAACAAATAAATAATATATATATATAGTTTTGTTTGTCTGAATCGAAATCCCTAGAGGCCATTAATACAGCTATAATTGATCATTACTACGGAGAGGCTGGTATTTTTATTGTTATTATCATCATTTTAATGTCAGAATAACAGACTTTCGCTCCTGTTTCATTATAGATATATCCCAGTCAAGAGCAGAGCGGTCCAAGCAGCCACAACTAAAAATCTTCCCTCGAACCTGTCAAGGAGACAGAAGAAGATGCTTTTCTAAAGACTGGTACAACACATGTAAATGGCTTGAATTGAGCCTGGTAACCAGAGTTGGAGACTATGGATCTTTGCTGGGAAGTTATTTTTGTAAAAGTAATTATTATTTTTGTTTCAGACTAAGTAAAGGTATAACTGTTTCTTACACATACTGTATAACCTTGTAGTCAAAATATGACTGTTGTTCCTTGTTTTCCCTGAAATTCCTGTTACATAAATAAAGATGTCGTTTCTGTTCTTGCTTCTATTTTTATCTGCCAGTATCTGCTTTTCCACAGCATTTTTTTGTATTCAATAAATAAATAAATAAATTTACACCCTATTCCTACATGATTACACAATACAAAGCAATTATTGTTCAACTCAAAATGTTAACTGTACTGTTATTGGTCTGTGTCTATGCACATTAGATCATTAGTAACATTAAAAATCACACAATAAACCAAAATATATCAATAGGTGTTTACTTAAGTCTTTCTGATAGTTTTCTACAGGAAGCTTTACTACAACTGTAGAATAAAATCTTGAAATTATGGCTTTTAGTTTCGGTGCCACCCCAAGAGTTTGAAGTGGCCCCTTCTGGCCACCCCTATGAAAAATTTCTGCAGGCGCCTCTGGTGACCGGGTGTCATTACCGCCAGCGTGAATAACAATCTTACTGTATTTACGCTTATCCTTAGCCAGCAGTTTTAGGTAGGATTCTATGTCGCCCGTTCTGGCCCCTGGTACGCATTTAACTATAGTCCCTGGTTTCTTTAGTGCCACGTTTCTTAATACGGAGCTGCCAATAATTAAGGTCGGCTCCTCGGCTAGACTGTCGCTCAGAGGGGAAAATTTGTTAGAAACGCAGACGGGTTGGTGGTGATCTGGGGGCTGAAATCTAGAGCTATGCTTACTACGAACCGTCACCCAGCCGGCCTGCTTAACCGGTTGTTCGAGTGCGGCTGTTGGTTTGCTACGTGAAGTTACTCTTTGTGGCTCCGTGCTAGCAAAGGAGCGGCTATCAGCTGGTTTTTCAACAGCACGGAGCCGGGTCTCCAGTTCTGACACCCTCGCCTCCAAAGCTACAAAAACACTACATTTATTACATGTACCATTATCACTAAAGGAGGCAGAGGAATAACTGAACATCTGACACAGAGAGCAGCAGATAGGAGACTTAGTCAGAGACGGAGAAGCCATTATGAGGCTAAGGCTTGGCTAACGCTAGGCTAACTCTAGGCTAGCGCCCTGTTATCACGCCAAAGAACAAACCGTGTGAAACACGAGGAGTTCCCAAACGTGATGAGCAGCCACAGAAAATGTTTTAAAAGTGCTTATGTTTGGAAACAGATGTTACAGCAAAGAGGTTTAAAGATAAAAAGCGAGAGAGCCTGGAGCAAAAATCCGTCGTTCACACAGCAACAACAGTGACACAATACGCCTTACCGCAAACAGGAAGTCAGCACTCCAAGTCCAAGTCAGGGAAATAAAAGCTCCAAATTTGGGTTTGACTCAGTTCCTGTATAGTTTTACGGTTCCACGGTCACCAATGGCGTACCGCGAGCGAGCTATTTTTAGAACGTGACGTCATATCACGTGGTACAGGTAGGGCAAATATGCGTTGTCCTCCACTCTTTCGCTGTACGTTACCCTTGGTTTTACTCGGTAAAACGACTGCTTTTTCTAAGTCTAAGACGTCTCCTAACCATGGTTTTTAAACATTGTTGTTATGGAGCGTGCAACAGCAACTCGAGGTACGCTGATAGGCCGCATATGAAGGATGTTAAAGCCGCAAGCGGCGTTGATCGGCACTCGCAGCCAAGCGCCGCTCCGGTCTATTGGCCACCGCCGCGGCTCCGGCCAGCCGGCTGGTGGGGTTCGCGCACTGCTGCGGTGCCAGCCGGCTGGCGGGGTTCGCGCACCGCTGCGGTGCCGGCCGGCCAGCTGGCCGGCGGGGTTTGCGCACCGCCGGCCGCCCCCCACCGCAGTTGCTGTCACGCATTTTCCCGACCCGTCCACCGGGCGATTCACACGAACGCGTTCGGCAGCGCTCCCCCATGACTCACAACAAATCTGGTGCAGACCGGTCGATGCAGCGAGGAGATACAGCCGTTGGATAATGATAATGCATTTGGCCACCGGACCGGACTAAATTGTTCGGCGGGCCGGACAATTTATACCGATTCCTGGACGTTGACTACAAACAGAAAAAAAACGGCCGATGACGCCATGAACGCCGAGCAGGAGAAAAACATCGACTTACCGTTCCATCAACTCGGCCCGTTTTCCAGTCTAAGCCCTCGACACACAAGCCATCGTTTGAGCTGAACGTTTGTATGTTGTTCGACAGTTCTACCAGTAAACTGGGCGCCTGGGACATCCTCTTACGATAGATTAACAGCTGAAAAGTCGGTCATATCGTTGTATCTGTTGCATGTGTAATGGCTGGTTGCTACGTGCGCTCTCACACTGTTTGCCCTACCTTAGCGGCAAGGGGCGTTGCTCATGAGATGGTGATGTCACGTGCGCGGTACGCCATTCCACCATGGTTATTTATCACAAGTGAATCAGAAAGTACTTTTAAGTCGACCTCCTGCTACGGTAGTGCAGGGATGAGGTTGCTTCGGTAAATCTCGGACCAGCGAGAAAATCGAGCATGTGGCGTGTGGGGGTTGAATCCCACGGGATGAAACAGCTGTGGTGCCTTCTCGTGTGGCGGGGCGCCAAAAGAAGGCAGAATGCAGCGTGCGGATGCGTTATAAAACCTTTCATCATAGCAACGTTATCTGGTTGTCAGGGTTGGTGGCCATTTTGACCGTGTTGCATGATGGGAGTTGGTGGCCATTTTGACCTCATTGCATCATGGGAAATGCAGTCTGTCACGTCCTGTACTGCCATAACAGGAGACAGGACTATGGCCTAGGCATACCACAACGGGATAACACTCTGGCGTCTTGCAGCTGACTGAGCACTCCTTTTAAGCCAGAGCAAAGCAGCCCTCATGAGCCGCAGGTGCGGGCCACGCCCACCCGTCAACTGCAGCCACCTTTGGAGCAGTTAGTAGAGCACGGAGACACAGAATCCTGACAGATGGTAATAGCGGGTGATCTGTCTTCCCTGGATGATGTCTCAGTTAACAGAACGCCAGACCAGGTGTAACTACTATGAAGAAGAAAAAGAGAGAGAACAAAATGTTAAAAGCAGAAATGATGACAAGCAATGCAAAACTGGAGAACAGTAGAACTCAATAGAGTGAGAAAAATAGACCCTGATGTCCTCCAGCAGCCTAAGCCTATAGCAGCATAACTATAGAGGTAGCTCAGGGTAACATGAGCCACTCTGACTAGAAGCTTTGTCACAAAGGAAAGTTTTAAGATTAGTCTTAAAAGTAGACGGGGTGTCTGCTTCATGGAACAAAACTGGGAGTTGGTTCCATAGGAGAGGAGCCTGATTCGCGGAGCTTGCCCCCCCGGGCTCGGTTGGGGCTCCCCTGGGCTCTCAGGTCCCAGGCGCCCATGGCCGGTTCCACTTCAGCGTAGCTGGCTGCCGGCAGAGCCCATGGGCTCGCCCCCGTGGTTCATAGGGGCTTCGGCATTGCGGCGGCTGGGGGATTTCCGCGGGGCCGTCTCTTCTCTTCCCTTGGTGGGGGGGGGGGGCAGATTTCCTGTGTTGGCCCCTCTTGGGCGCCTTTACTTTGGGGGTCAGTTTGGGCATCTGCGGTTTTGGGTCCCCCGGCGCCTGCCTCGGTGCTCTGGGGGGGCGGTTCTTTGGCTCTTCACAACCACTATTGAGCATTTTCTTTTGGATAAACAAGTGCACTCTCATAAATAACTACAGGTAATGGGTTCCAGGTACTTAGAGATTCACTTCTATACAGAAAGCCCACATATATATATTTTTTTAACTTCAGCTATCACATTATACATGTCAGATTAAATGATAATACATATAATTCAGCAATGGTATCAAGGTGTTACTTTATTGTATCTATTATACTATATCCGTTGGTTGTGCTGTTCTTTTTACATCTCTCTTTGCAGGTGATGAAGCAGACTGAAGATGTTTTATCATTCTCTCCCTTTTCTCTCCTCTTTCTTTCACATTTTCTCCTTTTGTTTTTTTACTTCTTGTTCTTTATTTCCTCTCCTACTTTCAATTCAATTCAATTCAATTTTATTTATATAGCGCCAAATCATGAAACATGTCATCTCAAGGCACTTTACAAAATCAAGTTCAATCATATTATACAGATTGGGTCAGATTATACAGATTGGTCAAAATGTCCTATATAAGGAATCCAGTTGATTGCATCAAAGTCCCGACAAGCAGCATTCACTCCTGGGGGACCGTAGAGCCACAGGGAGAGTCGTCTGCAATGTCCATGGCTTTGCTGCAATCCCTCATACTGAGCAAGCATGAAGCGACAGTGGGAAGAAAAACCACCCATTAACGGGAAAAAAAAACCTCCGGCAGAACCGGGCTCAGTATGAACGGTCATCTGCCTCGACCGACTGGGGTTACAGAAGACAGAGCAGAGACACAACAAGAGAGACAAACAAGCACAGAAGCACACATTGATCTAGTAATCTGTTCTACATTAGATGGTAATAGTCGGTGATCTGTCCTCCCTGGATGATTTCACAGTCAACAGAACGTCAGACCAGGTGTGCCTACTATGAAGAAAAAAGAGAGAGAACAAAAAGTTAAAAGCTGAAATGACAACAGTCATTTCAATGTAATGCAATGCAAATCTGGAGAACAGTAGACTGGAGAACAGTAAAAATCAGTAGAGTGAGAAAAGTAGGCCCTGATGTCCTCCAGCAGCCTAAGCCTATAGCAGCAAAACTATAAAGGTAGCTCAGAGTAACATGAGCCACTCTAGTTATAAGCTTTGTCAAAAAGGAAAGTTTTAAGATTAGTCTTAAAAGTAGACAGGGTGTCTGCTTCACGGACCAAAACTGGGAGTTGGTTCCACAGGAGAGGAGCCTGATAGCTAAAGGATCTGCCTCCCATTCTACTTTTAGAGACTCTAGGAACCACCAGCAGACCTGCAGTCTGAGAGCGAAGTGCTCTGTTAGGAACATGCGGAGTAATCTAATCTTCTTTTCTTATCTAAAATTCTTGAGAAAGTAGTTGCTAATCAACTTTGTGAACATTTACAAAGTAATGACCTACTTGAGGAGTTTCAGTCAGGCTTTAGAGCTCATCATAGCACTGAAACAGCTCTGGTGAAGGTCACCAATGATATTCTCATGGCCTCAGATAATGGACTTGTGTCTATACTTGTCCTGTTAGATCTCAGTGCTGCATTTGATACAGTTGATCACAATATTCTCCTACAAAGACTTGAGCATACTGTAGGGATTAAGGGAAAAGCATTAGGCTGGTTTAAATCTTATCTGTTGGACAGATTCCAGTTTGTTCATGTTAATAATAAATCTTCTTCAAACTCTAGGGTCACCTGTGGAGTACCACAGGGTTCAGTCCTTGGACCAATTCTATTTACTATATATATGCTTCCGGTTGGCAAAATTATCAGACAGCATGGGATTAATTTCCACTGTTATGCTGATGACACTCAGCTATATTTATCCATAAATCCTGATGAATCCAATCAGTTACTTCGACTGCAGTCATGTCTTGATGACATCAAAAGCTGGATGACTTTAAATTTCCTGCATTTAAATTCTGACAAGACAGAAGTTGTAATCTTTGGGCCAGAGTCCTCAAAAAATAAACTTCTTAATCAATCACTTAATCTGGATGGCATTAACTTGGCCTCTGGTAATAAAGTTAAAAACCTTGGTGTTGTTTTCGACCAAGACATGTCATTTAAATCCCATATTAAACAGGTTTCCAGAGTTTCCTTTTTTCACCTCAGGAATATCGCCAAAATTAGAAACATTCTGTCCAGGGGTGATGCTGAAAAACTAGTCCATGCATTTGTTACTTCAAGGCTGGACTATTGTAATTCTTTACTATCAGGAAGTCCACAAAATGCAGTTCGAAGTCTTCAGCTGATCCAAAATGCTGCGGCAAGAGTCCTGATGAAAATCAACAAGAGGGATCATATTTCTCCAATTTTAGCTTCCCTTCATTGGCTTCCTGTTAAATCAAGAATAGAATTTAAAATTCTTCTTCTAATGTATAAAGCCCTTAATAATCAAGCTCCATCATATATCAGAGCTCTGATTACCCCGTATGTTCCTAACAGAGCACTTCGCTCTCAGACTGCAGGTCTGCTGGTGGTTCCTAGAGTCTCTAAAAGTAGAATGGGAGGCAGATCCTTTAGCTATCAGGCTCCTCTCCTGTGGAACCAACTCCCAGTTTTGGTCCGTGAGGCAGACACCCTATCTATTTTTAAGACTAATCTTAAAACTTTCCTTTTTGACAAAGCTTATAGTTAGAGTGGCTCATGTTACCCTGAGCTACCTCTATAGTTGTGCTGTGATAGGCCTAGGCTGCTGGAGGACATCAGGGTCTAATTTTCTCACTCTACTGATTTCTACTGTTCTTCATTCTACGGTTCTCCAGTTTTGCATTGTATTACATTGAAATGACTGTCGTCATTTCAGCTTTTAACTTTTTGCTCTCTCTCTTTTTCTTCATAGTAGGTACACCTGGTCTGGCGTTCTGTTAACTTTGACATCATCCAGAGAAGACGGCTCACCCGTTACTACCATCTAATGTAGAACAGATTACTAGATCAATGTGTGCTTCTGTGCTTTTTGTCTCTCTTGTTGTGTCTCTGCTCTGTCTTCTGTAACCCCAGTCGGTCGAGGCAGATGACCGTTCATACTGAGCCCGGTTCTGCCGGAGGTTTTTTTTCCCGTTAATGGGTGGTTTTTCTTCCCACTGTCGCTTCATGCTTGCTCAGTATGAGGGATTGCAGCAAAGCCATGTACAATGCAGACGACTCTCCCTGTGGCTCTACGGTTCCCCAGGAGTGAATGCTGCTTGTCGGGACTTTGATGCAATCAACTGGTTTCCTTATATAGGACATTTTGACCAATCTGTATAATCTGACCCAATCTGTATAATATGATTGAACTTGATTTTGTAAAGTGCCTTGAGATGACATGTTTCATGATTTGGCGCTATATAAATAAAATTGAATTGAATTGAATTAATCAGAGCTCTGATATATGATGGAGCTTGATTATTAAGGGCTTTATACGTTAGAAGAAGAATTTTAAATTCTATTCTTGATTTAACAGGAAGCCAATGAAGGGAAGCTAAAATTGGAGAAATATGATCCCTCTGGTTGATTTTCATCAGAACTCTTGCTGCAGCATTTTGGATAAGCTGAAGACTTTGAATTGCATTTTGTGGACTTCCTGATAGTAAAGAATTACAATAGTCCAGCCTTGAAGTAACAAATGTTGCTAATTTTGGCGATATTCCGGAGGTGAAAAAAGGAAACTCTGGAAACCTGTTTAATATGGGATTTAAATGACATGTCTTGGTCAAAAATAACACCAAGGTTTTTTACTTTATTACCAGAGGCCAAGTTAATGTCATCCAGATTAAGTGATTGGTTAAGAAGTTTATTTTTTGAGGACTCTGGCCCAAAGATTACAACTTCGGTCTTGTCAGAATTTAGATGCAGGAAATTTAAAGTCATCCAGCTTTTGATGTCATCAAGACATGACTGCAGTCGAAGTAATTGATTGGATTCATCAGGATTTATGGATAGATATAGCTGAGTGTCATCAGCATAACAGTGGAAATTAATCCCATGCTGTCTGATAATTTTGCCGATCGGAAGCATATATATAGTAAAGAGAATTGGTCCAAGGACTGAACCCTGTGGTACTCCACAGGTGACCCTAGAGTTTGAGGAAGATTTATTATTAACATGAACAAACTGGAATCTGTCCGACAGATAAGATTTAAACCAGCCTAATGCTTTCCCCTTAATCCCTACAGTATGTTCAAGTCTTTGTAGGAGAATATTGTGATCAACTGTATCAAATGCAGCACTAAGATCTAACAGGACAAGTACAGACACAAGTCCATTATCTGAGGCCATGAGAATATCATTAGTGACCTTCACCAGAGCCGTTTCAGTGCTATGATGAGCTCTGAAGCCTGACTGAAACTCCTCAAGTAGGTCATTGCTTTGTAAATGTTCACAAAGTTGATTAGCAACTACTTTCTCAAGAATTTTAGATAAGAAAAGAAGATTAGATATAGGTCTGTAGTTTACTAGCTCATCTTGATCAAGAGAAGGTTTCTTAAGTAAAGGTTTAATAACAGCTACTTTAAAAACCTGTGGTACATATCCCATTACTTTCCCATTGTAATGTCCATATAATGTGAGATATTCCCTGCATGAATCATAATAAAACTATTCACATGCATAAATCAAGCGGAGCACTATGGCAAAAGCAGTACTGCTCCACTTGTGAAAGTAAAATCTGTTGAGCTCTTTTTGGCATTAAGACAACAATTCTTATTGCCACATTGCCAGACAGGTCACTGTAAAAAAGAAAAGAAAAAAGAAAACCCCTGTTATTATCTTCAGCTGTCACTTTCTACATGTTGTATTAATTAATCCTGTATATTCTTCAGTGATGGTTGGTTGGTTGTTTGTACCTGTAACACTTTATCAGCTGGTTCTGCTGTTCTTTTTAAATCTCTCTTTGCAGGTGTAGAAGCAGACTAAGAGGATGTTATACTGCTCTCTCACTTTCCTCTCCTTTTTCTCTATCACATTTTCTTAACCCTTTTTTTCTCTTCTACCTTCTTGTTTCTGTGTCCATTGAACATGAACTATTCCTAGCATAGATTATAATAAAACTTGCATATATGAATCAAGCGGAGCACTATGGGGAAAGCAGTAAAGCTCCACTTGTGAAAGTAAAATTGGTGGGCCTTTTTTTGGCATTAAGACAACAATTCTTATTGCTACATTGCCAGACAGGAGACAAATAAAGAAATAAATAAAAATAAGTTGAAGGTAATTTATCAAAGAAAACATGCTTACAGGATTCAGATACCAGGGATTAACCAGAACAGAGTAGCATCGAGGTATGAAGGAGGACCTGAAAAAGTGTCTGACAGAGTGGACTGAACTGAAAGGGGAAGAGAAAGAGGGAAAGAGGGAAACAATAGGTACATGCATGCTCAGTATGAGGGATTGCTGCAAAGCCATCAACAATGCAGACGACTGTCCACTGTGGCTCTACGCTCTTTCAGGAGGAGTGAATGCTGCTTGGAGAGACTTGATGCAACCTGCTGGGTTTCCTTAGAGAGGAAACTTTCTGACCAACCTGGAGGATCTGATGGAATCTGACTTTGGAAAGAGCCTTGAGAAGACATGTTCTGTGAATTGGCGCTTTATAAATAAAATTTTGTTGAATTTATAATTAGACACAGGTGAACTGAGGAATACAATCAGGCTCAATGAAAGGAGGGTTAATTAACTGGCAGGTGCAGGGAATTAACAGAACCTAACTGTCAGGGTGCTCGGTTTTCCGTGCTCTAATTCTGCTTCACAGGTGGTTCTAGTTGGCTGGGGGGCGTGACCCACACCTGCCGTGCGTTTGGAGCGGCTTCCTCTGGCTTCTTAAGGAGAGCTCAGACAGATGGAAGATGCCAGAGCCTTAACTCAGTCGTGGTACGACGTGGCCTCTGACCAAGATCCTGTACCTGAACCTGTGAGTCCTTTTTTGAACTCCGAACCTTGACTAACGTTGAGTCTCCTGTTTTCCTAGTTTGTGTTTTTGGATTACTCACCTGCCTCGACGTCTCGCTTTGAGAACCAGCACCTCAAGAATCCTGTCGCTCAGATTTTGCTTTGGCTCTCCACTCATACCCTCTTGGTATTACCAAGCCGGGCCTGAGATCCCTTCCCGGATTCTACTGGTTCACTCTCTCTGGTCATCCATCTGTTTCCTCCTGTCTGCTGCGGCGCGCTCCGGATCCCTTGCCAGCTTACTATCTCTCCGCCCTCCAGCTACTAGCCACCGTTCATCTACTGAGAGCTTCGGCCACAGAGTTTCCCTGCCACTACTTTCCCGGTCAGGTTAGCCCGATTAAATGGTAAGCGGAACAGCTTCTGGCGTATTTTCCCTGGTTCGATCTCTTGAATTAATTCCTTCTTTCATCCGCAGTAAACTCCAGCTTTGACATTCAGACCTCGACCGATCCACCAGCTTGTCGATCCCCTGTAGTCTGTATCCTCAGTAAACATCTGACAAGTGTGCTTGTCTTCCGTTCATATCTGCATGTGGGCTAAACACTTGAAAAACATGACAGAAGAAGGCTCTGGCCAGAAAAGCCTAGCAGATACTTTCGGACGGCAGTTAGCCGCACAGCAGGAGCAACTACAGGCGCTAGGTCTAGCAGTTAATTTAACACATGAACAACTCCAGCTAGTAGCCACTCAGCTCGGTCAGCTGACGGCATCATTTACTTCCGCATAAGCTCCGCCATTCACTCAAGCTTCGGACACTCCGCCCCCCGCACCTCCGGCAGCCGAGGCACCTGCTGAAACTCCTCTCCCAGAGGGTTCGTCCCCGAGTCCTGATAAGTTCTCAGGTGAAAGCGGGGATTGTGGTGGTTTCATTTTCCAGTGTAACCTCGTCTTTAATCGTTCCTCTCACACATTTTCCACTGACCAGGTTAAGATTTCCTATGTATTACATCTTTTAACCGGTCGAGCCCTTAGATGGGCAGAAGCCCGATTTCCAGATTGTGATTCGTTTGGTTGTACCTTTCAGGAATTTATTACCGAGTTTAAGAATGTTTTTTCGGCGGAGATAGATCCGGTACAACAGTCACGGACCTTACTCTCGTTGAAGCAACGAGGAAGACGTGTATCTGACTTTTCTGTTGAGTTTTGCACGTTTGCTGCAGCCGCCGCTTGGGAAGACAAGCCGTTAAAGGCAGTATTTTTTCAGGCTTTGGATGAGAGTTTAAAGGATGAGTTAGCCTGAGTTGAGGAACCAAGTACTTTTGAAGGCTTAGTCGCCTTAGCCATTCGTTTGGATTCCCGTTTACGTAGTCGTAACCGGGGCCGATCTGATAGACCCGTACGGTCTCAAGGACCACCGCCACAGTTACCTGGTCCACAACGGTCGGGAATCAGGCCGCCGTCACCCCCCGAACCCATGCAGATCGGCCGTGTTCACTTAACGAGTGAAGAACGGCACAACGAGTCTCAGGTAATCAGTGCCTATATTGTGGTCATTTTGTTAAATCCTGTCCGGTGCGGCCAAAAGACCGGGTCCGTCGTCCGGGCGGCGGACCGAGACGTTAATCCTTTCCCCAAATCTTGTGTTGGTTCAGCTTCATCCCGTTTCTGCCTGCCGGCAACATTAGTTTTTGACCGGGACAGTTTTAATGTCACAGCCTTAATTGATTCTGGGTCTGACTTTAATTTAATCGATCAGGAACTGGTTGAACAACTTTGTATTCAGACGACCCAATTATCTGAACCCCTCCAGGTCTCAGCTTTAGATGGACAGAAACTAACTGTCATCACTCATCAGACTAAACCACTTGAAGTAATTTTGTCAGGAAATCACCGGGAGCAACTTTCGTTTTTTGTTTTTCCGGTAAAACGTTCACCTGTGGTCCTGGGTTTAGCCTGGCTCACTATTCATAACCCGCAGTTGAATTGGGCCGAGTCGCGGCTTGAGTCGTGGTCTCCTGCCTGCCATTCTCGGTGCCTACAATCGACTCGACCAGTTACTCATTCACTGAATTCTTCTCCCGAACAGGAGGATCCCATCGATCTTACTCGTGTCCCCGAGCAGTATCACGACCTGCGTTTAGTGTTTAGTAAGAGTCGGGCGTGTTCACTCCCTCCGCATCGCCCCTATGACTGCGCCATCGATCTGCTACCCGGCCGTGTATTGACTTCCGAGGGCTAAATCAGATAACAGTTAAGAATAAGTACCCGCTTCCCTTGTTGTCTTCAGCCTTAGAACCAGTCCAGAATGCTGTTATATTCACCAAGCTTGACTTGCGTAACGCTTATCATTTGGTCCGTGTCAGAAAAGGAGATGAATGAAAGACTGCTTTCAAGACTCCGTTAGGCCATTTTGAATAATTGGTAATGAATTTTGAGTTGTGTAACGCCCCAGCTGTTTTCCAAGCTTTGGTAAATGACGTTCTCCGAGTTTTTTTGAACGTCTTTGTATTCGTCTATTTAGATGATATCCTGATTTACTCAACCAGTCCTGAACAGCACCAACAACATTCCATCTGGTCCTTCAACGCGTCTTAGAGAATCGCCTTTTCGTGAAGGCTGAGAAATGTGATTTTCATCAGCGCTCCGTCTCTTTTCTCTGTCTTATTTTGGAGGGTGGACGAGTTAGATCCGACCCAGAGAAGATAAAGGCAGTAGTTGAGTGGCCTATCCATGATACTAGAAAACAGCTCCAGAGATTTTTAGGGTTTGCGAACTTCTACCGACGTTTTATTAGAGACTATAGTCGGATAGCAACCCCTTTGCACGCCCTCACCTCCGTTAAGGTCCCGTACGTCTGGAGTCCTGAAGCCGAGGCTTCCTTTAATAAACTTAAGACCAAGTTTTCTCAGACTCCTATACTTATTCATCCTGACCCAGCTAAACAGTTTACCCTTGAGATCGACACGTCAGATACCGGGGTTGGGGCGGTTTTGTCCCAGCAGTCTGAGTCCGACGGCAAACTACACCCATGTGCCTTTTTCTCTCGTCGGCTGTCTCCAGCTGAACGAAATTATGACGTGGGAGACAGAGAACTGCTGGCTATTAAATTAGCGTTGGAGGAGTGGCGACACTGGTTAGAGGGATCCGAGCAGCCCATAATCATCTGGACTGATCATAAGAACCTCGCCTATTTGCAGTCAGCCCGACGATTAAACCCTCGTCAAGCCCGCTGGTCATTGTTTTTGTCTCGGTTCAACCTCACGATAACCTATCGCCCAGGCTCGAGAAACGTAAAACCAGATGCCCTGTCACGTCAATTCACACACCTGGAACAGGAGAGAGAACCCGCTCCTATTCTTCCTCCCTCATGCACCATAGGAGCGCTGCATTGGGAACTAGATGATCGCATTAATCAGGTGCTGAAGCTGGACCCGGATCCTGGAACTGGCCTCCCTGGACTAAGATACGTACCCAAGTCTGTACGTCCCGATGTGCTTCGTTGGAGCCACGACTCCAAATTCTCCGCCCATCCTGGAATCTATCGTACCCAGTCTCAAGTGTCCCGACGATTTTGGTGGCCGTCTTGGACTACTGACGTCAGACATTATGTTCAAGCCTGCCCTATTTGTGCCCAAAATAAGCCCTCTAATAAACCACCGTCAGGTCTTCTCCGTCCTCTTCCTATTCCCAAGCGTCCATGGTCTCATATCGCCCTAGACTTTGTTACCGGACTCCCCATGTCCCAAGGCATGACTACAATCCTGACCGTCGTTGATCGTTTTTTTTTTCCCAGTGTCCTGTCTAGCAGTGTGGCAATAGGAATTGATATCTCAATGCCAGATAGAGCTCGACAGATTTTGCTTTCACAAGTGGAGTGAACAGCTTTCGCCATAGTGCTCCACTTGATTTATGCATGTAAATAGCTTTATTGTGATTCCTGCAGGGAGAATTTCAAATTATATGGACACTACAATGGGAGAGTAAAGGAAGAACAAGAAGAGAAAAAAAAGAAAGAAAAGAGGTGAAAGAAAGAAGAGATAAAAGGGAGAGAGTGATAAAACGTTCTCCGTCTGCTCCATCACCTGGAAAGAGAGATGCAAAAAGAACAGCACAACCAACAGACATAAAGCAACAGATACAATCGAGTAACACCTAGATGCCATTGCTAAATCATATATATTATTATTTAAGCTGACATGTGTAAAGTGAAATCTGAAAAAAGAAAGTGAAAGAACATAAATAAATAAATAAATTACAGGCTTTCTGTATATAAGTGAACACTTAAAGTCTAACTCTTGGACTGAAAAAAAATCCTGAAAACCGTTGAATAACTTCCAGAACAAGGTAAACTTTGAATATTCATGTGTCAAAAGTGTTCAAATTAAGTTTAAATATGAAATATTGCGCATTTTATACACCGATTTTGGTATTCCGAATTTGGTGCTTTCTTCGTTTACGATCGGCCATTTCCGACGTGTGACGTCAGTTCAAGAACACCGAGAATGCGCGCAGCGAACTTGCATAGAAACACACATTGTTTACGTTGTACAACCGGTACAGCGAATAAGGATATATGCATGTTTTCCAGTATCTTCTTTCACACACCAAATCTGCTGATCCATGTCTACTTTGAGCAAGCGCTTTAAAAAAAATCGCCGAACTAAGTCCACAATAAAATGCCTTTTAGTGTCGCTTATAGACCAGTTCACTGCTATTGTTTTCATCCGGGTTTTCGCGCATGCGCGCCGGACTGGAAGGAAACTGACGAGTTCTCGTTTCTTCTTTAGATAACGTATCACAAGATCATTTTAAGAGTAAGTTGATGGTTGATGGTATCATATTGCCAGATTTATACAGCAAAAGCCTGAAGGGACGGAGCGAGTCTGTGAAATGCTGGCCAAGGGTTCCGTATACAGCTGCCTTATAAACACGGCAGGCAGCACACACGAGAGCATGGAAGCCATTTATATCGGCTCCAGCAACCCCCGCGACCCCATGAGGGATTAAGCGGGTCAGAAAATGGATGGATGGACGTTCAGGCATGTTTGTTTAACATCAGAAAGCGGAGACACAGCGGACACACAGCGCTTCAGCAGAGAGGACGACCCGACCGGTAGGTTAAAACAAACATTGTTCACTAAGGATTATTTCGGTGTTTTTGTCCTATTAATCCTTTTCACAGACTCATGCCAGAGGGTTTGCATACATTGTACATGTACGTATATTAAAAAAAAATCACCGTAATAGGTGGCTGTAGTGCAGACCGTGGTGAAGTTGGCTTGACATTGGACATTCAAGCTCTGCGGAGTCAGCGGGATCTAGCTCACGGTTGATCCGGTTGAAGGACTCCGATTTCGGCCAGCGTCTCTCAGCTGCTACGTTCTCTCATACGCGGTGGGACTGTCAACAAATCTGATTTGATTTTTGTTTCTCAAGAGTGCTCCGCTGACTCCGCGGAGGTTGAATGTCAATGTCAAACCAACTTCACCGCGGTCTAGTGCTGAGCAGAAAGTAGCGCTACATACTTGGCCGGTGGATCAAAAGGTCCGAAAGAAATGGGATAAATTCGTAAAAGAAACACGAAAGGACTGGATTGCCGGCAGTGACAAAATTGTTTTATGCAATTCACACTTCACGAGCGAGGATTGTGAGGGCTACTTACAATGGAGCATGGGCTCTATGTCTTGGGCAGCGTTAGATATAGTCTCCTCAGGTTCACCTTGTTCAAACTCCGTTTCTTCGTAGATATATTCGGTATCGGAGTCGCCGATGCTTGAGGTGGAGTTTGAAGATGTATCAGACATTTTTTTTTAAATAATTTTTTTGTACGTATAGTACGAGTTATTAATAAAATTTAACAAATCGGTAGCGAAAGACGTAGTATTAACAGGCTGATGCACGGTACTAGTTCTTCTTGTGACGTCCCATTCCGAAACTGCCCGAATGCAGAATGTTCGGGCACTTTCGCTTATACAGCAAGTTTCATCGAAATTACTTCCAAACGGCGCACATAATTCACATATAATATACATTTCTTTACTCTGGTGACTATTTGAATGCATCTGGCAAAAAATACATTCAGTCCAAGAGTTAGACTTTAATACCTGGAACCCTGCACCTGTGGGAGTTTGTGAGAGTGCACTAGTTTAGGTGAAAATTATCCAGAAGGAAAAAGCCCCCAAAGCAGGGCGCCCAGGAGGGGCAGAGCTCCTTATCTGCTTGCCCTGCCCCCACGTCTCTTCTGCTATTTGCTTCGTTCTGTGTCTTTGTGCAATTTCTTCACAGCAACCGAAAAGCTTGGAAAACAGAAGCTAAGGAATTATGGATCTCGTCAGCTGGTCTCTAAATGCCATTGATCAAATTTTTTCAACTGGAAAGCAAAGGAACGGGGAGCATTCCTGTCCCGATGGAACCTTTTTTGCGGGATACTCCGTGGATCGGTGGAATAGGTGGTCCACGGTGTGCCTCTCATTGATTTCCGTGGAGGACGCCGAAGACGTATATATATTTGGATTTATGATTCTGGGATTTCTTCTGATTGGATGTGGAGGATTTCTGATGTATCAACAACTTCAACGACTGCTGGTGGCGAATTCGGCTTTTATCAGACTACCAGCGGGATACGACGCAATCACAAAGGCGATGAATGAACAGAACATCAGGCTGGAGAAGCTAACGGCGGTGGTCGGGAGAGGTGAGATGGGCTAACTGTCTCCCCCCTGGAACATGACCGGATAACATCTGGATGTGAAGATGCGACAAAGAGCCCTCTAATTTGGAAAATTGGACCCTGGAGCCAGTGATGAAAAGACTTTTAAAGCTGAAGTAAAAGTGTCTCAGCTTGTTATCATAACAAATTGTGTATTAAATCAGACTCCCTCTAACCTAAATTCTCCCCTGCGTTGTTATGGCGAAATCGCACAGAACTACCCCCCCCCCCCATGAGGGGGGTTATGAGGGTTTCTCATACTGTAACGTTTTTACATTATGATAAATTCTTGTCTTTTTTTTCTCCCTCCACTATCCTCATGTTTTTAATCTTACTTCGGCAGATTTCAAGGCAGCGCCTGTAAACTCCGTTTAGGCGGGGTCCGGGCTGTTTGGAGGAAATGCGGCTCACGGCTGCGCTGTTTAGCAGCGGCCGACTGGCTGCGTTCCTTGGCAACGCAAGGCCTCAGTCAATCGTTCCCCCAAAATGTTTGTTAAGTGTATGTGATGGACGGTTGTACTGGAACTGAATTTTTGATTGCAATGCAAATTGTAATTGACAAATAAAATTTGATTGATTGATTGATTGATTGATTGATTGACTAACATTCAAACAACTCACCATACATTCGACAGTAGACATCCAGGCTGGGTAAGTCCCTACTCCCCCTCCTTCCCCTCCCCCCACTAGCAGAGTGCAGATCCAATGAAGGAGAAGAGCATCTGCCCTGAGATGTTAATGTCCATGCCCTCCTACAGGCCCCGAGGCCCCCCAGCGCACCAGAGGCCCGGAACCGGAACCCCCGAGGCCCCGCCGGGGCCCCCGCCTGAGGGCGGCGCGCCCCAGGGACCCCAGACCCACCCCGGCCCCACCCAGCGGCAGCACAGCTACCAGGTCAGTAACCCACGTCCGTCACCACACAGCTCCCCAAGAGCGCCGCAAGCGGTTGCTGTAGGCCGCACGTAGGCCTCCCAAGCCCTTCCCAGATGGGGGCAACAGACCCCGGAGTCAGACCCACCAGGCGCCCCACTCCGAGTGCCCCCAGAGCCCCAGGAATCCCTCCATCCAGCCACTGCGCCCTGCAGGAAGCAACCCACCGCCCCCCATTCCACTAAGTGACGGTGCTGATCAAAGGTGCCCAAAGAGATCGATCAGATGTGGATGCAGATGCTGTCTCTAGATTAATATGATCCAACAAAAGATCTCTATACTGATTGATACTGAGATTTTGTTTACTTTTCCAATTCATGAGGATAGTTTTCTTTGCGATACATAATGCAGTGAAAACCATGTAAACTATTTCTTTTTCCAGGGGGCTTTCCTCAAAATTACCGAGCAAGCAAACTGATGGGGAAGGTGTAATTTTACAGCTCAGGCACTTTGATAAGTCCTTACATATCTGTGTCCAGAACCTCTGGACTGGTGTGCATAACCATAACGCATGAAAATAATTATCAGGATGATTGCCTATGCTGTGTGGACAGATGTTAGATTGTGCCAGACCCATCTTGAATAATCTTTGTCCTGTGTAGTGTACTCTGTGAAGGATTTTGTATTGTATTAGTTGTAAGTTGGTGTTTCTAGTCAATTTGAAAGTTCTTAGACATGTCTGAGCCCAGAAGTCTTGTTCAAAGCTGACTGATAGATCTTCTTCCCATTTCATAATAGGAAGAGATATTGAATCATCTATTTTAGTCAGTGTCCTGTATGATTTAGACAGTAGTTTGGGGGGGGGGGGTGATAAATCTAGGAACTCTAATATATTAGTTGGGATTTGTAAACCACCAATAATATGCTTAAATTTATTTCTAACTATAGATTTAAGTTGTTCATACTCCAACAATTTATTTTTACTAATGCCGTATTGCATATTTAGTTTAGCAAAATTGATGAACTCGGTTCCGTCAAGTAGATGTTCCAGATATTCAATACCTTTATTCTTCCAGTATGTAAAGTTTATTATTTTTTATTTTGTAGGATATCAGGGTTATTCCAGATAGGTGTACGACTGCATGGTATAAGGGATGACTTTGTCATTTTAAGGAACTCCCACCATGCTGTCAGAGTAAAACTAATGTTGATATTTTTGAAGCATGTATGCCGTTTTATATTTGAGCTAATAAACGGCAGATCTGAAATCATGATATTATTGCACATTTCCTGTTCTATATCTAACCAAGGCTCATCTAGATGACTATTTTTTATCCATTTAGAGATGTATTGCTAAGTAATAGTTATGGAAGTTAGGCAGATCTAATCCTCCCCTGTCTTTAGTCTTCTGTATTGTCTTTAAGCTAATACGTGGGGGTTTATCTTTCCCAAGAAATTTAGAAATGGCAGAGTCTAGAGATTTAAACCAGTCGGATGATGGTTTATTGGGGACCATTGAAAATAAATAATTAATTCTAGGTAGGACCATCATTTTTATTGAAGCTACCCTACCCGTAAGAGAAATTGGAAGCGATTTCCATCTTTTAAGGTCCTCTTCTATCCTGTTTAAAAGTGGGGCTTGGTTAAGTTTAATTAAATCCATTAATTTAGACGACACAGTAATACCTAAATATTTAATATTTCCTGATTGCATTTGTAAATCTAGGGAGTTTTCCAGAGAGCAATTAATTGACAGTACCGTAGATTTAGACCAGTTTAAAGAGTAATCCGATACTTTAGAGAAAGATTCTAGTATTCTAATTACTTGTAAAAGAGAATTATTTGAATGCTGGAGATAAAGTAATACATCATCCGCGTACAGACTAATCTTATGCTCTATTTTCATGCATTTTATACCTTTTACAGTTTTTGTTTGTCTGATCGTTGCTGCTAGAGGTTCTATAAAGATGGCAAAAAGTGATGGAGAAAGAGGGCATCCTTGCCTGGTGCCCCTCTGTAGACAAAAACTGGAAGATATTTGATTATTTGTCCTGACACAGGCTGTTGGAGAATTGTATAAAATTTTTAAGGATATGGGACGATAACTAGTGGGCAACATAGGATCTTTGCCTGGCTTAAGCAGAAGGCTGATGGTGGCAGAATTCATATTAGCTGGAAATCTACCTTTTTCCTGTATTTCCTGCAACATTCTGTGGAACGTTGGGGCTAGAATATTCCAGAACTCTTTGTAAAACTCAGTGGGGAATCCATCTGGACCTGGAGCCTTTTTATTAGGCATGCTTTTAAGAGCTTCCTGGGTTTCAGCTGTTGTCAGCGGGGAATCCAGTGTCATTCTTTGGTTATCTGATAATTTAGGAAGTGTAATTTTATCCAGAAATTGCTTAATATCCTTCTCTGATGGATTTATCTGTGGTGTGTATAAAGATTTGTAGAAACCGCGGAAGGTATTATTTATACACTCCGGTTCACTTACTGTATTACCAGTTGAATCTGTAACTGCAAATATAGTAGTTTTCTCCTTATTGATTTTAAGCTGATTAGCTAGAAAGCTTCCTGACTTATTGCCATGTTCAAAATTTTCTATTCGGAGTCTTTGTATTAGAAATCTATTTTGCTTTTCAATATAGTGATTTAGTTCTAATTTTACTTCACGGATTTTACCTAACTTTTCTTCTTCTTGAGAGGATTCTAGTAACTTAAGTTTTTCCTCTAATTGCTGAATCTTTTTGTTTTCTTTTTTCTTTTTATGAGATGAGAAAGAAATTATTTTACCTCTCATCACTGCTTTTCCAGCTTCCCACAATATCGATGCCGATGTACCTGGTTGATCATTGTATTCTAAGTATGAGGCCCACTGTTCTTTGATGAATTTTATAAATTCTTCATCTTTAAGCAATGATGTATTAAATCTCCAGCTATTGTTTTGTGGGGTTATTTTTTTATTAGTTAAGGTGAGAGTAACAGGAGCGTGATCACTGATAGCAACAGGATGAATTACCGTCTCTGAAACTTCCGACAGCAGTGAGCTGCTTATTAGAAAGTAGTCGAGAGTACGAATGGTGAACATTTGAGAAAAAAGTATATTCTTTACTATTAGGATGAAGAGAACGCCATGCATCGCAAAGACCAAAATCACTCATGTATTGCTTGACTACACTTACTGACTGCCAACTACGCTGAGCCCCTGTTGTATTCAACCTGTCTATATCGTTATTTAAACCAAAGTTGAAGTCACCTCCTATAATTAGTGAACAATCCCCGTGTTTTGAAAGTGCAAGGAAGAATTGGTGGAAAAAAAGAGGGGTCATCAACATTTGGACCATATATACTGACAATACATAACTTCTGGTTATGGATAGCTCCGTCCGTCCGTCCGTTGTCTTCCGCTTATCCGGGGTCGGGTCGCGGGGGTAGCAGCTTCAGTAGGGAGGCCCAGACGTCCCTCTCCCCAGCCACTTGGGCCAGCTCCTCAGGAGGAACCCCAAGGCGTTCCCAGGCCAGCCGGGAGACATAGTCCCTCCAGCGTGTCCTGGGTCTTACCCTGGGCCTCCTCCCGGTGGGACGTGCCTGGAACACCTCTCCAGGGAGGCGTCCAGGAGGCATCCTGACCAGATGCCCGAGCCACCTCAACTGGCTCCTCTCGACGTGGAGGAGCAGCGGCTCTACTCTGAGTCCTCCCCGGATGACTGAGCTCCTCACCCTATCTCTAAGGGAGAGCCCAGACACACTACGGAGAAAACTCATTTCAGCCGCTTGTATCCGGGATCTCGTTCTTTCGGTCACGACCCAAAGCTCGTGACCATAGATGAGGGTAGGAACGTAGATCGACCGGTAAATCGAGAGCCTTGCCTTTTGGCTCAGCTCTCTCTTCACCACAACGGATCGGTACAGCGCCCGCTTCACAGCAGACGCTGCACCAATCCGCCTGTCGATCTCCCGCTCCATCTTCCCCTCATTCGTGAACAAGACCCCAAGATACTTGAACTCCTCCACTAGGGGCAGGACATCCTCCCCAACCCGGAGAAGGCACTCTACCCTTTTCCGGTTCAAGACCATGGTCTCGGATTTGGAGGCACTGATTTTCATCCTGGCCGCTTCGCACTCGGCTGCGAACCGCTCCAGTGAGAGCTGTAGATCACGCCCTGATGAAGCCAATAGGACCACGTCATCCGCGAATAGCAGAGACGCAATCCTAAGGTCACCAAAGCGGATCCCCTCAACACCTTGGCTGCGCCTAGAAATTCTGTCCATAAAAGTTATGAACAGAATCGGTGACAAAGGGCAGCCTTGGCGGAGTCCAACTCTCACCGGAAACGAGTCCGACTTACTGCCGGCAATGCGGACCAGACTCTGACACCGGTCGTACCGGTCTCTGTTATGGATAGCTATTTTAATTATTATGTATCTACCTCCAGGATCTATAGTTTTGTCTAATATTTTAAAACTAACGTTTTTGTGGATTAAGATTGCTACACCTCTCTGTCTAGAGTTATAGCCGGCCGCAAACACATCAGGGAACTCAGGTGAATTAAGCTCACTTGCATTTGTAGCTGATTTGTGGGTTTCTTGCAATAAGACAACATCTGCCTTTAATCTAGTAAGCTGGTTAATGATCTTAATTTTTTTCTCTCTGGTGCCAGCCCCATGCACATTCCATGTCACAAACTTTACATTCGCCATAGATGTGAGTGAGAAGTTAAAAGGTGCATGCCCTCGAGAAAATAGTCATACATAGACCCAGGTAGCATCATATGATGTGCTTGTGATTGTCTGATGATCAGGAAAGAAGCAGACAAATAAGATAGAAATACACAAGGAAATAAGAAAGTGCAAAGAGTAAGAGAATGTAAAGAAGGATAAACCATAGTCCGTGCCTTCTGTACCCAACCGTGAACAACAACCATACCAACGTGCTCTTGAGCTGTGCGTGTATTTCATTTATCACCGTGTACCAATCTGTGCACCTTTTTTATTTTTTTATTTTTTTAAGTCATTGAAACATGCTTTAAATCCACCTTTGGTGTAACTAATAGGGCCAAGGGGTGATCTTCTGATCCCTGAACAACTGTCCATTAATATAAAGTCTGTCAACCGATATGGTGGCTTTAACGCCGTCCATCATGTATTTCTTCCTGATTGGGAACAGCACTCGCCTGCGATCTAGGATTTCCTTAGGAAACTGATCATTAACACTAAAGTCTGTCCCTCTCAGTTCCCTGCCGCAACTTCTAACAAATTCTTTTTGTTTATAATGCTCAAATTTTGCTACAATCGGACGGGACGAGTTTTGTCGGGTTTCTTACCTCCGAGCCGGTGGAATCGATGAAAAGTGATGTTTTTTACCTGATCCGCCGGGATTTTCAGCTTCTGCTGGAGAAAGCCACGGACTGTTTCCTCGGCTAACTCTCCCTGCTGCTCCTGGATGCCTGCAAAGACAAGATTATCTCTCATACTTCGCGACTGTATGTCCAGAATGGATTCCTTCATTTTCTTATTTTCGCCAGAAAGCTGGATAATCCCTTCAGTCAACTCCGTAACCTTCCCCCTCAGCGCGTCATTCTCGGCGGCCATAGCTGTTAGCTGGGCTTGGCTAAACTCCACCGACTCCCTGAGAGACTGAAACTCCTTATGTAGAACTTCTACCAAGGCGAGACGCGCGTCAAGGCTGGTAAGCTTCTTGTCGATGGATTCCAAGATGTCACTGAAGTTCCTGTCGGGAGACAGAGTAGAAGATGAAGAAGACGCGCTGGTAGAATTAGAACGAGTGCGCTTAAGTGACGGTGTGTTAGCAGCCGTAGGCTTCTGGGCCTTCCCCATCACGATGCTATCAAAACACTCGTCCAGGTAGCACTCCAGGCTCGTCAAGGTCTCTTCGTCCAGTTTGTTCCCTCGTAAAAAATAAGACAGTTGTAAATGTTTGGGCTTTTACTTTGTATTATTTTCAGTTATTGGTTCGTTCTTACCTTAGCGTGTTTGATTTTGAATTACATGAACGCCTCCATTTTACTTACGCACAGCTTTCGTGAGATCTCAGCCGCTCATCTCAGCTCCTCTCCAATTTGGAGAGGAGCGGTTTTCTAAGTCCTGTCATCTCATCTCCATTCGTAAACTGCCCAACGCCCTTCAGACTGCCCAACTCCTGATTAAACACGTGTTCAGACTCCATGGCATCCCTGTTGACATCCTTTCTGACCGGGGCCCCCAGTTTGTGTCACAGGTCTGGCGACACTTCTGTTCTGCTCTCGGTGCCCGCTACACTCTCACCTTCGGATATCACCCCCAAACCAACGGCCAAACAGAAAGAATGAATCAGCAGTTGGAAACAACCCTTCGCTGCCTCACCTGCGCCTCACCCACGGACTGGAACAAGTATTTACCTTGGGTTGAATATGCTCTCAATTCCCACATTTCATCCGCTCCTGGACGTTCGCCTTTTGAAATAGCCTTGGGATACCAACTACCTCTCCTGCCCACCGACAAACTCAAGATTCCCTTTGCATCTGTCAACGAATACATCACTCGCTGCCAAGACATCTGGAAATCTACCATCACTGCTCTCTCACGCACTGCAGAGCAGAACGAGAAGTTCGCCGATCAGCGCCGTAGACCTGCCCCCCAGTATCGCCCCGGTCAGAGGGTTTGGTTATCGTCCAGGGATGTTCTCACCAATCCATCCGCCAAGAAACTAGTTCCTCGATTCACTGGACCCTATGAAGTCGAGTCTGTCATCAGTCCAACCTCCGTCCATCTGCGTCTGCCTCCTCGCTCCCGAGTACACCCTACCTTCCACGTGTCCCAGATCAAGCCTGTTTTGGACTGTGAACTTTGCCCTCCGACCGAGCCCACTCCACCCATTCAGGACAGTCGGAACCCCCGCGTCCTCGGGATCGTGGACGCCCGTCGACGAGGTAAGGGTTTCCAGTATCTCGTCGATTGGGAGGGTCGCGGTCCTGAGGAGCGGTCATGGGTTTCTGGCTCTTCCATTGTGAACAAGGACTTGATTTAATGGCTTTTGGTCTTCACCAGCCCTTAATAATCAAGCTCCATCATATATCAGAGCTCTGATTACCCCGTATGTTCCTAACAGAGCACTTCACTCTCAGACTGCAGGTCTGCTGGTGGTTCCTAGAGTCTCTAAAAGTAGAATGGGAGGCAGATCCTTTAGTTATCAGGCTCCTCTCCTGTGGAACCAACTCCCAGTTTTGGTCCGTGAGGCAGACACCCCGTCTACTTTTAAGACTAATCTTAAAACCTTCCTTTTTGACAAAGCTTATAACTAGAGTGGCTCATGTTACTCTGAGCTGCCTTTATAGTTTTACTGCTATAGGCTTAGGCTGCTGGAGGACATCAGGATCTAATTTTCTCACTCTTTAGAGTTCTACTGTTCTTCAATTATGCGTTATGTGTTGTCATTTCTGCTTTAACTTTCTGTTCTCTCTCTTTTATCTTCATAGTAGGTACACCTGGTCTGGCGTTCTGTTAACTGTGACATCATCCAGTGAAGACGGCTCACCCGCTATTACCATCTAATGTAGAACAGATTACTGGATCAATGTGTGCTTCTGTGCTTTTTGTCTCTCTTGTTGTGTCTCTGCTCTGTCTTCTCTAACCCCCAGTCGGTCGAGGCAGATGACCGTTCATACTGAGCCTGGTTCTGCCGGAGGTTTTCCTTCCCGTTAATGGGGAGTTTTTCTTCCCACTGTCGCTTCATGCTTGCTCAGTATGAGGGATTGCTGCAAAGCCATGGACAATGCAGATGACTCTCCCTGTAGCTCTACGCTTCTCCAGGAGTGAATGCTGCTTGTCGGGACTTTGAAGCAATCAACTGGTTCCCTTATATATGAACATTTTTGACCAATCTGTATAATCTGACCCAATCTGTATAATATGATTGAACTTAACTTTGTAAAGTGCCTCGAGATGACATGTTTCATGAATTGGCGCTATATAAATAAAATTGAATTGAATTGAATTCACACCCTTCCACATCTTCGTCTGGGCTGCCAGGAGGCGACCGTTGAGGGGGGGTAGTGTCAGGGTGCTCTGTTTTCCGTGCTCTAATTCTGCTTCACAGGTGGTTCTAGTTGGCTGGGGGGTGTGACCCACACCTGCCGCGCGTTTGGAGCGGCTTCCTCTGGCTCCTTAAGGAGAGCTCAGACAGATGGAAGATGCCAGAGCCTTAACTCAGTCGTGGTACGACGTGGCCTCTGACCAAGATCCTGTAGTGTGCTTGTCTCCCGTTCGTATCTGCATGTGGGCTAAACACTCGAAAAACATGACACTAACAGGGAATAGAGAATGGCCTGACATGGAGGAAACTTAACTAAACTAATAAGGAACAGATCTAAAACAACTACAGAAACAATAAAGGCCATAACTAAATCTAACAAGAATTCAATATAAATACCAGACATGCATAAAACAAGGATCTAACAGGACTACTAAAATAATAATCAACATAGCTAATCAGACAGAAACTGAATCTAACAACTACCAGAATCTATAATAAACATACTGAACAGAAAACTAAACAAAAGACAAACACAATGATCTAAGGATAATTATAACAAAATAACCAGATTACAGTATTCCCAGGGAGCTAACATGAGTAATAACATCCTCAGGGATCTTGACAAAGGTAGGTACAGCTGCTAATAGATAGCTGCTGTTAAGTCCTGCAGCAGAATAGATTTAGATAAGATTTCTGTCCTGTAATGAATGACTGGTTGGAAAGTTGGAAAGTTTCCTGGTTGGAAAGTTTCCTGATGAGGAGCTCATGTTTTTCTGTGAATTTCTGCCATGGCCCCTCTTTCAAAACGCACTTCCTTGGAAGTATGGGACTGGGAAGCTGGTTTTACCCACAAATTCAGGACCATCAATGGCAGAGGTGGGGATTAATTCCTTTTCTGGTTTCTAAGTGCTTTAAAATGAGCTTTGGTGAATTTTTGTGGTTTATTGTCTTTTCTTTGTTTTTTGCAGTTATTCCTTAATTTTATTTCTTTTCTCTGAACTAAAGTCATGATTTGAAGTTGTTTTTATGCTTAGAGGACTGTTCCTCACCTTTGCTCCAGATCTAAACTGTTCTCCACCTTTAGACTCTGCACTTTGCCTATAGTCATCTGACACTCGATCTTGGGCTGTTTGCCTTTTGTTGTTGGTTCTAATCCGACTCTTTGATCATTGAGTCGTCCTTTTCTGAAATTAGCTTGTTTGTAACAAAGTAAACCTTATCAGTCTTGTGTTCCAGTCCAAGCACAAACACTGGTTTTCTCCCTAACTCCTTTTCATCTGTGTTAATAGCTTTAGCGTTGTTGATGATTATCTGAGCTGCTGTCCAATCAGAGAACAACACTAAGTAACCTTTGATCAGTTTGGACTCTGGATATTCAGCTGCAGACAAACACATGGTCCTCCCTCTCCGCACTGTGTGATACATGATGAAGCTTCCTCTACATGCTCCTATTTTCCTGTTTCCCTCAGTCCTGTTGGTCGGGATCTTCTTCCCTCTGGCTGATGGCGGACACATCCTTGCCTTTCCAGGTGAGTACAGCCACTGGCTGAACATGCGGACCATCATAGAAGAGCTTGTCAGAAGAAACCACAAGGTCACCATCCTGGTGCCAGATGCATCGCCATCCGTCAACTACAACAGTAGCCAAGATGCTGCCAAGTTCAACTTCCTGGTGTTCAAGGTGATGAGATCCAACGACTAGTCCAAAGATCAATGCCTGTCAGTCAGTGTTAGCCAATGTCGATCCACTATCGGTCAGTTTGAAACATCGTCTTTAAATGTGTGTGGTTCTACTCTTGACTCTGGAATGCCCTGACAAAGTTTCCCCTCGTTGGTGTGTAAGTAGTGACCAATAATAGATTAATTACCTGATCAGCTCTATGTTTCCTTCTTCAGGTTCCGTTCAGCAGATCAGACATGGATGGCATAATGCAAGATTTTATACAGTTCTCCATGTACCAGGCCTATAACTCTTCCATGCTGCATCGGTTTCTGGTACCACTGACAATCTTGGGGAAGTTTTCCCAAATAGGCATGCAGCAATGTGACGCTATGTTGAAGAACCAGGAGCTGATGGCTACTCTACGGGACTTAGCCTTCAATGTAGTCCTCCTGGACCCCATGGTGGTTTGTGGAAACCTTGTGGCCGAAATGCTTGGCGTGCCACTAATCCTTTCACTGCGTTTCTCGTTTGGCAGCACCTTGGAACGTCACTGTGGTCAGGCATCGATGCCGGCGTCCTTCGTCCCGGCCTCTCCACTGCCGTACAGTGACCGCATGACGTTCCAGGAACGTCTGATCAACATGTTAACGTACATGGGAACGTCTGTGCTGAGTGAACTGTACTGGAAAAAGACGTTGGATTCACTTTACACTGAGATCAAAGGTCAGATCTGTGTGACACCCATCCTCCATCATCAAAAGCGCATCACACAAACAGCATAAACCTTCAGTAGGGTTAGGCTGCAGGATGAGGGTGGATGGCTTGAGCCTTGTGCCCTTACAAGCTAAGGCGAATCATAGCTACTGCATACCGTAAAGGGTTAGGGCTGCGGCAGCAAACCACTCAAAATTTTTTTAACTGTTAGAGTCACAATTGCCTTCCCAGATCTTTATCAACATTGTCAATTTATTTAACGTTAACATATGATACAAGCGGCTGAAATGAGTTTTCTCCGTAGTGTGTCTGGGCTCTCCCTTAGAGATAGGGTGAGGAGCTCAGTCATCCGGGGAGGACTCAGAGTAGAGCCGCTGCTCCTCCACGTCCAGAGGAGCCAGTTGAGGTGGCTCGGGCATCTGGTTAGGATGCCTCCTGGACGCCTCCCTGGAGAGGTGTTCCGGACACGTCCCACCGGGAGGAGGCCCAGGGGAAGACCCAGGACACGCTGGAGGGACTATGTCTCCCGGCTGGCCTGGGAACGCCTTGGGATTCCTCCTGAGGAGCTGGCCCAAGTGGCCGGGGAGAGGGACGTCTGGGCCTCCTGAAGCTGCTACCCCCACGACCCGACCCCGGATAAGCGGAAGAAGACGGACGGACGGACGGACGGTTAACATATGATATTTTTGTATCTGTTGCAACTTACTTGTACAGCATATTAAATCTGTAGGCTTATGTAAAAACATTGAGAAATGACCAACACTAATGTTGGCTCCATGAAGGGCCAGCTTTGAGGGGATTACCATGAAACAGATTCCGACGCTGTCAGGTTTTGAATTATATTTTCTGTCATTGTGAAGTGCTTTTCCTCCAGAATAATAAACCTGACAGGAGCATGTCCTGTGTGAACAGGAAGTGCAAGCAGCTTCTGTAGCTCCCTGGGTAGGGCGGATATTTGGCTGATCAGGACCTTCTGGGACATCGAGACACCGCGGCCAATACCGCCAAACTTTTTCTACGTGGGCGGTCTTCACTGCAAACCAGCCAATCAGCTGCCAGAGGCATGGTTCAACTTCCTGTTTTATTTACAGATCAAAATGATGCAGTGACATAAAGCTTATGACATAAAGCTTATGTCACTTGCTGCAGGACATAGAGGCATTCGTGCAGAGCTCTGGGGACGCTGGTGTGGTGGTTGTCACCTTTGGGTCCATGGTGACCAGTCTGACAGCAGAGAGAGCTGATGTTATCGCCACTGCTTTGGGACGAATACCACAGAAGGTCAGACGCCACAACTGCTCGTTTTCAGCTGTTTCCTCTTACCAGTTACCAACTGTCATGTGACATCTTTTAGGTAATTTGGCGTTATCGTGGCAAAACCCCAGGGACCCTGGCATCAAATACAAAAATTTATGATTGGATACCACAGAATGACTTACTTGGTATGACCGCCTGCATCAACTTTTCAAAGTAAAAGCCTGCTGTCTCTCATTCTTTCTGTTAGGAGTTTTCAAAATTAATGCTGAATGTATCACGTGATTATAGATTGCTCAGTAACAGCTGCTGTTGCTGTTTAGAAAACTTTTCCAGTAAGAGCCCCATGTCTGACCTCCAGGCCACCCCCTGACCCGAGCCTTCGTGACGCATGGCGGCACCAACGGTTTATATGAATCTTTGTTTCACGGGGTTCCGGTGGTTGGTATCCCACTGTTTGGTGATCAGCCAGATAACCTGGCCCGTCTAAGCCACCGTGGGGCTGCCATCATCCTCCACTTTAACCTCATGACAGTGGATGAGCTGGCGGGTGCGCTGCATGCTGTCATTAATGAGCCCAGGTAAAGTGGATGTCACAGGAAGTAGTCTTTACTTTGAGTTCTTTTTTATGTTGTCTTTTAAAGCAAATACTCTGACTTACCTTTGTTGTAGCCCCTCCTTCACAGTAAAACACGTCCACTCCTTTTTCTTCCCATGTTGCTCAGCTTTAGGTCAAACATGCAGACCCTGTCCTCACTGCACCGCCAGCGGCCAGTGACACCGCTAACCACAGCCACCTTCTGGGTGGAGTTTGTGATGCGGCATGGAGGAGCTGGACACCTGAGGCTGGCGTCAAATGACCTGTCCTTGTTCCAGTACTACAGTTTGGACACAGGAGCAGCTCTGCTTCTCACCATGGCAGCAGGTTCCACCATCGGCTGGTCAGCGCTTTGCTGTTTCCTGCGGCACTGCAGACGGCGAGCGCAAAGAGAGAACAATGACTGACCAGTTCAGTTGCTGAACTGTAATATTAATAATAAGGTGCATGTGATTTAATCAGTAAATGGATCAGTCCAGTCCTGACAAAATATTAATTCCAGTTATCAATTACATCTCCCATGTCAGAATTCCTTACTTTTCTAGACAGAATCCCTCAAAAGACGAGAGTTCCCCCTGGATCATGCATGGCTTGATTTAATAATACACATTGTATGGTAACTTTTATATGACCTGTGCTTATATAGTGCTTCATCAAGTCCCGAGAACCCAAAAGCACTTCACACTATAATCTGTTCAAAAGTTCATACTCTGTCAGTCCTGGTTTATTGTTCAATTCAATTCAATTTTATTTATATAGCGCCAATTCATGAAACATGTCATCTCAAGGCTCTTTACAAAGTCAAATTCAATCATATTATACAGATTGGTCATAAATTTCCTATATAAGGGAACCAGTTGATTGCTTCAATGTCCCGACAAGCAGCATTCACTCCTGGAGAAGCGTAGAGCTACAGGGAGAGTCGTCTGCATTGTACATGGCTTTGCAGCAATCCCTCATACCGAGCAAGCATGAAGCGACAGTGGAAAGAAAAACCACCCATTAACGGGAAGGAAAAACCTCCAGCAGAACCAGAACCAGGCTCAGTATAAACGGTCATCTGCCTCGACCCTCGACCCACTGGGGGTTAGAGAAGACAGAGCAGAGACACAACAAGAGAGACAAAAAGCACAGAAGCACACATTGATCCAGTAATCTGTTCTACATTAGATGGTAATAGTGGTGATCTGTCCTCCCTGGATGATGTCACAGCTAACAGAACGTCAGACCAGGTGTACCTACTATGAAGAAAAAAAAGAGAGAGAACAAAAAGTTAAAAGCTGAAATGACAACAAGCAATGCAAAACTGGAGAGCAGTAGGAGAACTCAGCAGAGTGAGAGAAATAGGCCCTGATGTCCTCCAGCAGCCTAAGCCTATAGCAGCATAACTATAGAGGTAGCTCAGAGTAACATGAGCCACTCTGACTAGAAGCTTTGTCAAAAAGGAAAGTTTTAAGATTAGTTTTAAAAGTAGACGGGGTGTCTGCCTCACGGACCAAAACTGGGAGTTGGTTCCACAGGAGAGGAGCCTGATAGCTAAAGGATCTGCCTCCCATTCTACTTTTAGAGACTCTAGGAACCACCAGCAGACCTGCAGTCTGAGAGCGAAGTGCTCTGTTAGGAACATACGGGGTAATCAGAGCTCTGATATATGATGGAGCTTGATTATTAAGGGCTTTATACGTTAGAAGAAGAATTTTAAATTCTATTCTTGATTTAACAGGAAGCCAATGAAGGGAAGCTAAAATTGGAGAAATATGATCCCTCTTGTTGATTTTCATCAGAACTCTTGCTGCAGCATTTTGGATCAGCTGAAGGCTTTGAACTGCATTTTGTGGACTTCCTGATAGTAAAGAATTACAATAGTCCAGCCTTGAAGTAACAAATGCATGGACTAGTTTTTCAGCATCACTCCTGGACAGAATGTTTCTAATTTTGGCAATATTCCTGAGGTGAAAAAAGGAAACTCTGGAAACCTGTTTAATATGGGATTTAAACAGTGTTGGGCAAGCTACTTGTCCAGTGTAGTGAGCTAAGCTATCAGTTACTCAACAATAAATTAAGCTTTACTACACAAAAGCTACCACCTATAGAAATATAGCAAGCTAAGTTACACAAATGTGTTAAAAGTAGTTTAACTACATTAGAAGCTACTTAACGTTGTACCAACCTAATGTCAGATCAATTCAAAATGAGTCTGATACACTGGTTAAAACATTTATTAAAGATCAGCCAATGACCTAACACAGTGTAGACATTGCTTTATGAGCAGCATAATAAAATACAAACTGAAGTAATTACTGCTAGAAATAAAACAAAAAGGTTATTGGCCTAGTACGTGCGGTGGCGTTAATAACGTTTGGTGCCGTTTTTTGCATATTATATTATCAGGAGGTTGTCTTTTATGTGCTCAGCCACTAGATTTAAAGGTGTTTTACCCAATAAGACCACTGCAGCACCAGACACAACCAGGAGGTCCCTGATCGTTGGGGAAAGGCAGAAAGAAGATGCACCATAAGCTTTTTCATATTTCTTTTGTCATTTTAAACATGAAACTACCAAAGCACAAGCCAAGTAGTAGAACTAAATGTTGAAAAGAAATTAAAAGCTAAATAAAATAAACCAGGTCACTTAATAAAGCTGCATTTCCTGTATGCTTTGTATTTATATTCACATGATAATATTGTCAGAATTAATAATAACATTTCTGTTAAAGATTTCATTTATCTTCTACACCAGGGGCATAAGTAGGGAGAACAAGCAGAGTGAGTTTTGTGTAATATCAGACTTTATTATTGAACTAAGCAGGATTTAGACAGGATCAGAAAGGAAGGTGCATCTTCTTTCTGCCTTTCCCCAACGATCAGGGACCTCCTGGTTGTGTCTGGTGCTGCAGTGTTCTTATTGGGTAAAACACCTTTAAATCTAGTGGCTGAGCACATAAAAGACAACCTCTTGATAATATAATATGCAAAAAACGCCACCAAACGTTATTAACGCCACCGCACGTATTTTACGCGAGCGCGCGTTTTTTACGTCACCGCGCGTTCTGGCTGGAAACGCGCGGTGACTAAAAAACGCGCGCTCGCGTAAAATACGGGTTGGAACTGCACGTTATTGTAAGGGCGAGTATTTGCCTAATCGGCTTGCCATAAGTTCCACTGCCGTATGCATGCGCATGTTTCGATAGATACAGACAGGAGAGGCAAAGTAGAAGCTCGCGCATGAACATGTCCAACCAACAACTCTGATTGATTGTTCACTCTGAATGTTGTTTCAAAATAGCAAACCTGGTTTCATTTCTTAGTTATGTCCTGGATTTTGTAGCGTTTGCGGACGCTACGTCGCTACTTGATCAAAAAAATAACGTCACTACAGGAAAGTTACTTGATTCATAAAGCAGCGACGCTACGGTCAAGCTACTGGAAAATGTAGTTTAACTAATAGCTTCGCTACATGTAGCGGCGCTACTGCCCATCACTGGATTTAAATGACATGTCTTGGTCAAAAATAACACCAAGATTTTTTACTTTATTACCAGAGGCCAAATTAATGCCATCCAGATTAAGTGATTGATTAAGAAGTTTATTTTTTGAGGACTCTGGTCCAAAGATTACAACTTCTGTCTTGTCAGAATTTAGATGCAGGAAATTTAAAGTCATCCAGCTTTTGATGTCATCAAGACATGACTGCAGTCGAAGTAACTGATTGGATTCATCAGGATTTATGGATAAATATAGCTGAGTGTCATCATAACAGTGGAAATTAATCCCATGCTGTCTGATAATTTTGCCAAGTCTTTGGAGGGAGAGACCTTATATTTTATAGACCACATTTAATTCTTTTATTTTTTGGCTCAAAGTGATCCGTATGGATTTTTATTAGATTTTTATGATTAGTTCCTTTTAGATCTGTTTTTGATCTGTTAAGTTTTTGCCGTGGGAAAGACACCGTCTCAATAGGGTAATGGGTGGGTAACAGTACAGAAGCTGCAGAGAGGTGTGTTAAACTACGGCTCTGCTTCCTGGTCTGGACCCTGGGTTGTCAGCATTTAGGAGAACTAATAAATCCGGCCAGATTCCTAGAAAGAAGAGCTGCACCATCCAAAGTGGGATGAATGCCGTCTCTCCTGATCAGACCAGGTTTTCCCCAGAAAGTTCTCCAGTTATCAATGTAGCCCACGTCGTTTTCAGGACACCACCTAGACAACCAGCGGTTGAATGATGACATGCGGCTAAACATGTCATCAGTGGTCAGATCAGGCAGGGAACCAGAGAGAATTACGGAGTCCGACATTGTTTTAGCAAACTCACACACTGAAGCAACACCAACTTTAGTGACCTCCGATCGGCGTGACCGGGTGTCATTACCGCCAGCGTGAATAACAATTTTGCGGTATTTACACTTATCCTTAGCCAGCAGTTTCAGGTTAGATTCTATGTCGCCCGTTCTGGCCCCTGGCAGGCATTTAAATATGGTCCCTGGTGTCTCTAGTGCCACGTTTCTGACTATAGAGCTCCCAATAATCAGGGTCGGCTTCTCACCGGGTGTGTCGCTGAGTGGGGAAAACTTGTTAGAAACGCAGACGGGTTGGTGGTGACCTGGGGGCTGGAATCTAGAGCTATGCTTCCTACAGACCGTCACCCAGCCGGCCTGCTTACCCGGCTGCTCGGGTGCTGCTGCTGGAGGACCGCTACGTGAAGTTAATATCTGTGGCTCCGCGCTAGCAAAGGGGCTATCAGCTGGTTTTTCAACAGCATGGAGCCGGGTCTCCAATTCTGACACCCTCGCCTCCAAAGCTACAAAAACACTACATTTATTACATGTACCATTATCACTAAAGGAGGCAGAGGAATAACTAAACATCTGACACAGAGAGCAAGAGATAGGGGGAGACTTAGACAGAGATGGAGAAGCGGATGGAAGGATAGGGGAGGAAGCCATTGTGAGGCTAAAGCTAGGCTAGGCTAAAGCTAGGCTAGCGACCTCTTACCACGCCAATAAAAGCAAACCGTGTGAAACACGGAGAGTTCCCAAACATTAAAGTGCAGCAGCAGAGAATGTTTTAAAAGTGCTTATGTGTTAGAAACAGATGTTATAGCAAAGAGATTAAAGATAAAAGCAAGAGAGTCTGGAACAACAGACCGCAACAGGTGGCATTTTAAGATCTCTGTCCAGCTTCTGGAAAGCAATAGCTCAGAAACACATTTATGTCAGTATTTAGGTAAGGCAGGCAGTCAAAAAAAAGTTCTGGCTGATTCTGGGAAGGTGTTGCATCTTTTCTTTCCTTTTCTTTTTAAAATTTAGTCCAAAACATTTCCTTCTTCCAAATTATCTGAATAACTACCTTGAATGTAGTTACTCTGTCACTGGTGTTGTGCCATTATGACATGACAGACTGCAGCTCCCAGCATGCAACACGGTCTATGGGAGCCACCCCGGTGGAAACCTTACGTGGTTACCGTGGAGATGCCTATAAAAGCATGCTACACTATCATTTCAGTCTTCTTCTCTGACAGCCCGCCAACTGGAAAGACACAAACAGCTGTCCCTCACGCTGGGTTTCCCCTACATGGCACGTGATTCGATTCCCTGCTGGGCCGAGTTCTGACGAATCATCTTTTCCCCTGTATTCCCCATCGGCCAGGTCTTGGCTTTAAAATTAATTTTTGATCCCGCTGGATGCCGTTATCTTCCAGGAATCGCTGGACTCTGCTCGTTTTGTTTTGGCCGAACAGATCGTCGGAGAAGCGCCCAGAAAACATGGTGTTTTCTGCTCCTCATGGCGAGGTGATCCGAGCCTACCCGAGTTTCTGCCTTGGAGCCACAGATAGCACCATGCCAGCACCTTCCCACTGAAGCGACAGCAAGTAAAAGGCTCTTCTCTTTTTATTTCCTTTTTTTCCCACCCATAAGGTGGTGTTGGGCCTGGGCAGAACCTATTGGGAAATAGTTGTTAAAAATCCGTCTGTTCTGCATTACCCATGATGCATCTGCTCATTTTGTAGTTCTAACTTCACATAGCTGAGCCAGTTGTTTTTCTGTGCTTCCGGGTGGTTCGGTGGCATAAAAATAGCATCCACAGATAGCATCCACCATTAATCCTTCCTTTATCCTGTGTGTATGAAACCTGAATGAGACATGAAATGTGTTAGTACACATTTCATGTCTGATATTTGTGGTTTATGTCGGTTATTAGCCCACAGGTGAAATCGTCCTTGTGTTTCTCTGGCTGCCGACAATACAAGAGTTTACTTATAAGAACTCAAGTTCTATGCTATACTTTGCCAGATATATTGTCATTATATTAGTATATGAGGGCATTACTGTTCATTTCATATTTTGTGACAGTTCTGTGTCATTTGTATGTTTATTGCATTTGACCGATGATGCATGTGTGGTGTTATGGTGCCCCCTAGTGGATTTCATTGATATTACAGGCCCTTTTCATCCTGCATCTATGTGTAGCGGTTTGCCTGCATGGTTATGAATATGCACCTTTATTGTTTCTTCTGTTTCAGATAACCACACACATGCACATACACACCCACATCCATATACCAATGGAACCAAATGTAATCACCTCATCATCATCTGTACCATCATCTCCAATGTACCTGCTTTTATTCCATCAATAAACCTTCTAAGCTGCACCGGTAGAGTTGACATATTCCTTCTGACCGAGGAAAATTCAATTGAGGAGAAATCTGGAATTAGCGCGTCTTAAACGCACACAGTCTTCTACAATAGTTTTAATGCTTAATTACTCCAAAGGGGGTTTTGTTTAACTGTGCTGAATATTTCTAATGTGTGGACCAAGGTACTTTTTATCAGTTTGATTAAACAGTATAATTCAACATAGAAAAAACAGAAAAACGGCCGTTTTCTCCTTTTTTGTTTTGTTCCACAAAACAAAAAAGGAGAAAACGATTCGTTTTCCCGTTTTGTGGTTTCTGCACATAAAACCAAAATCCATTAAACGGCTTGATTTTGGTTTTTTCGTTTTCGCCCCCAAAACGGAAATACCATTCAATTTTCGGTTTCAGAAGTGGGCGTGGCTTTCAAGCCCGCCGGTCCGGTGCCCTTCAAAATAAAGGCATGGCATGGAGAAACTTTCGTTGTATTTTCTGCCCTCATCGAAACTTCTGTGTTTTAAATTAAAGCAGGTCTAATACATATATACATATATTTAGATGTAATATATATTTATATTTTTTTATAGCTACAGGGTTTACTCGGAATAAAGTCATCTATTGAGTGTCAGAGACATTTAACTGCGACAGGTATTTTAAATGACCAGCAGATGGCGCTGTTCATTAATGTGACAGTTAATCACCATATCCAGCGTATTTTAACACCTCATAGTCAATAAATGGAACATTTATGAAACGGTGTGTTGTGTGTGGAACTTTATTTTTGTGGGGGAGAATTTTTTTACATATATATCTGGGAAAACAGCCAATATAAACAGGAGTGAGGTAGAAAAAATAATTGATCGATCTCTCGCTCTCTCTCTCTCTCTCTCTCTCTCTCTCTCTCTCTCTCTCTCTCTCTCTCTCTATATATATATATATATATATATATATATATATATATATATATATATATATATATTCACTTTGAATGTTGAATTCACTGTGCTTTAACACATGTGGAATTATATAATTATCAAAAAAGTGTGAAACTGCAAATATATGTTAAATTCTAGGTTCTTCAAAGTAGCCACCTTTTGCTCTGATTACTGCTTCGCACACACTCTGCATTCTCTTGATGAGCTTCAAGAGGTACTAGTTTGCCCTTTTGCTTTCACTCTGCGGTCCAGCTCACCCCAAACCATCCTGATTGGGTTCAGTTCCAGTGATTGTGGAGGCCAGGTCATCTGGTGCAGCACCCTATCACTCTCCTTCTTGGTCAAATAGCCCTTACACAGCCTGGAGGTGTGTTTGGGGTCATTGTCCTGCTGAAAAATAAATGATGGTCCAACTAAACCAAACCGGATTGAATAGCATGTACCTGCAAGATGCTGTGGTAGCCATGCTGGTTCAGTATGCCTTTAAGATTGAATAAATCCCCTAACCCAGCAAAGCACCCCCACACATCACACCTCCTCCTCCATGCTTCACGGTGGGAACCAGGCATATAGAGTCCATCCGTTCACCTTTTCTCCGTCGTAAAAAGACACGATGGTTGGAACCAAAGATTTCAAATTTGGACTCATCAGACCAAAGCACAGATTTCCATTGGTCTAATGTCCATTCATTGTGGTCTTTAGCCTAATCAAGTGTATTCTGCTTGTTGCCTGTCCTTAGCAGTGGTTTCCTAGCAGCTATTTTACCATGAAGGCCTGATTCACACAGTCTCCTCTTAACAGTTATTCTAGAGATGTGTCTGCTGCTAGAACTCTGTGTGGCATTGACCTGCTCTCTAATCTGAGGTGCTGTTAACCTGTGATTTCTGAAGCTGCTGACTCTGATGAACTTATCCTCCGCAGCAGAGGCGACTCTAGGTCTTCCTTTCCTGGGGCGGTCCTCGTGTCAGCCAGTTTCTTTGTAGTGCTTCATGGTTTTTGCCACTGTACTTGTGGACACTTTCAAAGTTTTCCCAATTTTTCAGACTGACTGGCCTTAATTTCTTAAAGTAATGATGGCCAATTGTTTTTCTTTACATAGAATTTGTATTATGGCAAGAAAAAAAGCAGCTAACAGTCTATTCAGTAGAACTATCAGCTGTGTATCCACCTGACTTCTGCACAACACAACTGATGGTTCCAACCCCATTTATAAGGCAAGAAATCCCACTTATTAAACCTGACAGGGGACACCTGTGAAGTGAAGACCATTTCAGGTGACTACATTTTGAAGCTCATCAAGAGAATGCAGAGTGTGTGCAAAGCAGTAATGAGAGCAAAAGTTAAGTAGAACAATGACTAGAGCAAAAAAATCCAATGCTCAATGTGCCAAATGCAGAAATGAAGAAGTGAAAATACTTCGTGAACAAGTGGAGGAACTGCTGGAGGCATCTCAAGGGCTAGAAGAGGTTACCAGCAATATTCATAATCTTGTGACCCTGAGCCGGAACCTGCCTCCAGTTTGGCCAGAAATAAAACAGGCCTTTGTCTGTTTGATCTGCAGAGGTAATGTTTCCATTATGCGTGTTTACATATTGGTCAGCTATGCATAACATGTCAGTATTGCAAATTGTTTTGAGTTTGTTCTTTAATTTTGACCAAAAAAGTAACCTAAGACACAATGGACAATGCCATGACTGTGGCTCAATGGTTTGAGTAGTTGATGAAGGATGTGGGTTCGATTACAGCCTCTCCCTTTCACATGTTTATGGATCCCTGTGCAAGACACTGAACTCCGAGTTGCCTGCCGTTCTGCGTATCGGTTTATGGATGTGTGCTTGTTGTTCAGTGGAATTGGGAGAAAGTAGCTCCAGTGTACAGCTTTGAGTTTTCAGTTTGACTGGAAAAGTGTTTCATAAGTTCGGCCCATTCACCACACTGGGGCACTCAAGGTGCTTTCTGTTGTACATTTATGATAGTGGAATATAGTTTTTTTTTTTTTGTTAAGATGCATAGCCTGGAAGAACTGCATACTATGCAGAATGTATTAAACTGATCTGTCCTTTTTCAGCTGTTATGACTCGCCCCATGTTTTCGTCCTGCTGTCGGAGCCTGGTGGGATGTGCGGAGTGTGTTCAGGAGTGGAGGAACAACTCTGATCAGTGCCTCAAGTGTAGAGATGACCTGCCAAGCTACACAGAAGTAGCAGGACTCTCAGAAGCACTTAATTGCCTGAAGTTAATTGAGTAAATACTTAAAATTTCATGTTAATGTATTATGTTTTTTATTATTCGATTGGTTCATGTTCAATATGTTAAAAGTTTTTGGCTAACTACTTGTTTTTGTTTTTTGTTGGATCAGTGCAGCTATTAAATTGGTTTATATTTCATCTTGTATTTTTGTCTGAATTGTGCTTCCTATTTTGTTTTGAAGTCATTCAAACATAAATCTAGTGTTTATCCCTTTTAAAGAAAACAGAACACAATGAAAATGTAATTATGACATGAAATTAAAGTAAACATTTTTGACTTTTTGCATTATGTTACACTACGCACTAAAACAATATATTTGATGCCAGTTATAAGTAACTCCACTATTAGTGTGAATTCAATTTCTAAATTTCTTTATGGGGCAGTGATAAATTTTACATTCAAAGTGGAACATCCATCCATCCATCCATTTTCCAAACCGCTTTATCCCTCATGGGGTCGCGGGGGTTGCTGGTGCCTATATCAAAGTGGAACAGTGTTTTTTAAATATGTAGTGAAAAGTTTACAACACTGTCAAGAGTTAAAACATTCATTACAGAAATATTTTCCTCCTCTAGGAAGACAGAATAATGACAGTAACTTTCACTTCAGGGTGTTTTCTTTTGTGTAGAGTTTAAATTGATCCATCTCCAGCAAGAGTTCTTAGAGGACTTTAAAAGTGTAGCACAAAATAGGAGGGTATGCACAGTTCAGGGCATAAATCAGTCCCATAAGCAGTGGACAAGCTTTCGCTGTACTCTTGCATCCTGGGACAATCTCATAGCTGTCAGATTTTGAAAACAGAGTTACTGACATCACTCTTGCTGTCCTGCATGACACACACAACAACAACAAAAATAATGTTACTGAGAAGCAAAAATGCAGGGATAATTTTTTTCTACCTCACTCCTGTTTATATTGGCTGTTTTCCCAGATATATATGTAAAAAAATTCTCCCCCACAAAAATAAAGTTCCACACACAACACACCGTTTCATAAATGTTCCATTTATTGACTATGAGGTGTTAAAATACGCTGGATATGGTGATTAACTGTCACATTAATGAACAGCGCCATCTGCTGGTCATTTAAAATACCTGTCGCAGTTAAATGTCTCTGACACTCAATAGATGACTTTATTCCGAGTAAACCCTGTAGCTATAAAAAAATATAAATATATATTACATCTAAATATATGTATATATGTATTAGACCTGCTTTAATTTAAAACACAGAAGTTTCGATGAGGGCAGAAAATACAACGAAAGTTTCTCCATGCCATGCCTTTATTTTGAAGGGCACCGGACCGGCGGGCTTGAAAGCCACGCCCACTTCTGAAACCGAAAATTGAATGGTATTTCCGTTTTGGGGGCGAAAACGAAAAAACCAAAATCAAGCCGTTTAATGGATTTTGGTTTTATGTGCAGAAACCACAAAACGGGAAAACGAATCGTTTTCTCCTTTTTTGTTTTGTGGAACAAAACAAAAAAGTTTTGTTCCACAACAGAAACAGAAAAACGGCCGTTTTCTCCTTTTTTGTTTTGTGGAACAAAACAAAAAAGGAGAACACGATTCGTTTTCCCGTTTTGTGGTTTCTGCACATAAAACCAAAATCCATTAAACGGCTTGATTTTGGGTTTTTTGTTTTCGCCCCCAAAACGGAAATACCATTCAATTTTCGGTTTCAGAAGTGGGCGTGACTTTCAAGCCCGCCGGTCCGGTGCCCTTCAAAATTAAGGCATGGCATGGAGAAACTTTCGTTGTATTTTCTGCCCTCATCGAAACTTCTGTGTTTTAAATTAAAGCAGGTCTAATACATATATAAATATATACATATATTTAGATGTAACATATATTTATAATTTTTATAGCTACAGGGTTTACTCGGAATAAAGTCATCTATTGAGTGTCAGAGAGATTTAACTGCCGACAGGACAGACATGGCAAATTTGACACTCAGGACAGGTATTTTAAATGACCAGCAGATGTCGCTGTTCATTAATGTGACAGTTAATCACCATATCCAGCGTATTTTAACACCTCATAGTCAATAAATGGAACATTTATGAAACGGTGTGTTGTGTGTGGAACTTTATTTTTGTGGGGGAGAATTTTTTTAGATATATATTTGGGAAAACAGCCAATATAAACAGGAGTGAGGTAGAAAAAATAATCTCTCTCTCTCTCTCTCTCTCTCTCTCTCTCTCTCTCTCTATATATATATATATATATATATATATATATATATATACACAGTATTGGGGAGTAACGGATTACATGTAACGACGTTACATGTAACGTCTTGTTCTCCTGTTGCTCTCTCGTTTTGAATTGCTGAGATGTGAACCACAAACAGGAGCAAACAGGTTCAGGGATCTTAAGGATTCACAAAATTCTTTTTAAATAAATCACATATTTCTGTGGATGGTGGTTATTCATTTAAATTATTTCCGATTCTAATAAAAAGTAGAGTTGACATAAAATGTAATGAAATAATTTATACTACTTATACTTGAGTAAAATATTCTTATTTTCATGCTAAAACTGCATGTATGTGTGCATAAGAAACAAATTCTGAAAGTTGAATGGACAAAAATCACCGATCATGAGTTTGTATAACTAAGTCGATTAAGAATGTGGAAATAAAATGTGCTGCAAGTTTTGTTGAAAGACATATGACATGGTCTCTGGTAAATAATTTTGCATCATCTTTGCTCGGTAGAAATATTGTTAAAAACATTCACAACAAAGAAAACTTTGCGATGACGTCCTGCTTTGGTGCATTGGTATTTTATGTGACATCCGGTTGACTGAGTGGAGCTGAGTGGAGCTAGAGGGCAGTGGGGGCCACCATGAAGGAATTTATAGTCAGTGAGAAAACCACACGCTCTATGACAGTTCAGGTTCCATATATTGGTCATCTTTAACTTGTTTAAAAGTCTTTTTAGTCTACAAACCTCTGTGTTGACAAATGTACCAAATAAACATATAAATGCTTTAACCGAGGGTTGTAAATCCAATCAGTACCATTACATCAATGTAAAAAAATGAACAATAAGTTAAAGAGTGCTACATATTCTTCAGAGAATCCATGCTATATTATGATCGGCAAAGAAACATTTTTCGGAAAAATAAGATAAGAAATTACCCCCATGAGTTAATTTGTGCAGCCAGTGGAGTAGAGTAACAATCAGGGTGCGATTTGGTGGGGGGGATGGGGGGGATTTTCCCCCCCTCTGGTCATTCGTGTTTTATCCCTGGGGGGGATACATTCCTCCCCCTTCTGATCTGAATAAGTAATATTATCAGGGGTTTAATGTTCTCCGTCGCTGTGAGGGACTTTCGTCATTTGGAAAATGAGCTCAAAATGTTCCGTGTAGACTTTTTATTCAAGATTTTAAACAGAAGCTGCGCTTAACCAATGAAATCTGGCAGAGCTAGGACATTAGCCAATCAGAAGGAGAGTAGGACGGGTCTTTGGAAAGCGGAAATCTACCAGTCTGAGGTTTATCGGTGTTCAATCATTTTAACTTTTAAAAGAAAATCTCAAACTGACCACAGATGCATGAATGAAAGTAGCGGTAGTCAAAGGTTTTCTTTGGATTTAGGTAAACCAGCAGGTCAGAAAGTTCAGTGCATAAAACAGCTGACAACAACTTCCCTCGGTAAGTGTGTCTGTCGCTGTTATGTTTTATTTAAAACTGAAAGAGTAATGCTGTAGCTCGGCTAATTTAGCATGACGTGCTTTTTTTTTAAGAAGAAGAAGGAGGAACGGAATGTGAAACGATGTCCCGGTTTGACTGGGTCTGATTCGGAAAAAGTAAAAAAAAAAATCATAAATATTATTCCACCTGCGCTTTTCTGTAACAAAGAAGGTCGTGGAGGGGCTGTTGACCATCTCCAGCAGTCAATGAGCGAGAGGTGGGGACACAGAGTATATAGGATTGATTTATATTGAATGTTACAGTAGAGTTAATGTACAGGTGTGAAGAAGATGATGTAATGATGAAGCTGCTGTCTTTTGAATTAGCTGCAGTTTATGGAGGGTTGTGAAATTGTAAAGTGGAAAGGTGAGTGGACTGTGGACCAGTTTGGCAAAAGTGTGAAGGAAGAACTTGCTTGATGCTGCAAATATGAAAGTTAACCAGGTGATGTTCTGGATGTGGAAAGTGAAGGAGATTATGCAGAGGGCTGTCCAGGATGGTGCAAAGGCTCTGAAGCTGGAAGGTGGGAGAGATACAGGAATTGTCAATGGAACTGTCAGATTTGGTTAAAGTGGACTTTTTACAATAAGCAAATGAGGTTACTAAGGTGGCATGACGTCCACGGCCCGGGAATATATGGGCTGACTAGAAAATGTTTTCAGTCAAATTGATTTTTTTTGCTTTAACCCCTGAATATGATGGATTTTTCAAAATTGATATTAATACATGTCTTGTGTCCTTCACATTTGTAAATTAATTTTGTTGTTTGTATTTAAAGAGTATTATTACATTTTCTGCTCAAAGCGGTTAAAGTAAATTAATACTAGTGATGTTACGTTATGTGCCGAGGCTTCGAGGCGTGTGTCGAGTAATGGAGGGGGCGTTTCCGCAATGCGCGTATCGAGGCTTGCTTCATTTGGGGGAGGAGCCGAAAACGATGACGTCCGAGGCCTCGCTGGCCGGCTGTACCACGTGACTGCTTCGGGAAGTGGCTCAGATTGTTGCGCGGGGTTTGACGGCTTTAAAAACTCCACAAGCTCCATTCAAAATGTGGGTTGTTGTAGGAGAGTTGCGGTCAGTTGAGAGAGTGGATAGAGTTTGGATAGTTTGGATAGTAGAGTTTGGATAGTGGTTATTTAGTTTGAGAAAGTTAGTTTGGTGTTTGGAGAGTTTAGGAAAGAGATACATAGGAGATTTAGGAGTGCGAGGACAGGATAGGAGTAGGATGGAGCAGGCGAGAAAGAGGAGGATGTCCCCTATGTGGGAACATTTTGATTTGATAAGCCCTAACAAGGTAAGGTGAACTGAACATTTGCAGATGCATTAGGTTTGCTTATGAGGAACTGTATTTTTCACTGTTTCTTATTTTCTGTAAAGGTGAGGTGTTTATTGTGCTCCAAGGAGTTGGGGTACAATAATAACACCTCATCCATGCTAAGGCACTACCGTGCTTTGCATGAGAATAGGGATGAAACTGGAGCTTCACCCAGCCAAGGTATTTCATTACTATATTAAAAACACACTTTCACAATTTTTGCATGCTGATGTTTGCTTGTTGTGCAAATAAAGACAGGTAACAGACACTGTATTTATTCCCTTTTAACCAGCCACCAGAAAAGCAGAGCTGGATGAAGCTCTAGTCTCCATGATAGTGAAGGATACCCAGCCTTTCACTATTGTGGATGACGTTGGATTCAAGACATTTGTGTCTAAGCTGGATCCCAATTATGTTCTCCCTACAAGGCAGGTATGTGTGGGTCCATACATGAAACGAATGACTACATTATTGTATGTGTCACAGTTCAGCAATATGTATGTATGTATGTATGTATGTATGTATGTATGTATGTATGTATGTATGTATGTATGTATGTATGTATGTATGTATGTATGTATGTATGTATGTATGTATGTATGTATGTATGTATGTATGTATGTATGTATGTATGTATGTATAATCTCTTCCTTTAGGCTCTGAAGGCCATGGTGGAGGCCAAATATGAGTCTGCTAAGGAGCACGCTAAGGCTAAAGTAGAGAAGGTGGCTGCTGTTAGCCTTACATCAGATATGTGGACATCCATCAACATGGATGCCTACCTGGCAGTGACATGCCACTTTGTGGAGGAGAATGAAAAGCTGAGCTCGGTGTTGTTGGGAGTGCAGGCATTCCCCCAGTCTCACACTGCTGAAAATGTTGCTTGTGTGAAAGCCTCCCTGATGGAGGAATGGGGAATCTCAGGCAAGGTGACATGCATGGTCACCGATGGTGCTCCTAATATGGTGGCATGCGTGAGAGACCTGAAGCTTCGCCACCACATTTGTGTTGCTCAGACCCTCAATCTTATTGTGAAGAGGGCGCTTGACCACCAACCTGCGCTCTCTGGCCTCCGGGCCAAAGCAAGGAAGCTGGTTGGCTACTTTAGAAGCAGCACCACTGCTAAGGTATCCTCTTTTATTTTATTCCAATATATAATGTTAATAGTTTGTCTGTACTCCTACTGCAGTAACTTAATGGCCTACTCTTCTGTATCTTTAAAGGAGAAGCTTACACAAGTGCAGCTTCAGCTGGGCATGCAAGCAACCAAGCTGATGCAGGAGGTGGAAACAAGATGGAACAGCACCTACTTGATGCTGCACCGTCTGGTGGAGTTGAGGGAGCCAGTAGGAGCGGCATTGGCTGGATTGCACACTGACATTCCCTTTTTAACTGCCAGTGAGTTTGACATTGTTGTAGCGTGCCTTTCTTTACTCTCTCCTTTCTATGACGCCACCATGGAGCTCTCTGCAGAAGAACACGTGTCTGCATCAAAAGTTATCCCCCTCCTGAAGATGATAGAGAATGCCCTTCAGGAGGAGGACACCAAGTCGGCACCTGCAGAAGCAGTGCAAATAGGAGAGCAGCTCATCAGACATCTCAGGGAGAAGCTGCACATGCTCCAGTCAATGAGCATCTTGTCGCTGGCTACACTCCTGGATCCACGATTTAAAGTTATAGCATTTTTCAGCAACACAAAAGCTGCTGAAGCAGTGAAGCGCTTGACTTCAGAGTGTGCCACCGTAATCCGACGGAACCTAGAAGAGAACACTCACGAGATTCCCCAGGCTTCCACCTCTCAAGAATTCAGTGGAGGTAATCTTTTGTATTACATTTTGAGATTACTTATTCCTATTAAAACACTTACTAACCTGACCTGTGGTTTCCATTTAGGTAGCAGACTTTGGCAAAGATTGGACACTAGTGTCATGGAGGCAAAGAGGACTCCAAATGTCTCAGCAGATGCCACCGTAGAGGTCCAGCGCTACCTCTCAGAGGCGAACATAAGCAGGCTGGAGAACCCCCTGGAGTACTGGGCTAATCCTCGGTCACTGTACCCCAATCTGTACAAACTTGCACTTATTTATTTATGCACCCCGGCATCATCTGTGCCATGTGAGCGTGTCTTTTCAAAGGCTGGAGAAGTAGTATCAAAAAAGAGAAATCGTTTGAAACCAAAAACTGTGGAGAAATTGTTGTTTCTTAATAAAAATGCATGAAATCATCCAAGTTACACAAGCATCAGCCTATTCATTACCCCTCCCTAGTTCCATAAGCACTTTCACTGTCCTCTGCCTGATTAAGGCTATGCCATTTTTGTAGAATCACAGAAAAACATTATTACACAACATGCCATATCACATGACACTCCTATTTTGGGAATAATTACACACAGAGAATACATTCAAACAATATTTTATTGTACACATGTGTTTACAAAATTTATGTAGACAAATGATTTCGTCCTACACCTTCTGTGAAGTCATTCCCAAGAGCCATAATAGACAAAAATGATATGCATCACACGTGTTAAGATACAGCTGGCTGTGATTATACAACTTGCCAGTAGGTGGTGCTGTGTGCACATGAACCGTCAAGAAATGAACCTTTTCTCGAACCAGTTGGCTGAGTGGTTCAATGCCTCATGAGGCTTCATCTCGCCATCACTAATTAATACCTACTCCTGAGTCCCGACAGTAGATGGCACAAGTTTAAAAACAAAAGTCTAACCTACTGGATCTAGCTGTCAGGGTTTGTTTATCGATGAACTCAGGACGCACACACGGAACTAAAAGTTTGAGTCTTTATTAAAGGAAGTATGCTTGGTGGTGAGTGATGAAGACCGGAGGTTCAGGACTGCAGAAGGTCAGGGATGTAGGTGATGGCAGGAGCTGACGGCCCGGAGACAGATAGTCCACACTAGCTAGGTGCTTCTCGGCTAGCAGGCCTCATAGCACTCAGGGCGGCTAGTCAGGTTAGCAGTTATCAGGAGACACCAGGGCACAGAGCAGAGCTTCACCAGGAACGAACCACAGAATAAAAAGACTTACAGAGGGACTGGCATGGAGTGGTGGATAGCAGATGACGGCCCAGTGCTGAACTAAAGGCAGAGGGAGGTTTAAATAGAGCACTTCACAGGTGGAACAAGGGTCTGGCTAATTGACTGGTAAATTGTTAACAGGTGTGACCTAACCCACATGAGATGAAAAATGAAAATAACAGAAAAATGAAGTCAAACCAGAACTCAACCATGACACTAGCTAGCTACCTGAAAGAGCACCTGCTAGCTAACCATTATTAATAAAACTTTGATTCATTAATACAATTTTTGAAATTATCCCCCCCTCTGTTTTTTTTGCAAATCGCACACTGGTAACAATAGTAGTAAAAACAAAGTAATCTAAAGTTAGTTCTAAAGCAAAAAATAATTAAATTATCAGATTAGCTAAAATAAAACCAGGGGAAGTATTGCCCAATTATTAATAATGCAACGTATCCAGATTAAAATGAGTGAAATACTCAAGGTAATCAGAGGAGGGGCAGCAGCAGATTTACCCTACGTTGTGAGATAAATATTCATTATGCATGATTGTACAAACATTTTCAGTAGCTAAAACAAAAGGATGGCAGTGTCAAAGAAAAAGTGTAAATGATTTGTGATTAGATCTAAACCTGTGACCATTTTCATGTTGTAAACATATTGAGTGTAATCTGTAATTATCTTAAATGTGGAGGCAGAGGGTCTGTTTATCAAGCATTAAATGTATGTTTATGTTGTTGTAACGGTAAAAATAGTTGTCTATTCTGAGCAAGTTTTTCTACATAGCTTTGTGTTCAGTAACTCTTGATCAACAGTTTAGATTAAAATTTTCACAGAATTTTTCAATTTATTAGTTTGCTCCATATTTTTACTGATGATGTCATTAGCTGTTACTAGTCTGTTAGATGTTGTAATTCAGGCTGACAAGTTTACTGTATTAATTAACAACCTGGCCTACAATAAAATAATATAATTAAAAAAAATGCGATATAAGAGATTATTTACATATATATTTACCTCTTCCCAGGATGACTGCCAAGTGGACTGAAAAAAAAGAAAAGACGCTGAAAGGTATGTCTTTATATGTGACTTAATTAGCTGATAGTGAGACCGTAACAAGAGTTTTTAGCTTACTAAAACAGAAAAAAGAAACAGGCAACAAATTGTATTCAAAGTGAAGAAAATATGTTGGAACATATATTTAATGTGCTAAGGAGCATGTACGGTTTTAGGTAACATTAAATAGTTCTCCTCGTGTGAGTAATATGTCAACTATCTCTTGCAACATTTACTTTATTTTCCAGTATTTTTAAACAACTTTAAAGTTGAATGTTTAACATTAAAAACACAAAAATTGCAAAAGTAAAAACATAGATACACTGAAACAAGTCCAGTCTCAGACTTTGCTTTTATAGGACGCTGAAACTGTCATCAACATAAAGGTAGAATCCGTACCATGGCCTTGCCTTTTAGCTACTGTTTGTAGACAAAAATCTACAATAAAACTCCCCTGGTTTTTTAAAGAACTTCTACTTTCAAATAAACCAGACACTTTCTATTACTTTTCCCTCCTAAGATATGAACCAAAATTGGGACCAAACACAAACCCGATGCATCTTTGTAAATAAATTAAATAAACATTTTTCAGGTGTGAAGCTTCAGAACTCTATCAATTTTAGTCACATGAGAAGAAAAGACCCATGGTTCTTTAAAGGAGAAACTTTGCTTTCCAATGACACTGTTGCGATCAGCACAGTTTTTCTTCTGTTTTAGCACTTCAGTATCTTTAGATTATGTTTAAATCTTTGTTTGACATCTCAGTCTTTTCCTAGTTATCATGGTTATTTTCCTTACATCGAGGTTTTCCTGTGTTTCTAATATTTGTTAGATCAGTCTCGTTTCAGGTCCCTTCTGTAATGTATTTTTTTTATTCCCTGTGTCTAGTTATCCTCAGTTACATTTAGACTGTCTTTCTTGTTACCCTGTTGATCTCTCTAACCCCTTTTACCACTAGTTCTCTCTCCTCGGTTTTTCTTCCAGCTCCTTCTCCACACCTGCCATCAATTAGTCAATCAACCCCTGCCATTACTACAGCTCTCATCCTCCCGGTATTTAAGTTCCTCTCATTTTCCCACTCTGGTTTCTGCCATTTTCTTCATGTCACTTTGCCCTAGCTCTTCTTTGGTTGTGTCCTGGGTCTATGTTTTACTTTTGCTCTGGCTCTTGCATATTCCAGTGTTTTTGTGATGTATGATGTTGAATCCACCAATAACTTCTTGCTTTCCTGCCTGCATTTGGGTCCAAAAACAAACACTACAAACTAAGAGACAAACTCAGTTTTATATAACTTTTAATTCCTGAGATATGGGTGAAAATTGGGACTAACATAAACACTAAACATAATTAGCTCATATTGCTAGCTGTAACAAGTGTTTAGCTTACTAAAACAGAAAAAGGAAACCGGCAACAAATTGTATGTAAAGTAAAGGAATATGTTGGAACATATACGTAATGTGCTAAGGAGCATTTTTGGATTTAGGCAACATTTAATAATTAAGCTGGTGTGAGTAATGGGTCAATTATCTATTAAATATGCTTTATTTTCCGGTATGTTTGACATTAAAAACACAAAACTTAAAAGTACACAAGTGAAAACATAGATGCACTGAAACAAGCCTAGTCTCAGACTTTGCTTTGAAATGATGCTGAAACTTTGTGAAGAGTTTTTTTTTTCTTTCAATTTTGCTGATCTTAGAAGGAAAGTTGGGGCTATGTGTTCAAATATACCATGAAGCCGCAGAGATAACAAACCACTGGGGTAGAAAAACAATTGACACATTTTACAGCCACAGACCTTGTAGTGGTTTAGTAATGACAAAAGAGGCAATACTGTAACTTGTTTCATTCTCTAATGATATATAAAACCAGGAAAATCTGTTAAATGTATTGTTTAGGAATATGCCATACTGCTAAACTTTGTATGTGGAGAGATAGCTTAGAAGTTTTAGTTAAAACAATTAAATTTTCCTTAAAATGGGGAAAAAAAACAAACGTAAGCTATTTAAAAAACAAATAAAAAATATTTATCCGTAATAGGTTGAGGGAGAAAAAATGTAAAGCAGCTGAGATATTATGTTAGTGAATTTCTTTCTCTTTAGCTAAAAAAATGTAGACTTACCGTATATTTAACTTAAATGATCAGACCAAAGATTGAAAAAAAAAACTGTACAAAAGGATTGGTTAAAGCCGGCCTGTGTTCAACTAATATGTACGATTTGCATGTTTTCCAACAGAAGATATTTATTGTGTTAAGGAGCGGAAGCTGACTGCCTGCGCCGTGTGACTCATCTAATTATCATGGTGCAAGGAAAGTGTAGATCACACTTTTAAGTTAGCCTTCATGGAATTTAACATCACGATACAAACACATTGGGAATGAAACTATAACAACACAAACCTTTAAAGCAGGGGTGTCCAAACTTTTTGCAAAGAGGGCCAGATTTGATAAAGTGAAGATGCCCGGGGGCCAATAGCTTGTTGGAATATTTTTTAACTACTTAAGTTTCATGCAAATACACACTGTTATAAAACAATTTTCATTGTCACATTTATCTTTATTTTTCAAATGACAAAATGACCAAATATAAGCCACTCAGGCAGATGAGAACAACTCTAAAACACAAATTCTGCCTTTCATTCATATCTGGAGAGTCAGATAACATTGAACAAACTGCATGAAAGACCTTCAATTTACATATTTTAAAAATATCTTTGCCTCATGAACATTTTAAACAGGAATTATAAATAATGCAAAGTTGTCTGTTATTATTAAACCTTAAAACAAGTGAATTTTGCTCTTGTCATTTACAATATCTTTCAGAAAGTAATAGTTTGTGTCACATCTACAGGTTCATAACATCAACAGTAATAACCAAGTCTTACTCAAGAGTTTAATAAAAATAAGAGCCATAAATCCAAGTGCATAAATGTTCCTTTGGCTTTTCACTGTTGATAGTCACAGATGTTACCGTTCAAAATACTCAATTTCAGATTGATCAAGAAACAGATAACTTGCTGACACTAATGAGAAGGGTGATACTGAGATCTGGATTCCAGTGAAGAGGTCAGGTCTGGTTTGATAGCAGTGGTTGAAATGCGTAAAATGTCACGCAAGTGGGAGTCACTTAGTCTTGACCTCAATCGGTTCTTGTTTAAGTTCATGACAGAGAATGTCTTCTCACACAAATATGTGGAGCCGAATAAGCTCAACGTTTTCTTAGCAAATGTTCGCATTTCTGGAAACCTGTCTTTATCCAGCTTGCAGTAAAAGTCAACAAGAGAGAGCTGCTGGTGTTTGCCGCGCCATTCATCGTCACACTGCAGCTCAATGAGCTCCAGCTGCAGCTGTGGAGGAGCATCATCAGGGTCCACGGAGAACGGAGAAGAGAAAAGCAGCATGTCCTTTTCAATAACTGCAAAATCCCGAAAGCGGTTGTTAAATTCCACAGAAAGAGATGCGATAGCTGTTGCATAACTCTTCATTTGCGCACCGATGTTGTCCTGTGGGAAACTGTCAGTGACCTCTTTCAAAGCCGGGAAGTGCGTGGTGCAGGGCTCTGTTTGGGACAAGTGTCTTTGGAAAAGTTGCAGCTTGGTTACAAAGGCCTTGATGTGAGCATATAGCTGGCTCACTACTGCATCTCGTCCTTGAAGATTAACATTCAGCGCATTCAGATGCTTCGTTATGTCAACCAAAAAAGCCAAATATGCCAGCCATACAGGATCGGACAGTTCTTCCATCGGATGCCCCTTTTCACTCAAAAACTCTCCAATTTCCTTTTGGAGAGCGAAAAATCGCTGCAGTGCGGACCCCCGACTTAGCCACCTCACAACGTTGTGATATATTACGTCTCCATATTCAGCCTGGATGTCAAGCAATAACTGCTGAAACTGTCGGTGGTATAGCGCTTTAGAGCGAATAGAATTGATCGCCTTTACCACTGATTTCATAACATGATCAAATTTGAGATGTTTGGCGCAGAGAACCTGCTGGTGAATTATACAGTGAAGTTTAATGGCGTTACCTCCTTCTTCGCTGACTTTATTGCAGATCAGTGTGGACAACCCACTTCGCTCACCAGCCATGGCAGGCGCACCATCGGTAATGATCCCAGAAACTTTACTCCATAGTAGTTTCATATTACCAACAGCTTCACACACAGAAACAAATAAATCTGATCCTCTGGTTTGGCCTTTCATGCTTTGGAGGTCCAGGAGCTCCTCTGTTATGTTCATATTGTTGTCAACTCCTCTTAAAAAAAATCAGTAGCTGTGCAGTGTCAGATGCGTCTGTGCTTTCATCGCAGGCTAATGAGAAATAATCAAAAGCCTCTCCCCTGTCCCCCAGTTGTCTCTGAATATCCGACGAGATCTCCTCAACTCTCCGTGCTACACTGTTACGTGCCAGGCAAACATTCGCAAATTCTTGCTTCTTCTCAGGGCAAATGTTCTCCACCATTTTCATAACACAGTCTTTGATAAACGTACCTTCAGTAAAAGGTTTGCCATGTTTAGCTATTAACATGGCCACTTCGTAGCTTGCTCTGGTGGTATTTTCTTTTGACTCACAGGCCCGCGTGAAGAATCGCTGTTGTGATGCCAGTGCAGCTTTGAGCCGCTTCACTTTTTCAGCACGGTCACTCCCTGTTAACTTGTCGTATGTGTTAGCATGTCTAGTCTGGTAGTGTCTCTTTACATTGAAATCCTTAAACAACGCAACCGTCTCATTACAAATTAGACAAGCACAATTGCCTTGATTTTCAGTGAAGAAGTACTGTAATCTAACGGCAAAGCGCCGCGGGTCGGAGTCGATCCCGGGCCGACCGCGTTAAGGACTAAAGGCCTCCTAATATGGTTTGCGCTAACTGCTAAACTTGCCAAATCCGGTCGGGAGAAGGGCGAAAACATGGTTTCCACCAACAAAAGCCTTCAGAGGCGTTCTCTGATGTTCTTTTAATGAAACAATATTAGGTAGATTGGACAACACGGAACCAACACGCCATTGCTATCAAAACAGTCTCACGTCATGGTCACGTCTCCACTACGTCACATCTATGAAACTCCAGCCCTGCGTCCTGATTGGCCAGACCATAAAATTGGTTGGAGAAATCACTTTCTATCGGCGTTGTCCCAGATGTATGTGAGTGGAGCTAGGCGGAGCGATATGCATCTGGCTGTTGTCAGGTTAACTGTAATTCCCATCTCTCTTGAAAGCGGCGGCCCTCACTGTCAACTTTCCTCGTTTTCTTTGCAGTAGCCATGGCAGAAATGAGCGAGAGGGGTTCGGCACACGGATGCAGAGACAATAGTATTAAAGTGGTGCTGCCAACATTTGGTGAAAGGAGGAATTACAGTTTCAAGTTTTATGATTTATTTATTCTGTTTGACAGTGCACGTGGGCCATAAATAATACATTATAAGACCGAAGCTGCGGGCCATATGAAATATGACCGCGGGCCGTGATTGGCCCCCGGGCCGGACTTTGGACATGCCTGCTTTAAAGTGTCAGTGTTTGTAAAAACCCATAAGATAAGACTAAAGTAAATTCAGAAACACTGTCTCAAATTTTACCTAGTCCCTTGTAAACAGGTTTTGGCAAAGTTTTTTTGAAAACTGCTGTGCATTTATCTTTCTACATTGTTACAGTTAAGAAACTAAATTAGATAACCGATTTGAAAATGTAGTGGATAAGTTTTTTTTTAAAGAAAGTCAGGCAGATGAAATGGAAACACAACATCTACTTGTTACATCCATTAATGATTAAACACCACACCCTGATAATCTTTCAAAGTACTTGTATCAGGGGTTTGCATCCTTCAATTCCAAAACCACTTGATCTTTAAATATTAAATTAGCCACCACCAGCAAAGCTCCTTCAAACTACATGAAGAACATGTACATGCCCCTAAATTTAATTTGGAATTTAGATATCACATTGTCCAATAGGATGTGTGAAAACCTTCTTCCCATCTTTGAAGTGGTTGAAGTGAGCTGAAAGTGTGTGTAAGCAAAACAAATTGCAAATCCTGTTATGTGAGAGCCTGTTTCCATTCCCCACCACGAAGGAGTCAGCCGTGCCCCAGCAGTGACAGAGTCAAATGCAAAAGGATTTTGATGGAGCAATGAGAAAAAGATGGGCAGAAAGATTGGAGTGAAACCTCTATTTCTAATGAAATATGTAGTGCCATTTAGAACCTCCTAATATCCACATCTGATAGAGCTGGTCAAATAACAGACATATATCTCTTTTTTTTAAATTTAGGCATGACTTGACAGAAAAAAAATATTGTTTTTAGAGGGCTGGACCATACAGAAGCTGCTTAAATAATGACACAATCATGTTGGGTGAGAACAATTTAATTTAATGGTTTACTATGTTTAACAGTAACTCTCAGATGTAGTATAGGTGTCATAGACGATGCACTTCTAGTCTTTTAATACATCTTTTGAATCAATGTGTGAATTCTGTCTGAAGAACTTCGTTCATACAAGGGCATCTCTGTTATTTTCTTGATGCGATGACCAATGTTCCCCCGTTTTTGTGTCTGAGCAGACAAAAAACTCCCTGAGCGTTAACTTGACCTCTGTGAGCAACATAGCATGTGCAAACTGAGGCTACAATAAACCTATCCAGAACCTGAGATTATAACAAGTTACATGGCTTACTAAAAGAATCAATTTACAGCAATAATTTCCTTCAGATTACTTAGATTTAGCCCAAATACTTGAAAAAGACCAAAGTATTGGAGTTTTTTTTAAAAGAGCTGTAAAGCATTTTTATGTCAGAGTAGGGATCCTGCTAAGGAAGATCTGAGAGACATGCTCAGATCTTTCAGAGATCCAATTTTATTGCCATTAAATTATTTACTGTAATCAGCTTTATCTGACTTGTAATTGTAGAGATACGCACCAAATTTCATAAATAAAAACAAACCCGACATTGCTCTGGAAATAATTTAAATTATTTTTTTGACATTTATTTTATTTTGTGAGAGCATTACAATACAGTAGTAGTTACTTTCAGGGAACCAACACTGTTATTACTGCCACTCACAATTATTTCATGTATGTACAAGATTATACATATTTAAAAAAACTACATCTAACAACTTTGAACAAACTGGGAAAGATAGACCTACGTGAAAAAGCAAAAAATAAATAAATAAAATGTCTACCAAGTACTTTTGAAGTAAAGTATGAGAGATGTATTAATACATTAATACTTAGATACAGCAAAACATTCAAATGAAATAAAATAAATATCAGCATTGCATGGTCACTCATTCCATACTTCTGTCTGTTCAAGGCCGACATATTTAACTCACTTGGCCCACCTCTTAGTGAATATGTTTTTTTGGAGTAGGAGGGAAAAGGTGACCCTTTCCATAAGGTAAATGTAATTTACAATACTTATCCACTCCTGTATTGTGGGTGGGTCGGGGGTGGACCAGCGTCATGTGAGTGCTTTTTTTTTTACCAGCGGTTATCAAAATATCAAATAAGTATTCATCAGCTTTCCTCACCTGTAAATCAAAATTTCCTAAAAAGAATGTTGAAAACTGCATAGGTAGATTTGTATTAAATAGACCACTTACTTTATGAGGCTCTGCCCAAAAGGGTTTAACCACTGGGCATTCCCAAAAGACATGCCAATGATTGGCTTCCAGGTGTCCGCATTGCCTCCAACACACAGCTTCCCCTCCAGTAAAATGTGTCTTTTGTTTTGGTCTAAGAAAGAAACGGATCATACACTTCCAACCAAACTCTCGCCATGAATGAGAGCTGGTGCATTTCCACTTGGATTGGCAAATATCAAGCCAATCCTCCTTAGATATTGACAGATTACCCTCTCTCTCCCACTTTTTCTTAACGTAATCTGTATTGTGGGACTTTGTAGACAATAAACCTTTATAAATTCTGGAGATGACACCCTTGTTTGATTTTCCTTGATAAGCATCAATAAAGATTTTTGATATGGGGTCATTGAGGTCTGTTTCCTTTCTGATATGTGCAAAGCGACTACACACCTGGAGGAACCTAAAAAATTCAGTTCGGTCCAGGTTATAGAAATAATTTAAATTAAACCTATCTTGTTTGAAGCTTCATAACCCATGTGTGTCAGATTGTGGGTAAACTGAACCAAGTTATCATCCCTGCTCAGCTGTGTCTGATTCCAGTAGTAGACCAGCCCTTCGATCGTGTCATTGTAGACTGTGTTGGCCCGCTGCCTAGAACAAAAACTGGAAACCAGTACTTGCTAACTGTCATGTGTGCAGCTACTCGATTCTCTGAAGCCCTTCCTTTTTATGTAAAATAACAACCTGTAATTAAAGCTTTGACTAAGTTCTTTTCTACATTTGGCCTGCCTAAAGGTTTAGCATCGTAACACAAAGAATAGTGTTGTCATAAGCCTTATGTTGAATGGTCAACTTGCGCACCTGGGGTCCGTTCTTCGTACGTCGCTAACTCAGTTAGCAGGATTTCATTGTTGACGATTTGGCATGATCTTGGATCGTTTGGTTCTTCGAAAGACATGTCGGACTTGCTGTCATAGCAACAGGTGCGCTAAATTAAGCCTGCTCGCGAGCAGGCTTATTTCATGTAAACAAGATTAGATTGCAGCTTTATAAGGGGAGGAGATAGTGAAGTCTGTCTGCCGTAGCCATGTCTTGTCCGTTTTTAAGACAGCAACCTGTTGCGGAAGGTGCAAGAATAATTCGCCGAGCTTTTCGAATATTTCGCGTATTGCGAGAAAGACGGGATCCATTAGCGCAGCACGACAGTGTGATTTTTGAAAGATATCGTTTTATCCCGTGAGGGCGTACATAATTAATTTGTTGGAACCACACATTAAGTGCTCAACACGGAGGAGTCGGGCTTTGACAACTGCGCAGACTGTGTGCGTTGCCCTCAGATTTTTTGCGACTTGCACTTTTCTGTACACCATTGGCGATGCCGAGAACTTGGTGAAGAGTGCTGTCTGTCGTGCCATTCGCAAAGTGAACCTGGCACTGAAGCCGTTTTTAGGGGTTTTTGTGGCATTTCCAAGCCACTTAAGACCCCAGGTTGTAAAGCAGAATTTTTATGCTATTGCAGGTACATTTTTATTCGTTAATGAAATGCAATCATGACCATGCCAAAAAGTATTACCTACAGCATGTCTTTCAGGCTTCCCTAATGTGATTGGTGCCATAGACTGCACACACATCCCCATCAAGGCCCCACCAGGCCCAAATGAAGGGGATTTTGTAAATCGAAAGGGGTTTCACAGTGTAAATGTGCAGGTAAGTTACTGTACAATTTAATTTTCCAGATTAGCAATATTAGTTTTTTTAAAAAAAGGAATGGAATCAAAAGTTATGCAGTTGACTGACAAAAATCTCTTAGATGGTGTGTGACTCTATGCATCTGATCACAAATGTGGAGGCAAAATGGCCAGGATCAGTTCATGACTCGAGGATTTTCCGAGAGTCACATTTATTTACATTATTTGAACGTGGCAAGGAAACAAATGTCAGGGTTACAGTATTAAACACACTTATGATGAGCCTAACAAAATTGCATTTTCCATTACAGGGGATTTTGACGGGATCCTGCTTGGAGACAGGGGCTATGCCTGCAGGCAGTATTTTATGACGCCCTTCCCTGACCCAAACCCTGGACCACAAACCCGATATAATGCTGCTCTAGCCAGGACAAGGGCACGCATTGAAATGACGTTTGGACAACTGAAGCAAAGATTTTAGTGTCTGAAAAGTCTGAGGGTTGCACCTGACAGGGCCTGTGACATTATTGTTGCATGCGTCATATTGCACAATATTGCCACCATCGGAAAGGAGAGGATCCCTGTGGTGGGGGTGCAGCCTGATGATGACGACCTCCAGCCAGTGCACTTGGACCAACCTAGTGGCAGAGCTGCACGGGACAGAATTGTGGAGCACCATTTTTGAATGTTTAATAAAAAAAGACAACACACATATGCTTAGTTCCTGTAGTTTTATTTAAGTGATTAGTCTTTATGGAGAACTGCCAGCAAGTCATCTTTTGCCTGCAATAAGAGATAGTTATGTAAAGTCGGCAATACTACTGTGTCAAATGGTGTATTTGCACTAACTTTGAAGTTCCTGTTTAAGCAACTCGATCTGTAGGGAAAATTTTTTCTTTCTCAATTTGTCAAGTTGAATTTCTCCTCTCAATTTGCGTTTTTATAAATCCACATATTGAATTTTTTGTTTTAGATGCCTCTTATAAAGGGAACGGATGTCACCCTGTGTCATTTTGGGAATGAAAAAGACAGTCAAAACATGCCTTATGCAGCAAAAGTAAAAAGTAAAAGTACAACACTGTCCACCTCTGTATCAGTTGCTTGTGCAGACTCTTCTTCAAGCCTTTCTCCAGCTATGGACTCCTGAAACTTACATTGAAGGCAGAAAGAATAGGTACACAAGTATACACAAATTAGTTATTTATGCACTTACAGGTTCTTCCTCCAAGGGACAGTCATCTGAGAGGGTTTCTTCACTGTCCTGTGCAATAGAAATAAATGGGTGTTATAAAGTGTTAAATTTTCTTCCCTTTATGCAAGTTGGAAAAAGTATACAACTTACCGCCTCAGCTACCACTTGCTTGGGAACAGGTAAAAGTCTTGGTGTATTTTGTAAAACTGCACAAAAGGGGGGAGGGGGGGGGAGGGTTGTAATTAGAATGAACTCCACTGAAAAAAAAGTATAATGTGAACATTAACTCAGAGAAAAAATTAATTTTAACAAAAAGTTTCGAAGTTTGCATTTTCACAAAATGGTTGAAATTACTGTAACAGCCATTTGAATTATACTACATTTAGTTTAATCGCAACAAATAACGTTACAGTGTACTAAGAGAAAGCTCATTTAGCCTACCAGTAATGAATGTGTTGCTGCCACTGGTCCCTGGCCTTGGGTCTGAGGAGGAGCTGCCCCCGGGGATGCCCTCCACAATGGCTCGGTGTTCATTTAATCCAAGGGCCAGCTCCTCTGCTGGGGTATAGTGTGGTGGTGCAGGACCTCCACCCGTTTTTTTTTTTTCAGCCTTTTTCTTGGTGGCTGTTAGAAACAAATCATTTAACAGTGGCTTTTAAATATGAAGAAGTTGTTTTTAAAAATAAAGTATAATAATTAAATGCTACCATTTTGGAAAATATTCTTGTATTTGACTTTTACTTGTTCCCATGTTCTATTGGGTCCCGTGGAGGCTCTGACATAAAAACAAAGCAAAGATGAAATTATTAAAATGCAAAAATACATACTGTAGAAAGTGATAGAAACATCTAACATGGACAGTATTTACGCATTAATTTGTCTGCTACTTTTTGCCAGCCCTCTCTCCTGGCTGTAGCGGCCTTTGATGTGTTTCCCGTCATTTTAATTAACGACTCAAATTCTCCGTACCCTTCCATTATGAGCTCTTGTTCTGGCTGTGAGAAAAACTGTGGGCGTTCTTTGGCCATGCTGAACAGCCAATAGCAGCGTTGCTGATCAATGTTTCTACTATCGATACATTTCCCCTTTTAAACAAACGCATGAACGTGCAGTTGTCTCAGATAACTCAATCCAGCCATACTAATCATAAACAACAGGTGTGTTGGAAGAACCCAATTAGCCGGATCAGGATTAGCCGGATGAAATCATCTTGGATGTGTCATTTGATCTTGGATGTTTTAAGCAACGTACGAAGAACGGACCCCTGTTTCTACCCACACAAAGTATTTGCAAAATGTGTATTTAAACATAAATGCATAGCTGGTCATGCACGGATTGGATCTTGTGTTATTTTGAAAGGTTTGCCATAATTTGTGTTTGTTTTGTGTTACCAAGATGGAGCCAGAACTTCTCACATTTGAAGCTACCCCTGTGGTGGACTTTGCAGACAGAGAGGCAGAAGGCTGTTGTTGCGGATCTCATCAGCTTATCTGCAGATGAGTGGAATAAAAAATAAAAGATTAAGGATTTCAGGGAGCTGAAAACAAAATGCAATAGGCTAGAACAGAGAAACTTCATTCCAAAAGATGAAACTATAAAATGCGATAAATAATTAAACACAACATGCTGTACACAATGGGCTGAACTGATGCATGCACATACTGCACTTTAATTTTACGAGCTCCTACCAAAAAGAAATTCAGAAGCAGCAGCCATCAGTTACCTGAGGAGGGCCTGGGCACAGGACACATTCCCGCAACCCTGCAGAGGAAAGGAGGCGCTGGGGCCTTGACGGGGCTGGTCTGGGAGCTCCAGCGTTTCCTGGTCCAGGGTGGAGACCATGGGGGGTTCGGGGTTGGACGCACGTATCTCCGCCAGGAGCTCCATGGCACACAGCCCCCTGGCATCCCCCAGCATCAGGCTGCAGACCTCCCGGGACATCTTGGTATGGAAACCCTCAATGTGTCTGTCCAAATGCTGTCCTGGAAGGTATTCACAGCCAGGCACCGGGCCGGGAAGGCGGCGGGTGTTTCCCCGAACCGAACCCCACTGCGTCAAAATCTGACGCTTCTTATTGTTCACCAGCTTCGAGTTCCTCTGTCTTAGCTTCAGCTTCCTCCATCCTCACCTCGGCCTTTATGAGCTTAAGCTTGGAAGCAATCACTCAGTCTAAAACCATATGATTCTCAACCTGCAACTGAAGATACTGTTTAGCTTTCAGTTGGGAATTTCGCTGATGCAACAGGGTGATCTGGCAAAGAACATCTGTACTCAGAGCATCTTTAGTTGGGTTTTCAATAAAATTCATTAGTTCCTTAATCTTTTCATCAAACGCAGTAAGGTTAAAACTTTTTTAATTATTCCACTCATCCGCAGATCCCCTTGAACGCCAAAGCTCGAATCATCCCTTTCAACTGTTGTCCTGTCAGCTCTTGGGCTGATATTCACTGGATAATATCTAACAGAGTTATTTATTAAACGTTAAATAACTTTAAACCGTGTTTAATAGCACAACATAAAACAGCTTCCTCACAGCTCTTCTGTCATCTGGTGGATAATTGTCCTCTTTAAAATCTCTTGCATTTTGATCTGTGGTGACCTGGGTTAGAATGTGTCTCTTCCTCTGTGCTCTTCATCTTTCTAAATAGCTCCCTCTTTGTGATGAAGAGATGCCATTTAGCAGCTTTGTGAATGCAAGACTGTCTAGCTTTAGAGCAGGGACAATGCCAGTTGTTCTGTTTTGTGTCATATGACACAATTACTCTTCCCAACCTACTGTAATAGGTAGGTTGGGAATAGGTAAGAACAGCTCTGTAGCCCGGATGTTGAAATGCTGGCCGTTGGACTCCGTCCTTACCAGTTGCCCAGAGAGATCCCACATGTCATCGCTGCTGTCCTGTACATCCCTCCCTCTGCTAACCCAACATCTGCCTGCAGCATCATACACACCACCATCTCCAAACTACAGACCCAACATCCTAATGCCCTCATCATCATGTCGGGAGACTTTAACCATGTCACCATGAACAAAGTTCTGCCGACATTCAAACAGTATGTGTGCTGCCCTACCAGAGAGGAGAGGAACCTGGACCTGATGTATGCTAACATTAAAGATGCATACATCTCCTCTTCACTCCCCCCTCTGGGTAGATCAGATCACAACCTGGTTCACCTCAAACCCTGTTATGTGCCTCTGGTGAAGAGGAAGCCTTCGACCACAAGAACTGTGAGGAGGTGGTCGGAGGAGGCTTATGAGGCACTGCAGGCCTGCTTTGAGGTGACTGACTGGCCTGCACTCTGTGAGCCCCACGGGGAGGACATCGATGGGCTCACAGAGTGCATCACGGACTATATCAACTTTTGTGTGGACTGCAATGTTCCAGCTCGGACTGTCACCTGTTACGCCAACAATAAACCGTGGATCACCAAGGACATAAAGGCCATTCTGAATGAGAAGAAGAGGGCGTTCAGAGATGGCAACCGTGAGGAGGTGAGGAGAGTGCAGGGGATACTCAAACGTAAAATCAAGGAGGCTAAGGACAAATACAGGAGAAAGCTGGAGAATAAACTCCAGACCAACAACTTGAGGGATGTGTGGAGTGGGATGAGAGCCATCACAGGGTTCCTGACCCCTCCCCCTACTGTTACCTCTACAGTGTCCTTCACTCCTGACCTGGTGAGAAGACAGCTAACCAGACTCCACTCCGGCAAAGCTGCAGGCCCTGATGGTGTATTCCCCAGGGTGCTCAAAGCTTGTGCCTACCAGCTGTGTGGAGTACTTAGCCTAGTCTTCAGCCTGAGCCTGCACCTCCAGAGAGTCCCTGTGCTGTGGAAGATTTCCTGCCTCGTTCCTGTGCCAAAGACGCCGCGTCCCAGCGGCCCCCAGGACTACAGAGCGGTGGCACTGACGTCCCACATCATGAAGACCTTTGAGAGGCTAGTCCTGGAGCAGCTAAGGCCCATGGTCAGGCCCTTCACCGATCCACTACAGTTCGCCTACCTGACTAGACCTGTCAAAGCTGCTGGTCGTTGTTAAGAAGGTGTTTAATTGTTGAAACTCAGCTTTTTAATAAGGTTACTGATAAAGGAGGTTTGAGATGGGCCTGTAGTTCTGGAGTAGAAGTTTGTCTAAATTATTCTTTTTCAGCAGTGGTTTGATAATTGCTGTTTTTAGGGACTGGGGTAAAACACCTGACAGAAGGGACGTGTTTATTATCTGAGTCAACTCAGATGCTATGACAGGCAAAACTTTCTTAAAGAAAGCTGTGGGGAGAACATGAAGGCAGCAGGAGGAGGAACTTAGCTGCTGAATGATCTCCTCTAAGCTTTTGTGGTTTATTTGGCTGAATTGGGACAATTTGTCAGGGTAAGTTCCAGCTGAATACAGCTTTGGTTCTGGAGTTGATATGGAAGTACAAACTGATCCTCTAATTTTTAGGATTTTCTCAGTAAAGAAGTTAGCAAATTCGTTGCAGGCCCTGGTGGAGTGGAGTTCAGAAGCCACGGACACAGGAGGGTTTGTTAATCTGTCGACTGTGGCAAATAAGACACGAGCATTATTAATGTTTTTCTTGATGATCTCTGAGAAGAAAGATTCTCTTGCGTTTTTCAGTTGTAAGTTATATCTGTAAAGTCTCTCTTTATAGATGTCATAGTGAAGCTGGAGTCTGTTCTTTCTCCACCTGCGTTCAGCTTTTCGACATTCCCTTTTTCACCTCTAACTGCTGGAGCATTTCTCCAAGGAGATTTTTTCTTCCCAGAAAAAACTTTCACTTTGACTGGAGCAATGCAGTCAATGATGTCTGAGACTTTAGAATGAAAGTTATCTACTAGCTCATCTACTGAGTAGCAGCCCAAGGTTGAAGTATCAGAGTAAGCTTGGATAAAAGTTTCTGTGGCATTGTCCTTAAAGGTGCATTTTCTTACAATGTCCATTTGGCTAAATTAGTCACTGGAAATTATGCTTTCAAAGGTAACAGAAAAATGATCAGATAGGGCAACATCAGTTACATTGACCTGTGAAATGTTTAGACCTTTAGTGATGATCAAGTCTAAAATATGTCCCTGTTTGTGTGTTGGCTGTTTAACATGTTGCGTTAAACCAAAGTTTCTAAGTGTGTCACACAGTTCTTTTGCACTTCTGTCTTCAGGGTTGTCAACGTGAAAGTTGAAGTCTCCCACAATAATTAAACAGTCATAATCAACACATATCACAGACCGGAGGTCACTAAAATCATTAAAAAAGTTTGATGTGGACTTAGGAGGCCTGTAAACATTCAGAAACATAGTTCGTACCGGGCTCTTTACCTGGAGAGCCAAATTTTCAAAAGAGTCAAATTTTCAGAAAAACACCTTTTTACACTTTAGTGAATCATTAAACAATGTTGCCACTCCTCCACCTTTCCTTTGCTGTCTGCTCTCACAAAGAAAATTGTAGGTGGGAGGAGTCGTCTCGATCAGAATGGCTGCTTCATTAAATTCATGTAACCATGTTTTTGTTAAAAACATTACTTTAAGATTAATTACTTCATTATTGTCAATAATGAAGTAATTAATTAAAAGGGATTTTCCTGACAGAGATCTAATGTTTAATAAACCCAGTTTATATGACTTAGTGGTTGATGATGTCTCTGTGACAGGTTGCATCTGACAGTTTATGACTTTTAAGTATTTGTTCCTGTTTATCCTTTTGTTTTTCTTATTTCTGTCACGTATCATCACAGATATTCCATAATCTCCGGCAAAAGGCCCAAGCTGATGCTGGAAACTGTCATGTCTGATAAACGTGCGGCCAGGGGCCGATCTGTATCACAGAGAAGTAATCTGGAGGTCCTGAGCACCAGAATGTTCTGTGATACGTAGAGGAGGATGATCTGGGGCTCTGCAGCCTTTGGAGAATCCTGGTTTAGTCACAGCAGAATGGCTATGTGGAGAGGATGTCATCTGTAGGCCAATCTTAGATACTTTGTTCATGTTGTGAGAAAATTCCAGAAAAGGAACTTCTGGGCTTTGTGGAGAAGAAGGGGAGGCGGGTGAAGTCTGGACTGGTGATCGTGACGATGGAGGTTCTTGGTCCTCTCTTTGTCCTGCTGAGATCTGGGATGGATTCTCCTGTAGCTCTGACGAAGCCTCTTTCTGTGTCATCTTTATCTTGGTTTGTTCGGGCTGTACTGAGCTTATTGTTTGTTTTGGCACTGGTTGAGCTTTGTTTTGGGACTAAGCTGATGTTGCATGGTTCACAGAATAGAAGATGTTAGAAATCAGCCGTTTTGCACCTGACCTATTTAGAGAGAAACCATCTCTGTTGAACAGATGTCTCCTCTCCCAAAAGATGTTAAAGTTGTCTATGAAGGTTACAGTTGTTTGTTTGCATGTTTTTTCCAGCCATTTGTTTAGCATCAGAATTCTGGAAAAAAATCCCATCTCCACAATTAACGGGCGCGTGAGGGCTGCTGAGAAACACCTTGACATTAAGGCCATCAACTAAGTTCAACAGACGAATGTAATCCTCTTTCAAAAGCTGATTGGCCTCCTTTAAGTGTTCGGAGAAACAATCATTTGATGATCCTGATATATAAATCTCTACTTGGACTAACACCAATTTACTTAAGCTCTCTTTTGCATAGATCTAGTAGTTCACATGCTTTACGCTCAAATGACTTTATCCTTCTACATGTTCCTCGTGTTCGAACTGATAAAGGAAAGAAAGCATTCAGTGTGTTGGCTCCTATAGCATGGAATCAGCTCCAGTCTGAGCTCAAGATGTCGGAAACTATTTCATTGGACTTATTTCGAGCGGTTCTTAAAGATAGACAACAAGCTTTTATGAAACAGTGTCACTGCTTTTAAATTGTTTTTATTGTTTTATATTTGTGCATATGTATTAATTGGTTTTTATTTTTGTAACCAGGTTGTAGTGTTTTTGCAGATTTCTGCCCAGGTCCCCCTTGAAAATGAGATCCAGATCTCAACGGGGTTTACCTGGTTAAATAAAGGAAATAAAAAAAAAAAAAAAACTTCTGATTTTCTTATCCGGGTGACGTTGCCCAGGGCTTCAGCTTGTATGATGAGTTTTTCCAGGGTCGGGCGTTCTTTCAAGATCCGTGGAAGGATGTCTGATACATCAGACACCAGGCCACAGTTCGAATCGTTATAAATCAACACCTCTGTTTTTCTTGTTACAGAAATGTTTAATCCCCCTTACAGACCCACTGCATAAAATCAGGGTCCTTGGCCCCGTGGCATGTTTTTTCTCTGGTAGCTTAGAGTGAAGATTGTTGACATACCTTTGATTGTTGTCATGATCCTCCTGGTTCACATCTTGGAGTGGAGCGAATCTGTTTAGTAACGGAATTCCAACATTTCCAGCAGGTTTACTCCTATCATTTGTTGTGAGAACAGCCCGCTGTTGTTTCACTTGTCCTGGGACACTTCTCTGTAGTATCGGCCAGATTCCTTTGTCTAGGCATGGGGTTCGTTGATCCTTTGGTCTTGCACCCAGAGTGGTCCAGGGATTCTCATTTTCCTCAGGGAACTGTTTGTTCGCTGAGTCGCTGGGCTGGTGGTCACCGTTTGGAATCACAGGCAGGGTTGTTTCATTTCCATGCGTGGCGTTTACATCATAAATCACTTCGAGTCGACAGATTTTCAGTTCCATAACAGCTATCTTCTGTAGAAGCTTGTCAAAGTCCACTGTGATGAAGGTAGGCATCTTTTCAAAATCAAAATCAAAAATAAATAAAATAACTAAATCAAACTTTCTGTGGTTTTGGCTAAGAGATAAAAAGGAGATAAAAAGTAAAAGGCAGGAAAATGCAAGCAAGCAGGGAGCAGAGACAAAAGCGTCCAAGCAGGCAGAGAGGCAGAGGAAGAATAAGATCGGCCATAAGGTTTAAATGATTTTACTGAGCAAATCAGTCTTCAGAATGTTATTTACTCAAAATAATGTTCTGGTTAACTTGGGCTTTGCATTGTGAATGGGTTGAAACACATGTCAAATGTTCTGAATTAGTCAAGCTAATTTAACCCCATTCCATGCTTTTGAATCAGATCTGCAGTGAACAAGATTAACTGAATTATTCTGATTATGATCAACTGCTTTTGTTTTGTCTTTTGTGTTCTTTTACATGTAAATAGTTCCTTAGCTTCTTTTTACCTTCATTTTGCTTAGAAGTTTAGTTAGATTTCACTAGCCTAGTAGAGAGGATTTGTTAATAGAAATATTGTGTTAATTCAGATAAACAGCATTACATAGTGATGTTCTCTGGATGTTCATTTTATTTCTGTTATTAAATTCTTGAACTTGAAAAGAAGTTGTCACTCCTTGATTCTATGTGTGTGCAGGTTTTGCTGTTAAAAGATCGCTAGTGCTCGAATTCATCCCTTTCAACCGTTGTCTTGATATCAGCTTAAGAGCTGATCATCACCAGACAATACTTAACAGACAGTTATTTAATAAACATTAAATTACTTTAAAACAGTGTGTAATTGCACAACACAAATGCACATTTAAAGAGGTAAGGAACAGGTGTAAACAATCAGGACAGGGAAGACAATTAGATCAACAGGGGAACACAAGAGAAAAGAGCAAGTTACCTGAAACCAGAGGGAAGATGCATTTCAAAATAAAATGGGAATCTGCAAGACAACATAGACAAAACTAAAACTGGACATGACAGTAATAAAGGGAAAAAGATTCATACCTGTTAAGAAAAATACTTAAAATTTGTGTAATATGTGTGAAGCAGCTCTGCATTTTACTGAGGAATGGTCTCTCGTGGTGTCCATCACTACTTTTGCAGCCTTGCAAGTGCAGAAGGGACACTGGAACAGTCCACTGTTGGTGCATTTAGTCACCGTTGGTGTGTGACCATCCAACAGTACAGTTGTGTGTCTCTACATATAAACCTTTTAATGTGTTTACAACATGCCAGATTTTACCAGTAGGTTTTAAGTATCATTCCCTGGTTTTAGATAGTTTTTATTAGACACATTTTACCTAAAAGTGCTTACTGCCTTTTTAACTCAGTTTTAACTTATGACCGCAGTTTTAAGGAGACTGAGTTATTTTTGGACTGGTTTTAGACAGAGAAGGAGCGGTTTTACCTGTCTGCAACAGTGGTGGGACTACGGCAAAGTTCAAATAAAACTGCTGTGCCAACAGCACACTCAACGTTACTCGTGACCTTACCGGATCGATTAAGGTTCTGGAGATGAACATTGTGGAATTAGAGCAATTCTGAGTCCACTGGAAACAGAGAGCTTTTTGAGGCTCTCACATCGAAAAGGCAAGTCTTTCCTTTATTTGGTTTAGTTAGGTTTTTGTATGTTCTACCCCATGTGTTTCTTTTGTGGACTGACCAGCCACTATTTAATTGCCCCTTTGTCTCATTAAGGGAGGTCAGTTTGTTTGAGTTCGTTTTGTTCTGTTATTAGTTATTTTGAGTACATTTTGGATCCATTTTTGTACTTGTTACATTGTATCTTTTTTGGGTTAAATAAAAGAACCCTGTTTTTTTGGACATACACATGTGCCTGAATGTCTTTACTGCTCGGTCCATCACAAACAGTAATGTGGTTTTATCCGCCTATGCTGATGATGTTGTTTTTATAACAGACCAAAAGGATGCTGACATGCTACGTAATGTCAACGAAAAGATTTGTCTCCTGTCTGCCGCGTGGGTGAACTGGGGAAAGAGCAAAGCCTTCACCACGGGTGAATGGCTTGGCCGGCCCCCGCCCCTCCCTCTAAATCTTCCATGGAGGAGGAATGGTTTTAAGTATCTTTCCATCTTTTAAGGGGATCAAACAATTGTACAAAAGAACTGGGAAAATGTCAAGCAGAAATTTAAGAACAAACCGGCTAAGTGGAGACGGATACATTCTCAGCTGTCTTAAGTTTAAACAACCTTGTCGTGTCACAGTTGTGGCACAAACTTTGTTTTAGACCCACCACCAGACATGCTGATGAAAATACAGTCTGAGATGGTGGAGTTTTTTTGGAAGGGTTTATATTGGGATCCACAATCTGTCTTGTTTTTATCAAGAGAGGAAGAGGGACAGGGCCTCGTCCACCTGGCCAGCAGAACTGTCCGCTTTCCAAATGCAGTTCCTCCAGAAGTACTTGGCAAATCCTCCTGACATCGTGTGGAGGGACGTGGTGGGCTGCATGCTTGCTCAGTATGAGGGATTGCAGCAAAACCATGTACAATGCAGACGACTCTCCCTGTGGCTCTACGGTTCCCCAGGAGTGAATGCTGCTTGTCAAGACTTTGATGCAATCAACTGGTTTCCTTATATAGGACATTTTGACCAATCTGTATAATCTGACCCAATCTGTATAATATGATTGAACTTGATTTTGTAAAGTGCCTTGAGATGACATGTTTCATGATTTGGCGCTATATAAATAAAATTGAATTGAATTGAATTGAATTTTTTTTTAACATTCTTTATTTAAGAATATAATAAATCCAACATATATACAAATGTATCTTTATATATGCAACTACAAAGAACATCAAACCCAAGAATAGGGAAAAAAATAAAAATAAAATAAATAAATAAAAAAAGGGATGGGCTCAGCAAACAATCAGATCGGTTTCAGCAATTGACAGTTCTTAGAGGGGTCTTCGTTAGCTCCCATAGACGGGAGGTGTATATGTCTAGTGTACCATAAAAGGGGGGAGATACAAACAACGGGGGCTGATACCATTTTTTTGGTTTTGCTTATGAGACTCTTTATCCGTATGGCCATCCAAAGTAGGCGATAGCTGGGGCCCACACTCCCCAGAATGTGTCCATTTTCACATGAAGTTTTACTGTTATCTTCTCCATTATATAGGTGAGCTGCATTTTAAGACACATGAGCGGGTTGGGGCTGGATGCTGCTCTGTTAACTGATTTTAGCTTTTTAAAGTTAAAAATGTTGCCTCATTTTTATATCATGTGCTCTTTTTACATTACACAGATACAAACGTATAATTTTCTGCATTGGCTTTTAGAAGAACCTCTGGTGTGCGGAGTGAAACTGCACATCAGTGACGGAACTTTGCCAGGTCTGTCGGAGGCATTGTGCTTGTCTGGCAAAGTGACCGTGAGAAAGCTGGTGGAGGTGACCGGACCGGACTTCGACAACATTCAAGCTGGGGGTCCGGTCTGCCAGGCTGATACGGCGCTTCCTCGATCGGGTGAAGGAGAGGATGACAGCTGAGGAAAGATGTCTCCTGCAGCTGCATTCAACAGGACGTGAGCCTGACCCAACAGACCCGTTCCCAGATGTTCAACTGGACCCTGATTTCGGAGAGGACAGTGGTCCTATGCTATATAACATTCCCCCAAGATGATCTTGTGTAGCACAAGCCCAAAGGTGCTGTACAAGATCAACGTAAAGGTTATGAATAGTGATGGGTCCGGCAACACCGATGCGTCGGCGCATGTGTCGAGCTCATAGAGCAAAACCAGTGTCGATGCGCGTATCGACACGGGAAAGTCACATGACCGATACAGGAACTGTTTCGAACTGACTGACGCGCCAAACTGTTTCTGTTCCCTCTAAGCTGCACGCGTGTGCATTCGCGCACAGCAGCGCGTACAGCAAAGCTATGCTGCGCAGTAAATAAAATCCAAGCTGAACTGTAAACAAAATAACGGTTAATAATGGTTATTTTTTAACCATTTTGCATCTCTGGTGTGATGGTGTTGTACCACAGTCTCGCTCTGTGAGCGCAAGGTGCTGATCGGAGCGCACCACTGATGGATGGGTTCTGCAACGCCTTTTTGGTTGGGCGGGTTGCGCTGTGCGTCTTTGTTCTGAGCGTCGTTTCAGAAAAAAAAACGGCTGATCTACCCTTAGTAGAAAGCTGCTACTCTGAGTAGTTCTTCCTCCCTTTGTCATTCTCAGCATGTCCGATTTCAGAACAGATTGAAAGGACATGGCAGCAAAGAATTTGTAAAAAATAAATAAATAAAAAAGCCAGTCCACAAGCATGCTCGTTCACAACATGTTTACTTAGAGGTTATTATATTATGATACAAGTTCACATTATTTATTGACTGTATCTAAACAAAAATCAAATATGTTTAATTCAAATGAAAATATAAAATAATACAATGCAACATACAATGATTTAAATTGTATTATTGTGTATACTTGGTCATCAAATCAGTGTCAGTTAACTCTGTCAACCAGGTTGCCTGTAGGGATTTTTAAGGTCCAGCAGGTGTCAGTAATCAGTGACACAGTATCAATACAGTTTGGCAATGTGTCGAAATTCTTCATGACGCCTCATCGACCCATCACTAGTTATGAATAAATAGACCTTGAGAGACAGACCTGTTAGCATACGGGGAGACAAGCTCGGAGGACAAAGGCACCAGTGGAGGACTCTTTACAGCGCTCCCGTGAGGAAGCGGACTGGTGACATTCAGTGGAGAATCCTCCACGGTGCCATTCCAACGAACTCCTTTTTATCGGTCATCAGTCCAGGAGTTTTAAACTCGGGTCCGTTGTGCAGCTCATCTGAGAGCGTCTTTCATGGAATGTGTGAGATTGACAGCTTTTTTTTAGTCTATTGATGAGAATTTTTAGCCTTTTTGGTGTGATTTTTACCAATGCTCTTTTTAGTAATGATGTGCATTACAGTAGGACCACTAAGGCAAAATCTCAAATTTTTAATTTTTAAATTTCTGAAGCCAAGATGGCTATCTACATATCTCGAAGAGAGAAGTTGCAGGCTGGACCTCATCTTGATGCCGTGGCTCTGTGGAAGTGCAACTTCAAGGCCAGGATTAGACTGGAGTTTCACTTCCACAGAGCCATTGGAACGACTTTGTGCAATAGTGGGGTTTTAAGGGAGTTTTATGTATGGTTTCCGATCAGGAATGAACTAAAATGTAACAAGCACCTTATGTAAATATTTACATTTAAGGTTCTGATCATGTTTTTAACAGTGATTTGTTAATTTATTGTATCAATAAATGTTTTGTTAAAATCAAAATCAAATCTTCTTCTTTTATGGCTCAATGTGAGTGGTGGTGTGCCTCAATGTTGAGCCACGCCTCGATCTGTGGTCTGCAATCAGGGGCTTTTCCCCCATGCCGCTCCAGGGAACAACGGACCTGAGGACAATTGTCTGTGGGAGCTAGGCTTTATAGCATGATTGCACCCTGTTGAGGGGGAAAGTTCCTTGGTGCCTGTGAAAGTTCCAAACTTCTTTTGCTTCCAAATCAATCAGATTTTTCCTCATGGCTTGATGGCACAACATAAATTCGAAATACTTAGTAATTAACTGTTCTAAATGCTTTACTATTTTGAAATTTGTGATGAAGATAATTAATAAAAACAATGGTGTTCTGTGGTTCCTAGAAACATTTATTGATTATTATAGCTATTATTACAGTGCTAAAAATTCTCTTGGATTTCAGGGACTTAAGATTTCTTTATGCTTGATACACATACATTCTGCGCAGCAGCATACGGTTGGGGGTTAGGGTGGGTTTAGTATCACGATGACATCCCCCTAAATCAGTTGTTTAACCGAAAAAGTTTGTTGTAGGGAGTCAAAGGCAAGGCACGGGCCGACGCTTGTCACTCAAGAGCCCAACTCCTTGGCTGTGTCTCATTCCGAATACTTCCATCAGTGCACTGCTAATGTGCACTGACCACTTACTGCCGTAGTGCCCACTTTCGACCGTTAGTAGTGTTCCAAAAGGAACACATATGTTAAAACGCTTACCGGAAATAACGGGATGACGTGACGAACGCAACACACGTGAACGCGAATTTTTCAGACCGCCAAAAATATATGCCGGCGTTTGTTTACAAACAACAATCGTTTACATTCACAGCATGTGGAAAATACATCGCCTCCGACGTCAACGCAGGATCCTCCAAATATTGGCTGAAAATGAGGTATGTGATGCATTAGACGAGAGTACAATGCCTCGTATTACCACCATTACTTACATTTATATGATTGCGGTGTCGCAGCTCCGGCTGTCTCGGCTGAATTGTCCGCCATTATTTTCAAAATGGGAACATCTTCCCGACGTCCTTAGTCCCTCCCTTTCCACTTTGTAGTCAAGATGGTGTCCGTGTAGTGCGAGTAGGGTCCATCATTACACACTGCATTTTGTGCCCGTTTTTAGGGGGTCATCCGGGTACTTTCAGTGCACTGACTTTTTGTGTTATCTACACTATATACTTAAAACTAAGTGTTCGAAGTGTAGAAGTAGGCGGAATGAGACACAGCCCACGTGTCTACCCAGGTAGGAATAGTACAAAATGGTACAGGTTAAGTTTTAAAATGGCTAATTCTTTTTGGAAGGTAGGACCTGTGGGATTCTGGGAACTTATGTTTTAGGTGTGTAAATTGTGTTAATGTAGGGGTAGGGTTAGGGTTAGGGGGTAAACACCACCTGAGGATCGGACAAAAGTGGATTTGGGGGGAAAGTAAAGGCGGTAGGGAGCTGAAAGCGGGCTCCACCCCCATGTTTTGGGGGGCTGCGGACGCCCCTGAGGCGTCGGCGTCTCTCTGCGATGGACGGTTCTGGCGGTAGGCCGAAACGGCGCAAAAAGGATCGGACAAAACGGTCGAAATCGAAGAGGGGAGCCCGGCACGGGGAAAGGAGGCCCGCCGTTGCGCTCGGGGGCTCGTGCCGCTTCGCCAGACGCCCCACACGACACGTCTGGGGCGATGTTTGAAAAATGTCCCATCCTCAACAGTGGGCGTTTGGGGCGGAGGGCGGGCCTGGAAGCGTTCCCCCTGAGTCCGCAGACACCTCATTTGTCTGGCTTCAGGAACTTGCCCAAAACGATGGCAAACTGCTCCAAGTGTTTTGGTTGCATGTACCTGTTAGGAGTCTTACCAGACGTATGCGGGATGCATTTCCCAGTGTCTCCGGTGGTTACACCTGCCTGGAGATGTGAGGTGTCTGAGGAAGTGGTTCAGTACTGAAAGACGATGGATTTGGAGGCGAATTCGACTGAGCCTGGCTCTGGTTTGAGGCCTGCTTTCATTTCCATCGCTCTGCAAAGAGCAAGCGGGTCACTGTGCAGCCTGGCTTGGATCTGAGGCCTGCTTTTATTTCCCACGCTTTCCAAAGAGCTGCAGACGTGTCGCTCTGCAGCCTGGTCTGAGTGGATAGAGGTGAACCTCTGCTGTTGGCAGCACCTCGGTTTCGTAATAACGGCAGATCCCTTTGACCAGTCTGTACAGACTGACCAAATGAGCTGCACAATCTGTTTCAGTGGGACTTTGGGACGTGACTGGAGATGTGAGGTGTCTGACAAAGTGGTTCAATCTTGAAATAAAATTGAACTGAAACAAATTGAACTGATTCTGGCTTCCCTGAAGATGATCTGTGGCGATTTTGGGCCTTCTCTGGCCAACACAAGCGTTAATTTTTTTTCATCTATTTGGGTGCATGAAACTGCAACAGCATCAGGTCACCCCTGCGGGCCAAAACAGGGTACTGTTATATGACACCGGCACCTGCTGGCCAACATTTGCTTTGCACCAAGGAGGCCATGTGCAACCTGGAAGTCATGGCAAAGTTAAAACGTTGACAACTTCTACACGTAGACAGCTGGGCCTGTGAAACTCGGCAGGCTTGTGGGGCACACACTCAATTATTTTTTAGAGCAATTTTGGCGTCGTGGGCCCACTGTAGCGTCCGCAAGCGGCCGCGGAAGGTGCACACTTTCCAAAAAATCTCACTCAAAATGTAGAGCAGCGAGCCCTTTCAAAGTCGGAGGAATGTCTGCAGGTGTTCGTATAACTCTCCTACAATTATTTATACTATTCTCTATATGTTTTATTTTATTTTCCATTCTTATTTTATTTCTCGTGCATTTACTCATTACTATTAAAAAAGGTTTTAGGTATGAGAGAGCCACCTTTTATACTACCTGAATCTTACAGTATTAGACAAGAAAAACAAGTATTGGGTTATCAGAGAAAGGAGGTCCAGCAGATGGCGAGGTGAAAATCCTCACAGTGCCCTTGATGCAAAACAACTTAATATCATAAGACTTTTCCTCCTTCATAAAACCTTACTGCTGTTGGACTGAACTGTAAATCAATTCTAACTACATTGCCTTGTGTTTAACTGCCCAGCCCAAAGCTTATTTTGGTCCTCTTCTGCATTTCCCAAAAACACTTTAAAGTACTTTGTGCTGGATGCAGGACAACTTCTCTCACTGGATGTATCAGTTAAATGGGAATTAATTGTCATTTGTTTAATGCTGCCTGCCTACTTGTACAGGCTACATGAATGGAAAGCGGATGGAAAGCTCAATAATAACCCAAATTTGAGAATATTGACACAGCACGGTTGGATTAACAAAATTATTCTTTGGATATTCTTTATTTTTCTTTGCCGGGGGGGGGGGGGGGGGGAGGGGGTTCTTCATCTTCCTTTTCTTTTTTGCATGGTCCCGTGGCTCTCACTGGTGTGCCTGCAAAGACAACGACAAAAAGGTCAATGTCAGTACTTCAGGCCGTGGAGACTGCTGATATTCCTCGTTGTTCTGAAGAGATCTTACATATACAGGAACGATGGCGGACCTCTAGCCTCCCTAAGGCTTGGGCTCAGCCTGTGAAAACCGAAAAAGGTAACTTACATTTATTACTTTTTTCCATTTGAAGCATGCATTCTGGTGTAATGTACAGGGGTTGGACAATGAAACTGAAACAACTCTCTTTTTAGTGTGGGAGGTTTCATGGCTAAATTGGACCAGCCTGGTGGCCAATCTTCATTAATTGCACATTGAACCAATAAGAGCAGAGTGTGAAGGTCCAATTAGCAGGGTAAGAGCACAGTTTTGCTCAAAATATTGCAATGCACACAACATTATGGGTGACATAACAGAGTTCAAAAGAGGACAAATTGTTGGTGCATGTCTTGCTGGCGCATCTGTGACCAAGACAGCAAGTCTTTGTGATGTATCAAGAGCCACGGTATCCAGGGTAATGTCAGCATACCACCAAGAAGGACGAACCACATCCAACAGGATTAACTGTGGACGCAAGAGGAAGCTGTCTGAAAGGGATGTTCGGGTGCTAACCCGGATTGTATCCAAAAAACATAAAACCACGGCTTCCCAAATCACGGCAGAATTAAATGTGCACCTCAACTCTCCTGTTTCCACCAAAACTGTCCGTCGGGAGCTCCACAGGGTCGATATCCACGGCCGGGCTGCTATAGCCAAACCTTTGGTCACTCGTGCCAATGCCAAACGTCGGTTTCAATGGTGCAAGGAGCGCAAATCTTGGGCTGTGGACAATTTGAAACATGTATTGTTCTCTGATGAGTCCACCTTTACTGTTTTCTCCACATCCGGGAGAGTTACGGTGTGGAGAAGCCCCAAAGAAGCGTACCACCCAGACTGTTGCATGCCCAGAGTGAAGCATGGGGGTGGATCAGTGATGGTTTGGGCTGCCATATCATGGCATTCCCTTGGCCCCATACTTCTGCTAGACGGGCGCGTCACTGCCAAGGACTACCGAACCATTCTGGAGGACCATGAGCATCCAATGGTTCAAACATTGTATCCTGAAGGAGGTGCCGTGTTTCAGGATGACAATGCACCAATACACACAGCAAGACTGGTGAAAGATTGGTTTGATGAGCATGAAAGTGAAGTTGAACATCTCCCATGGCCTGCACAGTCACCAGATCTAAATATTATTGAGCCACTTTGGGGTGTTTTGGAGGAGCGAGTCAGGAAACATTTTCCTCCACCAGCATCACGTCGTGACCTGGCCACTATCCTGCAAGAAGAATGGCTTAAAATCCCTCTGACCACTGTGCAGGACTTGTAGATGTCATTCCCAAGACGAATTGACGCTGTATTGGCCGCAAAAGGAGGCCCTACACCATACTAATAAATGATTGTGGTCTAAAACCAGGTGTTTCAGTTTCATTGTCCAACCCCTGTGTTTGCAGTTGTGTTCTCATGTGTGAACTTACATCCTCGTCATCGTCATGATCATCATCATGATGATGATGATGATCATCATCATCATGATCGTCGTCGTCATCAACGTCAGACTGGTTGTTACCCTGGACGTGTGGACAAAAAAAGAGGAGACCATGAAATGTCTTATTTGATGTCATGGATTTGTAGAGCATAACAAATCCTTTAAAGGATTAAATAAATGTAATCCTTTAAAGCAGAGGTCACGGATTAGCGGACCACGGTCCGGATCCGGACCCACCTGCTACCTAATCCGGACCCAACCTGATTTAAAACATTTATATATTACTGCATGTTGTCCAACGACAGTGTCTAACTCAGGGGTTAAAGTTCTCCGTCGCTGCGACGGATTTCCGTCATTTGGAAATTGAGCGCAAAAAGTTCCGTCTAGACTTTTTATTCAAGGTTATAAACTGAAGCTGCTCTCAACCAATCAAACCTGGCAGAGCCGGGACATTAGCCAATCAGAATGAGAGCAGGGCGACTCTTTGCAAAGCGGACATTAACAGTGTGAGGTTTATCTGTGTTCATCATTTTAACCTTTGGGAGAGCATTTTAAACTGGCCACAGATGGTATGAATGAAAGTAGCGGTGGTCAAAGGTTTTCTCTGGATTTATGCAAACCAGCAGGTCAGAAAGTTCAGCAGCTGACAACAACTTCCCTCGGTAAGCGTCAATCTGCTCCGGCAGTTAATTAATGAATTATTTCCACCTGTGATCATGTCGTCTGTCAGCATTTATTCCCTCCCTGATAAACGCGGCGACCAACCATGGATCTCCTCGTGATTCGCTGTTATGTTTTATTTAAAACACAAAGAAGAGTAACGCGCTAGCTCAGGCTAATTTAGCATGACCCTTGAAGAAGAAGAGTCGGACTGTGAAACAATGTCCCGCATTTGACTGGGTCCGATTCGGAAAAAGTAAAAAAAAAAAAAAACCTGCGCTGTTCTGAAACAAAGAAGGCAAAGCTGCATCTGCTGTCGGTATACAGCAGTGATCACCTGATGAGCAGCTGCGCTCCAGGACACTAAATAAAATGACAAGGAGTTTGATGCTTACAGATTGTTAAGAAAACTACATCAAAAAGATAAAACAAATAAACTGCAGCTACAACATGGACTGGAGAACGGGTTCTAACTGGGTGAGGCCAGAGAAAGGCGATTCTCAGAGAGTTTTTTTTATGAAGTTAAAGTGAAGCGCGGACACAGAGTTCATCCTGGACAGCTCTCCAGTCACTGGGCTAAAATATAACCATTTTATTAAACTTCAAAAAAGTTAAATCATGCCTTTTTATAAACTCTTATGATTAATTGGTGAACAATAACGGGCAAAGCAGAGACTGATTATTGTCATGTGCAATCTGTGTCAAATTAAAATGTATTATGTCATGATAGTGTTGGTGATGTGTCCTGCATTTCCAAGGCTGTGTTTGCCTTGTATGATCATAAAATTGGTTTATATTGAATGTGACAGGGAGCCAGTGGAGTTGATGTACAGGTGTGAAGTAGATGATGTAATGATGAAGCTGCTGTCTTTGTACTAGCTGGAGTTTATGGAGGGTTTCTGGAGGAAAGGGAGCTGGGATTGTAAAGTGGACTGTGGACCAGTTTGTCAACAGTGTGAAGGAAGAACTTGATGCTGCAGAGATGAAAGTAACCCAGATGATGATGTGGATGTGGAAAGTGATGGAGAGGCTGTCCAGGATGACGCAAAGGCTCTAAAGCTGAAAGGTGGCAGAGATACAGGAATTTTCAATGGATATTTTAAAAGTATCAGATTTAGTTGACTTTGCACACTAAGCAAGTGAGCCAACTAATGCGGCATGATGTCCACGGCCCGGGAATATATGGGCTGGTGAGAAAATGTTTTCAGTCAAACATTATTTTTGCTTCAACCCCTGTGCTAACGTCACTTGTTAATATGGCAAAGCCCTCCGGAGCGTTCCCAAACATATCCGCTTGCTCATACATACGGAGAAAATAGCTGATTTAAAGGCGCAGAACGAATGAGCACCTTGATATGTGCTTGAGGTTGGCTTTGTTGCCAATCAAACCCAGGTGTAAAATCCATGCAGGGCAGCCTAAAGCTCACTTCTATCATTAAGATATAAAAAAGAAATTTAAAAAAGTTCAGGTGTTTTATAAAAGATGTGAAAGTCAAGAAATTGTCTATATACCAAACTGTGAAAGATTGTGGTTCTCTATTTCAAAAAGCACTTTGGATTTTAAAATAGAAAAACGTTTTTTATGTTATTTTTTTGTTTAAAAAGTCAATGTATAAGGTGGATGCATAAACATTTTATTTCGGTGTTAAATACTGTTTAAAGTAACGGATTGTAATTAAAAAATGTGTCCGGACCTTTACTGGTTGACTTTCTTTATGCGGACCCCGCTGATTTTTAATTAGTGACCCCTGCTTTAAAGGATTTCTTATTCTTCAAAAAAACAAAACAACAACAACAACAACATTCTGGACAGATCGAAAATGTTCTTTCCATGTGATCTTACATCCTGACCGGGCTGGTCGCTCGGAAACGGACCTCCCTTCTTCACCCAATCCATGATCTCAAGTGCTTCATTTAGCATTTTAAGGATTCTGAAGCTCCTCCGTCCTTTCACCGCCAGCACATAGGTCTCCTCAGACATCGTTCCGGTGCTCGCTGTGGGCGGCTGTAGATTCTGCGGCAACAAACAGAAAGTGGGTTACAATAAAAGAAAAATAGTAAAGTACTTATATTCACATTATCTTTTGATGCGTATCTAAAAATGTCAAAAACAGTTTAAATTTAAATCAAAATATGAAAAAATACAATGTCTTAAACTGGATTATTTAGTATCATCAAATCAGTGTCAGTTGCCTGTAGGGATTTTTAAGGTCCAGCAGGTGTCAGTCTTAACTCACGCTTCAACATCACTACCAGTAACTAATTTTAGTATTTTAGCACATTATATGCAGAGATCACAGTTTCTTTTTCCACCCCGTCACAGGACAAAGGTTAACAAATTCAACAGTAATTTTAGATAAAAGTAAGACAAACAAAATGTTATTCACTTCAGAAAGTGTCTTTTAGTTCAAAAATACCAATAGTTAGTTTAAAGTGTTTTTTATGTTTTTATTTTATGTACAGCATTAATAAATTTAATATGCAAGTGATCATACTTTCTTTGCTAAAATTTACAGTCTGACTTCAAAATCTACAGTGAAACTTACACATTATGTACATTATTGCAAATATAAACTATGTGTATAATTGCTTTGACCACTAAATTACCCTTTTTGTCTTAAAAAAAACATCACACTGTGACAGGGTGGAATATAGTGTGACGGAGTGGAACACTGTGACGGGGTGGAATGGACAAATTTAAGAACTGCACAATTTCAGTTTCATAGCGCTCAAGATGTTGCATGATATTTTTTTTGTCAGGGTCTCCAGATATTATGGTTCAATAACCTTCAAATAGTGTGTAATTTCTCAGCTACAAATTTAAGATTTTCATGAATCTCGCAGAGGCAGGTAGTCCGTCTTTGTTTTTATCTGGCCAATCTTTTCCCTGCTTTTTTGTCTATAGGAACAAAATGAACAAGAAGAATTTGAAAGAAGATATATGTAATGACTGTATTGCTCTATTTTAAAGGGCCAGTGTATAGGGTTACACTCCCTTCACCCCTCCTTTTTCAAGGTAACCCTCCGAAGGTTTCCCCCTAACCTAATTCCTAAAAGCCACAGCCATTATTAGTTTCCAGTAATTATACTAAATAACTAGCCAAAGATTACATTTCATTTCTGTCCATATATCCTTATAAATCCTACAATCTGTACCTTCAACCATCAGTGACAAATGTGTCTGTGAATGATTAACACAAATATAATTTGAAAATATTATTAACAAATTGTTTTCCCCACTTTTTGTGAGTGACGGGGTGGATATGCTATGCTTAACAGAAAAGATTTTGAAGGAAAAATGTAACAAAAATGTTCTTAAAGAAAAATGATAAATCATTATTTGTGCTTCTCTTCTTCAAACTCTTGAATGTTGTCACTGCCTGTTATTGATGTGACTTGCAGGAAGTGTATTGCATTTTGGCGCAAAATTACATTGTTGTGACGGGGTGGAATGTGAAAGTGATGGACACAGAAAAATCATGCTATTTTAATATAATAAACATTTCCTATTAAGAGGAAACTATTTCTAACCATAAAAACAATAACTGTTTGAGATTTATTCGATATTTTTTAAGTTTTACCTTACATGAATAAGAAAAATGGTCAGAGCGGACATGCCTCCTATTCCTCTTTGAATGTTATGGACCCAAACAGTTTTCATGGAATGACATATTTTTTTTATATATATATATATATATTTTTTTTTTCACCAATGTCTAAAGCTCTGATGCCTTCACGGAGTAGATGCAATTTTGGAGAGACTAAGTCACAAAAACTTGGACGTGTAGACCTGTATCTCTCTATCTAATATTAGAAAAATCACATTCTATTATAAACAATATCTTTTAATCTTACTTGTGAAAAATTATCCGTCGAGCCCTGACGTCAATAGTCCGTCGATCTAAACAAAAATACGCCGCACAGTTCTGAGGTATCATTAGTGTGTTCAACTTGAATCAGCAGGTTAGGGTAGCAGGTCGACCGCCCCAAGATGGCGGCCGTAATTCCTGCGCCGCGACAGTCAATGCGGGGTCTACTCTTATATTATGTATATGATTGAGACAATTCACGCTTTTATTTTCTTACTAACGCTAAATTCATTAAATCACCACAAACATTAGTTTTAGATGTAGCTAATAATCCACAGAGTTTTCCGTGTCGACCGCACTTCTCCCATCTAAAAAATATCCACAACTTTACAGTTAGAGCACACGTGTTACCTTTTGCAACTGCTCCCGAATGCGTGGTCCGCGTGTTCATTGCCCCCCCCCCCCTCGGCTCACGTGTCTTCTTCTGCTTCTTCTTCTTCTTCTTCTTCTTATTATTATTATTATGCTGTTTTATGGCGGTTGGCAATCAACTTTTGGTGCATTACCGCCACCAACTGAAATGGAGTGCGGATCGGGATTGACGTCATAACCTAATATCCTCCTATTATTAACACCAAAATAAATAAATAAACGAAATCATTTTTATGAAATTGGTCTTTTTAAGAAATCTCAATAATAAAGAATAACCCTCTGATTTGGTCTCCATGTCTAAAAGATATTTTTGTTTAACTTTGATGTACTGTTTTGTAATTGTCTTTATCAATTCATTCCTCTCAATATCATATTTACTGCAAAATAATATAACGTGCTCCACTGTTTCTTATTCAAAACAAAAAACACACGTTAGATAATGTGCTATTTAACCCTGTATGACCAAATCGTAATCTTGGTTATACTGTTTCCTCCGTTCTATTTGTTGACGTTTTCCTCATTAATCCTACTTTTCTTTGAATATTATAAAAACATCTTCCAGTTCTTGTGGGTTGCAAGGTAATGGGGTCAGGCGCATTCATATCTTGTTGGTTTCCCTATAATTTAACTGAAATAAAGAAGCAAAACGTGGGATGTTTTGTAGCACATTAAATATTACAGAAGCAGACATACTTTAATAATCCCAGAGGGAAATTACTGTTGTTAAACGCTCCAAATAACACACACACACACACATACACATATATACACACATATTATTTACACACACACATATACATACACATATACATATACATACATATATATATAGATAGATATATATATGTCATTCCATGATAACTGTTAAGTTTGGGTCTTTAAAAATCAAAGAGGAATAGGATTCATAATAAAACTGTCAGTAATAGTTGAAGTGTCTGAAGCCATTGATTCAAGTTTAGTTGCTAGCATGAGGTAAAATAAAATTAAATAAATATACATTTTGCACATTTATAACTTTTTGTGTTAAACTGCAATCATTTTCTCATGTCCGCTATGACCACTTTTCTCATTCATGTAATGTAAAAAATATCACATAAATCTCAAATATTTATTGTCGTTATGGTTAGAAATACTTTCCTCTTAATAGGAAATGTGTTATGGAATCACTGTTCTTCATATTGAATTAGTATAAAATATTTAAATGTCTTTCACACAGCATCAACAGTTTGTTCTGGGTTATTATGATGATATTGGAGGATGAAAATGAGTCCATTAAGTGCAGAAAAAAGACAGAATTATTGTCGAGCACGTCGTAATGCTGATCCTGAAAGGAGGCAAAAGCATTTAGAATGTGAGCGAGAGAGATGGAAAAGGGATATAGAGAAAGGCACAAAGACAAGGATACAAGATTTAAGTGAGAGAGCCAAGTGTCTGCAACAGAAAAAGTGGAGGGAGCATAAAAGGAGAAGGAAAGATAGAACAAAATCCTATACACTGGCCCTTTAAAATAGAGCAATATAGTGATTACATATATCTTCTTTCAAATCCTAATTGTTCATTTCGTTCTTACTGGCAACAAGAAGCAGGGAAAAGATTGGCCAGAAAAAAAAAACAAATACAGACAGACTACATAAAGAAATTGAGAGACACTTTCTGAAGTGAATGAAATTTTGTTTATCTTACTTTTATCTAAAATTACTGTTGAATTTGTTAACCTTTGTCCTGTGACGGGGTGGAAAGAAACTCTGATCTCTGGATACAATGTGCTAAAATACTTTCAGAAAATGGTGTCTAAGCTTGAAAAATAGGTTTTATTGCAAGTGTTACATGTTTATAGGCTATGAAACTAAAAGCAAAAAAAAGGTTATGATCAAAAAACTAAAAATTCAAAGGTCCAATGTTAACACTTTCAATAGATAGATAGATAGATAGATAGATAGCACACATTGATCCAGTAATCTGTTCTACATTAGATGGTAGTAGCGGGTGGGCCGTCTTCCCTGGATGATGCCACAGCTAACAGAACGCCAGACCAGGTGTACCTACTATGAAGAAAAAAGAGAGAGAACAAAAAGTTATAAGCTGAAATGAGGACAGTCATGCAAAACTGAAGATCAGTGGACTGGAGAACAGTAGAACTCAGTAGAGGGAGAAATATAGGCCCTGATGTCCTCCAGCAGCCTAAGCCCATAGCAGCATAACTATAGAGGTAGCTCAGCATAACATGAGCCACTCTCACTATAAGCTTTGTCAAAGAGGAAAGTTTTAAGATTAGTCTCCTTAAAATTAAGGAGGGGTGTCCATATTGTTGCACATGCTGGTTTTCTGTCGTGTCCTATGGAATCAAAATATTGGTGATGAAATGGTAACTGTCTTTCTTAAATCGCGCTGGACCTCAGAAAGATCCTGCTGATATAATTTTTGGACATTTCCATTCCTTGTCTGAATATATTCACTCAGCTATGTAAAACACGAAGGGGTGCCAGTCACAACAACAACACCATGCCAAATAATTTGTGACATGACTTTCTGGAGTGAGAAATGTGAGCTGAGCTCAGAGCTTTCCTTTAGCTCTTAATTTTTTCAAAAGGATTTGTTGTTGTTAGTGTTATTATGTTGTGGGCTGATTCCACTGGCTGAAATCCAATACATCTCTGCTTTTGTTTGCAGTGCCACAAAGTGCCAAGGAGTGCCAGGTGGAAGTCGGCATGCTGAACTCCTGGACGACAGAGTGAGAAGAGGCTCATTTGCGGTCCTTTGCCATTGAAGAGTTAGGCGCAGAAAACATGTCCGCCTTGTCAGCAGCTTTCGCTGATGCGGGGAGCGCAGAAGCATTCCTGTGCGACACGGACTTTTTTCTCTCTGCCCAGGCAACTACCTTTGAGGAGCCAGATAAGGCACTGTGCCTCACCTTCGACTACGACGGTGTGGTACTGGAGCTGAGGGAGCTGCGGAACTTTAAGGTGGCTTTGTCCAGGATCAGTCTTGGCCATTTCAACCTGGGGGGCCTGCACCATTCCTGGCACCTGGTGAAGAAACACATGGACCTGAAAAAGGTGTCCCCCAAAGGATTTGAGATCCTTAAAAAAGTTAGAGGGGTAACCGTTGCCCTTTTTGACGGCGGTTACAGCCTGGACCTAGTGGTCCTGCCTTCCAGACTGAGCACTGTCCATCCTCTGATCCAGGTTTTTGAGCATATTCTGCCAGCCCTTTCACTGGAGCAGTTGAATAAGGTCCTCACAAACTTTGTCGACCTGCTCCGTGACCTCGGTCCTAAGGAGATGGCAAGGGACACCCTCAAAAAAACTGTTCTGATGAACAAGGGCTGGATGAACGTGCTCCGCCAGGACCAGGAGTTCGTACTGTCGGTGTTGGACGGGGCCGTGGCCGCTGTGAAGCACGACGACTTCTGCATCCGAGCCTTCCTGCACCGCTTCGGCCAGAAGTCCCAGGAGAGGTTTGACGTGGAGGAGGTCTGCTCGCCCCTGAGCATGGAGCGCATCTCCCTGCACGTGGCCCTCAACCTCTCGCCGTTGGACACCAACATGACGGTGTTTTGGTCGAGGGCTGGGCTCCAGGAGCTGGTGGGCTCCCGGTCGAAGTTGTACACCTGCATGTCCATGCACGAGTGTGCAAACATGCAGTCCGCCTTGGACCACAGGCCGTTGGACCTTGCGCCTGACCTCAGGAACCTCAGCACACACGACGAGGTGACCTTCTGGCAGGTGTACGTGGACAGCCCCCACACACACCACCTGTCCACCTTTCGCCACCCAGTGAGCGGGCTGATCGTGAACTGCGGCCTGTCACACCCCAACTACCAGGGGGCAATGGCGACCCGGGCGCAGCACTACCTACTCCAGATGGAGGACATGGCTCGTAAAGCCAGGTGCGCCTACAACCTCCGGATAGAGTTTGTGGCGGTCGCGGATTTGCTCCTCCCCAACAACGTGCAGGCCAGCTATTTCTTCAGCGTTCCCGGCCTGTGGACCCTGCTGAGAGAGCACCCCATGCTGGTTCCGTTCAAGTGGCAACCCGGGGAGCCAGGCATCAACGACATCCTGTCCCGATGCCTGACGTCCATGGTGAACCAGCTCAGGAAGGTGTCCACGAGAAACCGGGACCAGGGAGGGTTTCTACCAACCTGGCAGGCGTTCCAGTTGGAGCTGGCGCTGGAGGAGGCCTTTTACGGACATCCTCTGTCCATAATGGACCTGAAGTGGTCGCGCGCGTTAGGGACCAACGCCACCCATGAGTTCAGCCTCACGCATATGAGGGGATTCATGGGTCTCGGGCCCCCTAACGCAGCGGCCCTGGAAGAAACGCCACCGCCGCTCGTCCACTGGACCAGGGACGAGACACAGACTCTGCGCATAGCGAGGCTGTTTCCCTTCACCTGCTACCTGGAGGCACAGCCAGCGCTCCTGGGAGCCCAGCTGCTCATTGTCCTGCTCAAGGACCTGTTCCAGAGGAACGACAGCATTCCTCTGGAAGAAATGAAGACGTCCTGTCCTGGGACCTTGAGGGGACACGTGAGCCTCGACGTGCTCACAGAGAACTTGGCCACGAGGCAGTCCTTTCCCAGGCCCTTCACCTTCGCCAGGGCCAGGCAACTCGTGGAGAACAAAGGCCTGGACCCTGCGTCGATGCTGAAGGCGGGATTTGCCGAGCTGGGCCTCAGGTATTTCCCCGACATCAAGTACAGGGACTTCTCTGGGCACAGGAAGGCCACGTGGAACCACTCCCACTTCTTGGAGGTGCACGGCGGTGAGCAAGAGCCGTCCACGGAGTCACAGGCCATGGCTTTGGTGGGGGACATAGCCATGGAAATGGAGCGCCGTGGGCTGTGCTACGCCAAGACCGTGGAGCGGTACAGGGAGCACGGGATGCCTTGGCTCGCCGCCATCCTGAGGCGGCTTCCGCCCAGACTCGGGAAGGCGACGAGGTTCAAAGTCCTGCTCTTCACCAGTTGCGTCGGCATGTTGATGAACAATGACTTCATCTCATACGAGAAGCTGAAGTCATTGATCATGGACATGCAGGTGACGCAGGCTGAACTTCAGGGACTCAAGATTCTCTCGCCATCCCTGTTCCCCAAGGCTTTTGGCTTCAACCTGTGGAAACTGCACATGGACGTCCCCTACCGAATGGTCCCAACAACAGGCCTGAAGCGCAAATGGGGGCCACCGAGAGAAAGGCCTTCCACGGAAGAACTGGACGCCCCCCTGCTTGATGAGGAGGATCGGCCGGACGTGCCTCAATCAAAGGCACTCTTCATGCCTGCGGGCACAAGCAGAAGGTGGGATCAGCAGGAGCTAAGCTTCGTTAACGTCAATGCGCAAGTAAAGACAGGGCAGGCGTACAAAGAGTACCTGGGACGGTGCAGGGAAGCTGGCATTCCTGCTAGGTTGTACAAGGCGTTCATGAATAAGCGGAACCAGCTCCTTGAAGGCTAGGGGGAAAAAAATTCTTAATTCTGTTTTGTTTGTTTTTGTGCAAGTAACGTAAAAAAAAAAGGTTAAAAAAATATAAAAATTTAGTAAAAACTACAAAAAAAAAACGTTTGGAGAACTTTTAATTTTCCACATTGGAGAGATTATTGTAAATAATGTTGGTGTACATTGTTTTCATCGCAGACCTGAAACAGGTGTTATTTGTTTTCTGCATCCCCCAAAAAATAAATAAATAAATAAAAATAAATAAATAAATAAATAAATAAATAAAAAACCCTCACACTTACCCTGCCTTGACGTGGCGTGGGGGCTTACGTGTCCGTTAAAGGACGCAACCAAAGGGTAAGGGTCACGGTTAAAACTTTCTGGTTTAATTATTTATGTTGAAAAGATTAACGTGTGGCCAGTTTCTTTGTTCTAGGTTCAGCACAGAGCTCCCTCAACCGAAACGCACCCAGTCCACGCTGTGGAGAAACGCGCGTGTGACTGGCTTGTCACTTGCTTCCAGCTGCTGTGGGCTGCCGGGTGCAAGTGAATTGCACCCAGACGTGTTCCAGGAGGAGTGGACGCTGCCTGAAAAGACAGAGAGCAGCCAGGTAAATTGCATGCACACTCCCCACTAATAAACAGAAATACTCCAGCCCTGATTCCTAGGACATTTCCGATTATAAACATCCATCCGTCCGTCAGTCCGTCCGTCTTCTTCCTCTTATCCGGGGTCGGGTCGCGGGGGTGGCAGCTTCAGTAGGGAGGCCCGGACGTCCCTCTCCCCAGCCACTTGGGCCAGCTCCTCTGGGGGAATCCCAAGGCGCTCCCAGGCCAGCCGAGAGACATAGTCCCTCCAGCGTGTCCTGGGTCTTCCCCTGGGCCTCCTCCTGGTGGGACATGCCCGGAACACCTCACCAGGGAGGCGTCCTGACCAGATGCCCGAGCCACCTCAACTGGCTCCTCTGGACGTGGAGGAGCAGCGGCTCTACTCTGAGTCCTCCTCTGAGTCCTCCCCGCATGCACGGCTCCGACCTTTTTCATTCTTATCACGAGGATGGGTTGCAGTTTGACACAGTGTTACTTTCACAGAGGGCTTGAAAAAGAAGATTCACTTTATGTTGACTTAGACTTTATTGTCATTTTGTATGCACAGAGTGCATACGGAACGAAATTTCGCTTTCATACAGCTCAGAAAAATTGCAGTAACTCTACAGGATACCTTGCAGTGAATTACAGTACAGGATAAAAAAATGCAGCAACAAATTGCAGTCAGTTACAGGATAAGTTTCAATTGACTTCCGGATAAAGTGCAGCAGTGAACAGTAGGCAGTTGAAATGTAAACAAATATGCAGTAAGTTTTCAATAAAGTGCAGCAGTGATTTAACAGTAGACAGTTGCAATGTAAACAATTGTGCAGTAAGTTTCCGGATAAAGTGCAGCAGTGATATTGGACACTAAGAGTTGGGCAGCATTTATAATGCTGGATAAGGACACGATACAAATGTGCAAATCAGCGAGTGTGGTACACAGTCCATTTTATACTTCAGCAGTTCAACAGTCTGATGGCAGCAGGGAAAAAGCTTTTGCAGAACCTGGTGGTCCTGCGGCGGATGCTGCGGAACCTCTTCCCAGAGGGCAGCAGGGAGAACAGTCCATGGTGGGGGTGTGAGGGGTCCCTGATGACGTTTCGGGCTCGGGACACACAGCGCTGCGACGAAATGTCTTTAATGGAGGGAAGAGGAGTCCCGATGATCCCTTCTGCTGTCCTCACCACTCTCCTCACGTTCTTCCAGTCGGAGGCACTGCAGCCTCCACCCCACACAGAGAGAGCGCTGGTCAGAATGCTCTCTATGGTGCTTCTGTAGAAGGTCTTGAGGATGGGCGGCGGCAGGCGGGCTCTCCTCATCCTCCGCAGAAAGTACAGTCGCTTTTATGCCCTCTTCACCAGTGACATGGTGTTTACAGTCCAGGTGACGTTGTCCGTGATGTGCACCCCCAGGAACTTGGTGCTGCTGACCACCTCCACCGCTGAGTTGTTGATGAGCAGTGGAGCGTGGTGAGGCCGGTTCTTCCTGAAGTCGACGATGATCTCCTTTGTCTTCTCCACGTTCAGGATCAGGCTGTTGTCTCTGCACCAGCCCACCAGCTGCTCCACCTCCTCTCTGTAGTCGTTTTCATCCCTGATCAGGCCCACCACCGTTGTGTCGTCTGCGAACTTCACAATGTGATTGGTGGTGAACCTGGGGACGCAGTCGTGCGTCATCAGGGTGAACAGCAGGGGGCTCAGGACGCAGCCCTGAGGGGAGCCTGTGCTGAGGGTGATGACATCAGAGGTGTTCTGTCCGACCCGGACCGACTGAGGTCTGTTGGTGAGGAAGTCTAGCAGCCAGTTTCGAAGGGGTGTGCTGAAGCCCGGATGCTCCAGCATGTTGAATTCCCTTTTCTGAATTTCTTCAGAAATGTTCTGGTTCCCATTTAAAATGTGCATTTTTTTATGAATGCACATTTTAAATGGAATTTAAAATGCAATTTTATTTCATATGAAGGGCCTTGTTTAATTGGCTGTTGTGATTACAAGAACACATTTATTCAGTGTCATGTGATCATCACAGGTCTCCCTCAACCAAAGGCACCCGGTCCACGCTGTGAAAAAAAAAAAAAAAAAAAAGGGTGGTCTGATTTGTTTGAGCCTGGACTAGTAGGCAAAGCCTTAACGTTTTACCATGTGTGACGATCTAAAACTTTCAAAGGGAGACAGGTTGTGTGCAAAACTAAAGAGTGTGTCCAAGTCTCTCCTCCTTTGCTCTGACATTACTGTTCAGAGTATAATAGAGCCACATTCCAACCCATGAGTGGTTGCTAATGAAGCACGCAATGACATATCAGACCTATTTCAGGGCAGTCAAACTTTTTTACAGTAGCAGGCCACACACTATCAGGTAGGAGGGTGCACTTGTGCTGCTGCCCGAGCCCCGGAGGGGAGAATTTTGAAAAATGGAGTCTTCGTGATGTATTTTGGAAGCTTTCAAAACAGGCGATTATTTAAACAATAGAGTCAGAGTGCATGTTTCAGATTGAATAAAAGGCAAAAAAGAAGTGAATCATAGATTCTTCAAAAACAACCTTTGTAAGAGACTACAACAAATAAGTCAGCCGTACCGCGGATAAAAACTTTGGATTTAATGTTGTTCATAACACCCATAATCTTGTAAACGAATCTGCCAAGTAACAGTTTTTTTCCCCACAAGAAAACGTTTTGATATCATTAATTTTAGAACAAGTAACTGCGTTGGTCACACTTTAATCCGTTTTCTTCGTCGATATACAGTTGTACAGAGCGAGGCGTGCTCCCGCGACGGGGGATGCATATCTCGGCAGGCATGCTCTTTTCGGCATAGCACCGGTCTGTGTTTTGATCGGAAAAGTAGCATCTCGGTTGGAACAAGGAACCCAATCATTCGTTAATGTTGCCCGCAGTGGAGACAGATGCAAAGGTGATTTTGGGGATGTATAATCGGGGAAATGTAGGCGGCGGCAAGAGCTGCTATAGACGGCGATTTGCCGCCGCTGACCGGCTACTTTTGACTGCCCTGCTATTTACATGTCCCTAAAGCAGTGTGAACTGGACAGGCTGTGTGCGGACAGAAACATACTTTTGGATGTATGCTGGAGGCTCCCCCGCTGATCTTCCAGGTGCAGTTAGCTGCAGATGACTTTTTTTCTGAAGAAAGTTAAACTGAAAGTTAGAATTCAACTTTTTTTATGCATTTATTTGTGTTTTTTTTTTATTTTTTTGCCATCTGTCCACAGGCTGAGTGTCCGAGTGTGACACCTTCAGACTAAAAAAGAGAAACGTGGGATACAGCTTACCTCCTGCCGGAAGTCGGGGACCTGCAAGGTATTAACCAAGTAGACCTTGAAGTCAGTCAACATGGCCTCTCCTGCAGGGAACGTTTCATAGTGCACCCCATCTTCGAGATGTTGACACGAAAACTCTTGCTCCACTGCGCTTGATCTCTTTAAAAGAAAAGAAAAAAAAAAAAAACTCAAAGCAAAGTTACAGTTTGTTCACAGTTTCTGCACTGATGTGCATGTCATAAATGGTGTTATGCAACTCGTATTGTCTTTTCTTACGTCTGACTCTCTTTAAAGATCCAGTCATGGTGAGGCCAGCATCAGGTCTGTTGAGCTTTTTGTCAGAGTTTGACTGTGAAATGTTCTCAAGTTTTCAGCTCTCCGTCATAAGCGCATGCCAAAGATAAGAGAGGTGGGAAACGAAAGAGAGGCCCAGCTGACCAAGATGACGGGGTCTTTTGAGCGTTTCTCCAACAATTCCCAGCGAGTAGCACCCCGCCCACGAAAGAAGAGACAAACAGCTGCAGGGTTTCCACCTCGCTTGCGTGTCTTATGATCGTTGGAGGTCTGGCCAGTTGGCCAAGCAGAAGGCGCACCTCTTGTGTAAGTTGATGCACTTCATTATCAAAAAAATTCATACACGCGTTCTGGAAATTATGCTAACAATATTTCTAAACTGAAAGTAACAATTCCAATTTTGGACAATAATATTAATTTAACATTTGTCTTTTACAGCCCAGTTAGCAAGACCCCGACTGTCAGGTGGTGGTAGGGACCTCTGCATGGACGCTCAGACTTTCCCGTGCGAGTGTCAGCCAACAGAAAACACGGTGGGCTGGAGGGCAAACCTGAGGCCAGTCTACTACAGGACTTGACCGAGGGACATTGATATTTGTGAAGAGCTGCTGTTAAATCTATGCCATCAAGCGCACGTCTTCTCTGGGTGAAGTACTAAACCTCGAGTGGCTGGATGAGTCAGCAAAATGCCATTCATTCACCACTCTTGCAATAAAAGTTCCTCAACATACAGTTATCATGGAGTGTGACAATGTTGTGGTGAATAAAGTCATTCAGAAACACTCAGTCATTTTCTGCTGAGCATTCTGTGGATGGTGTGGCAAAAACCCAAAACTTCAATCCAATATTTGGATAACAGCAGCAACAACATCCATAACCTTCATGCTTCCAAAGAATGCAATTACATATGCATACAACCGAGAGCCGAAATTCTTCTAGTGTCAATTTGCCAACACAGAGGATTTTTTTCCAAAGCGTCCCAGCTAGGTCAAGAGGCTGGTAAGGAAAAGCAAGATGTGACTTTCCCTCGGAGTCTTGGAGCAGGCAGCCATTGTCTTGCCGTTTCCTGATGAGATAAAAAACATTGTTGCAAATTAAATAAAAAAGTTTATTAAATTCACAAATTCCTATGGATAACAATTGTCAGTTTATTTTATTGTACAAAAAATGACCACATTAACTACAGGAGCCTATGCTGGCCCTGGAAACCTTGCAGCTGAGAGACATAGTTAAAACCCAATTATGTAAGTTGGACTGTTTGGGGAAGTAGTAGTAGTAACACCAATACAACTAAATGCACCTAAGTGTCCCCCAACAAATATACACACCACCAGCCCTGGTGAATACAACAGAGAAAATAAAAACTCCCCTCCCACTAGTCTCAATATAAATAAAAAACCCTCATTTTATTTAAAAAAAAAAGGGGGGGAGAGGGCAAAACAATAAAAATTCCCATTCCTTCAACAAAACCAGCAAAAGCAGAAAATACGTTTCAAACTAGAAATGAAATTAAAACAATAGCAGGCCAGCATTCACACAAAATAGATCACGTTACACCAGCACCTGTGCGTTACCTGCAATAATCAAGAGGAGGAATCAGAAACAATAAAAGCCAACTCACGCTCAATGTTCATCAGCCTGGGATGTGATGTCCTCGGCGATCCACCTCCTTGTAAACGTAAATGCTGATCACCTGTCTCGCTTACAAACCAGCTGCGCTCTGTCACAGCGTCTTCCATATATGGGCAAGAGTGGTGCCATACTTCCGGGACAAGATACCCCAGCAAAAAAACACAATAACTGTAATCGCTATTGCCTCTTCTAAAGCCCCTTTTGCTATTATATCTGCCTTCTCATTGCCTTTTATCCCTTCATGCGCTGGTACCCAACAAAACCAAATATCAGTGCGACCCCTGTATAATCCACATAAAGTGTGCTGAATGTCTAATACAAAATTTTTCTTATTATTTACTGTATAAAAGTGTATTTTAGACTCTGGTATATATATATATATATATATATATATATATATATATATATATATATATATTCCCACACACCCTTTTAAATTCTCAGAACCGTCTGGATATATTTTAAGGTAATTATAATGTTATTTTCTTAAATACACATCAGTCTCTATCCCTATTTCGTTTAAATTCCAATCCTTTTTCATTTTAAGAAGTCTCATGTCTACATTTTCTTATGCTCTAATCCAAACTCTTTAATCAATTTGCTCATATCCCATCCAAATAAATAACTCTGGAACTTCCAGAGAATAGGAAGTTCTTCCAGGAATATCCCCAACAGTTTTGTAGAATTGTGGAAGTTTTATGTTCAATATTTTCCAATAAGAACAATCATCTGATGGCTGTCTCCTTGTTATTTTAAAACCCATATTTAAACTATCATGTCCACTGCTCAACCTGTTAATCCATATTTCCTCTCTCCTATTCATTATAAAAGTATCATTTTCATACACGGGACCGGACCGGACTACTTCGACGGTACAGCACCATCTGTCTGTACTGTCCCCTAGTGGTCGGATGACCCGCGCAGCCGTGTAAACAAACGGAAAATGATTAAAGTGACCATTTTAGCTGAATAAATGCGGTACATAAACTTACGTACAACAACAATATTAATAATAATAATAATAATAATAATAAGGAGCAATTAAAGATAATCAATACACTTTAATTCATAATATGAAATCAAACAATGAGGTTGAATATTTGGGTATAAACGGAAGAACAGACATTTTACATAAAAATCAACAAAACTTTAATAATTTTGTCCAAAAGAACATTTCAATTTCCAGAAGAATATTGTTAACAAAAAAAAATGTTATATACACCAAATGCCATAAAAATAAATAAATAAATAAATAAAAACTAACCAGAGTCATTACAGTTTCATCTGGAATAATAAGCATCTGTTCAGGAAAAAAAGGAGCAATAAATGGTATTGATTTTGAAGTGATAAATGACGCAATGTAAGTGAGATTGCTTGCGACTTTAAGAAAAATCTTAACCCCCCCCCCCTTAGTTAAATACCACCTTTGCAGCCATTTTGCGTCCAGTTCGTCCCATGGTCACGAAAGAGACAAGAGTTTCCTTTGAAGTTGGTCCTGCATTTAACGGTCTGTTCCAGAATTTGACTTGCGGTCTGGAGCGTTCAACTGGTTGGTTATAATCAGTAGTGACTAAGTAGGTATTTCTTTGAAGTACCTATACGCCATTGAGGTGGTTTACTTGAATGCTACGCTAAATCGCAGGTACCTTTGAAAAGGGCCTAGGTACCTTGCGCGAACCAAGTGCGTCTGAGAGGGTGAGTTGTAACTTAACGCTGTAATTACAGCGTTCTAAGTCCATTGCGTGCACAACGCGCACAGTGTCCAGATGTTACAACACCGTCTCTAACGCCTGTAGCAAATTGACATTTATGGACACCGTCTGCTGGTGACGTTTATGTTTTTATTGCAATGCTAAGTAGTGTAACGACGCACGGAACTCAGCGCGGCGCACATCGAGGGTTTAATTGAAAGTCAATGAGCAGAGTGATAGTTTGTTGGTTTTCAGAGAATTTAACTGAAATAAAGAAGCAAAATGTGGGATGTTTTGTAGCACGCACAGTAAATATTACCGATTAACAACAAGTAATCAGTGGTTATGTAGGACATTTTCCACACAACTTACATTGTTTTTTTCCATAGACATCATATAAGCATATAACTATATTTCTGAACTTAATTGCATACTTTTACTCCAATACATTTTCAATGTGTGGTTTAGTTACTCGTTACAAAAAAGAGACAGCGAGAGAGAAACGCGCGTCAAGTGTTTTGACTCCTATGTGGACTTGTCCGGGCATGTCATAATCTAACCTGGCCCCATCACTCCCGGAGTGAAGTAACTCTGCAAACTGTGACTATTCTGGAAATGTTCCCCCTTAATTCTCATAATAGGACGTTTTTCTCATAACATCACCACTTTTTTATTATTACTTTATTGTCCTAGGTGTTTTTTCTCATATTAGTAAACTTTCCTCTTTAATACTCCCACAAAAAGTCTGTTCAAAAGGTTCACATGTGACGCGGTTTTATGAAATAATGAAGACCACAATGTTTAGATTTAACAAATTGATCCTTATATTCATAACACATACACATACACACACACATATATATATTTAGAAAGATATTTAGAAAGATATAGATATGTATAGACAGCGATCACATTGACCTCACCACCTCAGCATTGGTGCTGCACTAGCCCTCCTATCCAGCTGCCGCGGATAGGAGGGCTAGTGCAAAAATGCACGCCAGATCCAACTCTGGCAGGTTCTTGTGAGTTAGTGCCAAGATAAAATGGCCAGCAATGAGTCGTGATCCCGATCAATCCAAATGAAAATCTACTGAAGATGTACAAGAGCTTGAGCATATTGCAAAAGAATAGTGTGAGAAAATGCCACCCGAGAAGTGCAAAAAGCCTACAGATGAATGTCAGAAACGTTTGGAGGCTGTCATTGCTGCCAAAAGGCTTTGCAACTAAATATTAAGGAGGGGTGTCCATATTGTTGGACATGCTGGTTTTTGTTTTGTCCTTTGGAATCAAAATATTTATGTTGAAACGGTAACTGTCTTTCTTAAATTACTTTGGACCTCAGATTGAAAGATCCCGCTGAAATAAGTTTTGAACATTGTCAATTATTTCTGAAGATATTCACTCGGCTATGTAAAACATGAAGGGGTGCCAATAATAGTAATAATAACACGCAAAATATTTTAGCACATCATGAGTTTCTAGAATGAGAAATGGGAGCTGAAGTTTTTTAAAACTTTGGGTGTTGTGTATTTCTTCCAAGACCAGGCTATTAAAAAACATTTTTTAGCTCTTTTGTTGAATAACTTTTCAGAAGATTTCAAGGTAATAAAACCTAGTTATCATGGAGTGTGACAATGTTGTGGTGAATAAAGTCATTCAGAAACACTCAGTCATTTCACTAACCCTAACCCTAACCCTAATACTGTTATTATACTACAAATTACCCCAACGTGGGGCATTAAAGGATTTGTTTTTGTTAGTATTCTTATGTTGTCTGCTGATTTCACTGTCTGAAATTTAATACATCTCCGCTTATGTTTGCAGGACAGGTGGAGCAAAAAAATGCCTAAAAGTCGCAAGTGAGTATCCACTTCTTTTGTACGCTGTGCCGTGGCTCGGTGAGGAGATGTACCCCAAACAGGTTCATATGGGGATAACTAAAAGTCAATTAGAATAAAGACATGACATAACATGGCCACCAGATCATAGCTGTATTTATTGAAATGACTTTTGGAGGTACAGTATTGCCATGAAAACAAATATTACTGTAACTGGACACAAATATTACTATTTCTGGAGTGGACACACTGACAGAAAGTGCTTACGATTTATAAAACTAAAAACAACAAAATAAGGATTATCAGTGCCGTTTACATGGCCTCAGTGGTCGTTTAACTCAATGAAATGAAAACATTCAAATGCATGACATTTTTCCCCTTTTGGAAGTAAGTAGCTGCCATTATAACAATGTCATTTCATAAACACAAGAGGACAAACTGAGACAAAAAAGCCCATAGGCTTTATAAAAACAAAATAGATGCAGATATATACACTATATTACTCAGCACATTAAATAAACATCATCATGTTATTATTAGGTACTTTACATTATAATTAAATGCCACATGCATGTATAGTTTGTGGGACGTCGACAGTTACCTTGCAATCAATTGCTCCCACCACAACAGTCGGCTGGTAGCGACACATGATTTTTGCCAAACTGTAGACAACGTGCGTTTATGTCAGTTCTTCCTTCCGGCTACGCACACTGTACCGGTTTAAGATAATCCCTTTTTTTTTTTTTTCATCTCCGCAGACTGCCAGACCGTCGTGTGGTTTATTGCCTTATCTGCAATAAGCCACAGACAGCCATATCCTGGCACCTGGCCAAGCGCTGCATGGCACAGGAGACGCCGGAGCAGCGGCAGGCCGAGGTGGTCCGAGCGAAGCGCTCGATGAAGCGCTGGACATTGTTGGGTAGGCGGTGGGACTACAGTCTCCTGCAGAAGTGCTGCAAGGACCCCGCCGACAGGTACAGACTGCTGGAGCACCTGGAGGAGAATGACTTTTTAGTCATTAACCCACCCGGGGAGGATGAGCGTGGACGGATGAAGGCGGCGGCTGTCGCGTCGGACCACGCGAGGCAGAGCCGGCCTGCGGCCCCGCCGTCGGTCGAGGGCGCTGCTGTTACTGAGCCACCCTCCCCTGCGAGCAGCGAGGAAGAGGCCCCGGAGACCCCGTAAGAGAGAACGGCTAGTGGCTTCATTTCCAGCTTTTGTTATCGCCCTCTGTTTTTGTGATGTTTGTTGGTGTGGCTTGTAATTGTCCCCGCAGCACAGCCAGGGTGTCGAAAGGGTCCCGCAGGACCTTGAAGCGCCTGGGCATGTATCAGCGGGTGTCCTCAGACGACCCGCTGATCCAGAGCTACAGGGTCCATCTGAAGGAGGTGGCGAAAATCCGCAACGCCGAAAAGGAGGCGAGTAGTTCATGAAAGTGTCGGTCAAGTTTGGTCTACCGGGCGTGATGTCACGGCAGGCTAACACAGGCTTCGGCGCCACAACTCTGTGTCCCCAGATCTCCAACGTGTGCAGATGGCTACGCTTCCTCCTGCCGGACGCAGACGGGGCCTCCGTCGAGTTTGTGCGCTCCCCGGACAAGGTACGGGCGTATGTGGACAACTTGACGGAGGCACGGCTAAACAGGGCCACCCTCTGCATGCACCTGGACAATCTCCTGCGGTTCGTGGCATTTGTCAGGGAGCAGTCGGGCCCGGAGTACGACGCCGAATGCGACACCTTTGCCGCGGCCCTCAAGTCGGCAATGCGGGGCATCAGGCGCGAGGGGGTGCCCGCCAAAAGGCAAGCCGGTTAATAACTCCCAGACTCCTCCTCCCATCCCAGCTTTTCCCCCACCCTCCCGCCGACATTTGTGTCCTTGTCATTGCAGCGCCAAGCTAGTGATCGGACCACAAACCACCCTGTACCACTGCCAGACGATCCTCCGCAGGGCACAGGAGGACGTGACCACTGTCCAGACCAATTTGGACCAGGAGCGCCACGTCACGGAGGAGAACAAGACGCGACTCCGGCAGTACTGCGTGGCCCTGCTCCTGCTCAAGGCGTGCGTCAAGCCGTGGGTGGTGGAAAAGCTGCAGGTGAGAAGGCATCTCCCTGTGGTTTGGGCACAGCCGTTGTGACACTCAGCTCAATCTGTGTGCGCTTTTTTTTTGTTTGTTTGTTTGATTTTTGATTTTGGAAATGAACACTGATAGCAAACGGAAACAACAAGGCCACACACACACACACACATATTTATATCAATATATCTATCTATCTATCTATATCTATACATATATATATATCTATATCTATACATATATATACATATATATATATATATATATATATATGTTTATATATATATATATATATATATATATATATATATATATATATATATATATATATATGTTTATATATATATATATATATATATATATATATATATATATATATATATATATATATATATATATGTTTATATATATATATGTTTATATATATATATATATATATATATATATATATATATATATATATATATATATATATATGTTTATATATATATATGTTTATATATATATATATATATATATATATATATATATATATATATATATAGATGGATGGATGGATGGATGGCCATGTCTCTTCTCGGCCACCTGGCACCCCTTTCACTATAGCATTACACGTGATCAATCCGTCCAAGCAACGGATTGATCATTGTTGCACATTTAATAACAAATACCGATGAGAAACATAAACATGATCCAATTTAACCCTTAGGGATGGCTCTAAGTCTTGCTATTTTCTTTCCACAGACGAGACAGTGGCTGGAGCGCACCAGCTACGGCGGCTTTGTGGCGGTCACTTGCCGTCGGCAGGATGGACATGAGTCCTCCTTTGCCCTGGAGGAGGACGACGCCTCTGTAAGTGTGCTTTTTTTCCAAAGCAAGGCAGTCTGCCCAGCCTTGTTTAGGAGTGTGAAAAACAAATCCTTTATCGTAAATTCAGTTGTAACGTTGACTCATACAGCAGTTACATTTTCCCAACTGCCATGGCCAACGCTTTCCTCTCTTCCTATGCAGCTCATTGAGACCTACTTTAAAAAAGTGAGGTCAGGCGTTGTGAGGGACACCAAGACGGTCGAGACCCATCTCTTCCTCTACCGCTCCGGAGCCGTCATCGCCAGCGCTCACGTGGAGTTGAGCCGCCTTCATCGCCAGTGAGTGAAGTTGTTTTTCGAGGCGGTGGGGGGGTGTAATAAAACTTTACAAAGTCAAGTTCAATCAGATCATACAGGGTTTCTGTGATGAAACCCGTCTTTCGGGGGTGGAAAACTCGGTTAAATTAAACTCAAAGCTTAAAAGAAAATAGTCAGATAGGACAGGGTTGCGAGGAAATACTGTTAGTTTTTCACAACCAATGCCAAATGCCATATTTAGTCAAGCATTAAACAGTGCAGCCACTCCTCCACCTTTCCTTTGCTGTCTGCCTTTCACGAAGAAAAGTGTAGTTGGGTGGAGTGGACTCCCTCAGAATAGCCGATTCATTAAATTCATGTCATAAACCATGTTTCTGTTACAAACATTACATCAGCATTATTGTCAATAATGAAGTCCTTCATTAAAAGGGATTTTCCTGACAGAGATCTAATGTTTAATAAACCCAGTTTATATGACTCAGTGGTTGACCATGTCTCTGTGACAGGTTGAATCTGACAGTTTATGACTTTTAAGCATTTGTTCCTGTTTGTCATCCTTTTGTATTTATTATTCGTGCCACGTATCCTCACATGTATTCCATAATCTCCGGCAAAAGACCCCAGCAGACGCCGGAAACTGTCATGTCTGATAGACGTGTGGCCATGTTTATCTTATTTTTTTTCACAACAGTTCAATACAACTGCGGTACTCGGAAGAATCAGAATCAGAATCAAGTTTAATCGCCAAGTAGGTTTGCACTTACAAGGAATTTGACTTGGTGTTGATGGTGCTGACAAAAAATTTAAATTAAAGTAAATAAAATACAATAAAGTAAAATGGATATATATACAGAAGCTATATACACTCAGTAAACTGTGCGTTAATGTAACGCAGAAGCTTGTAAGTCCTGAACGGGGGGAGAGGCAGTGTCAAAGGTCACGGGCGGCTCTTGGCCTTGTTCATAAGGCCGGTAGCAGATGGGAAAAAACTGTTGTTGTGGCGTGAGGTTCTGGTCCTGATGGAGCGCAGCCTCCTGCCAGAGGGAAGTGACTGAAATAGTCTGTGACTGGGGTGAAGGGATCAGCCACAATCTTCCTGCACGCCTCAGAGTCCTGGAGGCGTACAGGTCCTGGAGAGATGGAAGATTGCAGCCAATCACCTTCTCTGCAGACCTGATGACACGCTGCAGTCTGCCCTGGTCCTTAGCGGTGGCACCAGCGTACCAGATGGTGATGGAGGAGGTGAGGATGGACTCAATGATGGAGGAGTAGAACTGCACCATCATTGTCCTTGGCAGGTTGAATTTCCTCAGCTGCCTTCAGCAGGAAGTCCATCCTCTGCTGGGCTTTCTTGCTGAGGGAGTTGATGTTCAGCTCCCACTTTAGGTCCTGGGAGATGATAGTTCCCAGGAAGCAGAAAGACTCCACAGTGTCCATGGCGGAGTCACAGAGGGTGATGGAGGTAGCTGGGGCTGAGTTCTTCCTGAAGTCCACAACCATCTCCACTGTTTTTACAGACAGCCGATGACACAGCCGATGGCAGCATAACAGCCTCTCTATTAACAACATTTGAACAAATTACCCCTGATGTGTTTTTCATTTAGTGATTTTTATTTTTTGTGCTTTTTTTTTTTGTCTAAACACCTAGATCAATTACAAACACGTAAAAGAGGCTGCAGTTCCCCCCTCCACGGAAAACCACTAATGTTTTGGTTTACTTTCACAGCTACAACCTGCCGGCCGTCTCCAGCCAGGAAGCGTGCCTCATTGCCGCGCGGGATGCCAGTCTCCTTCCCCAGGCAGAAATGGGAGCACTCAGGGCCTACCTGGGAGTTGGCCAGGACGAGCAGGATCCCCCCCTCTCACGTCCAACCCCTCATCAGTTGGTGTTGGTGGCCACCAACCTGAACAGTTTGGCCGGCAGGTGGGTGGATCAGGAGGGGGGGGGTCTGGGGGCCAAGCCTTCAGTTGCGTGTTTACACATCCCCTCTGTCTTTCTTTCTCGCTTGCTCCCTTTCTGTCCACATCCCCGATCCTTCCTCCCTCAGCCCCTCTGGCCGCCATCCAGCGCGCAAGCGGCCGCGGGAAACCAGCCCCGAGGAGAGCACGGATGTGGGCGCTTTTTTCCAGGAGTTTCCTGTGACCCTGGACGGCCAGGCGCCCACCAAGAAGCAGAGGCGGGACAAGGGCTTCGCCGTGGACAGGGCGCTGTATGACTCGTGGAGTTCGTACCAGCGAAACCTCCGGCGCACACATCTACTCGGTAAGTAGTCAGAGCGCTCAAAATAGCCCAGTCGCACTCACTAACGCGTGAGGGAGGAGAAATGTCCAAATATCAAGCCTGATGTAAATGAGGGCACTGTGGTGGAACGTTGTTTTTGGCTGGGGTTTTTTTTCTTTTCTGATTCTCATTGTAACAGCGAACGTGCGTGGTTTCCCATGTTTTCTCCTAGCCTACTGGACCCGAAAGAAGCCCTCCGTTGTGACGGTCCAGGGCTACATGAAGAGGTCTGGCTGGAGGTCCAACTGCGTCTCTGCCCGGGAGGTTGTGGAGGGCTGGGCTCCGCCACCCAAAGTGGGTCTTACCAATGACCCGGACCTGATCGGGCACATCAGGAACCAGAGCTGGCCCGGGCTCACCATCGCAGAGAGCAAAATCCCCAGAGCAGGCAACGGTGGGTCGATGTTCCACGGCAGTTTGGTCGCCCATCTCGAGGGGCGTTACAATTCTGTGATGCATTTAATCAGTGTGCGTTTTACAAAAGTGACCGTGTTTCCCTCCTCCACGCATAGGTGTCTTTGCCACCAAGGACTTTGCCAGAGGCACCGTCGTCTGCGACTACCATGGCTCGGTAGTCAGCGCCGAAGAGGGCATGCGCGTGCTCGAGGCCCTGCAACCTGGCGAGGGGAGCTACGTCTTCTTTTTCAAGGCTGGGGAGCAGAGGCTCTGTGTTAATTCACAAGTGGCGCCTTGCCAGTGCCACCCGGACAAAGCCACCTTTGGGAGGATGATTAATCACTCCACCAAACGGCTAAATGTGAAAGGGGTGGTTTTCCAAGTCCCGGGGGAGGACCACCCCGTTTTTCTCATTAAAGCCGCACGGGACATTAAGGCCGGCGAGGAGCTCTTGATTGACTACGGGGTGACCCAAAGGTCATTTGGTGGGGAGGCTCAGGGTCTTTCGTGGCTGGACAATTAGCCGGTGAGCGGGGATGGCACGGTAGGTCTGGTGCCGGACCCGTTCCGGAGGGCTGTTCCCCCCCGCGTGCCTGCACAGAGCGAAAGACATCAGCGACCCCTCCGCTCTCACCGTGGTCGTGGTGGGGTTTTGCTGGTTTTGCTTGGTTGTGTGTGTGTGTGTGTTTTTTTTTTTGTTCTACAGAGTTTGCAGTGATGTTATATTTTTTTATTTAATAGTATAAGAAATAAAACGTTTTCAGTCCTTACAGTTTGTTTCTCCTAGCTTGTGTTTGAACATTACCCTGCCCTGCCATTCTCAGCTCCGCTATACAGCAAACCTCAGCGTGGTACAGCCCCCTTTGAGAACCTCGTTCCCTGACCAGTCACAGGCCTGCGTGGACGGGTTTTACAGGTTGAGTGATGTCCAGCCCCTGAGAAGCCCTCAGCCAAAACGGTTGACACGGATGCCACTACGGAGCAGCCCCAGGTAGCTGCCCGCTGCTCCCCAGGGATGGGTTAAATGCAGAAGGCACATGTCGTTGGAATGTACAATTGCAATGACAAATAAAGTTTCCTTATTTTTAAGATAAAACATACAAAAATCTGGCTAATTTTAAACTAAATCTTAGGCCCACCCCTTGATATTTATGCCTTAAGCTAAAGTCAAAGACCTCATGACCAAGCACATATACACATAATCCGATATCTAAGATGAAAGGGGAAATATGTTTACAAGGTTCATATTTAATGCATTTATGTGATCTGGTTGTTCAGCTACTAATATAAAACAGTGTTACACGGACACATAAATCTTACTGACTGGATGCCTGGAATCTCTGCCCAACACTGACACTAGACACTCCAGAGAGGGTGGTTTTGAGCCACAGATGCTTTGAGGTCCATGTCTGTGCCTTTCCAGGCAGGGTCCGGAAGACAGAGGAAGCCGATAAGGAGCAAGGAGCCTGGTAATAACGTCCCGCAGAGGATGTTCATATTAACACATAAGCATACTGGATTTTTCACTTTATCTTGAAAAGTGTATTTACTTTATACAATTTTTAATCAAAATATTTGTGGAGCACATTTCATGTCCGCTCCTCATCCAGTGTTCCCGTCATGTCTTATTTTGATGAAGCACTTCAAGTTGACGATGATAAACTGTGGTGCAGGCCCGCTGTTGTCCTCATGTGCAAGTCGGTCATCAAACCTGGATGAAGGTCGTGGTGCAAAATACTTATTGAACCATCTAGTTCAATAAGTATTTATTGAGTCTACTATTACAACACACAATAGAATGTCAGACCGGCGACATACAGCAGACCGCATCACCGAATCGCCCCTCAACAAGGCCACATTCTCCTCCTCTGCTGTTCCAGCTGTGTTGTATTTTGATGAGTGGGTTGATGCTTCCTCTATGAACCTTTGCAGAAGAGCGCTCCAACAACAGCCAGACACGCCGTGATTAAATCGTATAAGCATTACATATTAAAACTAACATCAGGATAAGTCTACTAAATGTCCTACCAACAAGGTACAAACCTTGTTAACAAATGATGACTGCCAACTTAAATTGCGGCCGAATGTAATTAAAAAAGAAAAAACTGTTTTGACTGTCTAAGTTGATATTGTTTTTTGTTTTTTTTATCTTATAAAAAGTATTTATAGCATATGTTCTATGGTAGTTTAGGTGCATTCGATGGCTGCTTACCTGTTACCTCTAGGTAACAGGTAAGCAGCCATAAATACTCCGTACGATTACCAGGTAAGTAAGTGTGTTGGTTTCCAATGCACAATACAGCATTCTATGCATGTATAATAAAATGCTTCACAAACCAGGTCTGGCTCTTCTTTTTCTGTCAAATATGTTCATTCTGTGAAAATCTCACTCTCATTGCGTTTAGGGTTTCCCCGACACGACAAGCTTAGCATGGTGAATTAAGCATTGCTACCTCTCAATTAGTCCTTCTCGGTGCACGTTTTCCGGACAAGTCTAACCAAACCATAACACCTATGCGGTGTAAATAGCAAAACAACTGGACTTTGTTCCGAAGGTTTGAAGACGTCTTCAAACCTTCGGAACAAAGTCCAGTTGTTTTACCTTTTTTTCTTTTGAATGACCATCACCTGGATGACTGAGAATCTTCACCACTGGTATAAATAATAATAATATTAATAATAATAAATATTATACTCATCATAATCAAACAGGTATAACTGCATAACACTGAACCATAGAGAAACCAATGAATAATAAAATGTCAGTGCAGGCAAAGTTGTTTTTTTTTCTTTAATAAAACAAATCAAAAGAAAAATTTTACATCAATAAAATAAAAGAAATAGAAAAAGTCAGTCTCTGGATGTGATGGGACAGGGATCACAGCGACCCGTGGTCTTTCTTCTCCTCGTGGTCTTTTTTCTCCTTCTTCTCCTCCTCCTCCTCCTCCCCACTTTTCTCTCCTCCAACCATCCATGGATGGGAGAGGATTGCCTCCAGAGAAGGGCGGTCCTCGGGCCGAAAGGACAGACACCAGCGAATGAGAGCCTGGCATTCTGCAGAGGGGGGGAACCGACTCAGCAAATGCACAAATGTCAATAAATGGTGCGTCTGCGGGGGCGGGTCCAGTGCTCACCTTCGGAGACCGGATGCGTGGGTTAGGGTTGGGGTTGGGGTTAGGCCCGAAGGCCATCACCCCATTGGCACTCGCTCTTTTGCGCCAGCCATTCTCCCAGAGAGCACACATCCCGTCCTCCCCAGCCAAATGCCTTTCCTCACAGGGCCTCGGCCTTTTATACTCTGTTAGCTTTGTTATTTTATTAAATAGTTTTATTAGTTTGCTTTCCATCTTTCCCTTACTTTCTAAAAATTATTTTTTCCTTTCCTTGAGTTCTTTTCCTATAGGTCTTTGTTTTTATCTGTTTGACCTTTTGACCTTTTGTCTTTTTCTTTCTTTAGGTTCTGTTTTCCACTGTGTGGCTACGCGTTTCGACTTATTTTTGTCTTCTTCAGGCCATTTCTTTTGTTTACTTCTGTTCCCTTTGTTTACTTCCTCCTTTTTCCTTTTATTTTTGGCACCCCCTGCTTTTCTTTCCTTCCTTCTTGTTTAGTTTTGGCACCCCCTTTCCTTTCAATTTAGTTTAGGCAGGGTTAGGGTTAGGGTTTAGGGTTTAGGGTTAGGGTTAGGGGTAGGGTTAGGGTGAGGGTCCGAGATGGCAGAGCGTTTATATTCATTTTGGTGTTGCCATGACGGTCAATGCTCCCAAATCTCAGGGAACGCAAACGGTGCCATTTCCATATCATTTTGAATACAGCCATGCCGGATCCCCTAATGCCATTTCGGTAAAATTTGCAATATAGGCAAAATCCACTAGAGGGAGCTACTGTACTATAAATTGAAACATGCCCTTGTTTTCCAGAGAGCCTGTCACAAGGGATTATCTGTTTGCCATTTGACTATTATGTACATGTTAAGCATGTCACGAAGGATTATTGTGTGTCACCTAGGTATCAGGTCCATTTTCTAAGTGTTAGAGTTCTGATGGTCCATTTGTGGGGGAGGGGCGGCCTGTCACAAGGGATTATTTGTTTGCCATTTGACTATCATGTACATGTTAAGCATGTCACGAGGGATTATTGCGTGTCACCTAGTTATCATGTCCATTTGAATTGTAGTTTCTAAGTGTTAGAGTTCTGATGGTCCATTGAGTGTGTGGGGGAGGGGCGGCCGGCCACAAGGGATTATTGTATGTCAACTAGGTATCATTTCCATTTTAATAGTGTTTGAGTACTGGTGGTCCCTTGGGGGGGTGTGGGGAGAGGCGGCAGGCCCAGTCATGGATGTTGGTACTGGAGAACCAGGGGCTGCTCCATGGAAGTTCTTGCGGGCCTAGGGTGCTCCTTTCCTGGGTGGAAAAGTTCCATGGTTACCCCCTGGATAACCATGTGGTCCATTGGGAGTGTGTGGGGGAGGGGCAGCATGCCACAAGGGATTATTGTATGTCAACTAGGTATCATTTCCATTTTAATAGTGCTTGAGTACTGGTGGTCCCTTGGGGGGGTGTGGGGAGAGGCGGCAGGCCCAGTCATGGATGTTGGTACTGGAGAACCAGGGGCTGCTCCATGGAAGTTCTTGCGGGCCTAGGGTGCTCCTTTCCTGGGTGGAAAAGTTCCATGGTTACCCCCTGGATAAATAGAATTGGAAGTTGAGACCTACATAAAATGTAACTAGATTTGGTTGAGACTATGATAAAGATAGGCACATGTGCCAATCTTTATCATAGTCTCAACCGCCACTTGAGCTCATTGGCTGGTGATTGAAAATGGCAACAGGACTCCATGCTATTTTCTAAGTCTGAGTGCTGGTGGTCCATCGGGAGTGTGTGTGGGGGAGGGGCGGCATGCTACTTGACGACATTGGCTGGTGATCCAAAATGGCAACGGGACTCCATGCTATTTTCTAAGTCTGAGTGCTGGTGGTCCATTGGGAGTGTGTGTGTGGGGGAGGGGCGGCATGCCACTTGACGACATTGGCTGGTGATCCAAAATGGCAACAGGACTCCATGCTATTTTCTAAGTCTGAGTGCTGGTGGTCCATTGGGAGTGTGTGTGTGGGGGAGGGGCGGCATGCCACTTGACGACATTGGCTGGTGATCCAAAATGGCAACAGGACTCCATGCTATTTTCTAAGTCTGAGTGCTGGTGGTCCATTGGGAGTGTGTGTGTGTGTGTGTGGGGGGGAGGGGCGGTATGCCACTTGACGACATTGGCTGGTGATCCAAAATGGCAACAGGACTCCATGCTATTTTCTAAGTCTGAGTGCTGGTGGTCCATTGGGAGTGTGTGTGTGTGTGTGTGGGGGAGGGGCGGCATGCCACTTGACGACATTGGCTGGTGATCCAAAATGGCAACAGGACTCCATGCTATTTTCTAAGTCTGAGTGCTGGTGGTCCATTGGGAGTGTGTGTGTGTGTGTGTGTGGGGGAGGGGCGGCATGCCACTTGACGACATTGGCTGGTGATCCAAAATGGCAACAGGACTCCATGCTATTTTCTAAGTCTGAGTGCTGGTGGTCCATTGGAAGTATGTGTGTGGAGGAGGGGCTGCGGGCCCAGTCATGGATGTTGGTTGTGGAGAACCAGGGGCTGCTCCATGGCAGTTCCTGCGGGCCTAGGGTGCTCCTTTCCTGGGTAAAAAAGGTCCATGTGGCCCCTTGGTTCTGCTTGCATCCGTGCATCCATAAGGAGCGCTAGACTACCGGAGCCATAAACCTCATCCAACTCATGAAAAATAGCCACTGATGTGACAAAAGATATCCTTAGAAGGACATCCAATGCTGGACTGGATCATGAGGCATAGCGGGAATCGAACCCGGATCTCCCGCTTGGGAGTCATTTGCCTCGACCACTTCTCCAACAGGGACTCCATCGGTTCTAATTTTAAAGGCAGGCTATGATCTATCTTTTTTTTTTCCCCCAGAAAAAATAAATAAAATGGTTCCAGTAGTCTAGTAGTCAACGTTCTTACTCCAGGAAAGACCGGTACCTGTTAGGACGTGACCCGAGCCAGATCAGCATCCAGCTCAAATCGGGAACCTTAACCGCTCGACTGCCGGAACCACCACTAATACAATGGCTCATAGTCCTTATATCATCGATTACAGCCCACTTTGGGGCGAGGTTAGACCACTTCCATGCGGGCCTGGGTGCTCAATTCCCGGCTAAAATAGCTCCATTCCCCCCCCTGTTTCTCTGGAGGATTAAATGAAGTAAAGACGGAAAAAAAAAAAAGGTTCCGATAGGCCGGGAATCGAACCCCGGTCGCTGGGGACACACGCCGGGGCTCAGACCACTAGGCTACCGGAACCATGCTTATACAATGGCTCATAGTGCTTATATCTTGTGGTGGCTTGCCACTAGGGTTTCGTTGGCTGGTGATCCAAAATGGCAATAACCCTATTTATAAATAAATAAAATGGTTCCAGTAGTCTAGTGGTCAACGTTCTTACTGCAAGGACGACCAGTACTTGTTTGGACGAGATTCGAACCAGGACCGTATCCACTTCGAGCCAGGAACGTTAACCGCTTGGCTGCTGGGGACCATGCTGATGCAATGGCTCATAGTAATTATATCTTCGACTGTCCATATATTAAAAAGGGAAAAGTGTTGTCATCTCCAGGATTCGAACCCTGTTCTCCCACATGAGAGGCGGGAGAATTAACCACTCGACTACCGGGGTCACGTGATGCGATGTGACGTATCCTTGTTATGTCTCTCATCAGACAGGTATACTCAACAGAACCCTTGACAGCCAAGGGTGGTGTCGAACCCTGGTCTCCTAGTTGGGAGGCAGTGTCTCTAACCACTATGGCCATCAAGGATATGTAGAAGCTGGAAAACAATTATCAATGTCTTGGTCCTCTGGAGGTCCAAGGGGGTGCTCAGCCCACCTCCATGCGGGCCAGGGTGCACCATCCCTGGGTACAGATCCTCCATGGGTGCCCCCTGGTTCTCTGGAGGTCCATGGGGGTGCTCAGCCCACCTCCATGCGGGCCAGGGTGCACCATCCCTGGGTACAGATCCTCCATGGGTGCCCCCTGGTTCTGCTGGGCCATGGTGGTCCAGCAGAACCAAGGGCTGATCCATGGAAGTCGTTGCCCAGCCAGGGTGCACCATCCCTGGGTACAGATGCTCCATGTGGCCCCTGGTTCTCTGGAGGTCCAAGGGGGTGCTCAGCCCACCTCCATGCGGGCCAGGGTGCACCATCCCTGGGTACAGATGCTACAGGCATATTCTTTAGTTTTAGCTTCTGCTGTTCCCACCATTAGTCTACTGGAACCACATGATTGACTACAAAAGGCTGCCCCCTTAGTTTGACCTTGAAGTTTGGGGAGAAGTTCAAGGGGGTTGACCGGGGTACGATCAAGGGCCTCTGGGGGTCAGACTGGAGCCCCACTCTTGACCTCCAGAGAACCAGTAGGGCGGTTCTCTGGAGGTCCAAGGGGGTGGTCAGTCCACCTCCATGCGGGCCTAGGGCTCTCCAGTCCTGGGTAGTGACTGTGGATGTCGACCCCTGGTTGTCTGGAGGTCCAGTGAGTCTTGAGTACAGTACAGTGATGCACTGTACTGACCCATCCCACCAGCATCCAGGCCTGGGCAAAACCATGCCACCTTGGATCACCCTTGCCACCATGGACCCCCAGCTGGAACACCTCCATCCCACCCAGCCACCAGCAACCAGGCCCGGGCAAAACCATGCCACCTTGGATCGTCCATGCCACCATGGACCCCCGGCTGGAATACCTCCATAACCTGAACCTCCATCCCACCCAGCCACCAGCATCAAGGCCCGGGCAAAGCCATGCCACCTTGGTTCATCCATGCCACCATGGACCCCCGGCTGGAGCACCTGAACCTCCATCCAAACCGGGGTACCCACTCTTAAGCACCCCCCCTGTGTTATAACCAAATAATCCCAGACGGCAAAGTGTTCGTGCCCCTGGTATGGCTGGAAGACTTTCGTGCCCCTGGTATGGTGACGTAATGTCACCATATGGCATGTCCTATTGACAATGATGCCTGGATGACAAGTGCCCTGCCACTGCGAATATCTCCAAAATGGCAGGTAGTTAAGGGTATGCCTTTGGAGACTAAGTGCCCGTGCCCCTGGTATGGCTTCAAAGTGTTGGTTGAGCTCCGGAAGTGCAGGGGAACGACCTGCTGCTGGAGCCAAAGCCAGAGGCCCTCCCTGGCCCCATCACCACCTACTAATCCTCCAGCCTGGAGCTCCAGACCCAGGGCCCTTCCCTGTCCCTCTCACCCAGGAAGAGCCTTCAGTCCTGGCCTAACCTTAACCAACACCCACCCTGGAGCTCCAGACCCGGGGCTCTTCCCAGTCCCTCTCACCCAGGAAGAGCCTCCATCCCTGGCCTAACCTTAACCAACACCCACCCTGGAGCTCCAGACCCGGGGCTCTTCCCAGTCCCTCTCACCCAGGAAGAGCCTCCATCCCTGGCCTAACCTTAACCAACACCCACCCTGGAGCTCCAGACCCAGGGCCCTTCCCAGTCCCTCTCACCCAGGAAGGGCCTCCATCCCTGGGCCTAATCTTAACCAATACCCAGCCTACCAACCCTCCAGCCTGGAGCTCCAGACCCAGGGCCCTTCCTGGTCCCTCTCACCCAAGAAGAGCCTCCATCCCCGGCTTAATCTCCACCAAGAGGCAGCCTACCAATCCTCCAGCCCGGAGCTCCAAGATGGCATTTTGCTATTTAGGAGAATTTAGGATGAACCCAGATGGCAATGGTCTTCACAAAAACTCAGTTCCTATAAAACTGCGGAAGGGGTTATTTCGCATAAGGCCCCAGGATCCCTCCAGACCCTTGTATCTTCCTGGGCTACCCCTGTTAAATCCCTATCCACCCCATGCAGGGGACAAATCTTATTGAAAGGGATACCTGGATGGCAAATCAAAGTACTCTGCAATTTAGGACAATTCTGGGATGATCCCAGATGGCGGCTTATGTAGGTGCCATCCGAGAGGATTCACAGATAATCCAAAATGACATGGACTATTTCAAAAGGAAAAACCTGGTAGCTCAGTCTGCCATCTCAGAGTATGCAGCCAAATGGCAAACCCCTGCTTTTGATTGAAGGAAACCCCATATCATGAAACCCATGCTTTTGAGGGTGGGAAACCCCCAATTAAGCACGTGCTTTTGATCGAAGGAAACCCCGTAGCATGCACCCCATGCTTTTGAGGGTGGGAAACCCCAATTAAGCACCTGCTCTATAAAAGGGCAACGCCGGAGCATTTAGCACATGGTCCTCAACAGTGAGACACGGTAAGTTGTTATATATGGCTCAATAGCATTAATATGTGTTTCCTTTTGAAGACATTTAATGGCACTCATTTTTGTCATTTGTCCTTTGAGGTTCAACACACAATGACACCACCAAAATCCCCAGCCACTTGCCCAATATGCGAGTACGACTTCAACTATCTGGGTAAACACCTGGAGAGCCGGCACTCCATCCTTAACAAAAAAGAAAGGAGGATTTTGGTTAACTATGGCACAGGGAGGGTGAATTTCCGCCACTTAACCTGTCCAGTCCAGGGATGTGGCTATTCAAAGAGCCGGGTGGACAGGCACCTGGACACGGGCCACCCTGAGGTGGATGATGGGGAAATGGAAAAAATCATTAAAAAAGTAAAAAAGGAAGTGACAATAGCTGCCTTGAGGGCCCTCAGGGCTACTGACCCCAGCCCGCCAGTGATCTCCAACCTGGACCTCAGCCAGGATGACAACCAGGAGATGGTGTCCGAGACGGTGTCCGAGCCGGATGGTCCCACCTGCTCCTCGTGCTCCAAAATGGCAGCCCAAAACAGGGAGCTGTGGAAGCAGCTGCGGACCAAACAACGCTGGATAAAGAAGGCAAAAGCCAAGATCCGGGCTTACAAGGAGGTATGTAAAAGTATTTAATATATTCTACCATTTAGGATTATTTACAGATGTTCTTCAATGGCAGCTTCATTTCTACCATTTAAGGTTATTTGCATATGACCTTAAATGGCAGCTTCATTTCTACCATTTAAGGTTATTTGCATATGACCTTAAATGGCAGAATGCTAAACCTTACCCTTTAACCTTTAGCAGGCCCCCCAAAAGACGAGCGGTGGGGGGTCTGTAGAGCCAGACCAGGGGTCATCCGAACAAGTGGATCCCCCAGAGGATGAGGCTGAAGACTCATCCTCTGAGGAGCCAAAGAAGGCTGCAGAATCACGATTCCCATTGAGGGGATTCAAAGATTTCCCTGCACCCATCCGTAAGTAATGTCACTGCTTGTTAACGTTTTTTTCTGTTTTATAAACTATACAAGTTATTTTTGTAACCTTTTTTTATTCAGTGGAGTACATGGAGGAGTACTGGCTGTACTTGAGGGGGGCCATCGGATCCACAAAACATGTGGAAAATCAGAAGTCCAAATTGGGACGGGTAATGTCCTTCCTTAGGTTTGTCAACAAGGGAAGGACAGTACTCCCCAATTGGACATTTCTGCTGGACATTGATCGAGTTCACCAGTAAGTATCCCTCTGATGCATGTTTGTTTATGATATATTCTACCATTTAGGATTATTTACAGATGTTCTTCATTTCAACCATTTAAGGTTATTTGCATATGATCTTAAATGGCAGCTTCATTTAAACCATTTAAGGTTATTTGCATATGATCTTAAATGGCAGCATGTGTTCATGTTGAAGTTATAACATTTCTTTATGAGCAGGTGGCCGGCGAAGCTCCTCAGAGAGGGGAAGGCAGAAAACACCACCAGGAATTACCTCCTGAATGTGATGGAGTTCGCGGGTTACTTTCGGGACACGCCACCCACCACCTCGCGTGTCCCGAAAAAGGCAGTGATTGGCCTCCTAAGAACAGTGTCCGCTGATATTAAACAGCTTAGGAGAGACATCAACAACCGCCAGATAAATGTGAAAAAGCGTAAGATCGGAAGGGTGATTGCCAAGGAGGACCTCAGGAGGTGTCAGAGGCAGGCGTGCCGAAAAATCCCCAAACTGCTCGGTAAGACTTTACCATTTACAGATAATCTTAAATGGCAGTCACTTATTTAGTCACTTACCTGAGTCTTAATTTATGTTTTTGCAGACACCATCCAGACTGACCCCAGCTCACTCAACATACGCCGGTTCTATGGCTACTTTAGCGTATACCTCGCCAGTATATATGGCCATAGAACCGGCGTATTGACCAACATGACCCTCGCCGAAGTGGACGAGGCGCGAGTTGACGCCAGGATGGCAGACCAGGGCTTTGTCATAAATGTAAGCATAATGATGTGGTGCCTGCCATTTAAGACCGTTTACAGATAATCTTAAATGGCATGGCAGGCAACTTACCCTCTCCTTTGGAACTACAGGTAAAGGAGCACAAGACCAATCGGGCTTTTGGGCCGGCCCAAGTGTACCTCACAGTGGAGGAGTTTGGATGGCTGGAGCAGTGGCTCCAAGTAAGGGAAACCCTTCAGCCATCCACTGACCTGGTTTTTTTCAACGAGAACTACCAGAAGATCCAGAACCTACAACACCACCTCCAGAGCGCATGGGCAGAAATGGGGTTCTCAGGTTCCCCCACCTTTACAGACTTCAGAACCTCAATAGCAACATATGTAAGTAATCATATCAGTTTTTTACTGTGAAAACTTTAAATTAAAGTGAAGTATGTGACACATTCTTTTATCTTTAAAGGCTAGAGATGCATTGTCCCCGGGAACCCGGACGAAGGTCAGCAAAACCATGTGCCACGATACCGCCACAGCCGAGAAATTCTACGCCATGCACCAGACAGCTGAACAGCTGTGTGAGCTGCGTAAAAGGTTTCAGGAGGCTACGGAACCGTCAGTCTCAGGTCCCGGGGAAGTGGCGGAGCCTGTTACCCCAAGGTCTTCCAGCGACGAGGGAGAAGGCGAGGGTCCTGTGAAGAAGAAGAGGGTAAGTCTTTTCATTTCAAAACATGTGCCTGCTCCGAAATGACAGGTACTTTATCTCTGCCGTGTAGGATCATGTGTGCCTACTCTTAAATGACAGGTACTTACCTTCCTGTCATTTAGGAGCTGGAACACATGATCCTACATGGCATATGTGAAGTACATGCCACCTGTGATCTGAAATGGCAGACATTTAAACATCCTTGTCCTTGTTATATTTCAGAGATTAGCACCCAGGGTTGGTTCCACAAGCCAGGAGTCCCCGGAGGCCCAGGCAGAGTCCCCGGCGGGCCAGGCAGAGTCCCCGGAGGGCCAGGCAGAGTCCCCGGAGGGCCAGGCAGAGTCCCCGGAGGGCCAGCCAGAGTCCCCGGAGGGCCAGCCAGAGTCCCCGGAGGACCAGCCAGAGTCCCCGGATGACCAGCCAGAGTCCCCGGAGGGCCAGCCAGAGTCCCCGGAGGGCCATGCAGAGTCCTCGGAGTCCCAGGCAGAGTCCCCGTGGACACCGAGGACAAGAGGCATAAAAGGACTTCGTAACATCCCAAAGTGCAGCCCATTAATGCTGTACAGGCTGCGGAAGCGCCTGCGGCGGAGCACACCGCAGAGGCATGTGCTTCGACCGCGGGGTGTGAAACAAAAGAAGTAAAATAGTTTTATTTTGGTTTTCTTGAATTTTAAGGTTGAATTGGTTTGCTATGTTGGATGTTTTGTTGTATAATGGTTCCTGTTCTTGTTCTTGTTCTTGAAAATGGTTCATGATAATGGTGTTTAACTGTGTTTTTGTAAATAAATGTAAATAGTGTTGTTTAAGAAATGTCTCCCTTCATTATATCAACCTGACTTTCTGCCATGGAGTGGCATGTGTAGTTTGGTGAGGTGATGGGTATATTCACAGATCAATCCCAATTGGCAGGTATTTAAGGGGTGAGTGCCTTCAACATAGGCCAATGTGTGCCTGCCCTTCAATGATAGGTACTTACCTTCCTGTCATTTAGGAGCAGGCACACATTATCCTACATTAAAGGCACTCACCCCTGAAGTACCTACCAATTAGAAATGTTCATAGATAGTCCTAAATGGCATGATAGTTACTTACCTCAGCACACCTCCATGCGGGCCAAGGTGCTCTATTCCTGGGTAGAGAAGCTCCATGGATGTCCCTGGTTCTGCTGGGCCCTGGTGGTCCAGCAGAACCAGAGGCTGATCCATGGAAGTCGATGCCCAGCTAGGGTGCTCTGTATCTGGGTAGAGAAGCTCCATGGGGCCCCTGGTTATCTGGAGGTCCAAGGGGGTACTCAGCCCACCTCCATTCGGTCTATGGGTGACCTAGTCCTGGCTAGAGAAGCTCCATGGGTGCCCCCGGTTCTATGCAGGACCAGTGTGGGGCTTCCAGTCTAAGTCCATGGATCCTCCTGGTTCTCTGGAGGTCCAAGGCGATGTCAGCACACCTCCATGCGGGACAAGGTGCTCTGTTCCTGGGTAGAGAAGATCCATGGATGTCCCGGGTTCTGCTTGGCCCTGGTGGTCCAGCAGAACCAGGGGCTGATCCATGGAAGTCGATGCCCAGCTAGGGTGCTCTGTTTCTGGGTAGAGAAGCTCCATGGATCCCCATGGTATGGCAACGTACTGTCCCCATATGGCATGAGTCATGTGGGCCAGGGTGCTCTATTCCTGGGCAGAGAAGCTCCATGGATGCCCGTGTTATGACAATGTAATGTCACCATATGGCATGTCCTATTGACAATGATGCCTGGGTGACAAGTACCCTGCCATTCCGACTGTCTCTAAAATGGCAGGTAACCTGAACCTCCATCCGAACCGGGGTACCCACTCTTAAGCACCCCCCCACTATTATAACCAAATAACCCAAACGGCAAAGTCCTCGTGCCCCTGGTATGGCTGAAAGACCTTCGTGCCCCTGGTATAGCTGCAAAGTATCCTCATATGGCGCATATCATATTGACAACGATAGCCAGATGGCAAGTGCACTGTCATTTTGGTCCATATGCAGGTGATCCAAGATGGCATGCGCTTAGAAGCGTGGAGACTAAGTATATGTTCCTATGGTATGGTTGAGCTCCAGCAGGACAGCGGGAGAACCTGCTGCTCGAGGCCAAGCCTGACGCCCTCTCCTCAGGCTAGTCTTCTTGCCATTTTGGAGGGTTAGTTGAGTCATGAATTACCCCCAGATGGCATCTTGTCATTTAGGGTCATTCAGATGATCCCAGATGACATCTTGTCATTTAAGTTCATCCAGATAATCCCAGATGGCATCTGTCATTTAAGTTCATTCAGATAATCCCAGATGGCACATTACCACTTCATGTTATTCAGATGACCTCGGATGGCAGGACATACCATTGTAGAGGATTCAGATGACACTCAGATGGCAAAAAATGTCATTTGGGTGGATTCAGAAACACTATGCCATCTGGTGGCAGGTATCGGTATTACAACGAAGATTGCCGTATCGGGTCACCTAACCAATGGTTTTTTGTGAACTTTGACCTCTTTGAGGGGCTGCACAGGGTCAAGGGTCAGCGTGAAAAATTGTTAGGGTAGGTCATAAGGTTAACGAGGGATAGAACTATTTTTTAAGCCACGCCCCGTGACCCTGTGACCTTTGGTTAGCCCCCCACGAATTTTCAAAAAAGGCCCAAAAATCCTCCGAAATGTACGGAAAAACGCTGCTCACCCTAATGTAGGGTTAGGGTTAGGGTTAGGGTTAGGATATAGGATGAAAACCAGAAAACGTGTTCGGACAAGCTCAATAAGTGAAAAAGTAGAAGAGGTAGGGGGACCATACTTGGCACAGAGAGAGACATGGAGGGTGCCCACATACCCTGTAGGTTTGGTGGGTGTGGCTCCTTCCCTTGACATAGCTGCCATTGACTCCCATTCATCGGACAAGTTCGGACAAGCTCAAAAACTCAAAAGGTATAGGTGGCAAGATGACCAAACTTGACCCAGAGGGGCCCATTTGGGTGACCCACCTTCCCGTCAAGTTTGGTGGTGCTGGCCCCTCCCCTTCCTATAGCTGCCATAGACTCCCATTCATTTTTGGCCCAAGTCTAGGAGTGTCGTATGGAGACGGGAGTTGGTTCCCCGTGCTCAGGGCGTCCCTCTGAGTCCGCAGACACCTCATTTGCCATGTTTGATTGACCTTGCCAAAAGGGTAAAAAATGCTCCCAAGTGTCGCGGTGGGTGGTCTCTAGGGGAACTTTACCAGAGCGTGTTTTGGCATGTCCCGAGTGGTCTGAAAGGGGTCCTGGGTGACGTCACATGTGGGAGTGGTTAGGGTCTGGATAGCTGTCTGGGTGAGGCAGTAGGGTTAGGGTTAGGGTTAGGATAAAGGATGAAAACCAGGGTTAGGGTTAGGGTTAGGGTTAGGGTTTAAAGACTGAAGCCCCCTAGTAAAGGTAGGAGGGTTAGGGTTAGGGTTAGGGTTAGGGTTAGGGTTAGGGTTAGGGTTAGGGTTAGGGTTAGGGTTAGGGTTAGGGTTAGGTTTTTATAGCTGAAGCAGCCTCCCACTAGGGGAGACCGACTGCACTCTCCGCCCTGCCGTTCATCTGAGAGCCCAGGCCCTTATATACACTCGGGTTCGCCTTTGTTATATAGGTAATAAAATATTGTTCATTTACCCTCAGCGTCCCTTACTTCCTTCTAATTGGTTTTGTTCCTAATTTGGTTTATGTGCACTCTTTCTTAGGTTGCTTTCCTTCACTTAGGTTTCTGTTTCCCCTCTGTTTTGTATTTTTCGTTGCGCTCGTACCTCTAGATTCGTTTCGTTTCGTTTCCATCTAGGCATCAGAGTTCGTTACTTTTGTTTCCCTCTGGTATTTTTCTTTGACGACGTTTCGAGTTTTTTTACTCTTCTTCAGGTCCTTTTTCCCTTTCTTTAGCGACTTAATTTAGTTTTAGGCACCCCCTATTCTTTTCTGTTCTTCCTTATATGTGTTTCCCTCTGTCCTTCTCTTAGGTTTCTGGCTGTCCTTCTTTTAGGTTTGCTCCCTTTTATAAGTTTCCCTTCAACCATCTTCCTTCTTTTAGGTTTATAATTTAAATTCATTTTAGTTTTCCTTCTTTTAGGTTTGTGCTCCATATTAGGGTTAGGGATGGGAGGGGGGAGGAGGGAGGGGGGTTAGGGTTAGGGTTAGACATCGTCGGGGAGAGGAATAGGGTTAGGGCCCAGGCTCCCAGACTAATAGGCAGGAGGACCTGGCAAGGTAGGGTTTTATAGCTGAAGCAGCCTCCCACTAGGGGAGACCGACTGCACTCTCCGCCCTGCCGTTCATCTGAGAGCCCAGGCCCTTATATACACTCGGGTTCGCCTTTGTTATATAGGTAATAAAATATTGTTCATTTACCCTCAGCGTCCCTTACTTCCTTCTAATTGGTTTTGTTCCTAATTTGGTTTATGTGCACTCTTTCTTAGGTTGCTTTCCTTCACTTAGGTTTCTGTTTCCCCTCTGTTTTGTATTTTTCGTTGCGCTCGTACCTCTAGATTCGTTTCGTTTCGTTTCCATCTAGGCATCAGAGTTCGTTACTTTTGTTTCCCTCTGGTATTTTTCTTTGACGACGTTTCGAGTTTTTTTACTCTTCTTCAGGTCCTTTTTCCCTTTCTTTAGCGACTTAATTTAGTTTTAGGCACCCCCTATTCTTTTCTGTTCTTCCTTATATGTGTTTCCCTCTGTCCTTCTCTTAGGTTTCTGGCTGTCCTTCTTTTAGGTTTGCTCCCTTTTATAAGTTTCCCTTCAACCATCTTCCTTCTTTTAGGTTTATAATTTAAATTCATTTTAGTTTTCCTTCTTTTAGGTTTGTGCTCCATATTAGGGTTAGGGATGGGAGGGGGGAGGAGGGAGGGGGGTTAGGGTTAGGGTTAGACATCGTCGGGGAGAGGAATAGGGTTAGGGCCCAGGCTCCCAGACTAATAGGCAGGAGGACCTGGCAAGGTAGGGTTTTATAGCTGAAGCAGCCTCCCACTAGGGGAGACCGACTGCACTCTCCGCCCTGCCGTTCATCTGAGAGCCCAGGCCCTTATATACACTCGGGTTCGCCTTTGTTATATAGGTAATAAAATATTGTTCATTTACCCTCAGCGTCCCTTACTTCCTTCTAATTGGTTTTGTTCCTAATTTGGTTTATGTGCACTCTTTCTTAGGTTGCTTTCCTTCACTTAGGTTTCTGTTTCCCCTCTGTTTTGTATTTTTCGTTGCGCTCGTACCTCTAGATTCGTTTCGTTTCGTTTCCATCTAGGCATCAGAGTTCGTTACTTTTGTTTCCCTCTGGTATTTTTCTTTGACGACGTTTCGAGTTTTTTTACTCTTCTTCAGGTCCTTTTTCCCTTTCTTTAGCGACTTAATTTAGTTTTAGGCACCCCCTATTCTTTTCTGTTCTTCCTTATATGTGTTTCCCTCTGTCCTTCTCTTAGGTTTCTGGCTGTCCTTCTTTTAGGTTTGCTCCCTTTTATAAGTTTCCCTTCAACCATCTTCCTTCTTTTAGGTTTATAATTTAAATTCATTTTAGTTTTCCTTCTTTTAGGTTTGTGCTCCATATTAGGGTTAGGGATGGGAGGGGGGAGGAGGGAGGGGGGTTAGGGTTAGGGTTAGACATCGTCGGGGAGAGGAATAGGGTTAGGGCCCAGGCTCCCAGACTAATAGGCAGGAGGACCTGGCAAGGTAGGGTTTTATAGCTGAAGCAGCCTCCCACTAGGGGAGACCGACTGCACTCTCCGCCCTGCCGTTCATCTGAGAGCCCAGGCCCTTATATACACTCGGGTTCGCCTTTGTTATATAGGTAATAAAATATTGTTCATTTACCCTCAGCGTCCCTTACTTCCTTCTAATTGGTTTTGTTCCTAATTTGGTTTATGTGCACTCTTTCTTAGGTTGCTTTCCTTCACTTAGGTTTCTGTTTCCCCTCTGTTTTGTATTTTTCGTTGCGCTCGTACCTCTAGATTCGTTTCGTTTCGTTTCCATCTAGGCATCAGAGTTCGTTACTTTTGTTTCCCTCTGGTATTTTTCTTTGACGACGTTTCGAGTTTTTTTACTCTTCTTCAGGTCCTTTTTCCCTTTCTTTAGCGACTTAATTTAGTTTTAGGCACCCCCTATTCTTTTCTGTTCTTCCTTATATGTGTTTCCCTCTGTCCTTCTCTTAGGTTTCTGGCTGTCCTTCTTTTAGGTTTGCTCCCTTTTATAAGTTTCCCTTCAACCATCTTCCTTCTTTTAGGTTTATAATTTAAATTCATTTTAGTTTTCCTTCTTTTAGGTTTGTGCTCCATATTAGGGTTAGGGATGGGAGGGGGGAGGAGGGAGGGGGGTTAGGGTTAGGGTTAGACATCGTCGGGGAGAGGAATAGGGTTAGGGCCCAGGCTCCCAGACTAATAGGCAGGAGGACCTGGCAAGGTAGGGTTTTATAGCTGAAGCAGCCTCCCACTAGGGGAGACCGACTGCACTCTCCGCCCTGCCGTTCATCTGAGAGCCCAGGCCCTTATATACACTCGGGTTCGCCTTTGTTATATAGGTAATAAAATATTGTTCATTTACCCTCAGCGTCCCTTACTTCCTTCTAATTGGTTTTGTTCCTAATTTGGTTTATGTGCACTCTTTCTTAGGTTGCTTTCCTTCACTTAGGTTTCTGTTTCCCCTCTGTTTTGTATTTTTCGTTGCGCTCGTACCTCTAGATTCGTTTCGTTTCGTTTCCATCTAGGCATCAGAGTTCGTTACTTTTGTTTCCCTCTGGTATTTTTCTTTGACGACGTTTCGAGTTTTTTTACTCTTCTTCAGGTCCTTTTTCCCTTTCTTTAGCGACTTAATTTAGTTTTAGGCACCCCCTATTCTTTTCTGTTCTTCCTTATATGTGTTTCCCTCTGTCCTTCTCTTAGGTTTCTGGCTGTCCTTCTTTTAGGTTTGCTCCCTTTTATAAGTTTCCCTTCAACCATCTTCCTTCTTTTAGGTTTATAATTTAAATTCATTTTAGTTTTCCTTCTTTTAGGTTTGTGCTCCATATTAGGGTTAGGGATGGGAGGGGGGAGGAGGGAGGGGGGTTAGGGTTAGGGTTAGACATCGTCGGGGAGAGGAATAGGGTTAGGGCCCAGGCTCCCAGACTAATAGGCAGGAGGACCTGGCAAGGTAGGGTTTTATAGCTGAAGCAGCCTCCCACTAGGGGAGACCGACTGCACTCTCCGCCCTGCCGTTCATCTGAGAGCCCAGGCCCTTATATACACTCGGGTTCGCCTTTGTTATATAGGTAATAAAATATTGTTCATTTACCCTCAGCGTCCCTTACTTCCTTCTAATTGGTTTTGTTCCTAATTTGGTTTATGTGCACTCTTTCTTAGGTTGCTTTCCTTCACTTAGGTTTCTGTTTCCCCTCTGTTTTGTATTTTTCGTTGCGCTCGTACCTCTAGATTCGTTTCGTTTCGTTTCCATCTAGGCATCAGAGTTCGTTACTTTTGTTTCCCTCTGGTATTTTTCTTTGACGACGTTTCGAGTTTTTTTACTCTTCTTCAGGTCCTTTTTCCCTTTCTTTAGCGACTTAATTTAGTTTTAGGCACCCCCTATTCTTTTCTGTTCTTCCTTATATGTGTTTCCCTCTGTCCTTCTCTTAGGTTTCTGGCTGTCCTTCTTTTAGGTTTGCTCCCTTTTATAAGTTTCCCTTCAACCATCTTCCTTCTTTTAGGTTTATAATTTAAATTCATTTTAGTTTTCCTTCTTTTAGGTTTGTGCTCCATATTAGGGTTAGGGATGGGAGGGGGGAGGAGGGAGGGGGGTTAGGGTTAGGGTTAGACATCGTCGGGGAGAGGAATAGGGTTAGGGCCCAGGCTCCCAGACTAATAGGCAGGAGGACCTGGCAAGGTAGGGTTTTATAGCTGAAGCAGCCTCCCACTAGGGGAGACCGACTGCACTCTCCGCCCTGCCGTTCATCTGAGAGCCCAGGCCCTTATATACACTCGGGTTCGCCTTTGTTATATAGGTAATAAAATATTGTTCATTTACCCTCAGCGTCCCTTACTTCCTTCTAATTGGTTTTGTTCCTAATTTGGTTTATGTGCACTCTTTCTTAGGTTGCTTTCCTTCACTTAGGTTTCTGTTTCCCCTCTGTTTTGTATTTTTCGTTGCGCTCGTACCTCTAGATTCGTTTCGTTTCGTTTCCATCTAGGCATCAGAGTTCGTTACTTTTGTTTCCCTCTGGTATTTTTCTTTGACGACGTTTCGAGTTTTTTTACTCTTCTTCAGGTCCTTTTTCCCTTTCTTTAGCGACTTAATTTAGTTTTAGGCACCCCCTATTCTTTTCTGTTCTTCCTTATATGTGTTTCCCTCTGTCCTTCTCTTAGGTTTCTGGCTGTCCTTCTTTTAGGTTTGCTCCCTTTTATAAGTTTCCCTTCAACCATCTTCCTTCTTTTAGGTTTATAATTTAAATTCATTTTAGTTTTCCTTCTTTTAGGTTTGTGCTCCATATTAGGGTTAGGGATGGGAGGGGGGAGGAGGGAGGGGGGTTAGGGTTAGGGTTAGACATCGTCGGGGAGAGGAATAGGGTTAGGGCCCAGGCTCCCAGACTAATAGGCAGGAGGACCTGGCAAGGTAGGGTTTTATAGCTGAAGCAGCCTCCCACTAGGGGAGACCGACTGCACTCTCCGCCCTGCCGTTCATCTGAGAGCCCAGGCCCTTATATACACTCGGGTTCGCCTTTGTTATATAGGTAATAAAATATTGTTCATTTACCCTCAGCGTCCCTTACTTCCTTCTAATTGGTTTTGTTCCTAATTTGGTTTATGTGCACTCTTTCTTAGGTTGCTTTCCTTCACTTAGGTTTCTGTTTCCCCTCTGTTTTGTATTTTTCGTTGCGCTCGTACCTCTAGATTCGTTTCGTTTCGTTTCCATCTAGGCATCAGAGTTCGTTACTTTTGTTTCCCTCTGGTATTTTTCTTTGACGACGTTTCGAGTTTTTTTACTCTTCTTCAGGTCCTTTTTCCCTTTCTTTAGCGACTTAATTTAGTTTTAGGCACCCCCTATTCTTTTCTGTTCTTCCTTATATGTGTTTCCCTCTGTCCTTCTCTTAGGTTTCTGGCTGTCCTTCTTTTAGGTTTGCTCCCTTTTATAAGTTAGGGTTAGGGTTAGGGTTAGGGTTAGGGTTAGGGTTAGGGTTAGGGTTAGGGTTAGGGTTAGGGTTAGGGTTAGGGTTAGGGTTAGGGTTAGGGTTAGGGTTAGGGTTAGGGTTAGGGTTAGGGTTAGGGTTAGGGTTAGGGTTAGGGTTAGGGTTAGGGTTAGGGTTAGGGTTAGGTTTTTATAGCTGAAGCAGCCTCCCACTAGGGGAGACCGACTGCACTCTCCGCCCTGCCGTTCATCTGAGAGCCCAGGCCCTTATATACACTTGGGTTCGCCTTTGTTATATAGGTAATAAAATATTGTTCATTTACCCTCAGCGTCCCTTACTTCCTTCTAATTGGTTTTGTTCCGAATTTGGTTTATGTGCACTCTTAATTTAGGTTGCTTTCCTTCTCTTAGGTTTCTGTTTCCCCTCTTTGTTTTGCTTTAGTTGCGCTCGTACCTCTAGATTTGTTTCGTTTCGTTTCCATCTAGGCATCAGAGTTCGTTACTTTTGTTTCCCTCTGGTATTTATTTCTTCCTTTGACGACGTTTCGAGTTTTTTTACTCTTCTTCAGGTCCTTTTCCCTTTCTTTAGCGACTTAATTTAGTTTTAGGCACCCCCTATTCTTTTCTGTTCTTCCTTATATGTGTATCCCTCTGTCCTTCTCTTAGGTTTCTGGCTGTCCTTCTTTTAGGTTTGCTCCCTTTTATAAGTTTCCCTTCAACCATCTTCCTTATTTCAGGTTTATAATTTAAATTCATTTTAGTTTTCCTTCTTTTAGGTTTGTGCTCCATATTAGGGTTAGGGATGGGAGGGGGGAGGAGGGAGGGGGGTTAGGGTTAGGGTTAGACATCGTCGGGGAGAGGAATAGGGTTAGGGCCCAGGCTCCCAGACTAATAGGCAGGAGGACCTGGCAAGGTAGGGTTTTATAGCTGAAGCAGCCTCCCACTAGGGGAGACCGACTGCACTCTCCGCCCTGCCGTTCATCTGAGAGCCCAGGCCCTTATATACACTTGGGTTCGCCTTTGTTATATAGGTAATAAAATATTGTTCATTTACCCTCAGCGTCCCTTACTTCCTTCTAATTGGTTTTGTTCCGAATTTGGTTTATGTGCACTCTTAATTTAGGTTGCTTTCCTTCTCTTAGGTTTCTGTTTCCCCTCTTTGTTTTGCTTTAGTTGCGCTCGTACCTCTAGATTTGTTTCGTTTCGTTTCCATCTAGGCATCAGAGTTCGTTACTTTTGTTTCCCTCTGGTATTTATTTCTTCCTTTGACGACGTTTCGAGTTTTTTTACTCTTCTTCAGGTCCTTTTCCCTTTCTTTAGCGACTTAATTTAGTTTTAGGCACCCCCTATTCTTTTCTGTTCTTCCTTATATGTGTATCCCTCTGTCCTTCTCTTAGGTTTCTGGCTGTCCTTCTTTTAGGTTTGCTCCCTTTTATAAGTTTCCCTTCAACCATCTTCCTTATTTCAGGTTTATAATTTAAATTCATTTTAGTTTTCCTTCTTTTAGGTTTGTGCTCCATATTAGGGTTAGGGATGGGAGGGGGGAGGAGGGAGGGGGGTTAGGGTTAGGGTTAGACATCGTCGGGGAGAGGAATAGGGTTAGGGCCCAGGCTCCCAGACTAATAGGCAGGAGGACCTGGCAAGGTAGGGTTTTATAGCTGAAGCAGCCTCCCACTAGGGGAGACCGACTGCACTCTCCGCCCTGCCGTTCATCTGAGAGCCCAGGCCCTTATATACACTTGGGTTCGCCTTTGTTATATAGGTAATAAAATATTGTTCATTTACCCTCAGCGTCCCTTACTTCCTTCTAATTGGTTTTGTTCCGAATTTGGTTTATGTGCACTCTTAATTTAGGTTGCTTTCCTTCTCTTAGGTTTCTGTTTCCCCTCTTTGTTTTGCTTTAGTTGCGCTCGTACCTCTAGATTTGTTTCGTTTCGTTTCCATCTAGGCATCAGAGTTCGTTACTTTTGTTTCCCTCTGGTATTTATTTCTTCCTTTGACGACGTTTCGAGTTTTTTTACTCTTCTTCAGGTCCTTTTCCCTTTCTTTAGCGACTTAATTTAGTTTTAGGCACCCCCTATTCTTTTCTGTTCTTCCTTATATGTGTATCCCTCTGTCCTTCTCTTAGGTTTCTGGCTGTCCTTCTTTTAGGTTTGCTCCCTTTTATAAGTTTCCCTTCAACCATCTTCCTTATTTCAGGTTTATAATTTAAATTCATTTTAGTTTTCCTTCTTTTAGGTTTGTGCTCCATATTAGGGTTAGGGATGGGAGGGGGGAGGAGGGAGGGGGGTTAGGGTTAGGGTTAGACATCGTCGGGGAGAGGAATAGGGTTAGGGCCCAGGCTCCCAGACTAATAGGCAGGAGGACCTGGCAAGGTAGGGTTTTATAGCTGAAGCAGCCTCCCACTAGGGGAGACCGACTGCACTCTCCGCCCTGCCGTTCATCTGAGAGCCCAGGCCCTTATATACACTTGGGTTCGCCTTTGTTATATAGGTAATAAAATATTGTTCATTTACCCTCAGCGTCCCTTACTTCCTTCTAATTGGTTTTGTTCCGAATTTGGTTTATGTGCACTCTTAATTTAGGTTGCTTTCCTTCTCTTAGGTTTCTGTTTCCCCTCTTTGTTTTGCTTTAGTTGCGCTCGTACCTCTAGATTTGTTTCGTTTCGTTTCCATCTAGGCATCAGAGTTCGTTACTTTTGTTTCCCTCTGGTATTTATTTCTTCCTTTGACGACGTTTCGAGTTTTTTTACTCTTCTTCAGGTCCTTTTCCCTTTCTTTAGCGACTTAATTTAGTTTTAGGCACCCCCTATTCTTTTCTGTTCTTCCTTATATGTGTATCCCTCTGTCCTTCTCTTAGGTTTCTGGCTGTCCTTCTTTTAGGTTTGCTCCCTTTTATAAGTTTCCCTTCAACCATCTTCCTTATTTCAGGTTTATAATTTAAATTCATTTTAGTTTTCCTTCTTTTAGGTTTGTGCTCCATATTAGGGTTAGGGATGGGAGGGGGGAGGAGGGAGGGGGGTTAGGGTTAGGGTTAGACATCGTCGGGGAGAGGAATAGGGTTAGGGCCCAGGCTCCCAGACTAATAGGCAGGAGGACCTGGCAAGGTAGGGTTTTATAGCTGAAGCAGCCTCCCACTAGGGGAGACCGACTGCACTCTCCGCCCTGCCGTTCATCTGAGAGCCCAGGCCCTTATATACACTTGGGTTCGCCTTTGTTATATAGGTAATAAAATATTGTTCATTTACCCTCAGCGTCCCTTACTTCCTTCTAATTGGTTTTGTTCCGAATTTGGTTTATGTGCACTCTTAATTTAGGTTGCTTTCCTTCTCTTAGGTTTCTGTTTCCCCTCTTTGTTTTGCTTTAGTTGCGCTCGTACCTCTAGATTTGTTTCGTTTCGTTTCCATCTAGGCATCAGAGTTCGTTACTTTTGTTTCCCTCTGGTATTTATTTCTTCCTTTGACGACGTTTCGAGTTTTTTTACTCTTCTTCAGGTCCTTTTCCCTTTCTTTAGCGACTTAATTTAGTTTTAGGCACCCCCTATTCTTTTCTGTTCTTCCTTATATGTGTATCCCTCTGTCCTTCTCTTAGGTTTCTGGCTGTCCTTCTTTTAGGTTTGCTCCCTTTTATAAGTTTCCCTTCAACCATCTTCCTTATTTCAGGTTTATAATTTAAATTCATTTTAGTTTTCCTTCTTTTAGGTTTGTGCTCCATATTAGGGTTAGGGATGGGAGGGGGGAGGAGGGAGGGGGGTTAGGGTTAGGGTTAGACATCGTCGGGGAGAGGAATAGGGTTAGGGCCCAGGCTCCCAGACTAATAGGCAGGAGGACCTGGCAAGGTAGGGTTTTATAGCTGAAGCAGCCTCCCACTAGGGGAGACCGACTGCACTCTCCGCCCTGCCGTTCATCTGAGAGCCCAGGCCCTTATATACACTTGGGTTCGCCTTTGTTATATAGGTAATAAAATATTGTTCATTTACCCTCAGCGTCCCTTACTTCCTTCTAATTGGTTTTGTTCCGAATTTGGTTTATGTGCACTCTTAATTTAGGTTGCTTTCCTTCTCTTAGGTTTCTGTTTCCCCTCTTTGTTTTGCTTTAGTTGCGCTCGTACCTCTAGATTTGTTTCGTTTCGTTTCCATCTAGGCATCAGAGTTCGTTACTTTTGTTTCCCTCTGGTATTTATTTCTTCCTTTGACGACGTTTCGAGTTTTTTTACTCTTCTTCAGGTCCTTTTCCCTTTCTTTAGCGACTTAATTTAGTTTTAGGCACCCCCTATTCTTTTCTGTTCTTCCTTATATGTGTATCCCTCTGTCCTTCTCTTAGGTTTCTGGCTGTCCTTCTTTTAGGTTTGCTCCCTTTTATAAGTTTCCCTTCAACCATCTTCCTTATTTCAGGTTTATAATTTAAATTCATTTTAGTTTTCCTTCTTTTAGGTTTGTGCTCCATATTAGGGTTAGGGATGGGAGGGGGGAGGAGGGAGGGGGGTTAGGGTTAGGGTTAGACATCGTCGGGGAGAGGAATAGGGTTAGGGCCCAGGCTCCCAGACTAATAGGCAGGAGGACCTGGCAAGGTAGGGTTTTATAGCTGAAGCAGCCTCCCACTAGGGGAGACCGACTGCACTCTCCGCCCTGCCGTTCATCTGAGAGCCCAGGCCCTTATATACACTTGGGTTCGCCTTTGTTATATAGGTAATAAAATATTGTTCATTTACCCTCAGCGTCCCTTACTTCCTTCTAATTGGTTTTGTTCCGAATTTGGTTTATGTGCACTCTTAATTTAGGTTGCTTTCCTTCTCTTAGGTTTCTGTTTCCCCTCTTTGTTTTGCTTTAGTTGCGCTCGTACCTCTAGATTTGTTTCGTTTCGTTTCCATCTAGGCATCAGAGTTCGTTACTTTTGTTTCCCTCTGGTATTTATTTCTTCCTTTGACGACGTTTCGAGTTTTTTTACTCTTCTTCAGGTCCTTTTCCCTTTCTTTAGCGACTTAATTTAGTTTTAGGCACCCCCTATTCTTTTCTGTTCTTCCTTATATGTGTATCCCTCTGTCCTTCTCTTAGGTTTCTGGCTGTCCTTCTTTTAGGTTTGCTCCCTTTTATAAGTTTCCCTTCAACCATCTTCCTTATTTCAGGTTTATAATTTAAATTCATTTTAGTTTTCCTTCTTTTAGGTTTGTGCTCCATATTAGGGTTAGGGATGGGAGGGGGGAGGAGGGAGGGGGGTTAGGGTTAGGGTTAGACATCGTCGGGGAGAGGAATAGGGTTAGGGCCCAGGCTCCCAGACTAATAGGCAGGAGGACCTGGCAAGGTAGGGTTTTATAGCTGAAGCAGCCTCCCACTAGGGGAGACCGACTGCACTCTCCGCCCTGCCGTTCATCTGAGAGCCCAGGCCCTTATATACACTTGGGTTCGCCTTTGTTATATAGGTAATAAAATATTGTTCATTTACCCTCAGCGTCCCTTACTTCCTTCTAATTGGTTTTGTTCCGAATTTGGTTTATGTGCACTCTTAATTTAGGTTGCTTTCCTTCTCTTAGGTTTCTGTTTCCCCTCTTTGTTTTGCTTTAGTTGCGCTCGTACCTCTAGATTTGTTTCGTTTCGTTTCCATCTAGGCATCAGAGTTCGTTACTTTTGTTTCCCTCTGGTATTTATTTCTTCCTTTGACGACGTTTCGAGTTTTTTTACTCTTCTTCAGGTCCTTTTCCCTTTCTTTAGCGACTTAATTTAGTTTTAGGCACCCCCTATTCTTTTCTGTTCTTCCTTATATGTGTATCCCTCTGTCCTTCTCTTAGGTTTCTGGCTGTCCTTCTTTTAGGTTTGCTCCCTTTTATAAGTTTCCCTTCAACCATCTTCCTTATTTCAGGTTTATAATTTAAATTCATTTTAGTTTTCCTTCTTTTAGGTTTGTGCTCCATATTAGGGTTAGGGATGGGAGGGGGGAGGAGGGAGGGGGGTTAGGGTTAGGGTTAGACATCGTCGGGGAGAGGAATAGGGTTAGGGCCCAGGCTCCCAGACTAATAGGCAGGAGGACCTGGCAAGGTAGGGTTTTATAGCTGAAGCAGCCTCCCACTAGGGGAGACCGACTGCACTCTCCGCCCTGCCGTTCATCTGAGAGCCCAGGCCCTTATATACACTTGGGTTCGCCTTTGTTATATAGGTAATAAAATATTGTTCATTTACCCTCAGCGTCCCTTACTTCCTTCTAATTGGTTTTGTTCCGAATTTGGTTTATGTGCACTCTTAATTTAGGTTGCTTTCCTTCTCTTAGGTTTCTGTTTCCCCTCTTTGTTTTGCTTTAGTTGCGCTCGTACCTCTAGATTTGTTTCGTTTCGTTTCCATCTAGGCATCAGAGTTCGTTACTTTTGTTTCCCTCTGGTATTTATTTCTTCCTTTGACGACGTTTCGAGTTTTTTTACTCTTCTTCAGGTCCTTTTCCCTTTCTTTAGCGACTTAATTTAGTTTTAGGCACCCCCTATTCTTTTCTGTTCTTCCTTATATGTGTATCCCTCTGTCCTTCTCTTAGGTTTCTGGCTGTCCTTCTTTTAGGTTTGCTCCCTTTTATAAGTTTCCCTTCAACCATCTTCCTTATTTCAGGTTTATAATTTAAATTCATTTTAGTTTTCCTTCTTTTAGGTTTGTGCTCCATATTAGGGTTAGGGATGGGAGGGGGGAGGAGGGAGGGGGGTTAGGGTTAGGGTTAGACATCGTCGGGGAGAGGAATAGGGTTAGGGCCCAGGCTCCCAGACTAATAGGCAGGAGGACCTGGCAAGGTAGGGTTTTATAGCTGAAGCAGCCTCCCACTAGGGGAGACCGACTGCACTCTCCGCCCTGCCGTTCATCTGAGAGCCCAGGCCCTTATATACACTTGGGTTCGCCTTTGTTATATAGGTAATAAAATATTGTTCATTTACCCTCAGCGTCCCTTACTTCCTTCTAATTGGTTTTGTTCCGAATTTGGTTTATGTGCACTCTTAATTTAGGTTGCTTTCCTTCTCTTAGGTTTCTGTTTCCCCTCTTTGTTTTGCTTTAGTTGCGCTCGTACCTCTAGATTTGTTTCGTTTCGTTTCCATCTAGGCATCAGAGTTCGTTACTTTTGTTTCCCTCTGGTATTTATTTCTTCCTTTGACGACGTTTCGAGTTTTTTTACTCTTCTTCAGGTCCTTTTCCCTTTCTTTAGCGACTTAATTTAGTTTTAGGCACCCCCTATTCTTTTCTGTTCTTCCTTATATGTGTATCCCTCTGTCCTTCTCTTAGGTTTCTGGCTGTCCTTCTTTTAGGTTTGCTCCCTTTTATAAGTTTCCCTTCAACCATCTTCCTTATTTCAGGTTTATAATTTAAATTCATTTTAGTTTTCCTTCTTTTAGGTTTGTGCTCCATATTAGGGTTAGGGATGGGAGGGGGGAGGAGGGAGGGGGGTTAGGGTTAGGGTTAGACATCGTCGGGGAGAGGAATAGGGTTAGGGCCCAGGCTCCCAGACTAATAGGCAGGAGGACCTGGCAAGGTAGGGTTTTATAGCTGAAGCAGCCTCCCACTAGGGGAGACCGACTGCACTCTCCGCCCTGCCGTTCATCTGAGAGCCCAGGCCCTTATATACACTTGGGTTCGCCTTTGTTATATAGGTAATAAAATATTGTTCATTTACCCTCAGCGTCCCTTACTTCCTTCTAATTGGTTTTGTTCCGAATTTGGTTTATGTGCACTCTTAATTTAGGTTGCTTTCCTTCTCTTAGGTTTCTGTTTCCCCTCTTTGTTTTGCTTTAGTTGCGCTCGTACCTCTAGATTTGTTTCGTTTCGTTTCCATCTAGGCATCAGAGTTCGTTACTTTTGTTTCCCTCTGGTATTTATTTCTTCCTTTGACGACGTTTCGAGTTTTTTTACTCTTCTTCAGGTCCTTTTCCCTTTCTTTAGCGACTTAATTTAGTTTTAGGCACCCCCTATTCTTTTCTGTTCTTCCTTATATGTGTATCCCTCTGTCCTTCTCTTAGGTTTCTGGCTGTCCTTCTTTTAGGTTTGCTCCCTTTTATAAGTTTCCCTTCAACCATCTTCCTTATTTCAGGTTTATAATTTAAATTCATTTTAGTTTTCCTTCTTTTAGGTTTGTGCTCCATATTAGGGTTAGGGATGGGAGGGGGGAGGAGGGAGGGGGGTTAGGGTTAGGGTTAGACATCGTCGGGGAGAGGAATAGGGTTAGGGCCCAGGCTCCCAGACTAATAGGCAGGAGGACCTGGCAAGGTAGGGTTTTATAGCTGAAGCAGCCTCCCACTAGGGGAGACCGACTGCACTCTCCGCCCTGCCGTTCATCTGAGAGCCCAGGCCCTTATATACACTTGGGTTCGCCTTTGTTATATAGGTAATAAAATATTGTTCATTTACCCTCAGCGTCCCTTACTTCCTTCTAATTGGTTTTGTTCCGAATTTGGTTTATGTGCACTCTTAATTTAGGTTGCTTTCCTTCTCTTAGGTTTCTGTTTCCCCTCTTTGTTTTGCTTTAGTTGCGCTCGTACCTCTAGATTTGTTTCGTTTCGTTTCCATCTAGGCATCAGAGTTCGTTACTTTTGTTTCCCTCTGGTATTTATTTCTTCCTTTGACGACGTTTCGAGTTTTTTTACTCTTCTTCAGGTCCTTTTCCCTTTCTTTAGCGACTTAATTTAGTTTTAGGCACCCCCTATTCTTTTCTGTTCTTCCTTATATGTGTATCCCTCTGTCCTTCTCTTAGGTTTCTGGCTGTCCTTCTTTTAGGTTTGCTCCCTTTTATAAGTTTCCCTTCAACCATCTTCCTTATTTCAGGTTTATAATTTAAATTCATTTTAGTTTTCCTTCTTTTAGGTTTGTGCTCCATATTAGGGTTAGGGATGGGAGGGGGGAGGAGGGAGGGGGGTTAGGGTTAGGGTTAGACATCGTCGGGGAGAGGAATAGGGTTAGGGCCCAGGCTCCCAGACTAATAGGCAGGAGGACCTGGCAAGGTAGGGTTTTATAGCTGAAGCAGCCTCCCACTAGGGGAGACCGACTGCACTCTCCGCCCTGCCGTTCATCTGAGAGCCCAGGCCCTTATATACACTTGGGTTCGCCTTTGTTATATAGGTAATAAAATATTGTTCATTTACCCTCAGCGTCCCTTACTTCCTTCTAATTGGTTTTGTTCCGAATTTGGTTTATGTGCACTCTTAATTTAGGTTGCTTTCCTTCTCTTAGGTTTCTGTTTCCCCTCTTTGTTTTGCTTTAGTTGCGCTCGTACCTCTAGATTTGTTTCGTTTCGTTTCCATCTAGGCATCAGAGTTCGTTACTTTTGTTTCCCTCTGGTATTTATTTCTTCCTTTGACGACGTTTCGAGTTTTTTTACTCTTCTTCAGGTCCTTTTCCCTTTCTTTAGCGACTTAATTTAGTTTTAGGCACCCCCTATTCTTTTCTGTTCTTCCTTATATGTGTATCCCTCTGTCCTTCTCTTAGGTTTCTGGCTGTCCTTCTTTTAGGTTTGCTCCCTTTTATAAGTTTCCCTTCAACCATCTTCCTTATTTCAGGTTTATAATTTAAATTCATTTTAGTTTTCCTTCTTTTAGGTTTGTGCTCCATATTAGGGTTAGGGATGGGAGGGGGGAGGAGGGAGGGGGGTTAGGGTTAGGGTTAGACATCGTCGGGGAGAGGAATAGGGTTAGGGCCCAGGCTCCCAGACTAATAGGCAGGAGGACCTGGCAAGGTAGGGTTTTATAGCTGAAGCAGCCTCCCACTAGGGGAGACCGACTGCACTCTCCGCCCTGCCGGGTTAGGGTTAGGGTTAGGGTTAGGGTTAGGGTTAGGGTTAGGGGTTAGGGTTAGGGTTAGGGTTAGGGTTAGGGTTAGGGTTAGGGTTAGGGTTAGGGTTAGGGTTAGGGTTAGGGTTAGGGTTAGGGTTAGGGTTAGGGTTAGGGTTAGGGTTAGGGTTAGGGTTAGGGTTAGGGTTAGGGTTAGGGTTAGGGTTAGGGTTAGGGTTAGGGTTAGGGTTAGGGTTAGGGTTAGGGTTAGGGTTAGGGTTAGGGTTAGGGTTAGGGTTAGGGTTAGGGTTAGGGTTAGGGTTAGGGTTAGGGTTAGGGTTAGGGTTAGGGTTAGGGTTAGGGTTAGGGTTAGGGTTAGGGTTAGGGTTAGGGTTAGGGTTAGGGTTAGGGTTAGGGTTAGGGTTAGGGTTAGGGTTAGGGTTAGGGTTAGGGTTAGGGTTAGGGTTAGGGTTAGGGTTAGGGTTAGGGTTAGGGTTAGGGTTAGGGTTAGGGTTAGGGTTAGGGTTAGGGTTAGGGTTAGGGTTAGGGTTAGGGTTAGGGTTAGGGTTAGGGTTAGGGTTAGGGTTAGGGTTAGGGTTAGGGTTAGGGTTAGGGTTAGGGTTAGGGTTAGGGTTAGGGTTAGGGTTAGGGTTAGGGTTAGGGTTAGGGTTAGGGTTAGGGTTAGGGTTAGGGTTAGGGTTAGGGTTAGGGTTAGGGTTAGGGTTAGGGTTAGGGTTAGGGTTAGGGTTAGGGTTAGGGTTAGGGTTAGGGTTAGGGTTAGGGTTAGGGTTAGGGTTAGGGTTAGGGTTAGGGTTAGGGTTAGGGTTAGGGTTAGGGTTAGGGTTAGGGTTAGGGTTAGGGTTAGGGTTAGGGTTAGGGTTAGGGTTAGGGTTAGGGTTAGGGTTAGGGTTAGGGTTAGGGTTAGGGTTAGGGTTAGGGTTAGGGTTAGGGTTAGGGTTAGGGTTAGGGTTAGGGTTAGGGTTAGGGTTAGGGTTAGGGTTAGGGTTAGGGTTAGGGTTAGGGTTAGGGTTAGGGTTAGGGTTAGGGTTAGGGTTAGGGTTAGGGTTAGGGTTAGGGTTAGGGTTAGGGTTAGGGTTAGGGTTAGGGTTAGGGTTAGGGTTAGGGTTAGGGTTAGGGTTAGGGTTAGGGTTAGGGTTAGGGTTAGGGTTAGGGTTAGGGTTAGGGTTAGGGTTAGGGTTAGGGTTAGGGTTAGGGTTAGGGTTAGGGTTAGGGTTAGGGTTAGGGTTAGGGTTAGGGTTAGGGTTAGGGTTAGGGTTAGGGTTAGGGTTAGGGTTAGGGTTAGGGTTAGGGTTAGGGTTAGGGTTAGGGTTAGGGTTAGGGTTAGGGTTAGGGTTAGGGTTAGGGTTAGGGTTAGGGTTAGGGTTAGGGTTAGGGTTAGGGTTAGGGTTAGGGTTAGGGTTAGGGTTAGGGTTAGGGTTAGGGTTAGGGTTAGGGTTAGGGTTAGGGTTAGGGTTAGGGTTAGGGTTAGGGTTAGGGTTAGGGTTAGGGTTAGGGTTAGGGTTAGGGTTAGGGTTAGGGTTAGGGTTAGGGTTAGGGTTAGGGTTAGGGTTAGGGTTAGGGTTAGGGTTAGGGTTAGGGTTAGGGTTAGGGTTAGGGTTAGGGTTAGGGTTAGGGTTAGGGTTAGGGTTAGGGTTAGGGTTAGGGTTAGGGTTAGGGTTAGGGTTAGGGTTAGGGTTAGGGTTAGGGTTAGGGTTAGGGTTAGGGTTAGGGTTAGGGTTAGGGTTAGGGTTAGGGTTAGGGTTAGGGTTAGGGTTAGGGTTAGGGTTAGGGTTAGGGTTAGGGTTAGGGTTAGGGTTAGGGTTAGGGTTAGGGTTAGGGTTAGGGTTAGGGTTAGGGTTAGGGTTAGGGTTAGGGTTAGGGTTAGGGTTAGGGTTAGGGTTAGGGTTAGGGTTAGGGTTAGGGTTAGGGTTAGGGTTAGGGTTAGGGTTAGGGTTAGGGTTAGGGTTAGGGTTAGGGTTAGGGTTAGGGTTAGGGTTAGGGTTAGGGTTAGGGTTAGGGTTAGGGTTAGGGTTAGGGTTAGGGTTAGGGTTAGGGTTAGGGTTAGGGTTAGGGTTAGGGTTAGGGTTAGGGTTAGGGTTAGGGTTAGGGTTAGGGTTAGGGTTAGGGTTAGGGTTAGGGTTAGGGTTAGGGTTAGGGTTAGGGTTAGGGTTAGGGTTAGGGTTAGGGTTAGGGTTAGGGTTAGGGTTAGGGTTAGGGTTAGGGTTAGGGTTAGGGTTAGGGTTAGGGTTAGGGTTAGGGTTAGGGTTAGGGTTAGGGTTAGGGTTAGGGTTAGGGTTAGGGTTAGGGTTAGGGTTAGGGTTAGGGTTAGGGTTAGGGTTAGGGTTAGGGTTAGGGTTAGGGTTAGGGTTAGGGTTAGGGTTAGGGTTAGGGTTAGGGTTAGGGTTAGGGTTAGGGTTAGGGTTAGGGTTAGGGTTAGGGTTAGGGTTAGGGTTAGGGTTAGGGTTAGGGTTAGGGTTAGGGTTAGGGTTAGGGTTAGGGTTAGGGTTAGGGTTAGGGTTAGGGTTAGGGTTAGGGTTAGGGTTAGGGTTAGGGTTAGGGTTAGGGTTAGGGTTAGGGTTAGGGTTAGGGTTAGGGTTAGGGTTAGGGTTAGGGTTAGGGTTAGGGTTAGGGTTAGGGTTAGGGTTAGGGTTAGGGTTAGGGTTAGGGTTAGGGTTAGGGTTAGGGTTAGGGTTAGGGTTAGGGTTAGGGTTAGGGTTAGGGTTAGGGTTAGGGTTAGGGTTAGGGTTAGGGTTAGGGTTAGGGTTAGGGTTAGGGTTAGGGTTAGGGTTAGGGTTAGGGTTAGGGTTAGGGTTAGGGTTAGGGTTAGGGTTAGGGTTAGGGTTAGGGTTAGGGTTAGGGTTAGGGTTAGGGTTAGGGTTAGGGTTAGGGTTAGGGTTAGGGTTAGGGTTAGGGTTAGGGTTAGGGTTAGGGTTAGGGTTAGGGTTAGGGTTAGGGTTAGGGTTAGGGTTAGGGTTAGGGTTAGGGTTAGGGTTAGGGTTAGGGTTAGGGTTAGGGTTAGGGTTAGGGTTAGGGTTAGGGTTAGGGTTAGGGTTAGGGTTAGGGTTAGGGTTAGGGTTAGGGTTAGGGTTAGGGTTAGGGTTAGGGTTAGGGTTAGGGTTAGGGTTAGGGTTAGGGTTAGGGTTAGGGTTAGGGTTAGGGTTAGGGTTAGGGTTAGGGTTAGGGTTAGGGTTAGGGTTAGGGTTAGGGTTAGGGTTAGGGTTAGGGTTAGGGTTAGGGTTAGGGTTAGGGTTAGGGTTAGGGTTAGGGTTAGGGTTAGGGTTAGGGTTAGGGTTAGGTTAGGGTTAGGGTTAGGGTTAGGGTAGGGTTAGGGTTAGGGTTAGGGTTAGGGTTAGGGTTAGGGTTAGGGTTAGGGTTAGGGTTAGGGTTAGGGTTAGGGTTAGGGTTAGGGTTAGGGTTAGGTTAGGGTTAGGGTTAGGGTTAGGGTTAGGGTTAGGTTAGGGTTAGGGTTAGGGTTAGGGTTAGGGTTAGGGTTAGGGTTAGGGTTAGGTTAGGGTTAGGGTTAGGGTTAGGGTTAGGGTTAGGGTTAGGTTAGGGTTAGGGTTAGGGTTAGGGTAGGGTTAGGGTTAGGGTTAGGGTTAGGGTTAGGGTTAGGGTTAGGGTTAGGGTTAGGGTTAGGGTTAGGGTTAGGGTTAGGTAGGGTTAGGTTAGGGTTAGGGTTAGGGTTAGGGTTAGGGTTAGGGTTAGGGTTAGGGTTAGGGTTAGGGTTAGGGTTAGGGTTAGGGTTAGGGTTAGGGTTAGGGTTAGGGTTAGGGTTAGGGTTAGGTTAGGGTTAGGGTTAGGGTTAGGGTTAGGGTTAGGGTTAGGGTTAGGGTTAGGGTTAGGGTTAGGGTTAGGGTTAGGGTTAGGGTTAGGGTTAGGGTTAGGGTTAGGGTTAGGGTTAGGGTTAGGGTTAGGGTTGGTTAGGGTTAGGGTTAGGGTTAGGTTAGGGTTAGGGTTAGGGTTAGGGTTAGGGTTAGGGTTAGGGTTAGGGTTAGGGTTAGGGTTAGGGTTAGGGTTAGGGTTAGGGTTAGGTTAGGGTTAGGGTTAGGGTTAGGGTTAGGGTTAGGGTTAGGGTTAGGGTTAGGGTTAGGGTTAGGGTTAGGGTTAGGGTTAGGTGGTTAGGGTTAGGGTTAGGGTTAGGGTTAGGGTTAGGGTTAGA